>CM034706.1:167348496-167405069 GCA_020142125.1 Phrynosoma platyrhinos | reverse complement strand
TTTATTTATTTATTATGCCCTTGTACTGCACAGGCCAGCACATTCATGTTAGATGAAATGGCTCATGTGCAAAAATCTTACATAATTTACGTGTAGTAAGAAATACTTAAAATATTCTGATACTAGGGTATTTGAGTGTCTGTTATTACCGCACTGGCAGTTTTTTTCTTACAGGGAAACTATTTTATCAAAAGCTAGGGATTTATCGCAGCTTCATTTTGGTTGAGGAGAGAGTTGGGGAAGGATGTTATAAATGTCTTTCCTGTTAACCAGATGCCTTTTAATAGCTTGTAGAATAGTTGCACAGTGCTGTTGCTTGTCTTAACATGAATTTTCACTCAAGCCTTTTCTTGTGTAACATATGTGGAGTAGCCAGCTTAATAAGGATTTATCATTCTGATGCACCTTTGACACTCTAGCTTTCTTTTTCTCTTCTTTAGTTTTATGAAGATCCACTTACCATATGCTGAATGAAAGGATGATAGAGGCTGCACTGCTGGGCTGGAGGGATGTTAATCTGTAATCTGCTCCATGCAACATTTTTGTTTATAATGTAGTCTTGGGACTCTGGGTATAAGACATAGGTAGTCTCTTTCAAGCAAGTAGAGATATTGTCTTACTACTTGCAAGTAATCAAAGGAAGTGTGACTATTGTAAGGGAATGGGAAGCAATTCCCCAATGGTTTCTTAAAGCCAAGGTTTCTGCATGCCAGCTGGAGTGTTGTTCTGCCCACATTGCACCCTCCAAGTGGCCATCAGAACTTTCTCCCTTTTTCAGCATTGATGCACCTTTGCAGAGGCACAAATATGTGTTCCTAAGGATTTGGGGTAGTTCTCCAGGGGGCACACTCAGTGGTTGCACTGTTTCAGGGGAGAATTAATAGAGACTCTTCATGTATTTAAAATAATACAGTCGGCCTTCTGTATCCATGGATTCTTTATCCATGGATTCAATCACCCACAGCTTGAAATTAAAAAAAACCCCAACAAATTCCAATAAGCAAAATTTGATTTTGCCATTTTATCTAAGTGACACTATTGTACTATGCAACTATATTTAATGGGACTTGAGCATCCATGGATTTGATTATCCACAGGGGTCTGGAATCACACCCCAGCAGATACCAAGGACCCACAGTAGTGTAAACGTTTACTTAAAATAAGTATTAATTTAAAATAACTGTTGTTTGTTGTTTTGTTCCTTCAAGTCATTTCTGACTTATGGCAACCCTAAGGCTAACATATCATGGGGTTTTCTTGGCAAGATTTGTTCAAAGGGTGGGGGAGTTGCCTTTGCCTTCTTTTAAGGCTGAGAGAATGTGATTTGCCCGAGGTCACCCAGTGGGTTTCCGTGGCCAAGCAGGGATATGAACCCTAGTCTCCAGAGTTGTGGTCCAACATTCAAACCACTACACCATGTTGTCTTTGTTATGTCCATTCTGACTTAAGACAACTGTGTCCTAGGGTTTTCTTTGCAGGATCTATTCAGAGGGCGTCTGTATTTGCCTTCGTCTGGGGCTGAGAGAATGTAACCTGCCCAAGATCATGCCGTTAGATTCCCTGGCTGAGTAAGGATCCAAACCCTGGTCTCCCTGAGTTCTAGTCCAATATTCAAACTACTACACCATGCCGACTCAATAAATATCTAATATTTACGAAAATAAATTTGTGCTTGTTAATAAATTAGTATTAAAATATTAATTTTAATTTCATTTATATCCCTTTTTGTCCACAAAGAGACAAAGGCAGCAAGCTTATTATCTTCTCTGTCTCTCACACACATATATCCCCCGCACCCACACACTGATTTTATTATCACAACTTTATGAAATAGGCTAGGCTTTGAGAAGGTGCCTAGTCCATGGTCACCCCGTGAGAAGAAATTTCAGCCTTATCCCACCTGTCCTGAACCACCACTCTTAACTGCTACACCAGGCCAGTTTGTTGAAATATTTTTATCTACAGTTACCAGTCCTCTGATTGAGAAATCCCTGTTATGCTTCCAAAGAACCTGAAAGTTCCCTAAAAACAGATTTTGAAAAACACATCCATGTGGTGGTGCTATCTCCCCTATGATGGGCCAAGCCAGCCAGCTGCTTAAAGGGAGGGTGACTGAATCAAAAATTAACTGATTATGGTCAAAGTGTTTTAGGGTTGCTGGGAACTTTACTCCATGAATGTTATTTGGTTGTACAAAATATTGTGCCTGCTGTTGATCTACTATTGTTTCTATGACAAGAATTTTTTATTGGCCTAGGATTCAGGTGCAAAAAATGGCAGTACTTTTCTACTAGCCACACCCACACTTTTTCACACTGGCATTTTACTTCCCAGTTAGAGCCAGGGCTTGCAGGGCACCCTAACTTTTTAGAGTACAACTTCCAGAATTCCTTGACCAGCATAAGTGAACTTGGAGCTGTTACCCAAAGTAACTTTTGCAACCTCTGGTCATAAGTGAGACATGGAGCATCAAGAACTCATTTACAGACCTCCTCTGAACAAATCTTGCCAAGAAAACCCCATGAAAGGGTTGCCTTAGAGTCGCCATAAGTCAGAACAGACTTGAAGGTACACAACAATAGCAAAAGCTTTATGCCTACATAAGCTTAGTGGGCCCCCACTGGTAGACTTTCACATCACATTTGGGGACAGCAGAAGAACACCTCCATTAACCCAGTCCAGTAATCATCAGCAGACATTAAGGATTGTACTTTTAGACATCTTTTTAAAAAGCCATTCACTGTTGGAGAAAAACAGCTGTGGGTTTTGTCCTTTCAAAACGCCCAACATATTTTCATTTATGTTCTCAATTTCATAAAACAAAATCTTGAACTATGTGGTGTCTTCCTCTTACTGTGGTTATTTCAAAACCGTTGCATGCAGCATGGTTATTTATTTATTTTTAAATTCACTTATTAGTACTGCTTCAAGGAATGGAGGCACTAGCTGAGAAAATGCTCTGCTCTGATTACTCGCAACGCCTCCCATTGATCTGCAGCTCCCGAGAGTTATTTGATTCATATTTTATGTGCCCACTGGCGATGGGTAAAATTTAAATTAAATAATCATCTGAAAGCCCTCTGTGGTAAAGTGTCCAGGCATTTTGTAGAAATCATAACACACAACAAGTCAGGTTTGGTACATTAAAAGCCTTGGTATCATACACGTGATGGGTTGAGATTGAGCAGCTCCTGCTTTTGGTAGGCAGGATATAAATAAAGAATAGGAACACTTTATATCCTTGTTCTTGTTTTAAATTAGAGAATCATAGAAAACAGATGCAGGTTTGAGCTTTAATATCTCAGTGTAGGTGCAGTCTTACTTACTCATCATACTTATCTCCATTGCTCTACTTCATTAGTTCTTTGTCCTCTGACTTATTGGTGGATGGTGGTCTCAGCATTAGAGAGACTTCATTCTGCCTCTTATGGGATGAGCCCACTACTCAAAACATAGACATAGGTAGGTAACAGTGGCCCTCCAAATTGAGTAACATCTTTCTTGGCTCACTAAGAAAGATGGCAGTGGTTGAATCCAGGCCCATACACATGTAAAACATGTGGTGTAACCACTGGAACTCTGTCTGTCCCTGCTGCTCTATGCCACATGCACAGGTTTGTATAAAATCTCACTACAGAAAGAAAGAACCAATTGGAGGAAATTTTATCTGCATGGATCAGACAGCACTAAGTGCTGCTCTTTATCTGTTGTTGTTGTTGCAGCACAGAACAACAATTGACAAACAACATCAGTTAAAAAACTTCAGTTACAACACACATCAGTTTAAAAGGACAAATAAAATGTATACATATTAAAACAATCCACATCTAAAATTCATCATTTAAAATTCACAATTTAAAACTCATCTGGATGCTCTTTTAAATTCAGATAGCACATTCAGCTGTTGAATCTCTTCCAGCAGGTCATTTCACAGTCTAGGGGCAGTTGAAGAATAAGTTCTCTGGTTGACAGTGGCCAACCTAG
The DNA here is from genome assembly GCA_020142125.1 of Phrynosoma platyrhinos. Classification (NCBI taxonomy): domain Eukaryota; kingdom Metazoa; phylum Chordata; class Lepidosauria; order Squamata; family Phrynosomatidae; genus Phrynosoma; species Phrynosoma platyrhinos. The sequence continues at coordinate 167,401,085 of CM034706.1, read as the reverse complement.
TCCTGGATGTCCCAGAAATCAATCTGGCTGCTGTGTTTTGAACTATCTGTTTCCGAACTTGGTACAGAAGTAGCCCAATGTACAACATATTGCAGAAGCCCAACCTTCAGGTTACCGGTGTGTGCACCACCTTCTTTAGGTCCTCCAATTCTAGGATAGGGCACAGTTGGTGTATAAGACAAAGCTGATAACAGGTACTCCTGACCATCGCATCTGTCTGAGCTGTTATTTGGAGAGAAGGATCCAGGAGCACTCTAAAACTGCAAACACAGACTTTCAGGGAGAGAGTAACCCCATCCAAAACTGGTTGACACACCTCCAGCTCCAGACTAGGACCCTTGATAATCTGATGTCATCTGGGGGAGAGATGCAGGCCCATCTCTAGGGGCCTAGCCTAAGTGGAAGAGCCCTCCCTCCACTCCATCCGATGTCATCTGGGGGGGAGATGCAGGCCCATCTCCATCGGGCCTAGCCTAAGTGGGAGGGAAAATGTTGTTTTATATTATATTTTATGCTGTAAACCGCCCGGATTGGACTACCAATGGGCGGTATAAAAATAAAATTATTATTATTATTATTATTATTATTATTATTATTATTATTATTATTATTATTATTACCTCTATCTTACCTGGATTCAGTTTCAAACTGGTTTTTTTCATCCAACCCATTGCCTCTCCCAAGCATTCATTCAGAGGAGACATATCCTTAGCTGAAGCTGTTTTTGAAAGCAAGGAGAAGTATATTTGGGTGTCATCAGCGTACTGATAACATCCCACCCGATGCCTCCGGATGATCTCTCAGTGGTTTCATGTAGATGTTGAGTAGCACTGGGGATAGAATGCCATAAAACAGCTCCTTTTTTTAAGGAGTCCATTAATATATGTGGAATAAGGTGAATATATTTGGAGATAATATGAGCATGTCATCCTCACCAAAATTCTTGAGCAGATCACATCCACATGTAGTCATGTTTCATTTTTCAGTAAAGACTAGAATTTCATTTCTTGCCACTACTCTTTGCCAGACTTCCTTTCTGAAAAAGTAATTTCAGCCACAGGTATCTGTCCTTCATCTTTCTTACTGAAAAGAACTGCAGAGATTTAAGGTAACACAGGTGTTTTTGTGGTTCATTCTTGTGTCTGTCTGGGCTTACTGTTTTTACTAGCTGCATATAACATCTACTTGCATAAATCATTGTGTGCTAGAGACTTGGTACTAGATATCAAATTCTGATAAGTAGCCATGGAGTATTTATGTGTTTGCTCTGACTTACAGTTAGAACTATCTTCGGATGTGCTGGTATAGCATTTGAATTTGACAACTCGTAATTTTGTGTGGAATGACTGCTGGAAGACATAGATTTGCTCTTGTTTCCTCTTAACTGTTTCAAATACACCATGCATTATTGGAAACTATATGTTGAAAGGAGTTTGACTAGTTATGAGTAATTCTTGAAACAATTTAATAGTTGATATTTCATTCTGACAATTTCTAATCCTCCTCCCTTTCTTCCTGTTGATAAATTCATGCATGTATTTATTTTAACATATTGCCTTTCAGGTTGTCAGAAAATATTCCTGTCTTTGCAAATTACCAACAGAGCCGAGGATATACACAGTTTCTGGCTACTTTGCTTGAAGAATTGCATTTCAAACATGAAGACTTAGAAAGTTTAACAGGAACATTTAGAAGTGGCTGTCTTAACGGTCAGATCAATTATTGTTGTTGTTTGTTGTTATTTGTTTCCTTTGCAACTCCCTTCTGTGTTTCCTGTAAGATCCCAAGCTTTGAGGTTTATTACCAAAAAACTAGACAAGAAAGTTACTAAAATTATATATTTTTTTTCTGGCTGATGAACAACAGAGAATCAGCATATAAATGCATGGACTTGAGATGTGGGTTTGAGTGGGGGTGGAGTTTGAACTGTCCATTCTGGTTGGACCATTTTGGGAGTTGTCCAAAAAAGTAACATACAGTATTGCAGCTACAAATCTGTAACTTAGCATTATGGATTTGTAGCTGCTCCATATTTGGTTGTACTGTATATTCACAGTCATGGCACTATTGCCACAATCATGTCCCATGAATCTCACCTTAAACCAGGGGTAGGCAACCTTTCCTCTTTAAGGGCCGAGGGACTTCAGCTCCCAGAAGCCTCAGCCATGTTGGCCAATAGTCCCATGTTGGCCAATAGCTCCTGGGATTCTGGGAGCTGAAGTCCCTCGGCCCTTAAAGGGAAAGGTTGCCTACCCCTGCCTTAAACTCTAGGGAGCAGCTATGGAGATCTGATCTGCTGGTGATTTGGGTGCAGCAGGATGATGTTTTCAGTCCCATCAGACCATACCAGTCCCATCCTGCCAGCAAAAGAGCCAACGTGGTTTAGTGGTTTGAGTGTTGGACTCAGAAGACCAGGGTTCGATTCTCCATTCATCTATGTAAACCCACTAGGTGACCCACACACTCTCAGCTGGAGAAAACCCCATGATAGCTTCATGTTAGGATTACCATAAGTCAGAAACAACTTGAAGGCACATAACACGCTGCCTCAAAGAGTGCTGGAGTCTCCTTCTTTGGTAGTTTATAAACAAGATGGATAGCCATCTGTCAGGGGTGTTTTGATTTTCTGTTCCTACATGGCAGGGGGTTAACGATGGCCTGGTGGTCTCTTCCAACTTTATGATTCTAACAACAAACATCTGCCAGCAAGCTGCCGTGTAATAATAAGAAGCAGGACTCTGCCACAATTTCTCACCACGTTAGAGATCATTGACAAGAGGGGCTGGAAACATCATCCTGCTGCACCCCGATTGCCTCCAGAACAGACCACCATCTCTTTAAGCAGCTGCTGGCTGCTAAGGAAAGTTTTGGTGCATTGGGCCAGGAAAGATGATATTTAGTTATGAATTTGTATCTAAGTCAGTGATGAAGGATCTTGGCCAATATTTGTACCTGCTCTACAATCCAGCAAGTATAAGTGCAAGGGGGAGAGGAATACTAAAATCAATCCAGAATGAGCAGTATCACTTCTAGGGAGAAGCCTCTTTAGGTCATAGTAAACATTTATATCTTGCCTTTCCTCTTGCACAGGACTTAAGACATCTTTTCAATTTCTTTTTCTACATGTACATGATTTGCACATTCATTTTAATGTAATCTGTTGTTTTCAGGAGACATTTCCATTTAACATATAAAGATGTAGCTTTATTAGAGTGGAGAAGGGTAAGGAAATTATGAGGAAATGCCTGGGACTGAAAGATAAGATTAGTATGATTACCCAGATTGTTCTATTTCTCAATTAAAATTGTGTCTTGTCCTTATTAAAATATTTAGTTGATGTTGTGTTTTAAGGGGTGTGTTAGCTTCATACAGAGCTTGTTCACACAATCAAATATGCAGTTTTAGAATACGTTAGGCAGTGTCGTATTCAAGACAGACCATGTCTTTCTCTTCAGTTGCATGTTACCACACTGTAGGAAGGATGTGGACAAGCCAAAGAAGATTCACAGGAGAGGAATTAGGTGATAAAGGTTTCAGAATGCAATGCACATGAAGCAAGATTGATAGGGCCAGTGTGTTTGTGTTTAGCCCACAGAAAAGTAGATTGGGCAGGAAAACCATGAAGAAGTAGCAAAGATTGCCAAATATATATATATATTAGGGGAGCAAACGGCTTTTTTCATCACTTCTGAAGGAAGATTAGCAGTGCAGTCCTATGCATATAGACTCAGAAGTCCCACTGTGTTCAGTTATTCCCTATTAAAGATGTAAAATCTGCAGTAATTTGAAGCCATTGGAGGAAGGGGTTGACACATTTTCCTGTTTCCCCCCCCCAGAAAAAAAATCAGAAATGTTCAGAAACATTGGGAGAAAATCATATTAGCACTCTTTGTAGATTGAAATGAGCTATGTTATATCTTGATATTGATGATTTCCCTCCTTTTTACCCGTTTGGGACTCAATGTCTCTTCCAATAGTCAAAGATAGTTAAGGAATCAAGGCATGCAAAAGTTAAAAAGCAGATTATACAAGGTCTGTTTCCCAGATATATATACAGTGGTCCCTCCACATTCGCTGGGGTTAGGGGTGAAGGACCCCTGTGAATGTGGAAAAACCACAAATAAATAAAGTGTTATTCTTTACATCTCTCTAGGAATCTCCAGGTCGCCCAGTGCAACTCTATAGTCAACCTCTGGAAGAGGTTTATCATAGAATCATGGTGGAAGAGCTACAAATGCCTAGATAAGTGTTTTCTCTAGGAACTTCAAGGTTCTCCAGCACAACTCTATAGTCAATTTCTGGCAGAATTGCACTGGAGACCTAGAGATTCCTAGAGAGAACATATTAATCAAAACCACAAATAATCAAATCTGCAAAGCTGGGATCAGTCACTGAAAAGGCCCTCTCCCATGGTCTCACCATATGAGAAACATAAACTGTTTTATACATGATTTGTTTGCCAAAAATTACCATGGTTGGTATATTTAAAATATAGTTAATTCAGATTCCATAGCATTGAGTTTTTGTAGCCAAAGTGATGTCAAACTGGATTATTTCTGCAGTGTGGATGCCGCCTCAGTTAATAGAAATTGAAGTGTCCTTTTTCAATTTTATTTTGTTTGTTATTGTTACAAATGGAGCTACATAACCCTGAACTGTTAGAATTTATCAAGGTTTTCCATTTTATTAAGAGCAGACAAAACCTATAAAATAGAAGACACCATCAAGATTTGTAAAAAAAAAAAAAAAAGGTCTCTTGTTGTCTATAGTGTCAACTACACACATACACTTCCACACAACTACACACATACAATTCCCATAAAAAGAAATGAGAAAAGAAAACCAAGACCAGGAATTGCACTGTTCTGATACTGTACCTAGTCTTATGTAAAATTTATCCAGTTACATGGCTTTTAGAAATAATTTGAGGGGCAGTTAGTATATGAAAACCTTGTCTAAAATATTTTAAAATATTTATTATAAAAAATTCTATAACCTAGCTTTATTTTTAAAATAATTAATTAACATTATTTAAACAATTAAAATTATTACAATATTAATTAAATAATATTCTAATTACTTTTTTTCCTAGGGGAAAGAAGTCTGTGGGGTAAATTAGAGAAGACTCTTTCCCCCCACCCCATTTTTTCTGTTGCTTTTATTTCCCCTGGACCTTCACATCTCTATTCCCTAGTGAGTCTGGCTAGCCCTACCATTAAGAACAACAAGGAAACCATCTCAGGAAGTAGATTTAGTGATGAAGGGCCTACCGATAATAAATAATTATTTGATAAATATTTTGTCTTCACTTCCAGTGTGGAAGAGAAGCTCTTATGGGGTCTTCTTTTTTTCTTGGGCCAAAATAATTTGGCTGTCTTTGAGTACTGTGCTCCTTGACTTGGGTTGGGAGAGCTACCATCTACTATTCCACCTTAGGCAATAAAAGGCCTTGTGTTGGCTCTGCAAGTAAATAGCTTTGCAGCTCAAATTGCTACAGCACCATTTGAACTCTGACTAGTAGGAGAAGAGGGTCTGAAACCAAATCCCTATTTGTCAGAAGGAACTTGCAATCTTTTGATGCTGATGTTAAAAAGCTTGTCTGTAATGATGATGAGCTGAGAGTTGCAGTTCACCAGTGTCTGGAAAACCATGTATTTCCCACTGCTGTATTACAGTAGGGAAGGAAGGTCCAGAACAGGGGTAGGCAACCTTTTTGAGCTGGGGACCGGGTTGCTGTCCCTCAGACAATGGGGGGGGGGGGGGGGGGGGGGCGAAGCACCAAAAATAAATAAATACAATAAAAATATTTTTTTTAAAAAAAAATTAAAACATTTTAAAAATATGCATGCACACTCTCTCAGCCCCAGAAAAGCCATGGCAAAACCCCTGTGGAGATTTTGCCAAGAAAACCCCAAGAACAAGTAATAACAACAATAATCAATATCATCATGGTGGGGGGTGGGGGCGGGGGCGGCGGCAGGACTGGCTGGTCCAAAGGCCTCGGGGGGGCACATCCGGCCCTGGGCCTTAGGTTTCCTACCCCTGGTCCAGAATATACTATTCTGAAACAATTTGGGATTCATTATTTTTAGCTCTTCATGCATATATGAATTTTCCATATGAAAAGAATGCTGCCCCTATTTAGCATATGAATGCTGCCCCTATTTAGCATATTTAGCAACTGGAACTCGCAACATGTGGTCCTCCAAATAGTATATCCTCCAAATAGTATATCCTCCAAATAGTATAGGACTGCAGTTCCCGTCATTCCTCACTATTGGCTCTGATGGCTAGGATTGATGAGTGTTGCAGACCAGCAACAATTGAAAGGCCACTTGTTCCCCACTTTTTCATTCTAAATTCAAAAGGAATTTATCGTTGTTGTTTTTTGTTCAGCTCACCTGCCACTGAATCACACAGCCCTCCATTTACTATGTTGGTGAAACTCTGAAATGTTACAGTCTGTTTCATATATGTGTTTTCTAACTCTTATCATTTTAGTTTCTCATATGTAGCCTTGTAGGTAGATTGAGTACCTAAAAGTCTACTTACTTCTTAGGTGACATTTTACTTCTTAGCTGAAAAACATTTGCTTTATTATTAACACTTCCATAGTACTGATGAAGCTTTTTTATTATTTTCTTTTCCTGCAGAGTAAGATGATCACCTTGTGCTTCTGTTCCTAAGCTAGACATCTGAACAAGACTGAACTGACACTGTTGGTGGCTAGAAAACTCAATTTCAATACATGATATAAAGAGAAAAATGAAAACTAATTGGACTATTATCAACTGGTTTCAATGAATAAATCTTGTAAATGTTCTCTGACAACGTGGGCTAACAATCCACCATTGAATTTATCAAGCCAGACTGAAGTTCTCTCATGTTTTTTTTTTAAAAAAAACACCTTAAAATACTTTAAGAATATTTTTATTTCATATAAATGACTCATACAAGTTTTAAAGACTGGACATCTTTCCAGCAGGTATTACCAGTGGAATGCCGGAGGGGATATGTGCATTTATATGTATAACTTTTGTTTTTCATAAGAAAATCATATCATTCAACATTTGTGAAAACATAAAGCAAATTATGTTGATTTTCAGCTTTGTTTCCCCTCAAGGAACAAGTGCCTTTGAATGGCTTTTCAGTTTTCTTAATCAAGTATCAAAGACAAAAAACTGCAGTTTCATTTCAGTACTTCCACAATGATACAACATCTTGACTGTCAAGGACTTTCCAATAAATTGATATGTGAAGTACTTGGTAGTACAAACAGCACATGACTCAGTATTGCTTTCTTACAATATTCTGTTAATGCACAGTTCTTCCTCACTCTAAGATTGTAGTACAGGTTCTGGATTTGCATCTTCAGGAATAAGAGAGAGCACAATACTTCTCAAGATTATGTTCCATGTAATATAGACCTTGGAGGTCTTCTAGTCCAGCTCCTTGCTCAGTGTAGGATCTACAGTTCAGGGTGAAATTGAGCATCTCTGGTAGATAACCATCCAGCCTCTACTCAGGTACTTCTGGTGAAGAAGAGTTCACAGCCTCTTGAGGCAGCCTGTTCCACTGTTTTGGAGCTCACACTGTTAAGATGTTTCTCCTAATAGTTAACTGAAACCTGCTATTTCCACTGGCTCTAGTCCTTACCAGCAGAGTAATGCATGGATTGCCTTTACAGTATTGTCAGTTTGGCCAGCCGCTTGGCTATTTCATTTTCTAGTCCTTCTACATGTGCAGGGGATGCTTCACTGAAGAATAGCTGAGACTCTAATCCTGTACATAACTAGTGAGAGGAAAGCCCTAGTGAGTTCAATAGGACTTTGTTGTTGCTGTGTGCCTTCAAGTTGTTTCCAACTTATGGCAACCCTAAGGCAAACCTATAATGGGGTTTTCTTGGGAAGATTTGTTCAGAGAAGGTTTGCCATTGCCTTCCCCTGAGGCTGAGAGCATGTGACTTGCCCAAAGTCACCCAGTGGGTTTCAGGGCTGAGTTGGGATTCGAACCCTGTCCTCCAGACTCTAAGGCCTCATTCACACTATGATTTACACCGGTTTCCAGATCAGCTTAAACTGGTTTAGATGAGCCTCATTCACACTTGATTCGATTTCAGATTCAACTGTGTTCGATATGAATCAGAGAGAATTGGCGCAATTCCAAAAAGAATTGGGGTTTTTTGGAAACTGATTTTTTGCTGTTTCTTTTGAAAAGGACCAGGTTGAACAAGTGTGAACGTATTACCAATCACATTCGTGGCACACTGGAGGGGAGGGATAGTGGGCAGAGGGGTGGTACTCATCCCACCACAGGGCTTAAGCAAGCCACCATTTTCCCTTTTTGGCATTGCCGTGAGGCTGTCGTTGGGCTTCCATGGGGCATGCTGCAGCATGGATTTTTTAAAAATAAATAAATGACAACTTCTGCAATTTGGCCACATTTTTGTGGGATCACGAGAGCGGGTAATGGGTCCCATGATGGGAATTCCTCCCTGCACTGGCATGCATTGGTCCATGAGTGTCTTGGCCAAATATCAGGGAAGCCGAGGAAAGGGAACCTATGGGACCATGATGCATTTTTTTAAATAATTTGACATTATCTGCGCAATGTCATATTTGTGTGGGTTCATGGGAAAGAGTGGATCTCTGACTGGATCAGTGGATAAGTGGAGGAGGAGGAGGACAAAACTGGGCTGCTCCCCAGAAGGACCATTGCGGGGGGGGGGTTGGGCAAAGGAGACCCCTCTTTACCCCCATCTTGGGTTTGGGGGTTGCAGGGGCTCCCTGAAAGGAGACTAAAAAGCCACTGGGGTCTCCCCTAGTCTTTGTTGAGCCCCTAGAGCCCCCCATCCTGGGACAGGCAATGGCATTGGTGCAGATCACTACTGGGCATCCAAACAAATGTCTGCATCAACTGCTTTGGCTGCAGAGAAGGAGGAAGAGGAGGAGGTGCCTGGCTGTGGCAGAGAAAAGAAAGAAAGGAGAGAAGGAAAGAAGGGAGGAAGAGTAACTTTGTATCCTCCTCCTGGGTAGCTTTTTGCCACATTAGCGCCCAGGAGGATGAACGTCACGGATGATGGGCTCTCCTCCTCCTCCCCTCCTTGCTTTTGGGTCCCTGGTTCCTGACCCACGTGGAGGTGGGGGTTATGGGGGCAAGGGGGCTCAGGTCCAAATAGGGGCCCTTCCTCTTCCTCAGGGGTCGCTGCCCCTCTCTTGATGGACTTGCAGCTGGGCGGCCAGTGGCTCTGCATCACTCCAGGGCTCTCCTCCCCACCTTCCCACCATTAGGAGTCCCAGCCGTTGCAGCTGTCCTCGGACCCGAGACCCCTCGGACTCCCAAAGCAAAGCAGCTTCATTTATATACAGCTTCATATCGTGCTATGGGATGTCTAAGCAGTTTACAACTGTAAGCTCATTGCCCCCCAACAGTTGGGTACTCATTTTAGCGACCTCGGAAGGATGCAGGCCTGAGTCTAGCTTGAGCCCTGGCTAGTACTGAACTCGCAACCTTGTGGTTTATGAGGGAGTGGCTGCAGTACAGGCATTTAACCATTGTGCCACCAGGGCTCCTCTGGTAGCAGACCCTGGTGGAGCCAGACTGGTTCCTGGGGGCTGCCATCCTCCCGCTCAGACCCCTTCTCAAACAGGGCCCTAACCCCCCACCGCAGTGAATAGCCCCTGGGCATGGGAAGGCATGTGTGTTTTTCTAGCTGGATAAGTGGAGGAGGAGGGGAACACACACACATACATAAAACACGTACACACACTGAGGCCCAAGGAAATAGTGATAGCTGATGCATGTGGTCACACCTCTGAGTGCTTGCCTAACCAGAAACACGGCCATGTGCATCATATGATTGACATTTAAAAAAAAAAAAAACTGGGATGGATTGATTGCATCCGATATTCAGAATACATTTTGTAGCGATATAAAAGTAAGTGTGAATATGAATTGTTTTAAATGGGCACGAATGCATTCAGTATTGGAAAATGTAATGTGAACTTCACATTGGTTCAAATCGATTCTGCGATCCCGAATCTATGCGACAAAAACCGGTTTAAATGCCAGTGTGAATGAGCTCTTAGATAATTCCTTGTGTTTGCTATGTAGACAGGATTTACAGGCGTGCAAAATGAAACCCTGAAATAGGGTCGCCTTAGGGTTGCCATAAGTCAGAAACATCTTGAAGGCACACAAAAACAAGAACAACAAAATAATACATCTCCCCCCACCCCAACTTCATCCCTTTATTTTCACAGATTTATTTTTTTTATTTTTACATTTCCTGTCAGCATATTGATATGATTTTTACAGGTTTATTTTAGCCTCTTTAGTGCTTTGTATCTTGAAAATATTTGCTCTTGTTTATAAAATGACAACAGTCAGTAATCTTTAAAAGGCAATGTTTGTCAGAATTTACTGTAATAAATTCCTCCTTTGATGACAGTGACAACAATAACAAAACAACAACAATATCACCCCCAAAGAAAACCTTCCCTTTCCTGTTCACTGGTAAATTAACTGTCTCTGCAGTTTTATCAAGGTGTTTTGTTGGTTTTGATCTGAAGGGGTTTTGTTTTGCTGCACTTTCCACGTAAGTGGTAGTCCTTGAAGATGCCATTTTACTTTACAGTCCTATTATTCAAAAGACAAACAGAGCAGTTGGGAGATAACATTTTAAAATACTACAACGGAATGAAAATTTCGTATGTTCATTTCAAAAAGGGGAATAATTCAATCTGTAGTTAACAGACATAAGTAGAGATTTTGGAGAGCTTTCATGCTTATCAGCCACAAGATAAATTTCTTAGGGCACTATAATATATCTGTTTCAGACTAGTTTGTCCTTGTCGAAAGGGGGAATTTTAGTTTTATCAGAGTTCTGCAAATTCTCTGCTAGAGATCCCATGATCTCCATGGAACACAACATTTGCCAGATTATCCTGAGAACAGGAATTGGCTGTTGCAAAAACTTGAAGTTGGGGATGCAGATATGTTCTCTTAAATTCAATCATGACTCAGTTCTGTCCCATCTTCTGCTAGAAAAATAATTGAACACACACAGAAAAATCACCATTTAAAAAAAAATCCCCCACAAAATGTTCATTTCATTTTCTGTTCATTTCTATTATTGCTGTTGGGAATTTTATTATACTGTATTTTCATTATGGTTTTGGTCACTGTTAGCTGCCTTGAGTAGCATGCAAGCACTAGAAGGATGATATAGGAGGTTTTTCTATAGAATAAATATCCAAATTACTGCATTAATGCTGCAAGGCTTTTGCAATCATGGATCCAAAGCTTCTACCCAGAATGCTAGAGATTGAAAGACAAGAAGAGTCAATGTAGCTGACATATCAACAGCTTTAGTTATTATTGACATTCCTATATATTTGATCCTATCCTTTCCTCCCAAAACTGGGATTCAAGACATTTGGCAATAAGATTCTTTAAAAGGTACAGATTAAAATATAGGTTTTTAATAAGTTTAATTATTATAAAAGTTTAAATAATTTATTTTAAAATGAAATTAACAAATTTTAATCATTGTTTTAGCATTTTAAAAAATATTTTAATCTACAAGACTTTAAAATAATGTGTTCATTAAAATATCATTAAACATATAATATTACAATACTATAAATATAAAAATTATTACAAGCAGATTTTTAAAAAGATGCAGTCACCCATTAACTGCAAATGCTCAACAACCAAAATAATATAGTGGGATAGTCACATATGCAAACTGGTGATTGCATGTTATATTTTTCAAAGAGAACACTTCAAGAACTGGTTCTGATTAATGTTTGGAAAGCAACTTTGATTTCCAAACACACACACATACATAGATACCAAATGGGAGGAAACGGTAACCATGAGTTTTGGGGGCATATTGTTCAAATTTACTCTTGTCATTCAACCAGCATGCATACAAAACAAAACAGCCCCCATCCCACATCCTCTGCCTACACTCAGAACATTGATGCTGAAAAAGGTATTGCAATAGAAATGTGGTTTTTCAAATCATCACCTCTATCCACTTTCCCCCCAGAGGCCCTAAAACCAATCTGAGACCGTTCTTCAAATGAGATGGCTTTTGCCAAAGAACCCTGAAATCTGGAGTTCAGTGAATAAGCTGATAAATGCTAGATATCCCTGAAAAAAGGCACTTGAATGAAGGTTTGGAGCATTAAAACAGCTGTGAATAAATCTTAAGAGTTAATAATAGCCCCAGGAATATAAGTATGTGTCTTTGATCTGAATTCAACTGTTAATTCCAACTACTGTAAATACATCAAATGAAAAGGATCCACCTATATAGGGTGTGTGCTGTTGTGTGCCTTCATTTCCAACTTATGATGACCCTAAGGGGTTTTCTCGGCAAGATTTGTTTGGAGGAGGTTTGTCATTGCCTTCTCCTGAGGCTGAGAGCATGTGGCTTTCCCAAGGTAACCCAGTTGTTACCCAAAATGCCAGGGGTTCCCAGGAGGGCACTCACAATTGATTTTAATAGAGGAATGAATTTAGTTCACTAGGAAGCAATGAGAGAGCTCAAGTAACTCATTTAAAGTAGGGATCTCAGCCTATGTATAATGGATCCAAACCCAGAACTCCAGGCAGCAGATTCCAAATTAGCTTATTTATGACAAGGAGAAATCAACTTTCACTCAAAGGCGCTTGCTCATATAAGAACTAATAGTGGTAGTTGATAATAATTTCAGAGGGAGGCTTTTTTTCAGCAGTGGGTTATACATTACCGGATTTAGGCACAGAGCTCCAATTGATTTGACCTTGTGCCAAGGAGTCAAGAGAGAAACAGACAGAGTGTCTGTCTGTGCTCAGCTGAGACCAAATTGGAATTGCCCCAAACAGGCATATTTATAGGGAGAAATGGGACCTAAGGCAGTCTCTAAGGAATCTGAAAGGATTATTTCAGGAGAGAGAATGGCCAGAGATTTGGGGGAAATGGCAGGGCGATCAATCTAGATGTCTCATATGAAAAAGTGTCATCTCCAGAGGGAAGTGTCCTTTGATTCCCAACCTTTCGGCAAGCATCCATGTATTGCCCTCCATCGCACACCTGTGTGAAGGGATTATGCAGCCCCAAAGGACCTATACTGTCTACGTATGCTAGCGCTCCCAAGTCAAGTCTGCCAGATCTCCATGTTTGGACAGGCTATTGTCCTCGCAATGGGGCATTTTCGGTGGCCATGTGACCAAACATCCCTTTTAATATCAAGCTGATATTGAAGGCTGACTAGGGGTGAAGGAGGGCTATCCCATGTGGTAACACCTTGAGTTTCCTGGCCAAACAAGAATTGAACCCTGGTCTCCAGAATCATATTCCAACTCTCAAACCAATACGCCAAGCTGGTTCTCATTTTGAAACAATTCGTTCAGTGCATCTACTGTGGCTGGAACTAATTCATAGAACTGAGACCTTTGCTTGCAATGTTTGAATGACTGTTATATTGTCAATGATGCATTTCTCTCTAGTTTGTATAAAGTACAGGTTGAGTATTCCTTACCCAAAATGTTTGAGACCAGAAGTGTTTTGGATTTGGGGGAGAAAAAAATGGATTTTGGAATATTTACGTATACATAATGAGATATCTTGGAGATGGGACCCAAGTCTAAACATAAATTTTATACACAATATTTTTAATAGTTTTGTGCTTGAAGCAAAGTTTGTGTACATTGAACAGTCAGAAAGGAAAGGTGTCACTATCTCAGCCACCCATGTGGACAATTTGGGATTTTGGAGGATTTTGGATTTTGAGATTTTAGATAAGGGAGACTGAACCTGTATAATGAAAAGGTTATCTTCTGTTCATAGTTTTTCTACTAAATATTGCAGTGCTTACTAATAGGCTGCTGAGATCAAAAGTAAAAGACAGTGACTGCTGCTGGCTTCCATGTCAGTGAGCCACTGAATCTGCTTCTGGGTTTGGTCTGAACTTTAAAGGCACTGTTCAAGGTCTTGAATTTTCTTTTCAGAATGGAACTCTATCTCCTTGAATAGCTCTTTTAAAGTTTGGGCTGTAATCTGAAACAGATTCAACACCTACTGGAATGGAAACCACCAGCTGCCACTAGACAAAAATAGTAAATGCCATGATTAGACCAATATGCCTTTTAGAAACCAATTAAAATGTCAGAAACTAGTGAGCAAGGTTTCAGGTTCTCCAGAGGTCTTAGTCTGGATGTTTGGTGAAGAATGTGGGGTGAAGAAAAGTTGGAGATTGCCTTGGAGGCCAAATGTGAGAGCATTAAGATGGAATGCAGATGACATTGAGCAAATTTAGTGTCCATCTATTCAAAAATAGGTCCAGCTGAACTCACTGAGGCTTATTCTCAGAGAAGAAACAATAAGATAGCAAACTTGGGGTGCATCTACACTGTATAAATAAGGCAGTTTGTCACCTCATGGCTCCATCCTACAGAATCATGGGATTTGTAATTTTGTGAGGCACCAACGCTCTTTGGCAGCGAAGGCTAAAGATCTTGGAAAACTACAAATCCCATGATTCCATAGGATGGAATCACAGCAAAGTGGTGTCAAATTGCATTATTCCTACAGTAAAGATGCACCCTCAAATAGATTTGTCTCTACTGGATACAAAGCAGCTTTACTACTGGCCAAACATTGGCGGGAAAGAAACAACAGGTACTCCTCCACCAATTATTTTTAAAATTAAAAATCTGATGATTATTTCAGTTGCATTGTCTACCAGGTATCACTGGCTAGAGTTTTGGAACATTTGTGATTCAGAAACTATCCAAGAATCCAGGAATTAGTGCAGTATCACTGACGAATGTGGCATGTTCCAAGTGTAATTTACCCCCTTCCAGATTACTACTATTACAACAACAGCAACAACATCCTAAGTGTATGACTCAAAGTAGCTTACAATAGTTAAAATAGATACAGATAACAAGTTTGCATTATACAAAATTAAAATATAATTGAACTATCAGCAGGATTATAAAGAAAAAAATAAAACAGACAAGACAGTATATTATACAGGCCTGCAAAATTGAGTGTTATAAACACTTTTTAAAAATGTATACTTGTTTTATAGGAATGTGTTGTCTTTAATCCAAAAATGACCTCCATCATGTACATTTTTTCATAACCTGCTTTGACATTTCTGTGCTGTAATATGTGACTGAATGAAATGATCTGTGAAGAATTATCCTGCAAAGAGTAAAAAAAAAGGTTAAAGTAGTCTTTCTGAGCACTTTAATTCGTTGATATGAAGCACAAAAATCTGTTCAAAAGCCCTGTGAGATTAAGATAGTGTTAGCATCACTAGACCTAAATAATAGTTAGCTGCCCTTGGTAAGAAGAGTCAGTTGAATCCAAAGTGCATTGAAGGAATATAACCCTACAGAGGGCTCTTCCCACTATGATTTAAAGCAAATTGCTGATTGGGTTATATGACCGTCATTCCCACGTGAAACTGGTTCCAATCCTACTGTGTTTGGTTGCAATCGCAATTAAATGAAGCAATCACAAAAAAACCCACCATTGTTTCCTGACACTAGTTTTTTGGTGGTTCTTTTGAAAAGAATCAATTCTGAAGCATGTCCAACAAGTGGGAATGACGGATCTGAATCAGATCATTCTGGAGGGGAGGAACCAATGGCCGAGGGGTGTTTACCATCCCTACTCAGTTTTTGGGAAATCAGCCATTTCCCTCCCTCTCAACATTGTCTTTGTGCTTGTGGTGTAACCTATGGGCACGAGAGAGAGAGAGAGAATATGTGATCCATTGTATTTGCAACTACTTGCAATTACAGGTGGACTACAGTTCAGTGAGGCAAGTAGTTGCAAAACCAATGGATCACATATCCTGTCAGTTTTTTTTTAAATATATAGTTCACAAAGGGGAAATGGCGTGCTTGAGCAGCCTGGGTTGCTGAGGGGCAGAAGAAGGCTCTGTTGCCAAAGTCACCCCACTCAGTGCCTGGAATGGCCCCCTCCTCACTGTGTTGCCACTTGCGTCACTGACGATGTGCAGATGATTGACATGCATTTTGAAGCAGCGCAAACTAGTAGGAACAACATTCCTGCTCTGATGAGCATTAGAAAAAATAAACTTAGGGGCTATACAGACAGCCCCTTTCCTTGCCAGATTGACGACGCAACAACCGCATGCTATGTCCCCAATCCGACACTTTGGTGCTCCAAAAAAGCATGTCTGTACGCTGCTCCAAGGGAGTGCCCTGACGCTGCCCGCCATGCGATGGGGTGTGCGGCGTGATGGCAGCATCGGGACAGAGTCAGTACGGCCGGTGTGCGGTCGCCACGCCCAGACTCGACCCCCAAGCCAGTCCTTTTGGCTGGTCTGTATAGCCCCTTAGAAATAAAAGGTTAGGAAACTCAAAAGGGACTGAGGTTTCTGTGGAGAGACATCAAGACTTCTGCCTTTAACATGCTGCCTTATTGTAGTTTTTGGGGAAACCTGTGAATGTTTCCTTCTTTTTTTTAAAAATAAATTAATGCAAAAAACAAAAAACAATGGAACATGTTTCTGGTGCTCATGACAACAAAAACCATGATATTGTGTGGACAGAGGCGATACCATTGAATACCACTGAATACCATTAAGGAACTATTCTATTTTCAGTTTAAGGTCTACTCCAGCCTTTTCTAACATGGTACCCTACAGATGTTTCCCTCCCCCCACAATTCAAATTATCCCTCCCAGCATAATCTAGTACTTCTTTATTAATCCAATATTACTGGTCCTAGTCATGTCCCAGTTTCTGTACCTACTATTTCCCCAGTGTTCTTTCTTCAGACCCCATCTCCAAATGAAAACTGGTTCAAAATTGGAACAAAATAGAAAGCCAAATATTTCAATGACATACCTCTATATATTTTATGTGTTTTATTCCAGAGGTCTTTTTAAAACAAGTTTTCTTTAATTCCCCAAGGCCTTGGTATCTTTCTTAAATGAAAGGCCAATTGCTTAGTGCTGTTCTTACTCTTTCATTCTTTCGGCTGTGGTTATGCGTGACCTTTACATGAACCAAGCTGAAGCAGAACTTTCAAACAAAACACTGGTTGCTGACAATACTGAAAGCTGAACTGATTCATAGTCTTCTTGAGAAAAACTAAGGTTAAAGAAAGCAAGTCATCTCATAGTGCATTTCTTCACATGGCCATGGAAGAAGCCATTCCCCTTTGAATTCTGCTATCCATATAGAGCCAAAAGATTAGCACAGATGTAAGTTATCCCTCAACTGATATGTGGTTTTGATTTAATTTTTTTTAACATATATACACACATTTTTGGTACATACAGATTTCTAATATTCTGTCAGGTAAAGGTATTCCTTGTCAAGTTGTGTCCAACCATAAGGGGTGGTGCTCATCTCCATTACTAAGCCAAAGAGTCAGCATTGTCAGAGACTACTCTGTGATCCTGTGGCCAGCATGATTGCCCAGAACACTGTTTACCTTCCCACCAAAGAGGTACCTATTTATCTATTTGCATTTGCATGCTTTTGAACTGCTAGGTTGGCAGAAGCTGGGACTAGTGACAGGAGCTCACCCCATATGCAGCATCCGGGCCTCGAACTGCCAACCTGCCAATCTTGCAATCAACAGAGTGAGTGTTTTAACAACTTGAGCCATTGCATCCCATAATATTCTGTTACTTCTGTAGATATTTATTTATTTATTTATTTATTTATTGCTTTGTAGTTGAAAAAGTTATAACTTATGTATACCTTACGTGGAAGACTACCTGGGCAGAAACCAGCCAGTTAGTTGTCAGACAACTATCACCATTTGAAATAACAAGACCATTGTTTTACACACGCACACACATTCTACAAAAGTATTACATTTTTTAGACAGCCACCATGATATAGAGGTTTGCATGTTGGACTATGACTCTGGAGAACAGAGTTTAAATCCCCACTCAGTCATGAAAAACCCACTGGATGACCATGGGCAAGTCACACTCTCAGCCTCAGAGGATGGTAATGGCAAAACTCCTCTGAAGAAACTTGCCAAGAAAACCCTGTGATAGTTGGTTAACTTTAGGGTCACCATAAGTCAGAAAAGACTTAAAGGCAAACAACAGACACACATTACATTTTTAGAGGTCATGGGTGGAAGTATTGGGTTTCAAATTAAGCTTTTGTTGCCTGCTTTAAATTTTCTGGAACTAAATCAGTCGCTCATATATAACTGGAATATAAGTCTTTACTTATTAAATTTATAGAATGAATAGGCAGAAGATAGATTGGGATCTACTGGCAGATTTCTGGGTTATTTTCAATAGACCAGCAAGGATTTCTAGATGGCAATAGTAAAATCAAAAATATTTTTCTCTCTTCTAAATTAGGCAGCTGAATGTCAAAGCCAGGGCTGGAGAGAGAGGTCAACAGAAACAGAACTGAGTGTGAAAGGTTTTCTATGAACTCTAGTTGTAATGACCCAATTCCTGAGCATGTTCCTCAGTTCTACACCTGCTTTCCTAATCTGCTATCCAAATCCAGTTGATGGATTTCAGAAGTCTAACAAAAATATGTGTTATATTCCCTTTGGTGCAACAGAAGACATTGGCCCATTGCCACTACTGAAGTTACCTACTACCCTGTGTGTGTGGAATGGAAGGAAGCATCATCTTGTCCTTCACTTCAGGCATCACCAAAATAGATTAGCCTTAACCATCCTATCCCCAGTGTGTATGTGTATGTGTATGTGTGTGTGTTTATTAGCCACTTCTCTCTATGGATTAAAGTAGGGAACCACAATAAATTAAACACATAAGACCAGTTAAAAGAGCATATAAAACCAACACATATTTAAAACAATCAATATAGATTTCAAAATTCATAATTTAAAAATCATATGGACAGGTTTTCCAGAACAGACTGGTCTTTACTGCTGTTTTAAACTTGCACAGTGTACCCAGCTGTTTAATCTCTTTCAGCAGATAATTCCACAGTCAAGGCAACCAAAGAAAATGTATTCTGGGCAACATCTTCCACTTTCATTTTGGCTGACAAAAGTAAATGTTCCCCAGAGTGATCACATAGGTAGCCTGGACCAAAAATTTGTAAGCCTTGAAGGGTAACAATTGACAGATTGGACTTACCATAAAGATTCATTCAGAGATGACCAGAGGACCAATCCACTACTAATAAGTTTCTTCATGCCAACCGGGTCTGCAGGAGTCAACATTCTTTTTCAGTTGCCATCCATTGAACTCCTATCCTACTCAGTCAGTTTATTTATAAAACCCTAATGATTCTAATTTCCTAGCTATTCAACCTTTTTTTAAAGGACAGGTATGGAGTGGTCCTCCAACGATCTCTGAATGAATCTTATGGTAAAGCCAATCTGTCATTCATGAGTTGGCCAGAGGAACAATTCACTACTAATGGGATATACCCAAGCCTTTTCTTCATGGGTGAGTTTAATCTTTTGACAAGACAGGTTGTAGATCAGTTCTGCCAAATGCTGCTTTTGCGGAATTATATTTATCAACTTTGTAATGCTGAATGAATGTTGATGGCTCTTTCCATCCTGCAGCATCACATATTGCAGTATTCCAGTTGGACAAGTCCATTTTTACACATCTCTTGCACTTTGTGAAAGGCAATATCGATATTCTTCTTAAGTGGCTTTTCACTTTCAAAAATCCTGATGCAGCTTTGATTGTCTTGCATCAAAATGGTTGGTTTGGGTTCTGTTATTCCAAAGTCCAGTACTAAGTTGCACAGCCATTTGATTTCATCACATGCTGTTATAGCTGAAATACACTCAGCACCAGTAGAGGAAATCTGTAATTATAGATTGTTTCTTACTTGTCCAACTTACAGTTCCTTCACCATAGAAGATCAGATTTCCAGTGGTTGACGTTCTGTCTGCCAGATCTGCAGCCCAGTCTGCATCCACGTAGGTGATCAGCTGTGGTTGGTGACAGGCTGGCAGCATCAGTTTGTAATCTGCTGTTCTTTGTAAGCATCTGGCAATTCTTTTAAATGCAATGAAATCTCTTTCTGTAGGAGAGTTGACCATTCTGTATAGGATGCCAACAGCATTTGCTTTGTCAGGTCTGGTGAAATTGGAGTTTCCCAACTGCAGTCCTATACTTGTATCCATTTTGTAAAGGTTTGGATTTCTTAATGTCCTCTAAGAATCCTACTTCCATTGGAGTTGGCATAGCATTTGCATCTTTCAGACCAATACAATCCAAAAAATCCAGTATCTTCTGTTTTTGATTCAGGAAGAAACTTCCATCACTACTTCTTTGTATTTGCACTCCAAGATAGTGTGCAATGTCTCCTAAATTCTTGATATTAATCTCTTTCTTGATATTCTGAATTATTTTTTCACTATCTACTTTGTCTTCACTGTTTAGAATCAGATCATCAACATAACAAGTGATGTAAGTCCATTTATTATTTGTGAATCTCTTGTACACACATCTGTCAACAGTGCTTGGAGTGAACCCCTCTTTGATAAGAAGCTGGTTCAGTTTCTCACACCATGCTTTGGTGGATTGCCATACAAAAAAGATGTGCTAACATCCAGATGTTGAATGTTCTTTTGAAATTTGCATACAAAATGTTCCTTACCAGATATTTGGAATCCTGGAGGTTGTTCCATATAAAGTTGTTCAGTGAGATCACCATACAGAAAAGCTGTTTTGATGTCCAGATGTTGAGCATTCATTTTCTTGTAAGCTGTGACAGCTAGGAGAATTCTGATGGTTGTATGAGTGACTACTCCAGCAAAAGTTTCATTGCAGTCCTCACCATACTTCTGAGTATAACAAGAAGTCTTGCTTTGTATCTTTGAATTTCCCCTTCTGCATCTAGCTTTGTTGTTAAGACCCATCTACAGCGAATTGCCCTTTTTCCTTCTGGCAATTCTGACAAAGTCCATGTCTTGTTTTTATAGAAAGATTGCATTTCCTCACTAGCAGCTTGCACCCACTTCTCAGAATCTGTCTTTGGAAGTCCCTTGATCATCTTCCAATCAGAGGGTTTTGGAATTAATTCCTCTGAGTCTTGATAAAGAGAATCTATCAGCTGGCATACATTTATTGGAGAGTTCTGACCTTCCTACCTGGATTTGGATACCTGGCACTGTTTCCTGCATGTCGTCTGGTTCCTCATCATTGTGGTCCACTGCAGGTGTAGCCCCTTCTGGATACAAGACCTATGAAGGATGAATGAAGTCCACGTGCTCTGGTTGCTGGTGGGAGTCTTCTTCTTCTGCAAATAAATCTTGATAAACATCTTGGTTTTGATTGGATTTAGGTTGTGGTCTTTCATCAGTATAATCAGCACTTGTTAATTTTATTGTGCATCCATCTGGATTTAGAATTCTGTAACCATTTCTAGCATAACCAACAAAACTTCCCTCTTCACTTCTGCAGTCAAGTTTACCTATTTTTTTGCTTGGGAATACAGGTAAATGCTATGCTTCCAAAACTTTCAGATGATTTAATTTTGGCTTGACCCCATGCCATAATTGGAATGGTGTTACATCTTTGGATTTTGTTGGCAATCAGTTACACAGGTATGTAGCAGTCATGATGGTTTCAGACTAATAGTGTTTAGGCATATTGGCTTTCAAAAGCATGGTGACTGCCATCTCCTTGAGAGTTCTGTTCATTCTCTCTGCCATGCCATTTTGTTCTGGAGAAAAAGCCTGTGTAGTCTGATGCTTAATGCTATGTTCCTTTAAAAATCATCAAATTCAGCATTAAAAAATTCAGTTCATTATCTGTGTACAGGCTCTTTGATTTATACGCAAATTTGTTAGAGACTCTATTAAAGTACTTTTTGAATTTCTGAAATGCTTGACTCTTCTCTCTGAGAAATTAAGTATATGTGAAAGATCAGCATGTAAAAGATCCAATGCTTTGTTGGATTGTCTCACAGTAACTGGAGGATGTGAAGATCTTATGCCTTTTGCTTTCAAGCATTCTACACATTTTTCATTATTAGAACATGCTTTGAATTTAAAGTCTCTTGCAAACTCTTGATTTGCCAGTCTGTTATTATTCTCAACACTTCAATGAGCAAATCTGTGATGCCATAAAGCTGAACAGTATTTGTGATTGCATTTGATCACACTGTTCACAGATGAATGCAAAACCTGCATGTGATAATTCTCTAAAATTAAAATTTTTATCATGAAAACCAAAACAGATTTGCTTTCTAAACCTGACATGATTGCCTCTTGATGTTGTGGTTTGCACACTATAAAAGGAGATTTGCAAATCTGGTACATAATAAGCATCGGGGATTTTATTTTTACATTCCTATTCTGTAAGGACCAAGTTTTGTTTGCAAAATAACAGTCCCCTTTCTTTGTGCAAAAACTTATTGACCATTAGCAAGATAGATAGGAAAAGTTACATTTGCATCAAAATCAACAAACCATTCCTTGTTGTTGAAATAATGCACACTTGCTCCACTATCAATAATAACTTGTTTTTTTATATCTATCTCCAGCAATTTGAAATAATCAACATGACTGGAAGATTTCTGTTTAGGATTAAAAGCTTCTTTCTTAAAATTGCTTTTGCTTTTAGTATTCAGTCCCTGACTTTACAGCTTTTGCAGATCAGCTCTTGGCTTTGACTTGCTAACATTGGGCCTTTGCAGACTGCTAGAAATAGTGCAAATTGAGTCCACTTTAACTGCCCTGGCTCAGTGATAGGGAATCATGGGAATTGTATTTTTTTCTGAGACATTGAGCCTTCTCTGTCAAAGAGCTCTGGTGCCACAATAAACTACAGTTCCCATGGTTCCCTAGCACTGAGCCAGGGCAGTTAAAGTGGACTCAATTTGCACTATTTCTGGCAGTCTGCAAAGGCCCTACATTCCTATTTGATTTAGAAGAAAAAGAAGTCTTTTTCAAATCCTCTGCAGCTCATTGAGCTAATTCTCTGTTGTTTTTGCATTATAGTCGTCTTCCATCAGGTTTTGCCTATTTTGAAATTCAACAATTTGAGCAATAGCATCTTGTAAAGAAACATCTCCTTTAACTTGTAAAGTATTGATTATTAGAAAGTAATATTTTGGAAGATTTGCCAAAAATAGTCCAAGTTTTGCATGTTCTGGAAAAATTCTCCAGCTGCTGTAATTCCAGACAAAGTTGTCATAAAGCCATTAATATGCTGATTTAAAATTGAAGATGATGCAACTTGGTGTTAACAAGTTTGATCATGAGAGCGGTTTGATCCTTTAAATAATTCTGGCAATGTTATATCTGTACTTTGTAATTGTTTCTTCCTGATTATTGAAGCTAATTTTTCAGACCTGTCATCCTCTTTATCCTGTGAATACAACCCTAATCCTAGAGTCCTCATAACTCTCCAAAGTAAATGTTTAAATTGTGTATTGCTATAAAGTCTGTCTGAATCAAGTTCCTTGTCATCATCCTGATCTGAGGATTCAGTCATTTCATCATCTGTGTTACTTACTATGTGCTCCTGATCTGAATCCTGGTCTAAGCCAATATCTGTTTTAGGTAAATGTTTAGATTTTTTTTAAATGCATTTACGTGGTATTCCATCATGAACTTCATTTGATTTTCTCTTTCTGTTTATCTTAAGTTCCCTTATGCATTGCTTTCCTTGAGCCTGTATAAATTTATTAAAATTATACAATATGTCTTCCATCATGCTATCTTGAGAATTAATTTCTTTCTGTCTTTTATGTATACTTTTTTTTACTTTTGACTGACATCTGGAATCAGTCTTCCTCTCTGTCAGACACTTTGTCTTGCACTGATGGAGATGTAGAACCTGCATGTGAGGAGGCTTGTCCTATTGAGGTCTCTTCCCCTATGGGATCACATGAGGTCATTACTGGTAAGGCAGCCATTTCTCCTATGCCTGCACATTTGAAAATGGCTGTTTCTGTTGTAATTTCTATTGTGCATGTGTGGGAGGAGGCGCTCTGGTGAAAGGAAGACCCTCCCTTCTGAGTAGAACTGTGATTGGCAAGATGGCGGCCACAACCAGCCATTTGTAACTTTGAGTCTAATTTCCCTTTTTTACTGGGAATAGAGCAGGGGTAGGCAACCTTTCCCCTTTAAGGGCCGAGGGACTTCAGCTCCCAGAATCCCAGGAGCTATTGGCCAACATGGGACTATTGGCCAACATGGCTGAGGCTTCTGGGAGCTGAAGTTCCTCGGCCCTTAAAGGGGAAAGGTTGCCTACCCCTGGAATAGAGGATGATTTCTGCAGCCTTTTAGAGGTAAGATAGTCCTTATCTTTCTTTTTAACCTCTCTATCTCTTCCTGGCGATTTCACAAAAAAATTTTACGCTTTTCCACAGCAGCTCTCTGGCTTGCTAGTGGGCATATTTCTTTGACTCACTCTCACTGTTTCCACAACCCCCCCCCCCCCCAAAATGGTCCACTCCAACTTCTATCTAGGTTTGCATTTTGGTGGCCATCCAAGAAGCTATTTTACTTGTTCCTTGACTTTTGGACGTTTCTTTACTTTTTTTAGGTAAAATGCTGATTTTGTTTCCATTTTCTTTCTTTCTTTCCCTTTGTTCTCTATTGTTCTCCATTGTTTTTATCCTGTCTACCTATCTAAACATTAAAGTCTTTTGCTGAGGAGGCAAAATACGACTACTCGGTTATTCAGGATTAAATAAACTGAGTGAGGAGGGCAGGAGTTCAACGGACGGCAACTAAAAAAGAATGCTGACGCCTGCAGATCCGGTTGGCACAAGGAAACCTATTAGTAGAGAATTGTTTCTCCAGCCATCTTGTGAATTACACTTTGAACCTGTCTGAAAACTAATGGGCAGTCAGTGGACTGACTGTATTATTGGTGTAATATGATTAGTACTATAGGTACCAATAACCAATCTGGCTGCCATGATTTGAACTAACTGATGTTTCTGAACTTGGTACAGAGGTAACCCAATGTACAGCAGGTTGCAGAAGTCTAGCCTTGAGCATAGGCTCTACCATCTTTAGATTTTCCAGCTCAAGGAAGAAGCAAAGTTGGCATAATAGCCAAAGCTGATAGTAAGCATTCTAGGCCATCACATATATCTGGGGTGTCTTTCAAAGCAACAGACCCATAAGCACCCCCAAAGTTGCACACAGTCTTTCAGGGGAAGTCTAACTCCATCCAGGACTGGTTGACACACCTCCAAACCCAGGTTAGGTTAGGATCCTTGACTGCAAGTACCTCTGTCTTGTTTGGATTCAGTTTCAGTTTGTTTTTCCTCCTCCAACCCATTACCTTCTTCAGGCATTCATTCAGAGGAGACCCAATAACCTTAGCCAAGGCTGTTTTGAAGGCATGGAAAATATTTAGGTGTCATCAGCATAGTGATAACACCCCCTGTCACTGGATGATCTCTTCCAGCAGTTTTATGTAGATACTAAACAGCATTGGGGATAAAATGGCATCTTGTGTTATGCCATATAGCAGGTTCGTATTTTCTTTCTTTTCTCTCTCTCTCTTTTTTCTTTTTTAGAAGTAGCTGTCCCCAAACACCACCATCTGGAGCCTGTGTGGGAGATAGAACAGATAGCACAGTGCCCTCAATTCCCATATCTCTCAGGTGTTTCAGAACTATAAGTACTATAAAAAGGATACCAGGTTCAATGGTGTTGAAAGCCACTGAGAGATCCAGAAGCATGAGCAGAAACAGACTTCCTCTATTGATGCTCAGGCAAAAATCATCTATTAAGGTGGCCATAGCAGTCTCAACTCTATGTTGTGCTCCAAAACATGTTTTAAATGGGTCTAGAAAATCTGTATCATCCAAGAGCACCTGGAATTGGAGGGCCTACAGTTGGAAGATGCCAATTATATTGGATGGGAGAGGCCCTTCTCTGCTGTGGTGTTCCATTTATGGAATGTCCTGCCTTTGGAGACCCATTTGACACCAATGTTGCCATAATTCCACCACCAAGTGTATATGGTTGTACAGCATTTTAAGTTATTTTAACCAGTTTCAATCTGTCTATTTAACTTGTTAAATTATTTAATATGTTTTAGCCTTTAAAAATCATTTCATTTTTACACCATTTAAATTATTCAGGTTGGTTTTATTGTATACCACCCTGAGATACTCAGATCTTCAGATATAAATGTTTTAATTAATAAATAAATAACTCTCTGAACATTTTCATATGCACTATTGTTAAGTCATATACTACATGCTTCAACCCTGCTGTTGGATAGTGGGAAGCAACTAGAATGCAATGTCATGAAGCTTAAGTACATCGACATTGGGGCTGTAGACTATAAAATCTTTCCAAAACAGAAACAGACCAGTCTTTATTTTTAAATGAATTAAACTTAATAGCTTTTTCCATGTTCTTCAAATCTGCTTCTATTTAAATATTCAAAGCTTTCCATACTTGTCTCATTCAAATCACCCCATCCATCTTTGTGAAACTCCCTGACCACGTGGGAAGGAAAACGGAGGTGATTCTTTGAAAAAAGCACACACACTCCTACTGCAATGCCTTTTTTCAGCATTCAGGTACGCTGTGAGATGTAGGATGTGGGTTGAGGGCTGTTTCATTTTGAATGCAAGCCAACTGAAAGGCAACAATATTTTGAACAATACTTGCCACAAGCTTGCTGCTGGTGGGGTTCTTCCAATTCACCACTCTTCTTTCTTTTTTATACTCAATCAAATTCATTTCCCATGTATTGTTTACAGCCAGTTCCTGAAGAAATCATAACATGTCATTACCAATTTTCATGTGTGAATATTCCAGGTTATTGAAACTGTCAAGAAATCCACTGTTTTGTGAATTTTGGATGTTATTATACTTTGCTATATGACCAACACAGCTACCTCTTTTGTCAAGAACTCAGTTACATCCCCCCCCCTTCTCCTACTAGTTTCAGCACTTCACCTGCCCTTGCAGCTAGTTTTAGACTTTAAAAGGCAATGTAACCACTGACCTGAGGGACTAATGTAGTGCTGGGATATTTGTTTGTTTCATTGAAAAACCTTCTCACCTGCTCATCTGGTCCTTAAAGTACCCGTCACTCAAGTCAAGTAGCAGCGACTGAAATGAATAAAAAAGTGTGATAAAACTCCCAAACCGCAAAAATATAATAAAACCAGTTAACAAAACATTGGCTAAAATGCATAAGGGAAATGTGATGCCTACCTTAGCAACAACTTCTTTATCTTACCAGGAAATGCTATCAAAGAAGATACCAATCTAGCATCTTGAGCCAAAGAACTGCACTATTAAGGCACAACCACTCAGGAGGTCCTTCCTCTTGTTCCTATTAACCATTCCTCCACCAGAGCTGGAACACAGAATAGGGCTTCTCTGTGTGTGTCTACACTGCCCCTAAACCCTATATTCACCTTGTAGCTGTTGCTACCTGAACACATGCTGTTTCTGACTATTTGCAGGCAATGCATTTTTCACTGAAAATCTAATTAAAAACTAACTGCCTTTTACCCCACATTTGCCTGGAAAATCTAGATAGCTGCATGTATAGCTGACATGTGGCAAAGAATACAGTGAAGTATAGGACACATGATCATCCAAAACCTCCCTTTTACACTGATGTGAGTAAGCCTGAGGGAAATGTGTGTTGAGTTACTCCGATTTCGTCACAGTAACAGGGTCACTGTGGTCCAGAAAAATGTGCTGTGACTTTGAGGTGGGGATGAGTTTTCCTGTCAGTGTAGACATGATCTGTCAAATCTTTGGGCCATTGCTGATTAGAGATATCATCAAACAGTATGATCGCCAGGTATCCTTTATTATTAGGAATTTCCCCAGTTTGAAGGTTGGAAAGCTTTTCCTTTAATATAGACTGGGAAGACTAGGACTTGGAAGGGCAGCTATGAAGGACCTACACAAGACTGTCAAGCCTAAAGCTATATCATTGAGTACAAAACTTTGGCTTGTCCATGCCAACATATTTCCCATTCCTATGTATGGTTGTGAAAGCTGGACACTGAAGTAAGCTGATAGGAACAAATAAGCTCATGAAATGTGATTCTGGATGCAAGTTCTATGGATACCGTGGACTGATAAAAAGACAAATAAATGGGTCCTGGAATAAATCAAGCTTGAACTAGAAGCCAAGATGACTAAACTGAGACTAAACCTAGCAACAACTTCTTCATCTTACAGGGAAATGCTATTAAAGAAGATACCAATCTAGCATCTTGAGCCAAAGGACTGCACGATTAAGGCACAACCACTCAGGAGGTCCTTCCTCTTGTTCCTATTAACCATTCCTCCACCAAAGCCTTGTACATATCATGGGAAGACATGACTCACTAGAAAGGCCAATAATGCTTGGTAAGGTATAAGGCAACAGGAAAAGAGGAAGACCACGTTACAGGTGGATAAACTCAACTGAGGAAGCCACAACCCTGAGTCTGCAAGACCTGAGCAGGACTGTTGATGACAGGGTGATTTGGCAGTCCTCAGTCATAGGGTCGCTGTAAGTTGAAGTTGGTTTGATGGCAATTAACAATAACAAAACTGAAATGCTTTTTTTAAAAAAAAACAGTATTTTGGAGGTGTGGACCCCTCATATAGTTAGAAATGTGTGCATCATGTAATTTATAAGTGTGAACAATGTATTAATTTTACAGAGAAATACATGGCTAAATGGCCAAAAATCAATACTTTCATTTGGTATTTAAGTAGAACAGAAACATATTATTAGCTGCTTCCTGATTGTCAACCCTGCATGTCAAGAATGGCTACTTTCCCTTTTTGCTATTTTGAAAACCTGGCAACACTATCACAGAGTCTTATCTTTGCATTAATCTGAAGCTATGTCTATGTGATAATCTCTCACACAAAGATCCATGATATGCACAGATATACAAACCAAGCCCTTCAAAAACATAAAGCTCTCCCCATCCAAAATCTCCTGTCTGCCTCAATATACTCATGTTTGTTGACTCTCCTATGCAAAAGAAATCACAAGCAGGCAGAGGTAGCTGGTGGTTTCCATGTTAGTGGACTACAGTGCATCTACTCTGGGTTTTAGACTGAATTTTAAGGGAGCAGAATTTGGAAGGGTAGGATTTCTCCTTTAAGTCTGGGCTAAAAGCAGGAGCAGATGTATTGCTCCTCTGAAGCCTTATGCCTTCATTAATTGTTGCAGTTACTCATGATAAAGTTTAAACAGAAATTCTTTGTTACTCATTACATTGCTCATATTTTTTTCATTACTTAAAAAAACTTAGGATTTATAGAAGAATAGTATAAAATGTCAAAAATATCCATCACAATGGCTCTAAAGATATCTACATGCCTTTAAAAAAAGATGCCTTTAAAATAACTTTGAACATAATCAAAAAATAACTGCACTCCCATTTGTCATGTTGCTTTTGAAACGTAGCTTTGTTATGCCCTCATTACAAAGAGGGGAAGGGTCTCCTTTCAGGTAACTATGTTTAAATATCATGGGGTTATTCACACTACATTATAACCTGGATTGCAAACCAGTTTAAACGTGGGTCCTTCACACTGGAATTGGGTTTTTCCAACCCGAATCAGGGTGGGCCCATGTCAAATCCCCCTTAACCCGAGTTTTTCAGCAACGCCTTCCCCCCCCCATGTTTTTTGCAAAACACCAGTTTTTTTCAGGGTGCCGCCAATGTGAACTTGCTCTTGATCAGATTCATGGCTTCCTGAAGGGAGGGAGGGATCAATGGGCAGAGGATGACCAGAGGGGTCAAACATGCCTATCCCATGGCAAGTGCAATTTTTGTGCTCACACTAGGTTGCTGGCTCTGAGTGTTTTCAAATTTCCTGCTGTTGTGCCCTTTAAACAACTGCTCAGCTGTTTTTCTTTTCTGCTCTTTTCCCTCTACAATGCCATTGCTGATTTTCTTTTGGACCACCAAAATCAGGGAAGGGGGCTCTTTTGGGAACATGTTTTATTAATACATATATATTTTTGACAGAGTGTGCGATCCGTTGCATTGCGTGGCTTCCATATGGGTGTGTGTGATTTGTTCTGGTTTTGTGTTCCCCAATGACGTTCCCCAATGATGCCATTGCAAGGAGGAGTGGGTGGATAGAGAGAGGGATGGGGAAAAAGGAGGGAGGAGAAAGAGGGAAGGAGGAAGAGATGGAGGAGCCTTCACCAGCCATCCTCGGTGCCCCTCATCCCTGCCAAGGGCTCAGAGGAAATCTGAGACTCCCACCACTGCCAGCTCTGTGGAGTAAAAAGCATGCTTCTCAGTCAGGTTCCAAAGGGAGGGCATTTGGGCATTTTTCCCTGGACAGGAGGATGAAATGGAGGATGTCCTGGGAAAGAGGATGCTCCAGTCACCCTGTCCTCATCCCAGGGTGACCAGATAGATGTCATCCCCACCAGGGAGAAGGGGGACAAGGCACCACAAAATAGAGAATGTGCAAGGGAAATGGAGGACATGCCCCAATAAAAGCTCATATAAATATAGAATGTGTGCTTCTTAGGACGTTATCACACGGGGGCAAATCTGCTGGTTAATCCACACAAAATCCAGACCGAAACTGGATTAGTGCCCCGTGTTTTCACACGACATCGCACAGAAACTGGACAGAAAGTGGACAGAAACTGGTGTTAACTGCGATCTTTTGTAATCCAGTTGTCTGGAGGAAATGCAAATATGTAATTACGGTAATTATACATTTACTGTAATATGATAGCCAAATGTGCATTGGGGAGCATTTCCCTGCTGTTGCCATGGTTCCAGTGAGCATTCCTCTATCTGCGCATGTGCAAGAGGCTCATTTCTAGTACATTTACAGGTTTTTTTTTCTCTTGTGTGTGGACGTTCAATGCACTTACTGTAAATTCGCAATTAAGGTAATGACGTTTGCGGAAACAAGGTTTATTTCCCGTTTATTTTCGGGATGCCTCATTTCCACTTTATTTTCAGTTTCTGGGCCACGTGTGATAACGTCCTTAGTCCTGCTCATATGGAGGACATTTTGGATGTTGTTCCTGGGCAGAAGGCAAAAATGGAGGACACATGCTCTGGGTATTAATTCCTCCCTCCCCCGGATACAAAGCAACGTCACCAACAATGACAACGGAAGTGAAGTGATGTAGATGTGCATCATTTGCTTGACAGAAAAAAAAATACCCAAAAATGATTGAATGGGATGGATAGAGAGGATCCATTTTGAATCGGTACTTTCTTTAGTGTGAACTTCCAGAGGGTTATATTGAGCTGGATAGATTCAAATGGGATAAACATAGTGTGAACTTCACAACAGGTCAGATTCAGTATTGCATGAACGAATGTATTATCAGATCGCCCTGGATCTCCCCAGCACAAAGCGCTAGTGTGAATGACCCCCTTGCATTATTTTCAAGCACGCTCTCTCTCTTTCTGTGTTAGAGAGAGATTTCTGAATCATGATGGGTCTTAAAAAGAAACTTCCAACACTACACAAAGGTGTGTGGGATTCAGTACATCATAAAACAAACTGGCATAGAGCAGAGCTCTGTCATGCCATTTGAAGTAGGCATTAAATATTGAAAGCACAGAACTAGCTTGCATTAACTAGTCTTAGGTTTCTGTATTCAGCAGATGGTGCACAAGGCAGGACAACAAGGCTGTCTATAAAACTCTTTTATTCTCCTCTCCCTCTACCACCTGACAGCTATTTCTTGTCTATCTTCACTGATTAGATCCCAAGGATATATACCAGAAGAAATCACACACCTTTCTTCTGCCTGTGGTGTTTCCTTTCCAATCTGGAAACCAATAGCAGCAAGAGAAGATGCAACCCCAGGGCCAGTACTTTTGCATGTGTTTGTACTGGGAACATTTTTTTAGGACAGTCAAAAGATGTGTTTGAGTTCAAATCCTTGTTTGACTAGATATATTTGCAAAGCTGGTTTCCTGCTTGCTATAACCTTTCCATGCAGCGTTCACAAACTGGAGAAATGGGCTAAAACCCATGTGGTGCAAAGCAATGGAATATAATTGTCAAACGGAAACCAGGACAAGTGTTACACATAGTGCCAAAACATCCACCTATCTGTAACATGAAAGACATCAAACAAGCCGCCAAATGGGTGAGCTTGATTTGAAGTCTACTCTAGGTCAGACACAGGGCAAGAACTGGAATGAGTTGGTTTTCCTCTTGCAAAATGCAGATGTAGACAGATAAATGGTGGGCGGGGGGGGGGATTCAAAGAGGAAGAAGCACAAGGACAAGCTACTGAGCTGAAATATTGTGAGTGATCCTTGTCATCTGTCCCTTGGGTGGAAGACAACTGGGATCCCCATGCAAAACCAAGGCATCAGTATTATTAATAAATAAAAAGAGAGGGAAACACGATCAAGAGTCTGGAATGAAATACCACTGAGATCTATGCCACATAGCTCCTATTGACAGTGATATCACAGTGCCAAGATAGAAAGGTTAAAAACTATCTGCCTAATGAAGGACTGTGGCCCTCAAAATGCAGTTGGACTGCAGCTCCCAGAATTCCTCATCTATGTCTATGCTGGTTGGGGCTTCTAGGAGTTGCATCCCAACCACACCTAGAGTGTCACATGTTCTCCAGCCTAATGAATCACCAATAGGGAAGAACTTGGACCATTTTTAATGGCTATAATTTAGTAGATGGTGGATTATTACTGAAGGAAGGACAAGAGATGCTGCCTATAGTGGGAAGATGTACTCAAGCTTCACTAATTATAGTGGGATTCTTCTAACCAGGCACAGATATGTGGACAATGGGATGAAGATTACAAAGTATAGATTTAGAATGGAAAAGAGGATTCAGAAAAATCCCTAAGATGGGAAATGGTGATGTTTCCTGCTCTGACACATTGCAAGGCAAGTCTGAATATTACTGAACACTGTGGGAGACAACTGAGCAAAGGTGTCCTATGAAGCAGGGCATGTTTATTTATCACAAAACAAACTTTAAATGCTCAAGCAGGCAATACCCTTATTAGGGCCACTTATACAGTAATTCCTTGTCTATTGTGTATCAGGGGTAGGCAAACTGTCCCCTTTAAGGGCCGAGGGACTTCAGCTCCCAGAAGCCTCAGCCATGTTGGCCAATAGTCTGGGATGTTGGCCAATTCTGGGAGCTGAAGTCCTTTGGCCCTTAAAGAGGACAATTTGCCTACCTCTGGGCCTTTCAGGTCCTCCAGATCTCTTTATCAAGCTAGGCAATTAATGAGTAGGAGGAGATGGAGAAGCATGGAAGTCCAAAGGTATGGCTTCATGTTTTAAGTGATGCAGCCTCCATCAAACTCAGTTCTAAAATACAGATACCAGGTTTGAGGAGTTAGAACCATAGAATCATAGAGATGGAAGAGACCACAAGGTCCATCCAATTCAAACTCCTGCCATGCAAGAACACACAATCAAAGTGCAGTACTCCCAACAGATGACCATCTAGCTTCTGTTTAAAAACCTACAAAGAAGGAGACACCACCACACCCCAAGTTGCTGGTAAGTGTGTAGGTATAACACCTAAGATGGCCAGATTGAAAACTGGAGATGGTTCTGTACCTTTAATGGCAATATTGAAGAGGGAGTTTGAGAATGGAACAACCATTAAAAGTACAGGAGCCATCTCCAATTTTTAATCTGGCAAACTATGACATACAACTGTGAAATTGTAGTTGGTCATGATAAAGTTATTAACCACCTACTTTGTTTTGTTCTTATAGATCAACATGACTCCTTTTTTTTAAATTATTACATTTGCTTAGAACCTGTAGAAGCTGCTGGGCTGCATCCCCAGTATTCCTCATGAAAGTTACAATCCAGGAACATCTGGTGGACCACACTTTGCTTGTTTTGTATCCTGCCTAAACTCCAAGTAGCTCAAGATGGGGTGTCTGCTTCCTTCCTCTCATTTTTCAGCATCCTTGAGGGTCAATGACTGGCCCAAGGTCAACAAATGAGATTAGTGCAGATTTGAACCTACGCCTCCCCAGCCCTAGCCCAACACTGTGACAACTACATAAGGCTGCCAAGTAAAACTGTCCCAGTCCCTGAATTTTCAAGCCAAAACTGGAGACCAGACATCAGCACATTGAGATGTTACAAGGGGCAGCCCCTGGTGATGTCATTAAGCATGATGCTTTATGCATCAACCATAGACACAATGTATGTCATTCCAACAGAAAACACCAAGTCTAGCAAATGGCAGTTAAAACGGTATCAAACTGCATTATTTCTACAGTGCAGATTAGACCTGTAACTTAAATTATGTCACTTAGACAAATCTGCATGGATTGCTTGATTTATGTATCTTATACTTATGCCATACTCTCCAACATTTCATGAATGAAAAACAGGGCATGATGGGCAAGCAACATCGGAATGTGGTCAAGATGGCAAAAGTTATTAATGAGGAAGAACACACAAGCTAGGAGAGTCTCCAGTGGTTTGTTTCTGCTTGAGCCTACTGGGAAGACCAAGGCTTTTCTCTATCCCATCCCAAGTTTATTGAGTACAAACTAGTTTTTTTCATTTTGTACTCCATTTGCAGTTGAAGTAAACCAAGGATGAAGAGGGGAAACTGGAGGAGAAGAAAGAAACTAGGACATCTTAAAAGCAGCTAAAAGGTAGGATGAGAGAAGATTAATCAGGACTGCCAAATCAAGTTTAGAATAGCATTTTGAGTAGCATTACATCCCAAGGAATATTTCCACAATATCTGACTACAAGACAAAGATTTGCCAACATGACCCCCACAACACTGGAAAATTTTCTGACCTTTCCTCTAGGTATGAGCTACTTGCATCAAACTGTGGGTACACCAGCGAGTGTTAACCAAGACCATCTTTTTAACTGCCTTGTCTAGACATGTGGTATTAGCTAATTCTTTCTTCATATGGACTTTACCTTTGGAGTTGAGATTGTAAAGATCACAGCTACATCTTTTTTTGCTGGCATTTGAGACCAAAAAAATTAATATAACTGATAGTAATCACAATTCTACTAATAATGTGTTGAAATGCAGTGCTAAATGGGTCTACTCAGAAGCAAGACTTCTGAGCGGAATTCAGTGGTGCTTAATCCAGGTGTTTGTAGTACTGCAGCCTAGAGCAAGCCTGTTATCTCCAGATGTGGCAGTAGTGTCCTAAGATTCAAAAGCTTTGGAATAAATTAAAAAGAAGCATTCATGGGTAGTTGGATAGATATTAATTGTTTCTGGAACAACCTCCCCATGTTTTTAGAAATAATTCTGTAAATGTTGCTTAAAAAGCATAGTGAGATATGATTTCTTGTTCATTAACAACTCCTAAATTAGATAAAGAACATTTGACATATAGCACAGTGAATTAAATTAACTGACAGTCCAGTCCCATACATGTCTACTCAAATGTAATTCTGACTAAATTCAAGGGGGGGTATTCTAAATTAATGTGTATAGAATATGCAACCATGCACAATGCTGGTTATATATATAGTTCATCTTACTTCCTAGTAAGTAGTTTTAGGACTTAAACTTAAACTGGAAAGTGTTAGATGTAGACAACAAAAAAGATCACCAGAGAGTAAATGACACTTCTTTCTTGTTTTCTGGAGCTTCAGATAACAGGATTGTAGCTAGTAGTGTGGTTCTGCTATTGCAAAGCGTCTAGTGTATGCAATATTTTGCTCAAGAGCCAAATCCAGTACTTTGATTCTACTTGCATAAGCCATTGCTCAAGTTGCCCCACAATCCGTTGTTCAAACTGTTCTGCAAGCTGTCCCACAAGCCATTAACACCAACTGTTTTTGTTGCAAATTTATTTTAATGGTATTTCAGAGAAGACAAAAATATTTTCCAGATATTTTGAGTTCTCAGAATCTGATGATTAAGCAGGAATATAATAAAGTTTGAGATTGATAACTGTGACACAGATGTGATTAGATTGCATATCATTATGTAATTAATTAAGTAGGAATTAATATATTGGTTAGATAGCAGATTCTGAAAACAATGTTCCAGATTTGGGGAAAAGGTGAGCTAATAATAATAATAATAATAATAATAATAATAATAGGAATGGTATACAGAGAAAAATACTATACAATTAACAGTTGTTATGTAGAAAATTGCACAAATAAATTTGCCTACTTAACCCCCAGCTGTACAGCAGGTGCAGGAATTGTGTGGCCATCAAGATGATGTTGAACAAATCCCATCAACACAAAGCAACATGGTGAGGAATTAAGGAATGCTGATATCTGTAACTTCTGGAAGGCTAAGCAATTCCCACCCCTTCTGTAAACCATGTACCCAGGATATCATGGACAAGACTAGGAGAGAAGCTACGCATATTAGTGATGGTAGAGCAAGATCTAATGTAAGGTGGCTGAAAGCAGTAGCTTTTTCTTCCCTGGGAGGGACTTTTGGCTTTAGGCCATGTGGAAGGTTTAGTATGCAATGCTAAGGTGGGAACATACAGTTTTAGGATAGGAAGTTTGACCACTTGCAGCAACTTCATGAGTAGCTTGCTATATTAGCTTGGATACATTAGAGAACTTATTTTACATGAACTCAATGCACCAATTATTGTGTGCATAGGTTTATGTTGTCCACTGGCATAAAGGGGGTGTATTTTGTAGGCAAAAAAGCTCCTTACACAATGTTATTTACAGGCTTGGAAGGAGCATGTTTCTCCTTACGTTTGTGCTTACCAGTAACATCAACTTCCTCCGTAAGGCTATGATTATTATCCCTATTCACAGTAAATCAATTCCATCCCTCATGTATTCACAGAACTTGGAAGGATTTTCAGTGATCGTCTAGCCAAGCCCCTAACCAAAATAATGCAGGATGCAACTATAGTATCCCTAGCAGGTGGCCATCCAGGATCTACTTCAGCATGGTGGGGAAAAAGAGCTCTAGCATTAAACAGTACTTGCTATTTAATGCTGAGCCACAATCTGGTTGCTTGAAGTTTCCATCCATGGGTTCTAGTCCTCCCATCTGAAGCAACTGAAAACCATCCATTATATAGTAGTTTATCACACATCATTTAATGTAATTTACTGCAGTCGCATCAAAATTTGAAGCTGGATCTTATCACACGCACTGGGAACCAGGCGAGTGCAACCCAGCTGCATCCCAGACTCCAGCTGCGCTTAGCCAGCATCTTTTCAAAAACAGAAAACTCCCAGTTTTGAAAAGATGCTGGCTAAGCGTGGTTGGGGTCCAGGACGCAGCTGGGTGGCACTCGCTTGGCTCCCAGTGCATGTGATAAGATCCAGCTTCAGAAATTAATGTGACTGTGATAAGTTGTGTTAAATGATGTGCAATAAACTCCATAGTTGAACACTGCTATCATGTTTTCCCTTAGTCTTCTCTTCACCAGGCTAAATATACCCAACATTTCCCACTGTTTCTCAGAGGACTTCATTTCCATATTCTTTACCATTTGGATCATCTTCCTAGGACAGGCTGTAATTTGTCCATGTCTTTTGCTAAATGTGGCCCCCTAGGACTGGACACAGTAATCCAGATTCAGTCTCAGCAGGAAAGAATAGAGTAGAAAAATAACACCCTCTGATCTGGATGTTATACTTCTGTTTAAAGTCTGATCTGCACTGCAGAAATAATGCAGTTTGGTTTAATGCTATTGCATTCTGGGATTTATAGTTTTCTCAGATATTTAACCTTTTCTGTCAAAGAGCTCAAGTGTCACAACAAACTATAAATCCCAGAATTCCATAGCGTGGAGCCATGGCATTTAAAGCGGTGTGAAACAGCATTAATTCTACATTGCAGATTAGACCTAAGAAGCTGAAAAATGCATTATTTTTTTCATCAGCCACATGGTCCTACTGATTTGTGTTCAGCTTGCATTCTATGTAACTCCTAGCATTTGGGGATTTCAAATTCAGGTTATGAGATGAATAGAAAATCCTTTTCGGTGCTCTATTCAAAGGAATCATGCAGTCAGAAAGCAGAACCAAGATGGTAATATTATGCTACTGATTAGAACATTAGTATTATTTTTTTAAAGCGAGGACTCTTGAGTCAAAACATGAAATATATTTTCCTGGAACTAAATTCCATTTAATTTAAGAACATTTTCCTATGAACAGTGTGGGGGAGTAGCATTTTCATTTGCACTGTCCCTTGCCTCCCTCTCTGGAGGTGTTTTGTTTTTTTTAATCCATGGAGGATGCAAACTACAGTAGTGAGTAACGTGAAATGCCATAGGTAGCAAATAAGAAAGAGAGCAAAGTAGGCAGAGGGAGATCATGGTGTGCTGCCTCATGGAAGAAAAGTGGGAGCAGCAGCTATATGGATAATGAGACACAAAAGGAAAGATGGTAGAGGAAGTGGATGGAAGGACTGGACAAGAGAAAGAGACAGGCAGCAGGGAAAGACAAGAGAAATATGAGGAGAAAGAGGGAAAGAAAGACAGGATGTACAGAGGACAGGAGGTGATGACAACTTGCAGAGTTCCAAATGCGGTTGCCAGAGTGAAAAGTGAAGAGGGCTTCCATATATTTAACAATTGTGTAGAAAAGGAGATTTCAGCAAGTACTGCTTGTTACCTGATTGTGTGACAAGCAACTTCTACCAAAATCTCTTGTTCTACACAATATTAAAGGTACAAGAGTCCTCTCCAGTTTTCAATCTGGCAGTCATACTCCAAAAGAGAAGATGGAGGATGGAGGAAAAAGGATACCAGAAGTGGTCAGAGGTGACAACAGCTTTCAATGGTCTGAATCCTATTGTTAGCCCCAACCAGAGTAGGCCTATTGAATCAGTGGGATTTACCTATGTATTGACTCACCATTCAGTCAGTGGGTTAACTCTAGTTGGGACTAACCAAAAGCATTCAGGCTAATATGGGAGTAAAAGATTTGAAAGCAGCAGAGGTAGCCTGAGGTAATAGTAAAAAGGTTCATAAAACTAGAGATCATCTTGCAGGTAATATAATTGATTTTCTATATTTTAGCAAGTGAATTTTGGGCAGAAACAGGGAACAGTAGATTAAAAGGTTTTCACTAGCAGATAGATATATAGCCAACGTGCAAGTTTCAGAAAGAAATCTGTTTTGTAAACTTATCATCTCCCCGCTTTCTCCCAGCATGGGATTCAAGACAGCTTATTCCAAGGAGCAGAACCTATTTGAGTATTATTAAACTAAAGCCAAAATCCTACACTGCACTGGCAGATTGTAAGTTTCACAAAGCATAGTTACATCTTGTCCCCGCACCCTGTATGCTCAGTCCGCTTGTTTGCAGTATGGACACCCCTATCCATGGCCATTCAACAGCCAGGGGAAGTGTAATAGATTCTCCCTTATCAATATAACTATAATCAATGTAGGGTGTTTGGGGTGTTTAAGGTTTTTAGTGTAAACCTAACACAATGGCACTATTTCACTAACTTTCCTATTTCTGATTGCAGATATGTGTAAACTATTGATGACCATGTTGTTCATTTGTGTGTATATATGCATGCACACATGTGTGCATGCCTTCAAATCAGCTGTTGACTTATGGTAACCCCATGAATTTCATAGGGTTTTCTTGGCAAGGAATACCATACTTTGTCAGTTTCTTCCTCTGAAATATACAGCACCTGGTTTTGCCAGTTCCTTCCTCTGAAATATACAGCACCTGGTATTCATTGGCAATCTCTTATCCAAATACTAATCAGGGCTAACCCTGTTTAGCATCCAAGATCAGATGGGATCTGGTGCCTTTAGGGTATTTTATTGTTGTATGCCTCCAAGTCATTTCCAACTTATGGTGACCCTATAGCAAATCTAGCATGGCTTTTTCTTGTTTAGATTTGTTCAGAGGAAATTTGCCATTGCCTTCCCTTTACCCGGGAGTAGGCAACCTTTTTGAGCGGGGGGCCGGGTTGCTGTCCCTCAGACAATTGGGGGGCCGAAGCACCAAAAATAAATAAATAAATAAATTAAAATTAAAATTAAAATTAAAATTAAAAAAAATATGCATGCACACTCTCTCAGTCCCAGAAAAGCCATGGCAAAACTCCTGTGGAGATTTTGCCAAGAAAACCCCAAGAACAAGTAATAACAATAATCAATATCATCATGGTGGGTAGGGGCAGCGGCGGCGGCGGCAGGACCGGCCTGGGGCTGGTCCAAAGGCCTCGGGGGGCCGCATCCAGCCCCCAGGCCGTAGGTTGCCTACCCCTGCCTTTACCTATATCAAAACACCAGTTAACAGTTGGTTTCATTTTATCCCATTGTATTTGGATTTGCTCTAAAGATGTAGGAGACCTTTTCAGGTTGCTATATTAAAAACATAAAGTGACAAAAATGCCATAGTTGTACATCTTGTATTTCATTGTCTTTTGATTTCACTGTTTCTGATGGTTTTCTCCCCCCCCCCGCCCCCGTATATCTGTGTTTGACAGCTTTGAAAACGTTTAATGCATTTAATGTACACTAATGACTTTAGTGTTCAAAAGCTGGGTGTGTGTTGCTTGTGTGCCTCCCAAGTGGCCAACTTTTATAAGACTTCATGCATTTAATGAAAGGGATTCTGTTGCTGTTATTGTTTTTGTTCCCACTTTTTCTCTCATCTCCTCTTCTCTCCTCATTGCTGAGTTGAATGCAAACTACTTTTGCTCTTTCATCTCAGTTTGCAGCAACTGAAATAAGCCAAGGCCAAAGAAAGAAGGGAGGAAGAGGAGAGAGAAACTGGAGCATTTTAAAAGCAGCTGAAAATGTGAGATGACAGAGGATCAATCAGGACTATCCCTGCCTTATTTGGACAGATAGGGAGTAGTTATCTATGTCTACAAGGCACCACCATGAAGAAAAAAAATCTAATGACCTCTTGTTTATGAAGGCTTATATCATGATCACTCTGCTAGTCTTTCAGATGCTATGGGTTTCTTTTGCTCTCTTTTGCATCTCTCTCTCTCATGATAGTTTATTGTCTGGTTTAATAAGGTGTTTGGTTGCTTTTGTAAAAAAAAAAAAGGAAAAAAGAAAGAAAGAAAACAAGGAACTTGGTTATCAATGGAGTCCAAATAAGTTAGGTGCTAGTCACAGTTGGCAGCTATACTCTGACTCATCAGAAGCCCTTTTTATGACAGACAGATGCTGAGCCTGCAGAGAGTTCACCCTTCATTCAAAGGAGATGATAACACTCCTAATCAGGATTTTCTACCAAGCAGGATTTCCTATAAACATTGTAGGCCAATAAACCTTGCCTGCATTTGGAGGAAAGCATTGCTTAAGAAGCGCAGAAACATGTGCAGGTCAAGTGTCACTGCCAATCAGATATCTCCTGTAATTGAATTGTGTTGTCCTCCCTCTCCATACACAAAAAGGGTATTTGCATGATGCCTGGGATGAGTCACAGTTCAGAGTTAAGATTCATGCCACCAATTGGCCCCAGAGCTTGCCTGTGCTGGATTTCATCCCTAGAACATCAAAAGTAATAACTGGAAAGCAAAAATGTTTTGGTTTAATGAGTAAGGTAATCAATGGAAACAGCAGCTGATTCATTGTTGGAAACTCCACCTAAACTGGTATGGATGTAAGTTGAGAAGGTCTTTGCCTATATTTTTTAGACAATTGGAGGCGCAGATGTAATTTTAATAGGGAAAGAATAGGTACGGTAACTTCTTTTAGCTGTCAGTTGTAGTGTTAGCTGTGTGAGTTGCACATTACTTTAGACTTCCTTCAAGAGACCTAAAACGTACCTCAACTCCCAAAAAAAAGGTGTGTGGCATGTGAAGAGACCACAGCTTAAGGGTACCATACTTGATCTGCATGCAGATGGTCCCATGTTCAGGGGTGTCATTAGGGGAGTGAAGGGGTGAAAGCCACAACAGGTGACACCCTAAAGTGGGGGTGACACCATTGCTCCCCAAACATCTGCCTTTTGGCAAAAACTGGCCATGACATTCACTGGCATCCCTTTAAAATGCTGAAGAAATGGTGTGAGTGGGGCAAGGCTCAGCGGGAGGAGAAATGAGAGCCCCCAGTTTTGTTTTGTTTTTAAATTTAAAAAATTTAAATTAATTTTTTTTATTCTTTTAGAATTTTCTCTAAAAATGTCACATTTTACCAAATTTTCACATTAACCACACAAAGCTATGCACATGTAGATACATTTAGGTTGTGCATCTGATATTGTAATTCAACTGTATAATTTTAATTTTGCTAGTTGTTTATGTTACAGCTATTACCATTACATTCAGTGATATACGGAAATTAAGAGAGTAACATTACTACAAAAAAAAAAAAAATTACTATGGATTCTGTATGGTGTGGTATGGGAGGAGGTCAATGGAGTGGGTGACACCATGAGTTACCACACCAGGTGATGCCAACCCTAGTGATGCCATTGCTCACATTTATTTATTATTTTATTTTATTTTATTTCATTTGTATGCTACTCTTCGCCCAGAAGGGACCCAAGGCAGCTCACAGATAAAAACATTTTTAAAACATCACAATAAAATTTAAAACAGTTAAAATCCTCTAAAAACAGTATAAAATAATATAAAAATATACAAAAGTTTAAAAGCCAAATACCCGGCTTGTCCATCTACAACAGAATCAGGTAGCAGGCGAGGGGAAGTAACACTGACTTATACTCTGTATCACTGTGACAAGAGCACACAATATTGGGACAGAATGAGGCAAGGAAACACAATGATTTGGGCAGCACTACACATTCAAAGTAAACAAATCTAAAGAAGCAGTTTTTGTTTCTGATGCAGCAGTGCAGTGTACAGTGCTCTGGAGAGATACACATTAGAACTACCCCTGTGGACAACTAATTTAATCTGATATGGTGATCACAAAGTTTGAGTGTAGCCAGTGATGTAGGTAGTCATTCAACAGACCTGGCCCTACCATTTTGCAGAGTAGGGCTGCTGCCTCATGTAGCAGATGCTAGGATGTATAGAATAGCAGAGAGATGTTGAAGAAGAGGGTAATGTGTGCCACACAGCTGTTTTTAAAATTGCACTGGTAGATTTTTAATTGATTTCTTTCTGTGAGCTGCTTTGGGTTCCACTCTAGAAGAAAGACCACATATAATTAAGAGAGAGAGAGAGAGAGAGAGAGACTATGCTACTAAATTATCCTGATGGCCTGAGGTGTGGTGGATGTAAGGTTCCCAGATCTGAAGGCTAAGTCTCCAGACCTGATCCTTCTTCTCTAGTCCTCAGAGCAAGGGGAGGGATCTCAGGGTCACAGCACTGCCTTGTGAAAAGTGTGGTGCATATATATATTTTCTCGTTACATAGACTTGGTGTTGTTGTCGTTTTAATTTGAATAGCATACTCTGAGCAATGGTGGGTGATGCTTTATGCATCAGGTTTAAGGATATCTGAGCAATGGTGGGTGATGCTTTATGCATCAGGTTTAAGGATATCACCAAGGACCATGCTTTGATCTTGGGTTTTGGCTCTGAAAACTCAGGGCCAGGGATAGAACAAATCTGGCAACCATAGATGGAGGAGTCCCTTTACCTTTTTTTTCAGTCACCAGTCAAGTCACTTTCTTTATTCTGTCTTTTGGGGAAAGGGTTCAACCATCGTGGATAGTTCCT
This sequence comes from Phrynosoma platyrhinos, assembly GCA_020142125.1. NCBI lineage: Eukaryota > Metazoa > Chordata > Lepidosauria > Squamata > Phrynosomatidae > Phrynosoma > Phrynosoma platyrhinos. Next base: position 167,357,575 of record CM034706.1, on the reverse strand, counting down.
TTAAAGTTGAGAGTATAGCCTGAATTCCTTGCCATACTGCCATGGATGCACCCAGCCACTTCTGGCCCCAGTGCTAAAAGAAAAGTAGGACATAAATCAAATCAAACCAAATCAATCAATAAATGTTAAGCTAAGCTTCCCAAACCCAGCCCTCTCCAGATGTACTAGACTACAAACCCCATCATTTTCAGTAAGCATGGCTTCTGGAACCATAGGAAGGTGATGGGAGTTTTAAGTTGAACACATCTGAAGGCCCAGGTTGGGCAGAAGTAAAACAAGTGCATGCTCAAAGAATTGCCATCAATGGCTGCGCTTGAAACTGGAAGGAGGTCTTGCATGAGGTGCCTTAGGATTTTGTCGTGGGGCCATTACACATTACACAAAATCTTAGATAATGGGGTAGAGGGAATCCTTATCAAATTTGCAGATGATACAAAATGGGAGTGTGTGGCACTGATAGGAACAGAATTCAAATGGACCTTGCTAAACTAGAAAACTGGGCAAAAATTAATAAAATAAAATTCAGAAAACAAAAATGCAAAATTCAACATTTAGGCCACATAAGCAAAATGCACAGATATAGGGTGGGGGATACATGACTCAGCAGTACTACATGTGAAAAGACCACCATTGTGTTTCTGGGATGACTTATTTTAGTTATTACTGATATTTATATTTCACTTTTCCTTCACTGAGCTCAAGGTGGCATACACAGCTGTCCTCTTCCCCACTTTAGCCTCACAATAATCCTGTTAGGTAGATCAGGCTAGGAAATAGTTACCGTAATAGTATAAGGACACTTGGCAGAAATTCATGGCTCAGTGAACTGAGATCTTCCAAGTCCCAGACCAACATTTTAACCTCTATGCCATGCAGGATTACCTTTACACAATTACACAGAATATAAAACCATCACATAGGTTCTCATAAACTAAACAAAGTTGGAAAACTTAGGATGTCATCACCATCATAATAATTTCCACAGTGCTTTAATGTTCATCACACTTTCCTATACGTTCATGAGTGCTAGGGTTTTTTGTTGTTGTAATGTAGGTTACTATGATTAATCTCTCCATACTGTGGAATAAAGATGAGTATCCTTTGAGGGTCCAAGGACCATTTTCTCTTTTGGGGCTGCACTTGAAGTCTGAATCCAGATGTCACTCACTCTTCTCCTAGTTTACTTTATATTTTAATTGTTTGATTAATCTTGGGATTTTAGGGGTTGGGATGGGGATTGCTTTTTATGTAACTTTTATTTGTTTTCTTATTGTATTCTTTTATTTTTATGTTTGTAACCCACTTTTATTCCTATTGGAAATAGGCGGGCTAGAAATAAATCATATTATTATTATTATTAGAGAAAGAAGAACTGCTACAAATTCATGCTAGGCCAATACAATTTGAAACAAGCCTCTCTAGTTCAGAGCAACATCTCATCTTTATTAAACTAAAGAGAAGTTTTAACTCAGAAATGGGAATTCTGTGACTCTCCAGATGTTGTTGAACTGCAGTTTTTACTATTCATTATCCTAGATTATTTTGGGTAAGCCTGCTGGGAGTTACAGTCCAACACTATGTGGAAAGCTGCAAAATTTCTCCTCGCCCTCCATACTCTAATTGTATACCTTCTTTAAGATTAATTTTATTTTTAAACTTGCAACTCAATATAGATTAAAACAATAATATAACTAGCAACTAATAATCATATAAAAAATCATGTGATCCTCACTTTCCTCATTCCTCAATACAGGTTCTGGCTTTGAATTCTTGGTCATTGTGTTCATATTTTAAGATGCTTAAAACTCAAAAGCTGGATATTTTCATCCCAGATTGATTGCTCTCTTAAGATGACAAAGACAGCTTCCTCCCAAAATCAATCAAACTACCTGCCCTTCTTTGACTACTGATGGCTAGTTGGACTACAGAAAGGTTGTCAGGTGTACACATTCATTTCTTGGTAGTGAATTCTCCCATGCAGCAATTTCACAACACTACACCTTTCTCACTCTAGGTACAGAATATGTATCCCATTCCATTGCATGCATGCTGAGTTCCTTGTGCATTAGGACTATGAAAACACTAATAGCATTGCACTGTGACCTGCAAATTTAACCATCAGTACTTGCTAAACTGAAGTCTCAGTCATTGCTGTTTGATCCATTCTTGTGTCTTTGGAGGAGCTCACTGTCCAGATTTCCAGTAAAATAACTTTGGGCAAAAAAAGCACTTAGGGCCTAAGCAGACTGGCAGAAATAGTGCACATTAAATTGAGGCACTGCCCTGGCTCAGTGCTAAGGAATCATGGGAACTGTAATTTATTGTGGCACCAGAGCTCTCTGACAGAGAAGGCTCAATGTCTCAGAAAAAAATCCAATTCCCATTATTCCCTAGCACTGAGCCAGGGCAGTGCCTCAATTTAATGTGCACTATTTCTGCCAGTCTGCTTAGGCCCTTAATTATCATGACAAAAACCTTCATGATTGTTTCATTCTTCAATACAATGGGTTTCCATGGCCAAGCCAGAATTCAAACCCTGATCTCCAGAGTCTTAGTCCAGAAATCATACCCCTACACCATGCTTACTTTCTACACCAAACATTATCTAACAGGTAATCAGTTCTAATGTATGAAGGCTGAGCATCATGTGTGCAGCCTTAAGGCATCATCCCTTCTTCATCACTTACAATAGTCTTTGAGCATGTGGTAGCAAGAATTTAGATAACAACCTGGTGATGTTCACATGAGATGGGCCATAGCTCAATAGGAGAGCACAGACTCTGCATGTAGAAGGCCCCAGGTCATGGGCTGCTATCCCCACAACATAAGTCATGGAAAGCTTGCTGTTTGGAGAGCAACTAGTCAGTATAAACCAAGGGCAAGGAAACCTGAGACCTTCCCAATGTATTATTATTATTATTATTATTAATTACATTCTTTCCCCAGAACTGGGACTCAGTGTGGCTCAACAATATTAAAAGAGCAATGCAGTTAAAAACATAGAAAAGAGATGCATTAAAAAGGAATTAAATTAGTACAATAATAAAATAGATTGCTATTAAAAGAATAACATACATTTTAAAAAATGAAACTGTTTAAAACACTTTAGAATAAATCAACACCCCAAGCCAGATGTTTACAAAGATTCCATTTTAAAAGCTTGTCTGAACAGGTAGATAATAATTGCAAGACCCAGCTCCCCTATCCGACATAGCCAATGTTGAGGAATGCTGGGAGCTGCGGTCCATCAACATCCAGAGGGCTGTATGTTTCCTGTCCCTGGTGTAGAGAATACTGGACTAGACTGGGCCAATGCTATGACTCAGCATCCACATTAAATAAAGGATATATAGCAAACACGTCATTATTTTAGTTGAATTACATAGGATGATGGTTGAAATCACCTGAAACAGGGGCTGTGATTGCCAAATTGTTTAGGAACAATATGCATGTAATTCTCTCACTCTAGAGTCAATGATAATCTTCCATTTGGCAGGACTGACTGAACTCCAGGAAGATTGTGCAAAAAAAGGTTCAGATTTGACAATCAGAGCCTCAGTATGCTTTTGCCTGTGAACGCCTTTTCCTGTGAAAGCTTGAATAAATAATCAGCGAATACTATCAGGGCAAAGAGCAGACAGTCCTTTCCAGGTGGATGCATTGAAAACATGCCTTTCTGATGCACCCATGCATCTTTGGAGGAGCTCACTGTCCAGATTTCCAGTAAAATAGCCACAGGCAAAGAAGCACTTAATTGACATTTTCCATTCATCTGGAATTCCCTAAAAAGCATACTTTACCTGGCTATACTGAGGACCTAAATACCCTGAAGGCACCAGATACCATTTGATCTTGAAAGCTAAGAAGGGTCAGCCCAGCTTAGTGTTTGGATGGGAAATACCAATGAACTCCTGGTACTGCAAACCTTCAGAGGAAGGAACTGGCAAAATCACCTCTGACATTCCTTGTGTAAGAACACCCTATGAAATGCATGGGGTCTCCATATGTGGACAGGCAACTTGAAAGCATGCACACACACACATGCACGCACCTGGTATAACATGGGTGTATATAAAGGAGACACTGTTCTCATAAACCATAATAGGGTGACAACATCAAGCATGCCTATATGAGAGTAAGCCCTACTGCACTCATTGCGACCTATGCCCACATAGGTCTACAATCTAAACTTTTCACAGGACACAGGAAAATCTCCTGACAAGGAAAGCTGCATCCTGGTCCTCTGCCACTTCAACTCTGGAGGACTTCTTCTGAATCTTCTTCTTCATTAGAAGAAACATAGAAAGTTGCCTTATACTACGGCTGCATCTACACTGCAGAATTAATGCAGTTTGACACTGCTTTAACTGCCATGGTTCAATGCTATGGAATTCTGAGATTTGTAGTTTTGTGATGTATTTAGCTTTCTCTGTCAGAGAGCTCTGGTGCCACAACAAAATGCAAATCCCAAGATTCTATAGGATGGAGCCATGACAGTTTAATTGGTGTCAAACTGCATTAATTCTGCAATGTGGCAGCAGCCCAGGTCAGATTCTTCCAGTGGGGTCAACTCTGGCACTGGTAGTAACTTTCTAGAGCAGGGGTTGGTAACATGTGCCCACCAGATGTCCTTTTTGGACTGCAACTCCATCAGGCCTAGACAGCATAGGCAGTGGTAAAGAATCAGGAGAGATGCACTCCAACACTCTGTGATGGTCCTCACCTTTTCCATTCCAGCTGTAGCAGTTCAAAAAATGTATTTCACACTGAGCACCTGGTATTTGTTGTAATCCACTTCTGACCAGTTAGCCACTGATGAGATGGTGGCCACCATCAGCTTAAGCAACACCAGTCACTGAGTCCAAGGGGGTTGTTGAATGAGAAATCCTTCTACCCCCTCCTATACAAGGCATTTGTGTTGATACATTCAAGGGTGAAAATACTGACAATGGGAAGGGGAAGGCTACTACAGGCCAAAACTTTGAAAATGTACATTTTTAGACTATAGCTCCTACAATCCCCTAGTCAATGTTGGGCTGGCTGGGGGATTCTGAATGTTGTATTCCCCCCAAGTAGCATTTCAAAGCTCGGGATCTGGAACATCTCATAGCAATTAGAGATATTATTTTCCAGCTGTAACCAATCAGCCCTGGAAAAGAACTTGGAGATCCTATTTCCCAAGCTGGAAAGCTGGACAGGACCAATAGGATTAACATTTTCTGGAACTGATCTATTGAAAGGTTACATTTTATATCCTGTCTTTACTCCACTGATTTCAAGGCTTTCCTCCTTCCCACTTAATCCTGTAACAATCCTATGAAATAGGCCAGACTGAAAAACAGAAAATGACTGGTCCAAAGTCACCTGTTGAGTTTCACCTCTCAGTGTGGACTTGAACCTGAATCAGCTCCTGGCCCAGCCCTCTACTCTCTCCATCACAGTGACAGACCAAGGCACATCACTGTAGTAGTGTTGCTAAGATGAAGAATATGTGTGTGTGTATTTGTGTGTTGGTGTTTGTTTTTTTTTTAATCTGAAAATGCCACCTCTTTCAGGGGAAGTCAGGAACTTCCACACATAACACCAAGAGGAAAGAATTGAGCCATATTCATCTATGGTGCAACACTCCTGATTTCAGAAGAATTACAGCAGTAACTGTGCACTTGGCTCATCTAGCTGCAAGGACACACACACCCACAAGATGTGGAGGACGGTTAGGAAGAAAGATAGTAAGACGCCATTGATACAAATGGTTTCAGAAAACATGGCTATGCTTTTTACACATTTACTTTGGCAGAGAAGACACAAGGCATTAGGAAATGGTGCATGGTTCAATGGAAACAAGAACACTGTAAGCTTGAGAGAAACAGTGTATTTACAGTACAGTGCATATTTATAACACTTCAATACAACCTCAGCGATTGCGATTCTGTCCTACATAACCCTGGGATTTGTAGTTTGGTGGGGCACTTGAAAATCCTTACCTGAGAACTCTAGTGTCTTAGTTCAGGGAGGATTCTAAGGACCCCACCAAACTATAAGTCCTAGGATCCTGTAGGATGGAGTCATGACAGTTAAAGTTGATGTCAAACAGATATAACGGAAAGTAGATGCACAAATCATAGATATGTGTAATTAATTCAGTGCACACAAGTTTGCTAAAGGCCTCTTACATTAAAAAGCAGCCCCCCAAAACAACTAGAGGGACAGCAGAACAGCCTTATATCAAATCAGATCTTTTTGTTTGTTTGATTTATTTATATCCCTTCTGTCTCCCAACCCTGGGATCTAAAGCAGATTGCAACATGATAGAAAACTAGGGTCAGCTGAAATGTCTATGATCTTCCTGTACAAAGCTTGCAGAGTGTAACACTCTGTGAGTTGGCTTACAGGGCTCTCTCTGTCCAAACAAGCTTCTTGGGGTCTATGTGTGCTCCCATGGCCTGTTAATGTCCAGAGATGGAAAAGGGATGCCCAGGTAGCATCCAGCTGCAGTTTGGCAGTGGGAGAAAAGAACATTCAACAGTCTCTTGCATCTCCCACTAAATGACACCTTCTTCAGCCTGAGAAGGTATTCGGTAACTTCTTGTGCAATGCCTCTCCCATTCAAAGCAATTTCATACTGTGAAACTGCCTTGCATGGAAGAGGCCTCACACAAGAAGTTACTGAATACCTCCTTGCACAATATTAAAAGTCCATACACATCTAGAGTAGACCCACTGAATCACTGGCTGAATAGTGAGTGAACACAGCTAAATCCTGTTGATTCAGTAGATCTACTCTGACTGGGGCTCAGAATAGGTTTTAGTCCATAAAGAAGACAAGCACTGTATAGGGAAGAGGTCCCAGATGGTTCTTTCTGAGTTCTAGGTACATTATTATGTTTGAACACTGGCAGAGAGCAGTGTAAGGGCAGATGGGATCCATACCTTGGGAAAGTTAAATCCACTTTCCAGAATCCAGGGAGGCTGCTGGGAAGGGTGTATGAGCTTGGTGGAAAATGTGAGGCTCTACAGGTAATTACATTTGTTTGCATTGTTTTAATGAGAGTGCAAATTTGTTCACATGTAAAACTGGAAGGCACAAAGATTGAAGTCTCTTTGGAAAACTGATCTGATTCCTGGGGCTCTGAAGTCACTGCCTAAAGCTTTCCTCAAATAAGCTATTGATCTAATCCATCTTTGAACTAGCTAAACCAAAAGCACATGGTGTCAAGCCATTTTGTTCCCATTGATTTCAATGGGGCTCAGCAGGCTTAAGCACAGACTTATCAGGATTGTGGGGCTGGGCCATATGAATGGATGATAATTCTTCATAGGACCTTTGCCACGGATTATGGAGGTAAGCTTTGTAGTATTGTTATGCAGCATGCTGCTTTTCAGAGCACAACATTAACGTAATGAGTTTGAAGCATGAAGAAATGATCCAGCTAACAAGATAGCCATAAATCCTTTCTCTACAATGGCTTTGTGTGTCATCTTTACATCTGAGTGCACTCCTATCTGGGAGGGAAAGAAGAAATCCAAGACCAACTGTGACTCCCAATCAGAGGAGAAATGAGGGGCAGGATTGTCAGTTACTGGCAAACAATTGAAGTGGTTGAGTTGAGGAGAGTGGATCAATCATTCTGCCTGCAATGGACAACACTCAGCTTTCTTTCAGGCTGTGTGTGTGTGTGTGTGCCACAATGCAGCTGCACATATCTGGCCCTTTTATAATTCCACTTATACTACCAGGGCCATTAAATCCTCTTGTTAGGTGTGTTACTTGGTTTGTACACCAAGAAGGCATGAGTTATGACAGCCACAATTTCAAAATTTCTTTTTTAAAACTTTGTGGCAACCAAACAGGGTCTGTATTTAAAATGTCTGAGAAAAAAACAGACCTGCAGAGAACTACTAGTATTAAAAGAGCCCAATTTTTACCCCAGGAAGTCCACAGATATGTTTGCTTTGTAGACACCTGGGCCCAGATCCAACTTGGATTGGAAACTGCCAGCAAACTGATAATGACCTGTTGACTTTCCTCATAGCTCAAGAACTTCATAAAGTTCAGCTACAATTCCATGGGCAAATATTAACCTTGCGATCCAACTGACTGAAAATGTTTGGTTTACACCAGATGTGTCGCGTGGTATATCTTTGAAACATTAGCTAAGGGAGTGATTTGAGAAAATAAAGTGCTGGGTGGGGTATGTTTGCTTTGCAGAGCTGTTTGCTTTATGTTCAGATCCTGAGATGATGACCAGAGTTTTAACAATGAAAAATCTTCTAATCTGAACCGTGGCATTGCTTTAAAATTCATTGAGTTCCCAAAATGTAGGGGGGGGGGAAACTTGTGAAAATATATTAATACAGCCAAGAAATATTCTGCACTGTTACCTGCAGCCAGTCTTCCAAGAGGTTAAAGAAAGGGAGTCTAAAGGGATACAAAAGTGAAAGATTATATAAATACATAGATGTGTATGTACATAGAGAAATCTTCAAGTGTGCAAGTGTTAGGGTTTTGTTTCCTTGAAATGAAGTAGCTATAAACATTGGTGTTTTACTGATATATAGTACCGGTACATATGTGTGCATATATGTGTGTACATGTGTATGGAGGCATCTCCATCCATCATGCTGTAGTTGTGATGGCATTCTCATCTTGGATTGCCACTTTCCCACACTGAATCCCTCAAAGGATGGACAGGCATGCGTGATCAGGTTATAAGGAAAGCAAACCATCCAGAGCTTGGAAAAAAATTAGGCTAAGATTCTGCCTCAAGAGACATAGTACTTTCTCACACTATCACAGCAATTGCATTGTTGAAGCAAATGGGAACATACCAATTTGAAAACAATCACTATCACATTTCTCTGCAATTGTGCTGTTAAGCTGCTTTGGCAATCCATGGTCCCGTGCTTGCTCTTCCACATCACCTCACTAACCCACGCTCATCCCCATATATGCCCTACACAGAGCATGTGTGTCTTTCAATTTTTTAATTTTTATTTTTGCCACGATTGTACAATTATGGCAAAACAATAAAATTATTTTTAAAAATTAAAAGAAATAGAAAAGGGTGTAAAAGCAACC
>CM034706.1:167326587-167340615 GCA_020142125.1 Phrynosoma platyrhinos | reverse complement strand
GCATGCTTTGGGGGTTGGGGGAACATCAGGGAGAGACTATGGATTTGAAAAATCTCTTCAGATTTACAAACCCATACTAAATCCCCAAAAAGTCCAGCAATCTAAGCGAACTCTAGAGTTGGTATGGATTAATTTCCTCCTATTAATTTCAGTGGGGGAGGGAACACAATTAAAATAATTGTTAAAAATTGTCAGAGGAAAGTGAGGAAAGGATATGAAAAAAAAAAAAAGGCTCCACATCGTGAAAACCGGCTTCCTCCTTCTGCCCTGTTATCACAATCCTGCCAAGGCTTTGGATAGCTCAAATATTCTGATTTGATAAAAAAATTAGGATTGTCCTGTTAAAGATCCAAAGCAGTATCTGAAGGAGTAGGTTGTTGGTTAGTCTTAAAGGACTACATTTTTCTTCCCCTTTTTATGCTGAAGCAGGCGAACATGGCTAGCCCTGAAGAATTTAATGACATAACTGTGATAGTCTGGATCAGTATGCACAGGGATATTGTAGAACCTTTGAGAATGAGAGAAAGAAGTTTGTAACATAAGCTTTCATACACTGAGTCTACAAAATCTGAATCTGATGAAGTAGTCTCAGTCCATGAAATCGTATGCTGTAACCTTCTTTCCCTCAATCTCAAAGGTGCTACAATATCCCTTTGCAACAGCAGTATGAATCATGCTGTATTTGCTCTCATTCCAAATCTCAATCTTATATTGCTTTGATATCTTTTTCTCTTTTGAAAAATCAACATAATGTGGAAAATAATGCCTTTTTCTGTATTTATTTTTATTTTTATTAGTTTCAAGAAAGACAATACATTGCTGCTGTTGCTGCTGTTACCATTACCCATTTTCATTCATTTTGAAGTAGAGCAGACCTAAACTATTTGCTTAATTTCATAGTTGGTTTCAGGAGCATGTACATTTTTGAACCTATTGTAAAACTTATTCAAGCTCTACGCCATTATTTTACAGCAGCAATTTCCGTCATGCTCATTGTGCTCACTGCCCTTGACCTTCTTTGCCACACTGCTATTTGATCCAATTAGATGTGACAACATACATGATTTCTGTTGATGACATTTTAAACCCGGGTAAACAAAATCATGTTGGTCACTCACTACAGATTACTAGATTTTGCAGTAAGGTGTGCAAATAATATTGAGTGCAGTGAGGGCAAAAAAACTGAAATGCTTGGGACCAGAAACGTTTTGGATTCTGGGTTTTATTTTATTCTTTGGATTTTGGAATATTTGCATATATATCATGAGATATCTTGGAGACTAGACCCAAGTTGAAACATGATATTCATTTATGTTTTGCATACACCTTATACGTATAGCCTGAAAGTAATTTTATACATAACAATTTTAATAATTTTGTACAGGAAACACCATTTGTATATAACCATAAAAAAAGCACAAGTATCACTATCTCAGTCACAGATGGATTTTGGAGTATTTCTGATTTTCTTTGCACTCTTGTAGTTTTGAAAAATGCTTCACTGAATTGAAGACTCCAAAGATGAAAACATTGGACCAGTTATCCACCCAGAGGACCTTCTTTTCTACTTTTTTTGAAAGAAATTTACAAGCAGCACCAAGTTAATCTTTGTTAGGCAATGGACAGTAAACGTCCCCATAGGAGGTGTGCCTCACATTTTTATAGATATAGACTTCTTTTCCTCCAGCTTTATATTTGCTCTCCATATATTTTATAAGTATATAATGAGTAGGTGTGATAAAAATCCATCAGAAGAAATGGAAGGCAAACTAGATGAAATGCCAGGAGATTTGGATCAATCTCCCCATAGCTTCCTATGTGAGAATTGCAGTGTCCCTGTATCTTGTCCTCATGTTTAGGAAAGCATAGAATCAGCATAGCATAGACAGCTTTAATCCAATACATTGGGGGGGGGGGGCAAGAACTTGAGGCAGGTTGGCTTAACTCAGGGGCAGGAATTATGTGCCCTTCCAGATGTTGTTGGTCTACCACTTCCCAATTTTCTTCCATTGCTTATGTTGACAAAGGCTGCTGGGAGCTGTTGTCAAACAAAAGCTGGACAGTAACAATTTCTTCCCCTGGCTTAACTATGTCCCTTGTCACTCTGTGCTCCAAGTAATTGTGGACCATCCAGTCTCCAAAGAGCTTCCCATAGGAAAAAATTAAATGATGAATGAAGGGATTTTGGACACTTGAAAGATAGAAAAATCATGAATTTTCTGCCAGGAGCCAGCCAGAATAAGACCAGCATGCAAATGATAACTTCTTTGTTATTTCTTTCCTCATTTCATCTGTTCCTCGCTCCACACCTTTGTATTTTAAATCAGTCAGGTGAAATCCACCTTGTTTTTCAAAGCCCTGAATCTTGATAGCTCCGCACACTTGATAGGTAATTTAATCACCACTGGCGTGAATGAACACAAGCTCAAATTAGCTCCTGAAAGGGTTAGTCTTTCTGAGAGAGATCTGCCTTTCCACTCTTATGTGGGCACAGAGCTTCACCAACTGGCTAGCTGGAGGCATTATTAAAAATTCAGTAGAAGGAACAAAGGTGTGCACCACACCGTCTCCTGTTACCTTTTCCTTCAATTACTCCGGCAGACAAAAGGTATGGAACTCACTTCATGAATAATCAGTCACATAATATACACAATGAATGTTTAATGCAACTAAGTAATGACATTAAGAAAGATATTTTCAATCTTCAAATTTCACACTGTAACAGTCTCAATAATTTGTTCTGATTCCTAGATGGCAAGATGATTAAGATATTTGTCCTTCATTTTATTGTTTTAAAACTCTTCTTTGAAACACTTCTTTTTGGTACATTGGTTACTTTGCCTGTAGGTCGTATCAGTGGGGCAGACTCACAAACAGTTTCCCAAGTTCCTGTCCAAACATTCTAGATGCTTGCCTGCATGGTAAAGAGATGAACGAGAAATCAAGATTTCCTGGGATCTGGGGTATGTGTGACCACTTATCTTATGATCCCTAACACATTTAAGTCTATGCACAGGGGTGGAGTTAAGTACAAAGCTAAGTAAGCCACAGTTTAGGGGATCTGGATTAAATCCTGCTATATTTTAAAAAAATTATAAAAAATAATTCACAATGATGTGGTGCATCTTAAACCTGATGGCTACTATTCTACACCAGCAACTGAGATTGCAAAGTAGGAATTGTGATAACAGTTACAAAAAGTTGTTGCTGTTGTTTTGTGCCTTCAAGTCATTTCCAACTTATGGCAACCCTAAGACAAACCTATCAATGGGTTTTCTTGGCAAGATTTGTTCAGAGGTTGAGGCTGAAAAAGTATGACTTGCCCAAGGTGTCTCGGTTGGTTTCCATGGCCAAGCAGGGATTTGAACCTTGGTTTCCAGTCATAGTACTATACCCAAACCACTACTTCACACTGGCTCTCAACACTGATTTACTCATCCATACTGCTCTGTATTCACATTTGTTCCTCAATTGTAATTGTGGCACACACACACACACACACAACTTATTTTACCAGGCATCAGCTACATGAGTGATCAGAGCATGCATGGATAATGTTTCAATCAAGTCATGGGGGTGGGTGAGCCAAGAGCAGTAGTAGAAGAGTAGCCAATACATCTTACAGATGTCCCAATCTGGCTCTGTGTATATAGTGGTGCTGGAAAAAAGTGACCTTCCAGCTGTTTTTCCCTCAACAGAAAACACTATCTGCTGCAACCTCTGTGTCTGTGGGAAATAGCCATGTTATTCTGGAATATTAGCATGCAAAAAGATATTGTGGCACTGTGAAAGAAGATGTAGCATAAGCTTTTGTAGACTTGGTTTACTTCTTCAGATGCATTGAAGGAAAGAGCCCATTGATTCATGGTTTCCAAGTAAGCCTATTGTAACACCAAAGTACAAGTCTGAGTAATGCTTTCTGCTGAAATAAACACTACTTCTGACAATCTTAAGTACTTTATTAATTTAAAACATTATTCCAATAAATATGCATCAGTGAACATAAGACACACTGTAAAACTAAATAAAGGCATTTACAATCTTACCTATAAAGTAAAAATGTATTCTTTTCGCCCCCAATGAGGTATGCAAAGGATCAGTTAAGGCAAATCCATACAGTAACACATTAATTCCTGGGTCCTTCCAGGCACAAAACCATTTTGGAGCAAATCACCCAGATTATCATACCAGTGTTTCAGTAGCACATTGGCTCTCTCACACCTACTTGTTGTGGTGAGAAAAGAATGCTGAAGGCAATTGAGAAGGAAAGTCTGCCTCTGTCCATCAGCTCTTCTTTTTTTGACTTAAGGGCACATCACATCGGTTTTGAGTAATAAGATATTATTTGCTTCATTTTTGGCTCCCCTTCTTCAGCTCCTTGTAAGTTTCCTTTCCAACAGTTGAAAAGTAAAGACTCTGGCTTCCTCCAAGCACACATGCCTGCTGAGCTTTGAAAATTTATTTTAAGAAGAACACATAACTTGAACTCTATAACTGCATAGAGAATGTGGTAGGATCTGGAGCATCATCCTACCAATGCTCAGTTATGGCTAGCTCCAGCATGTGATACTGCCATTCTTCTTAAAAGTAACTTTTCAAACTCTGCACTCATGTGACAACTACGAGAGTGAAACCTTTGGAAATAGAGCTACAACTTCCAGAAATCTGGGAGTTGATTGACACTCCCACCCCACCCCAATAACTTTTCAAGCCTCTTCTTTGAAGGTATCAAAGAAAGAGTAGTATTTTGTCCTAAAATACTTGGCTTGAAGGGAGTTGATGTAGATTTAACACTATGGCATAGTGTGCAGTAGTGACTTATATTTTCAGAAGACCTGTTTGTGAAACAATGCAGGAAACACATGGGAAATGTTGGGATCTAACATACAGTTTAATGCTGGTCTCCACTGTAGGGCCATGCAACATATCAAATTACTTGTATATGTCTGCCCTTCACTTAATGTATTCAACCTATCCAAAAATTAAAAATAAAAATTATTAGTATTATTATTATTAAATTGCCAGAGTGGGAATCCTGATACAGATTCAGATTATCAATGTGGTGGGTGGGAGGGGGGGCTTTAATCCTTTGTCCTTGCTGCAATCTCGCCAATCCCATTGGTGGGGTGGGGTTGGGATCATGACTGCAAATGAAAAAAAAATGTTATTTCAATGTCTTCTCTTGTGATACAGATTGCAGCCACGGGCCTCCTTGATCCATATAAAGACTTCAGTAAGCAGTAGATTGTTAAAGCTCCACCTCCACCCTACCCAGCAATGCTGGAGTCCTAATGTATGAACTACAATTTATATAGCTGTGCAAAGAACTTACACAAAAAAAACAGAACTATATGGGCAAAGGAGTATGTAGTTTGACAAATTTAAACATGTTTCATTTCACTCTGTGTAAGAGGTGAGAATCATGCAGCCTTCCAGATGTTATTGGCCTACAGCTCCCAGTATTCCTCACCTTTTTTGTTTATGCTGGCTAGGACTGCTGGGAGCTACAGTCTAACAATATCTCGAGAGCTGTATAATTCCTAGCCTTGGTATGCATGATGCATATCTGATGTAACCAGTTCTTTCCTCAGAAGTTCTGTTCCTTAGTGAAAATAAATGCTCAAGGATTAAGTCTCTGTTTTACAATACTAAAAGTGGAGTTTAGGACCAGGTGGCTGGGGGCAATCCTCGAAAAATGTCTAGCAGAAGTATGTATTTGTAATTTAAATATACAGTATTTTTTAAATAAAAATAATGAAAAAAAGAAGTGCATTACTGTACAAAACTATTAAGGGTCTTTCTGTCAATGTGCCCATCAAACATCAGAGATGTCTGACCCTACTTAATCCAAACTAAATATTATCACTTATATATCAATGATTTTTGAACTTTGGTCCTTGAGATGTTTAGACTTCAACTCCCTGAATTCCTGAGCATTGCCATAATACCTAAGACGTCCAGGATCTGGGAGTCCAAAATGATTGAAAAGCCACAATTTGCAAACACTGCCCTACGCTTTAATGTTTTCCAGCCTAGAAACAGTTCAAAAGATCCACAGTTTTGAGGTGCACACCTTTTAGGTCAATGTGCTTATGACTGTGGCAGACATGAGCTTCTAATCTTCCTTTTACGATTGCAGCACTATAATGAGAGCAGAAACAGTTCAGTATATGTCTCTATGCCACTGTAATATGAAAGCCCCCAAAATCTGGTTGTAAGTTAGGAGTCAGCAAGTCATTAATACCATGTGAGTAAATTTAGATTATTGCTTCTGATAGTTGCCCTTCATAGCTGGCTGAGAAGGAGAAGAGGAGGAAGAACATGATGAAGATGAAGGAGAGTCAGCAAGTCACTGATACCATGCGAGTAAATTTAAAATATTGCTTCTGATGGTTGGTCTCCATAGCTGGCTGAGAAGAAGGAGGGGAAGAAGAAGGAGAGTCAGCAAGTCATTAATACCATGTGAGTAAATTTAGAGTATTGCTTCTGATGGTTGCTCTCCATAGCTGGCTGAGAAGGAGGAAGAGGAGAAGATCAGGAAGAGGAAGAAGAGTAATCAAGTCATTAATAGCATGTGAGTAAATTGAGAATATTGCTTCTGATGGTTGCTCTCCAGAGATGGACGAGAAGGAGAGGAAGAGGAAGAAGTAGCAGCAGTGAGCAGCTAGAGCATTCCCACAACTGGGCACACATACTGTAACACAGCTATGATCAAATGCCAAGAATGAAAGGCCACTATTGGCAACCAAACAGGCCTGGGACTTTCTCAGCCATGTGTGTGCTTCCGAATTCATTCTTCTGACTATCTCTCCATGATAAAGATGAGAGGGAAATACAAAATCAAAATCAAACCTAAATCTCCCACCTGCTCCGTTTATTCGGGAAAAAAGTTCCCCAGTGGAACACATTTCATTTAAAACCAGTTTCAACTGTTACATGGTGCAAATTAAAATAGTCTCTCCTTTGTCACACTGCTCAAGACGTTGACCATGTAAACTGCTGTATTTCAGGTTTCCAAAATAATAATAATAATAATAATAATAATAATAATAATAATAATAATAATTTTCAGGAAAACAAGGCTAACTGGGGAATGGGGAGAGGGAGGACTTTCTGGTTTGTAGGCACCAGGTAGCTTATCCATACAGAGTCTTTGGGATTCAAAGGTGGTTGAGCTGTACAGTATTATTTTCCCTCAGTGTTTAACTTTAAAGGAAGAGAAACAGAGAAGAGGTTTCAGCCCGCCTTCCTTCAACCATGGCATTCCACTTTCATCCCAAGACTGGTTTTGGTTGAGTTCTGCAAAAACCTGACCAGTTTGCTCTGACTTCCTGATAAGTGAAAGTATGGCAGGAAGTTGGTCAAATGACCAGACCAGAGAGTTGAGGGAGGAAAAAGGGCAACCCACCAGGAAAAAGGGAAAATGTGTTGACATAGTGTTTCTGTTTGTTTTCCCCGATTCCATGTAGTATTCACTTCAGGCCATGTTGTGTCTCCCGATGTCTCCGCAAATCCACCTTTCTCTGGAAGCCTTTGCCACACAAATCACAGCCAAAGGGCTTGAAGCCAGTGTGTTTCCGACTGTGGGTGATAAGGTTGGAGCTCTGGCTGAAAGCTTTGCCACACACCTGACACTTGTGGGGTTTTTCACCTGAGAATAATGACAGGAGGGACATAATGTTAAACAAGATAACTTCACCAGCCAACTTGCCTGAAGATGTATCCACACTGCAGAAAAAAAGCAGTTCGACACCACTTTAACAGCCGTGACTTTATCCTACAGAATCCCGGGATTTGTAGTCTGGTGAGGCACCAGAGCTCTCTGATAGATCAGGCTGAATACCTCACCAAACTACAAATCCCAGGATTTCACAGGATGGAGCCATGACAGTTAAAGTTGTTTCAAACTGCTTTGTTTCTGCAGTGTGGAAGAGCTATGAATTATACAATAGGAGGTGCACTGTCAACTCCGAACATCCTGTGTGTAGTAACTCATAAGATCCAATATGTATCAGACAAATAAATAGAAGTAGGTAAAATTGAAGAAGCAAGTCTCACAAACTGGTAATACATAAGAAGAGTAAAAAATTAAAGAAAGAAGACCAAACGTATGGGACCAGAACAGCATAATCATTTAACTTGTTGTACGCCGCCCCGATTGCTCTGCAGAGGGGTGGGTTACAAATAAAATTTATTATTATTATTAAATGAAAACAGTAGTTTAAGATTAGATGCATTAAGAAATGTTGATTTATGCAAAGTCCTTAGAAATAAATTAGAGAAAGATGCAGATCTGTTTCAATTAGCAGAAGTTTAATTTTTTCATAATAATTTTGTTATAAATTTGTTTCAAAGTAGTAACTTGTATCATCAAATAAATGCAAGATTAGATTTGTGGCTGGTTAAAGAAATAGGAAGTAGAGAAATGTAACATCAAATATCTATTGAAGAAAGATCTTGTTTGTATATTGGTATAGAAGTGCTTTTAATGAAAAATAAAGTAAAAAAATAAGATCTAATCTGTGGATCTCATAAATGTTATGAGAAACAACATCACAAAAGTGACATCTTCAACTACTGTTATCTGTTAAAACCACATGGGATGTCGATTCGAACCCTCCTAAACTGATAACATTTCCTTCTGTATTTTCCACAAAGCCTAGTAGCACAAGGTTTTCTAAACCAAATCCTTGCAAAAGTATGTGCTCATTTTCTTGCTGCTTATCAAATTGATTTTAAGTTTAAAACATTCAATAATGATTTTAATGCATTACTTTTATTCCATTGTTATTTATGTTTAATCCTAAATGAACTGCAAAAAATACTACCGGTATATAACATATTCAATTAAATCAAATAACAATTCATTAATTCTTAGTGGTATGAGATTTTACTTCTTAATACAAATAAAATAAAATATTTTTTATGTTTATAATAAAATACATTTACCCATTTTACCATATTTTTATCTGATTTATATCTATTTGTCAGTTTTATCCATTCTTAAATTTTTACTAAGCACAGTCTGATCTTGGGCATGTAGTCCTCAAATAGTCAGCGACATACCCTTCAATTGTCCCCATCTGATAAGAACAGTCTTGAATAATGTTCTGTCATTCCACTTGTTCAGTTGCTTTTAATATGCCCCCATTTCTCCATCTCCTACTTTGTCTGTAGCTTACTTCGGTTGTTAAAAACTGAGTTCACAGTTTAAAAGTACCTTGTATTAAATTAATTCAACAGAGTGGAGCAGAGAGAAATGGGTGGAATCTTGTCCTTCCCTGTAAGTTCAGGCAAGAACAAACTGCTGCAACTCCCCTAGCTTGTGTTCATTAATACCTTTTGCCATCTTGACCACACCCTGATTTTGCTTGGTCACAAATCTTCCACTTTTCCTCTGAAAAAGTAAAAGGTAGGCAACCATCAGAGGAAATGGCCTGGCATTGGGCTCTCAAAAGTTTCCACCCCTTTCTAAAAAATACCTGAAAACCTTGAAAGATGATTTCATCATTTACCCTAAGGGTGCCTTTTCCACCATGCAGTGTGATCAATTTTCTTCCCTCATTGAGAAATTGAATCACCTTTCTTTGAAGAGGGCTTCAGAAAAGCAAGAGGACCTCCAAGGATGGACTTCCTTGGTAGGCCAACTAGGAAGGCTTCATAGAAGCCTAATCTGGCTCATGGGCCAAAAGGACTCTATTCTTGCTTGTCCTAAACCGATCCTCTCTTCTTCAGATGAGAACAGAGTTTCAAAAGTAGTTGCTGTGGCTCAAGGACTCCCAGTTCTAGGCCCCCTGAACTGCTCCTTTCTTTCAATTTTGAATATTTTTCATCCCTGAAATGTGTGTGATGACCTTCCTTATGGGTTTATAGGGCTGGCATAAGGCATTCTGCTGGCGGAGGGGAAACAGTCCCAAAGTCATGGTATATAGTACTTTCAGCTAGCTAGCCATTCAAGTTATTTGGGCACCTAAGTCAGAAAAGCTCACAATTTTTACCTAGCAGTATAATGGTATTTTTCTTTCACTGTCCCTCTGCGCTGTCTGATCATCTTCCCAGAAGAATTAAGGGTGCTACTATATTCTTACAGTATCTGTATTAAAAACATTTAGTTTTAGGCTCCACTCCACTCCACTCTCACACACTGATCTTGTACCAAGTGCTTCGTTTCTAAAATGTATTAAAGTTTGTAAAATGGGATAGATGTGGGCAGAAGATGGGAAAGAATGGATGTATCAAGGTAAGTGTCCCAATTAGCAACTAGATGGACAATATCCACTAGAGCTCTTTGGCATTTATATAATTTGATTCTTCTTTACAGAAAGCTCACAACAACATTGGACACTGTAAGCTAGCTGTGTCAACAACTGCATTTTTCTCTGGTTTAAGATGTACTCAGCAACACTACATCATAAGTAGCGTTTCAGAAAGGCCTATATAACTTGGATGAGGAACAAATGATCCTCCAAATGTTGCTGGACTGCAGCTCCTATGATACCTCACATTTGGTAATGCTAGCTGGGACTGATGAGAGTTGCAGTCCAACCACATCTGGAGGTCTCACCCATTCCCAACCCCTGGCCTGTCTCTTTGAACCAACCATTCATTTGGGGTGGGACAATTTAACCTCACTAAAGTCAAGGCAGAGGGATGCTGGACAGGTCTGTAGTCCCAAAATACAATAACATCTACAACAGTGTTTTTCTCAGAAACATCTGCCTCTCTTTGCACATTTGCATTTTATTAGTTTCTGCCTTCATCACAATTAAGCTTGATATCATGCTTCCTTCTTTGGTATCACAAATAGCCTTAAAGCCATTTCGTTGGAAAAGCTCAACAAACAGATAGCTTTTGAGCAAACAATGCGGCTGACAGTTGGGACCCGAGTTCTCCAACTGTCCTCATGTTTAATCAAGAGGAGGTTGTCATTGCTTCTGCCCCTGTTATAAACTGATAATATGGGATGGATGAGTGTGATAAAGTTACCCCACCAGTCCAGGATCCCCAGTGGTAAAGTTATCACCACCAGTCCAGAATCCCCTGTAGAAAACTAGTGCTAAAAAAATAGACCTTGGACATATACAGCTTTGTGAATAAACACAGGAGAAAATCCTATTAATGCAATACTGATTGGATGGTAAGGATTCCAGTTACTGAGTAGCTGCTGCCTATAAAACCATAGTTGGGCCTAGCAAATGGACTGGGAGCACCAGATGATGCAAATCTGTAGTGCCTAAACAAGGAGCGGATCTGATCAGTGCCCAGACTGGGGACTTCTAGAAATCCTACTTAAGTTTTCCACAGAAGAACAGGACAAGCATGCTGTTTGGCAAGTAACATTTTTCAAAAAGCCAGTTGAATCAATATCCTTCTTCTTCACAACCTTTTCATGTTTGGGCCTTTCTGAATGTATGAGACCCTGCACTAAGGGGAAAGAAGACCATGTGGAAACATACGTGGTCTTGAAAAATGAGAGGTAATGGTGTAGCATGGCTTTCCCTAGTCTGGTCCCCTTGAGATGTGTTAAGAATAAAAATCCCATCATCCTCAACCTGGAGGAGTATGAGAGCTGTAGTTCAAAATATCTGGAGGGCATCAATTTGAGGAAGGTTGGAGTCACAGAACATGTTTCCTTACCTCACCCCTTTGGACACCCCTACCATGTTCACCAACTGAGTATATTTTATGTTCTGTTTGGAGTTCATACCATCATAGGAAGGCATTAATCAAGTTCTGGGGATGTATTTTTATTCCCAAAAACAGGAAAGGGAAATTTATCTATGATGCTTGGGAGACATGAATCATACAAGACTCACCTGTATGGATGAAAGTGTGTTTCTTCATGTCAGATTTCTGGTGGAATCTCTTCCCACAGTACTGACATGGATAAGGCCGGGTATCTGAGTGGATGAGAAGGTGTGTGGATAACGTAGAGGATCTCTTGAAGCTTTTACCACAGATCTTACAGTCAAAGCTGCGTTCCTGCAGAAAGAAGACAGGCTTTAATGCACTGCACAAGTTGGAGATTCAGTGCCTCGTCCTCACCAGAAAGTTCACAATATGCCAAAGGTGAGTGGAAAGTCAACTGCTTAGATGATTTATGACATTCACAACAGTACACAAACTCTTGGGACAGACTGGCAAAGAGAAAGCACTTGATATGACAAATGGTGTTCTCATAAGAAAGGTTTATAATATCTGTTTTAGAAAACCACTGAAAAGGGAATTGAACAACAATGAACTTTATAACTACAGACTCTCTATAATGCTGTACCTTTTGTTCTTTAGAAATATTTTTGTTATGTTAATTTAAAATGTAAGAAAAGAGAAAAAAAGGGAGTTTTGCCCATCTCAGAAGGCTCAGGCACAAGCAAAGAGCTGAAGACACCTAGTTAGTGTGTTCTTCATCATCACACATATCCTGGTTTTCATCTGTGAAATTTTAAAGGGTACAGGGATATTTCATTATTCATTCATTTATTTATTTTTTAAAAAATAACACTACCTTTCCAACAAAAGAGCAGGAAAGGCACCTGTACTGATTTTATTGTTCAGATTGCATAGGTTTTCCCTACCTTCAGTGGCTCTACCATGTGACCAACAATTAGAAGCCTGAATCCTATTGTTAGTCTCAATTACATTAAACTTATTCAGTCCTTGAGATCTACTTATACAGTGGACCCTTGGTATTCTCTGGGGTTTGGTTCTAGGACTCCCCCCCAATGGATACCAAAATCTGTGGGTGCTCAAGTCCTATTAAATACAATGACATAATAAAATGGTGTTCCCTTATATAAAATGACAAAAGAAAAGTTTGCTATTTGGATTTTAAATCTTTTTGGAATATTTTCAAGCCATGGATGCTTGAATCTGTGGATATGGAGGACTGACTGTATGTCAACTCACCATTCAATAATTGATTCAAGTCTGCTCTAGCTTAGATCAACATGATTTAGACCAGACTCTGAGCACACTGAACTGGATGAATTCTAAAGAAAAACAATCCAAGAGGAAACTATCCTATTCATTGATCTTCAGTGGTTCAGTGGCCACATTCCTGCACTAGTTGGTTCCCATTCAGTTTAACAAGGGTTGCAATTCTCTGCTCTATGTTCTTGCTAAATTAATGCACTGGAGTAAATGCATAAGCACACACTTACAAGGGCTATCTGGAAGTGAATGTTTAGACCATTTTGAGACATTATTAGGTGTACCATTGAGCTGCTCTCATGCAGTATATATCATATGCTGATAGGTTCAAGAGTGTAATTCTTCACAAAGTTACTTCTCAAAGAGAGAAATGAGAAAGTTTAGCAATTTTCTTCCTGCAAAAATCACAAGGTCCCCAAATTCTATGCACAATTCAGGATTCATTCTGTACAAATTCACATTTGTTTGATTTGATTGGAAAACAGTATTTTCTACACAGAAATATGTAGAAATATTATTTTATGTGCTGCTTCCCATGCGGAATATGTTGTTTTCTACACAAAGCAATCATAAATTAATTTTGCATAGTATAAGTCCTGAAATAAGAAAATTCTTATGTGTACTGTATTATTATTATTATTATTATTATTATTATTATTATTATTATTATTATTATTATTATTATTATTATTATTATTATTATTATTATTATTATTATTATTATTATTATTATTATTATCCCACACCTCTGCTTAATGCAACTGGGACGGCTTACAACTTTAAAATATTCATTCATATCCCACAATCCCACACCCCTTAAAATACAATTAAATAATGACAATTTAAAACATTTAAAATAAAAACACAAAAAACAAAGAAACAAATAACAATAGCTACAGCTGAATCAGGGATGAACAGGATGGGCAGGATGGGTGTCCTTTGATGGCTGGGATAACTATTCGGGAAAGGCCTGTCGGAAGAGATCCGTCTTAACAGCCTTTTTAAAGCTGCCTATGGTGGTAATATGATAGATCTCATCCAGCAGGCCATCCCATAATCTGGGAGCAGTAGCTGAAAAGGTCCTCTGGGCAGTTGCAG
>CM034706.1:167276052-167290262 GCA_020142125.1 Phrynosoma platyrhinos | reverse complement strand
GTTTGCCATTGCTTTCCCCTGAGGCTGAGAGAGTGTGACTTGTGGCTGCAACTTTGTTGCTGCTGTTGTGTGCCTTCAAGTGAATTTCATGAGTAAGTAATTGAACCCAGGTCTACAGAGTTGTAGCCCGAACACTCAAACCACTATGCCATACTCGTGCAGGTATGGAAATAGGAGAAAGCCTTCTGCCTAGGGCCGGACATTTAGATTTTGCTGTTTGATCAGAACAAGAAATGGGCTTACTATCTCCTATTCTCCCACATAGAGGGGATGAGAGAAGGAGGACTAAATATTTTGGCAACTGAGTGTTGTTGTTTTTAATTATAAAACAACAACAACAACAACATTGCTAGAAATGTGCTGCCCTTCCACCGCACTTCTAATCCACTATCACAAAGAGCTGCTCCACTCTACCTAATGGTAGAGCTGGCAAAACATGGGCCAAATTGGATGATTTGTACATTTAGTCTAGGGATGGGAATCCTGTGTCCCTCCAGATGTTCTTGGAAGGCACCCCCAACATTCCTCACTACTGTCTCTGCTGGTTAGGACTGCTGGGCCCTGCAGTCCAATAACATCTGGAGGGCCACACGATCCCCAGCCCTGGTCTATTGTAATGGTGAGTGGTTACCTAGGGTCTCAGCAGACTTTATGGGCATACCTTGCTACCAGATTCTTCTGAGTGAAGATGTTGAACTCAGGACTTTCCATATGCAAAGGTTGTGGTTTACAGACATGATTTACTGTAGGCACAAAGCCAACTGGTGAAGCATTATCCATCACTGGCCTCTTTCCTAGCCTTTGCCCCCATACCAGGAAAACATGCTACATATATGTATGGGTGCGTCTTCAAGTCACCTTACAGCAACTTAATGAATTTCATAGGGTTTTCTTAGGCAAGGACTACTCAAAGGTGGTTCTCCCAGTTCCTTCCTCTGACATCTACAGCACCTGGCATTCATTGGTGATCTCCCATCCAAGTACTAACCAGGACTGACTGCATCAAGATCAGACAGGATTTGGTGCCTTTAGGTTATTTAGGCCAGCTAAATGTATGCTTGTCATTAAAGGTGCTTTGCCCACTGGAAGAACAACAAAGAGGATGAAAGAGCAGCAAAATGTATAATATTTGGACTGTTATCTAATCCACTGTTTGCTTTTTTAAAAAAAAAATCTGTTGTGTTGGAGATTGTGGAAAATGATACTAGGGGATGAGGAATGTTTGAAATATTAATAAGAGATACATGTCAACTTTTATGCTATAGCATGTAATAATGCATGGAACAGGTAAGAAAGGGAGGGGGAACATGTGGACCTCGAGATGTTGCTGAACTCCAGCCTCTGTCATCACTCACCAGAGTCCATGCTAGCTGGGCGATTCTAGGAGTTGCAATTCCCCCCCAACTTTTCCAAATGCCATACTGGGCTACACTGTGGTCTGAGCTGGTATTTTATACCATGTTAGTCACTGCACCCGAAGAAAGATGCATGTAGAGCTGGGTAAAAGATGCAGAACTGAGCAACCTAAACTATCCAAATGCTGGAGCAATTCCTCAATGGGTGCAATTCCTGTATTATACATATTTAAAGATTTTGTAGTTTGGCCAAAATGTTTTATGTGATCAGTCTTTATGCAAGAGAAATAAATAAATACCTGCTTAGAGGGGGGGGGAGGTTGATAAATTGCCTTTGCAGACTGCCAGAAATAGTGCAAATTGAGTCCACTTTAACTGTCCTGGCTCAGTGCTAGGGAATCATGGGAATTGTATTTTTTTCTGAGACATTGAGAGAGCTCTGGTGCCACAATAAACTACAGTTCCCATGATTCCCGAGCACTGAGGCCCAAAGATGGAGATTTCAGAGGTATATAAAACCATGCAAGGTGTGGAGAGAACGGAATAGGAAGACGTTTTTCTTCCTCTCTTCTTAGAAGCCAGGGTATCCTGTACTGAAACTGAACAGTGAGAGATTCAAGACAGAGAAAAGGAAGCCCTTCTTCAGCTAGTACATGTTTAACCTGTACAGTTCTCTACCACGAGATGCAGTGATGGCTGCCAATGTGTGCGGCTTCAAAAGGGGGTTAGATATATATTCAGGGATTGCTAAATAGTACCTTCAGCATTAGAGAGGGTACGCTAGAAAGATGAGGGAACATGAACAGGTGGGTGTTGTGGGATTCCCAGAGCTATCTGGCTGGCTACGGTGGGAACAGAAATGCTGGACTTGATAGGACTTTGACCTGGGCCAGGGTTTTCTTGTATTCTTACATGGCTAAATATTTCTTAAAGATGGACTTAGAACCAGCCATAAGCAAAGGAAAATAAAAAAGACAGTCCTTTTGAATCCACCAGAGCCAGGGAAGGCCAGTTCTGATGAAACTGCATAAATTACGAGAGTTTAGCCCTGGTCATTATATGCTTGCTTTTAAACAAAAATAGTGGTTTGTTCAGTCAAAAGTAACTATGACAGAAATTGTACAAAATATCTGTGTAGTTCTTGCTGTGTCCACTTGAAGGCAATAAAGTCATCAGTTCAAAGCAATGGACTAAAATCAATCCTCAGCACAGATCTGGAGTAGCCAAGAGTCCACCAGCTCTTAAACAGAGCTCAGAAGTTACTTTTTTGAGATGGCAGTTCCTAGAATCCCTCATTCATTGGCCATGCTGGCCGAGGGATTCTGGAAGTTGTAGTCTTTCTCTCTGCCAAAAACCACCACTACCTTTTTCCACATTTCATTACACAGTAAACATTTGGGAAAGCTATGCATAGCATCCCTATAAAGCTTACTTTACTCCTAAAGTACTTGACACCTGTTTCTTCTGAGACAGTCCTGGTACTACCCAGCCTTTTGGATGTCTCACAGAAGGTGAGTTCCTATACAGTCCTCATCTAGTTTGAATAGCAATGGCATACAATCTCCATAGCCACTGATCTTGCCATATCAAACAATGTAGTAAGCAGGCCCAAGTTTGCCACCTCCTGGATGTATCTGTAGGAGCCTCACACTGGTGATAATGTAGGCCATACACTTCTGACCTTACATTTTGCCTCTCCTGAAACAACGATTATTGAATTCATGGGATATATTCCAGACAGTAAAAGGGATAGCGTTTTAGGAAGAAATAATAAAAAATGCAAACCTTCCAGTCCCAAAATGATGGCATCAAAGGAAAATCTTGTCAACTACACCCAAAACTGTAAACCAGTCCTTGTGATGAGTGTGAAGGTTGTCAAAGCTGTAGAACAAGGCTTTAATGTAAAGTTCTAAAACTGGAACAGACACTTGAGTTTGTTATGACAATGCTAGGAGATAAGAGTGTTTGTGGATACAGAGAATTCTAGAACTAGATCCAGAGGGGACTGACTTAACAATCAGAGCAATAGCAAACGTTCTTACATTTGGTTATGAATATAGCGAAAGGACTCTAAGCATTGTAGCTGACCAAAAACAGTATCGAGTACAATAGGCAAGACGAATAAAGTCCCTAGAGCTCATATTGTATGGAAAATAATCAAAAGTTCTCTATGCCCTCTTATCTAGCAAAGCACTGCTTCTACTTTGGCACCTTAAAATAGGTTGTGTCATCTATATCAACAGCCTTTAGAATGCAAAACCATAGCATTCTGATGAAGATAGTCCCTCATTTTTATAGTTGATACATACTATGTCTCCAAGATATGTGACACATTTAAAATTCAGTGGCTTCAACATGTCATAATTAAAAAGCCTACCAACATCCCCTATATTTTTTTATCCTTTTAATGGGCCTTTACATCTCTGTTCTATGCAACTGGGTTTTGGTGTTGCTTCTTTTTGTTTGTTGGAGTTTGTATTCTGTTCATTCTCTGTGATTAATGTGTTTTAATGTTCCATTGATTATGAGCAACTCAAACAACATTGTTCTTAGGCATAATAATCTAAATACTATTAAGAAATTATGATCGGAATCCTGTACTGGTATTGCATGTCTGTAAGTGGACTTATGTCTGCTGCAATTAGTACTGGGCATTTTTATATTGCCTGTATTCAGTAGAGGGCTGCTGTTACATTATTACATAGCAGAGATGGCAAAGTGCCTGATGCACATTGTCCCAATGTGCATCTTCACAATTCACTAACAGGGTTTCCTAGCATTTCTGCTACTTCGCTAAGTATACATAAAGTTACATTAAGTCAAAATTGATATAGGATTCTGGTGTTTATTTCTAGGATTAGAAGTTCACCAAAAAGCATGTTATGTGATGACCACCCTTCCTGTTTGCCTTTAACAGTTGGTTATTGGTAGACTGTTTCTACATATGGAGGTTTCATTTAACTACTTTAGCTAAAAGTAATTTTATAGACCTATCTACTCCTTGAATAGTATGCTGCACTTACATGGACACAAGCAGAACTTACATGCACTTACATGGACACAAGCATTAAAGCTAATAAGAGAAAATAATTCTGTAATTTATAGTGCAATCCTATACATGTCTATGCAGAAGCAAGCCCCTCAATTTTATGGGCCCAGGTATGTAGACATAGGATTGCAAGGATAAGCCACTTTCTGGTGTTGACATAATGTCGCATTCTAATATTTCCACTAAGTCAGTATTTCTTTGACTCGACAAATTAACTAGATAAAGCAAACAGGAGTAATGTGTCAAATGTTGACAGTAAACCACCTTATTTCTTCACAACTGGCTTATCTTTATTGCAGTTCTGCAGACAACAAAAACATGCTGGAAAGAGATTTTTCACTTGTGTAAGGTGATTTATAGATATTCAGCACTTCGCAGAACACTGTCTGAATTGCCTTACTGCTACTGAGGTTTTTTTAAAGAGGGTTTCCTGGTCCTAGGATAGAGAACTCAAATGATCCTTTGATTAGCAAGTTTCATAATCATTATCTGTCCGGATGCTGTTTTTGTATCACTCCAAGGCACAGAAGTAACATTTTGCATAAACTGGGTAACTGTTTTGTTTTCCATGATTTGGAACTACATCAAGGCAGAAACCCTTCCATTACAACCCACACACAAACACACACACTCACAGACACTGTAGTTTTTATATAATTAATCCAAGGTAAAGAGGAAAGGATTTTTTACAACTGCCAAAAGTAGGGTAAAATGGCTTGGGGACTGGCTTCAGTCCATGAACCACCAACACTCTTATAGGCTACATTTCAAAGAAAGACAATAGCAAACCTTTCCTGAATATTCCTTGCCTAGGATAATCTTATGAAATTCATGGGTTTGCCGTAAGTGGACATGCAACTTGAAGTCATGCACACATAGTATTCAGATATCATTCCCTTTCAGTGGTTTCTAATACAGTATGTTAAGCATAAGACACCATCTGATCTTGAAAGCTAAGCAGGGTCAGCTCCAGTTAGTACTTGGATGGAAGACAGCCAACAAATACCAGGGGGCTGGAGGCTATATTTCAGAGAAAGAGGTTGACAAAAACACCTCTGAGTATTCCTTGCCTAAGAAAACCTGATGAAATTCATGGGGTGGCCATAAGTTGATAGGCACATACATATATTTTTCAAAATATCACTGACGAAACTGAAACGGTACAAGTACTCCACATACTGCCTCCCTCATCCACAACCAGCCATGGGCTCACACCCTGGGCATTACCAGAAGGAAGGAAATTTTAAAAGGTTGCTCAAGCTGTCCTATGTCCACTTTTCTCTTCAGTTCCAAGAGTTATAGAATCATTTATCCACCATTTTGTCATCAATGTGTTGTGCCTTTTCCTAACTGAAATCACTAGAAGCCACTGGCAATGATGTGGGGGAAAGGCATAATGGCATAGATAATATAATGCCACTTATAGTATCCACAGCAGGGGTAGGCAACCTTTTTGAGCCAGGGGCCGGGTTGCTGTCCCTCAGACAATTGGGGGGATAAATAAATAAATAAATAATTTTTTTTAAAAAAATAAAAAAAAAATACATGCACACTCTCTCAGCCCCAGAAAAGCCATGGCAAAACCCCTGTGGAGATTTTGCCAAGAAAACCTCAAGAACAGGTAATAATAACAATAATCAATATCATCATGGCGGGCGGCGGCGGCGGGGGGTGGCAGCAGTGGCGGCGGCAGGACCAGCCCCCAGGCCTTAGGTTGCCTACCCCTGATCTACAGACTCATATGTGGCCTTTGATTGCTGCAGTCGTGTTTTATTGTATCTTTTGTTGTTCCTGAAAAGAGTCCTCTGAAACATGTAGAGCCATGTGTTGAGCCATTTGTTTCCCATAGCATCAGACCTTTGTCCTTTTCCTGCCACTTGGTATAGGTGCTGCTTTACCTCCTCTAGACTCACTTCCTGACCATGGAATGCATACTGTTGAACTTTAAGCAGTAAGAAAAAAGGGAGACAGCATTGCAGGTAGATTGATTCAATCAAAGAAGCCACAGCCTTGAGTTTGCAGGACCTGAGCTGGCCGTTGATGTCCAGGACTCTTGGAGGTCTCTCATTAATGTGATTGCCATAAATCAACTTAGTGGCAAGCAATACTATTTCTGTCTGCATTAGTCAGCATAGCTAATAGTGAGGGATGCTGGGACCTGTAGCCCAAGAACATCCAGAGGACCACATACTCCTTGCACTGTATAATGGAGAAGGATATCTGGCTGGCAAGTATGGTCCTAGTTCTGATTTTGTTTTTTGTTTTAAATGTGCAGTTGTCATCTCAAATGATGGATTCAGTCACTAATTCTTGTTACTTGATATAGTTGCATTTCAAACAACACATAATGCAGAGTGACATAAATATTCAAACTGAATGTTTACTTTGACCAAAAACACCATTTGGGGTGGAAGAGATTAATGTGAGGCATGAGCTTTAATTTTCTTTGAGCCACCAAACACTTCCCCTTGCTTTTTTTTTTAACCTATGAGAGAGAGAAAAAAAATATGTCTTTTCCTCAATGCTACCAAATATTTGCTAGGCAAATGCCTTCTGGGGAAAGAATTAAGTATCACCATAGTGTGGGAACTCCTTATCCAGGTTATAGCTTAAAACAGAAGTGGATCGGCCTCACATATCATTTGACCCTCACTTAGTTAAAAACAAACTTCAACATATGGCCCCTCACCCACCGGGTCTCATTCACTAGCACCTGCACAATATGGCAGTTACTGCAAGATCATTACGCTGTACTGTTCAGTGTGTTTTATGGCTAACCTTCCAACTGAATTTCTCATGCCACCGAATGAAGAGCTTTGCTTTTGCAAAGACCTGCAGCTGGTGCTGCCAACGACAGGCAGGCAGGCAGATACTTTCTAGACAACCTCAGCTGCCCAACACCAGGTGCAGGGGCTGTCAGCTGCTTATATCTGGATTCCCACTGGGGAAGGTAAAGCAGATGCAATCTACAAAGAAAGTGAGAAATAGAATTTTAAAAACTTATTTTCCCTCCTTTGGAGAAACTGCACTTTATATTTGAACAGTAAACATGCACCCCACAGTCTGGCAATACACTGTTCTTTCTGAGAAATGCAATTTAATGATTCCTGTACAGCTGATAAAAATAGTCAAGCAAAAACTGGAAGTTTGGGCAGCTCTGAAAGACTGTTTAAGAATTTCCAGGAGGCTGTCTATTTATGTGAACATGCCTTCCAAACAAACCTATTTCTTCTCCTATAAATTTTCAACCGACGGGAGTTTCATTGTTCAGTAAATCAAGGGCTTTGGCCATTTGAACCGAGGCAATCCAAAGATACAGTTCAAAAGGATTAATTGGCATGTGCTCCAATCTTCTGCATATATCCACATATTCCACTGAATTCAGTGGGGCTTACTTACTTTGAAGTCAGTTGTGCAATGTTAGGTTGCAATTTAGATGCAAATCTTAGGTAGTTAATGTTATGAGTAATGCATTCCCATTACTTCTTACAATCTTTTACAGGTAAGTTGTTATCATTACTTGTTGCATTGCTTGCTCATTTCCATTCCATTTTCTCCTGCTCAATTCTTCGGATTGATAAGAGAAAAGGGAAAGATTTTTTTAATAACTATTTTTGCACTTTAAATTTTACAGTAATGATACAAGAAATGGGACAATATAAATATAACACAATAGTATAACATAATCCTGATTCCCCTAAACATTACTGAGAATTACATTATGCGTTCGTGAAGATTCAAAGATCAAGCATCACTGTCCAAAAATAACCAACTTTGATTTTTTTTTTTCTTGCTAGATGTCTTCATCAACATATGCAATAAATGAGTATCAAGTGACCCTAAACTTAGAACTATTACTATTTTGGAGCAAAATGAATTATTTTTCTCATTAGCACATATTGTCATATGTGAATCAATCACTGCGAGAGGTACTTTGCTCTTTTGCAGTATACTATTCTACTTCCTTAGTTACTGATACTTACTTACATATAAGGTCTTTGTGCTGAAGACATTCATTATTGCCTACAAATACATAAAACAACCAAACAGTAATCTTTTGCAACATATTATGACATTAATATGTGTGTCTTTCTCTTTCTTGTCCTCCATTTCTTCCACTACTTATCAGATGCTTCCTTTGGTTACCATACCCAATTGGCACCATGGTACTATCTCTCTTGTTAAGCTGGCCCTTTTATTGTGAAATTGCTCCATCAATACTTCCTTCCTTATTCCATATCCACAGTTGTTCTGTCTTCTCATTCTGTATCTTCACTGTCTTTGAAAGAGAGTACCCTTTGATCCTTTGTCATTTCCTTCTCTTTCTTTCTAGAGTTCTTGAACATATTCCCTTCCAGTCTCACCTTTTTACTTCTCCACTTGATTCTTTCCAAATCATAAAAAGCCAGAACTCAGGTTCCTAATGCTCTATTCAGAACTAAATCTGATGCTTTACTATTTCTTTCATATCTTTAATCATTGGTACATTTGACCACTTAGTCCATTCAAGTAGTTTTGATCTCTTTCCAGTGAGGTAAATTGCTAGTCACAACTGGAGTAGATCCTTTGAATCAACTGTGGCAGTGTCGAACGTGACCTGCCAGTTTTTCTGCCATTGTGATATGTAGGGAATTCGGTCAGGATGGTTCGGTGTTTTAAATCGAATTTGATTTGACTTGATTTTAACTTCTTGATAGTTTAATTCTGTTTTAAGGGGTGGGTGGGTTAGTGGTGGGAGTATGGAACTGTTTTAACTTGTTATATTTTAATCTGTTGTATGCCACCCCAATTGCCGAGCAGAGGGGCGGGTTATAAATAAAAATTATTATTATTATTAGTGTAAATCCACTTTTATGTAAAACAGTAATTGGATTTAGGCCAGTCCTCCTCCTCCTCCTCCCCTTTCCTAAAATTTTTGTAGGAGTTATTTATGGAAAAGTGCTATATTCTGTGTTCACAGTCTTCCACATTCATCCTTTCTTTCTTTATCCCTTTTCCTTCCACTTGGGGCCACCTTTCTTTTTTCTCGGATTGGACAAGGGCTCTTTGAGTTAAAATTGCTCAGCCAAAACAGTGGCTCCTAGCCCCAGCTTCAACCCCAGGCTTCTTTTCTATTCTGTTAAAATCTTTTCTAATTCAGAACGTTTATGTTTTCCCCCTCCTTATGTGCATATACTTGCCAAATCTTGTTTCCAATCAATTAATGTATACAATTCTGTATATACTACCCAAGCTTTGTTTCAATCTGTTATTTTCCATGTTGATTAATCTAAGTTGGCTTTCTTAGCTCAAACCTCTTTACTGTGTTTTATAAGCTGGTGATATTGTCATATTTTCTGCTTCGTTTCAGTAATGAAATTCCTGTCTTACATTTACTGTCTTCTTCTAATCCCGTTTTCTCTTTAAATTGGAGTGAAAATCATGCAGCCCGATATATGTTGTTGAATGTCCCAGCATGCCTTACCTATGTTTGCTATGGCTCTTGAGAGTTGTAGTCAAACAACATCTGAAGAGCTGAACAATTCTAATCTCTGACGTAAACTTGTTTCAATTCCTTTCAACTGCCCCTGCAGCTGCCTTGGTGGTCTGAATTTATAGTCAGCCCTCCATTTTTTTACAGGGAGATCTGTTCCGGACTCCCCCAGAACAATGGAGATTCACCAATATTCAAACCCCATAAGCTTGAATGGAGCATGCCCTGTTAATTTTAACAGAGGTCACCACCTCTGTGAATATGCGAAACCGGGGACTTCAAGTCCGCGAGAATGGAGGGGTGGCTGTACCTCCTTTCTTGCTAACCAGGACTGACTACAAGATACCAGAGTACAAAGAAGACTACCAAAAGAAAAGGGAAATGTGGTAGCTGATTACAGAGGTGTAGAGGAGGGGCTCATAGTACAGTGTGAGACCACAAGCAAGGACAAAGAAAATAAATGTTCCGAAAACCTGGGACAGGAGAAGTATAGTGGGGTCTGGCAGTGTCCCATCTAGCCCTACAGTGATCCCTCCACATATGCTAGGGTTAGGGGTGAAGGACCCCTGTGAACATATTAATCAAACTGCAAATCATCAAAACTGCAAAAGTCAAAGCTGCAAATGTGGAGGGCCAACTGGACTGCTGTATTTCAGTACATAACCATTTGGTGGATAACTTACCAGTCTTATTAATTATTGAAATTTCTATATCACCCTTCAACAGAATTTCTTAGATAAGTTACAGTAATGAATAATTGTTCTTCAAGATATAGCTAAATACTTTAACTGTTTTAACATTTGTTAAATCATGAAAAATATTTATTATACAGTTACATAAACACAAAGTTAAAATATCAGTCAATAGTGTCATTTGGAGCACATTTCAGGAGGATGTGAATATGTGGGTCATTTGGTAAGCCAAAAGTATTTAGCCAAGAATTAGTGTTTCACCATTTTTCTCAAAAACATTTCCAAAATTTACTTGCTTAACACAGAATTTCATTTTACTTTTAAAATACAAAGACCAGTCATATTGCTACATTCATACTTCCCATATAAAAGTCAATATACATTTTTATGCAGGGGCAGAGATATATAAATATATACAAAATAGATATTATTTGTAGTTAATATACTTTGATCAGGTTCATGAGCAACACATCAAAAGCTGATGCACATAAAAGTTAACAAAAGGGTTTTTTATCCTTTATAACCAAGTGTGACAATTATTGTATAAAATAGCACAAGTAAAGGCTTTAGATTGGAAACTTTAGGTGGTTTCCAGTTATAGAAATTAATTTAATTAAAAATAAGACACTCTAGATATTCAGATATATGCTATATCTGATACACCCAACTTGCATACTCCCATGTTGATCACAAACTGTTTATGTTAAAAGGACACATGTCTTCACAAGAGCATAAAAATATTGCACAAGAACAGCTTCTTCTGAAAAGTAATATTTCCCCATCTTTACAAACTGCATTACAGTTCTTGAGTAGGAAGAAATTGTGACTGTGCTTTTTCTAGCATGAGAAGCATAAAGGAAGTAGTAATTAATACTGTTAAAGTTGTCATCCATCCAATCCCTTCCCAGTCTACTCTATGACAATCAAGACACTGGGAGAAAGATTTGGCAAATGCAGAGGCAGATAGTAAGATGCATACACATCATGCGTCAGGTAAGATGCAAGAGACTGGCAGTCCAAGAGCTGAACGCTAATTCACTTGAACATGGAATAAGCTGTTACAGAATGAAGGCCAACATCATCCACAGCATTCACACAGTAGTAGAATAAGACTCCACTCTTTTTTGGTTATTTTTCTTCTTAGTGATTGTGTCTGATGCTTCAGTGTTTTCAGTATCACTGTCGCTGCTGTCTACCGCAGCTGGACTCAAGTCCATTTGATCAGTCCTCTTGTGCAAGTGAAGGGGAACTCTAGGCTCTTGAATGTGGTTTGATATCAAATCTTCATCCGATGAATGCAATGACTCATCATCTCCTAACAAGTGGTTGACGATATGAATCCCATCAAAGGTGTGTGGGCTTGAGAAGGCTCTCTTGCCTTTTAGGCATCTGATCTGTTAAATGGAAAATGGCAAGACACATATAGGAGTTAGACTCTAGAAATTAGAACACTTCCTTAGTCAACCAATCATTGATTGATTGAATGCATTTAGCATCAACTTCATGAATCTGGTTTGGAGGATTTTGAAACAGATGTACAATGCTATAGCCAGCAAACTAAGCCTTGATTACATTTGAGTAGTAATGGAATATGAACAAAGTACTTCAGATGTATGTAATCAAGATTTTGGAAATAGGGTTCACATTGTTTTCCTTCGGTAAAATGTACTGTAATCTGATTTTTCAGAATGCCCTCGGAACCATTCAAAAGATCTGATCTAAATCAGAAATTTGTTTAAAGCATAACTGCTACTTGGAGAGCTATGTATGGAAATCAGTTACAGGTTGAATCTCCCTTTTCTAAAATGCTTGGAAAGTGTTTTGGATTTCAGATTGTTGTTGTTGTTGTTGGATTTTGGAATACCTGTATTTGCTTAGCTTGGAGATGGGACCCAGGTCTAAACACAACATTTATTTATGTTTCTTATATACATTATACAAATAGCCTGAATATAATTCTATACAATATTTTTTATAATTTTATGAATGGAAAAAAATTGTGTATACTGAACCATCAGGAGCAAGGGTGTCACTATTTCAGCCACCCATGGACAAAGTTTTAATTTTTGGAGTATTTCAGATTTTGGAATTCCAGATAAGGGAGCTCAACCTGTATCTGAGTTGCTCAAGTTGCAAGACTGGAGTAAATAGTGTTTAGAAAAATGGATTCTACTAGACAAAAACCATTTTCTGTTCAAATACCTCCTTTACAACTCCTCTAAACACAAAAATGAACTGGATATATCATATGATATAAATATTTTTTTACATTTACACTCATTCCCTTCTAATTTGCAGACCTGGAGTCTTGCTTTTCATGACGGCAAGGTGGGGAGGGAATAAAATAGCATGCATGTGGGAGCATGCACCCATTATAATCAATGGGCTTTGAATATATGTGAATTTCCATTTTCGTGTGGTGGTGGTGGTCTGGAACGTATCCCCCACGAAAATGGAGAGACGATTGTACTTCAAACTGAGCACTACTTTCTGTTGACATTATTCAGAACAAACACAAATATTTAAGTACCTTCAGAGGTGCAAGATGAAAGAAAGATGTTACCAGGTTTAGAACTTACAGCAGAATTGTTGATTAGTGAATAGATATAAAAAGGAAACTTATTACATGATAGTGGTAGAGGACATTATACAAAATGCTTGGTGGCTGAGACAGAAAGCTGCATTCTAGAGACTTCTAAGACCATATGGCTAGCTTGCCTCTGAGAAGCATTTCATTGCAGTATTCTTTTATGCATAAACAACTGTGGACACAGTTACTTAGACCCCAAGTCAAAGATCACATGCTCAGGACCACTTGCACAGTGACTTAAGTAATAAGTTCAAGTGTTAACATTTTACTGAAAGGCTGATGAGAACATGCTCAAGACATTACCACTGGGATGAGCAACTATTTGGATTAGATGCTGCATGAGCTCCTCACTGGTTCTGGGAGGACTCCAGACCTCTGTCTGCCACTCCACTCTCCAGAAACAAAATATATTTTTGCCCCTAAATCCCCCAACGCCCCCTGGGGACATGGTCATCAATTTTGTTGTGTTTCCCCCTCTCTATTTCAACAAGAAGTGACAGGAAGCCAATTTCCAGATCACTTGTTTTTTAAAAAAATACTTTCTGAGGCTGAAAATGGCCTAGCTCCCCAAATTTGTAGTAAAATTGCTCTCCGCAACCCCATGGAACATCTTGGAGAGCAAATTTTCATTTTTAAAAAAATTAAATATTTTTTATTAAACAAGAATTTTCTTTGCAATAGTACAAAATATTCCTATTGTCTTTATAACAATAAAATCTATAATATTTATTCTCTTTGTATCTTGTAATATTCTAAAAGAAAATATAATAGATCCTTGAGATTATTTTACAAGAGTATTTAAACAACTCTACTTCTGTCTTGATCTTTATTGACTAATTGTCCCAAATTATATGTATTCTTTCATTATTTTCCTAACTTCTTACGAAAGATAGCCCTTGGACATTCTACCTCTATTATTCATACAGCTTCAATTTTAAATTAAGAGGTATGCACACTGACCACTTGAATTATTTAATTATTTAAAAAATTCTTTAGATTTTTGCACTGTTATAGACCTCAATAATGTTCCATTTTATACCAGACATAGTAA
>CM034706.1:167221198-167247559 GCA_020142125.1 Phrynosoma platyrhinos | reverse complement strand
CCCCCCCCCCCCCCGCAAACTGCCCCGAGTATGAACCCCATGGAAATAACCCAGTTTCCACACCGGGTTATTTGCTAGTGTGAATGA
Organism: Phrynosoma platyrhinos; assembly: GCA_020142125.1. Classification (NCBI taxonomy): domain Eukaryota; kingdom Metazoa; phylum Chordata; class Lepidosauria; order Squamata; family Phrynosomatidae; genus Phrynosoma; species Phrynosoma platyrhinos. The sequence goes on along the minus strand of CM034706.1, from coordinate 167,247,472 downwards.
TCCCTAAGCTTCTTATAGCTATAGGACTTGTTTTGATGTTTATGCATGCAAAACATTTGTGGCACAATAAAAATATTCTGCACCTTCACAACGTTGAGTACATCAAGTGATAACAGTGTCAGTTAATTTCAGTTCCAAGTTGTGATACAATAAAATGGGGAAAAGTCAAAGAAGAGTGTATGGATACTTCTGCAAAACGGTGTACATTAAAATACAAAACAAGAGCAAATAACTCATTGTAAAAGTAGGTACTAGGACTCATACTAAAAGCTCAAAGAAATAAAAAGTGGCTGAGTTGCTTGCCTAGAGCTTACAAGAAAAGAAGACAGTTGAGCCACTCTGGGAAAGAAGTTCTGCAGCAGAAAAGGATTCTTCTCATGTATCTGTTAATGGTACTACTGAATCCCAATATTGTGGGTATGGTGGAACATTAACTAATTAATTATACTTCTGAAAGTGGAAGTATGCATACCAGACCCTCCAATGTTGAAAGTAGAAAACAGACAAGATTGGATGGAGGAAGCCTTTGAAATATCCTGGTTCCAAACTGTTTAATCATTACAGTAACAATTCTTGTGTTGGAAATAGGGTGTTGTTACTAATCCTACTTAACATTAAGTTTAAATGCTATGGAATATTGTGCTAATTTCAAGAGACTTATGAAGTTCTGCTGTATTGTACAACACATTCTTGTTTGACTTGCCTTTTCCATCTCAAGAACCTTATCTTGCATTTCTTTCAAAGCACAGTGGGATTCAGCTTCACTCAGTCTTGCCTGTACCAGCTCTTTTTCCAACTGCAGCACAAAATCTTCACTGTAACGGGAACTGCACTTGTGCTATAGAGTAAGTAAATTCAATATTACTATAAAGGCAGATAAATCAGTGATTGCCTACTGAACTAATGAGCATCATTAAAAAAAATTTCTTTAAAGGCTAAGGTAAAATAAAAGCCTTACTCAACAGTAATCAAAGGTGATTTAAAAAGCAGAAAAACGGCCATAACTAACAATTGGGAAGCTTTTTCAATGTTTTTGCTCTGATGGCACATGGAAAAGAAAATGAAGAGTTGATTTGGAGCACTAGACCATATGTGCTGGAGGAATGGGGGCAGGAGTCCCACCAAAAGCTACCCGGCTCTACACAGGCACAAGATAGGTGAGTTGCAGGTGAGAGATCACAAAGAATACATCTGTGATCTTCAAATGTAGGTATATCTGCCTAAGTACTCTAAACAAGATAAGCAGGAAAAGAAATGGGTTCATGCTTGGAGAAACATAGACTTTTTCATTCAATGCATACTTAGATCATCACCAGGACAAGCAAAACAGGGCTTGCGCCTACTAGAGAGCAGGCACTCAATGGCTTAAGACAGTGATTTTTTTACAGTATCCCACACCTGAGGTTTAAATAGGACATTAGATTGTTTTGAAAGCTGTGGGAAGCACACCTCCAGTTTTCCCAAGCCTTCTTTTAGTCATTCTGTTAGTCAGGACATTCAGCGTTTTGTGGCGCCACAAAAAATTGGCCCCCGTTGACAAATGGCACCCAAACCTGAAGGTATAACAGATATTTTAAGACCTAAATATTTTTACTTCTCCAGCTAGCCATTAAGTCATTGTGTTTTTCCAAGTACGGATCATCTGAGTCAGCCAGTCTGCTGCGGTGACTAATGAAAGGCCAATTTTGCATTCCCAGACCATCTTTATTTGGCACAACATTTACAGCTATCCCTCTTGTAGCAGAAAGAAACACTGGAGCACCACCCATGACAAGGAAACATCACCCATGGCAAGCACAAGGTTACTCATCACAGTTAACAGATTTATGTTTGTAGTAATTTGTTACCAAGCATTTCATTGAGGAGCAGAAATCATGCATCCCACCCCAGATATTTTTGGACTACAACTCCCAGCAATCATGGCCTATGTTGAGGAATACTGAGAGGTGCAGTTCACCATCATTTGCAAGACTACATGATATCTTAATTAGGTTATGGGTGTTGGCTAGGTAATGCCAACCAGCTCTCACCAGTATTTTTTTTTTTTAAAAATACTTATTATTAGATTTTTAAACAAAAGTAGTACAATCCTCAGCAAAAGTATTACATGTCCAAGAATCAAAAAGATAAAAAAGAATGTAAAAAGAAAAAAGAAAAAGGCAGGAAGAAAAAAAATCAGATACATATACCTATATAATACATGTATATATATATATATAATTGCAACTAAAACTAAAGTGTAATGATCAAAACCCAAAATCTGAAAAAGAAAAAATATTGTTATACTATTACACATCGGACTAAATAATCCAACTAGGATCGCTACTATTCATAGCCACAAATTACCACACTGTGCATATTCTTATTACTCAAAACTTCCATAAACAATTTCCAGTCTTTCAAAATGTCTTTAATTGGCTTATCTTTTAAAACTCATGTTAAGCTGACCATTTGGGCTAAATCATTTATATTATCCACCAGCAACACCCCCAAGTTTAGGACTCCCCCCACATCCCCTGCAAATGGCAGCCACTGAATTGAAAATGCAGTATCAGACAAATACTGAATGTGACAGAAGAACAAATACATCTTTTACTATATGATACAAGAAAAACATGTGGCGGATACTTGAATTGCTGATGTATTCCCTATAATGGCTATATTACTCCTCCAGTAAGAAGACTTTTCCTGCATATGATTTCATTTGTCTGTTGTTGTGTGCCTTTCAGTCTTTCAAAACGTCTTTCAATTTATGATGACCCTAAGGCAAACCTATCATGATTTTATGGGGCTGAGACTGTGTGAGTTGCCCAAGGTCATCTAATGGATTTCCACTCAGTTGAGATTGTACAAGTCCAGCAGCAGCTGCAGTAACTATCTAGGCCAGGGGTAGGCAACCTTTCCCCTTTAAGGGCCGAGGGACTTCAGCTCCCAGAATCCCAGGAGCTATTGGCCAACATGGGATTATTGGCCAACATGGCTGAGGCTTCTGGGAGCTGAAGTCCCTCGGCCTTTAAAGGGGAAAGGTTGCCTACCCTGATCTAGGTCTCCGTTCACATTAATTTGGTCTTTTCTACATTAAAGGTAAAAGTTTCCCCTTTGAAAATGAATGTCTAGACATAGCTGACCGTAGGGGGCAGTGCTCAACTCCATTACTAAACTGAAGAGCCAGCGTTGTCTGAAGACAACTGCACCGAACGTGTTACCTTCCCACCAAAGTGGTACCTATTTATCTATTTGCATCTGCATGCTTTTGAACTGCTAGCTTGGAAGAAGCTGGGACTAGTGATGGAAGCTCACCCCATCACGGGGCACCTGGGCTCGAACTGCCAGCCTTCTGATCTTACAATCATCAGAATTGGCATCTTAACCACTAAGCCACTGTGTCCCTTATATATACCATAGTCATCCTTTTATGGTGTATAAACAGGTACATATCTGGTATAATACTTGGAGGCAATTCCTTTCTAAGTAACTGAAGAACTAATAGAAAATGTGGCTATTTAATATGAATATAAATTTCTAGGGACAAGCATTTAGACTGTTTTTAAGATGGTACATGTTTAATTAAGTCTCCCTTATCCAAAATGCTTGAGACTAGAAGTGTTTTGGATTTCAGAGTTTTTCAGATTTTGGAATATTTGCATATAAATAATGAGGTATCTTGGGGATGCGACCTTATATACATATAGTCAGCCCTCTGTATCCATAGATTCTTTATCCACAGATTCAAGCATCTACAGTTTGAAAATATTATGTTATCCAATGTTTTTAATAACCACTCTTTCAGTTGTTGGTATTTCATTCATTTTCCATTTCTGAGCAATGAGAATCCTGGCTGTGGTAATCATATAAAGTAGTGTCTTCCAATGGTTTTTTTTGCTTCCGTATCTGTGATTTTGTTGACCATATTTAGAAGATATATTTCGGGTACTAATTGAAATTTTATATCTAAGATTTTATTTATCTCTAAATGTATTTCTTCCCAAAATTCCGTTATTTTATGACATTGCCACCACATATGTATCCAGTCCTCTTTTTCTTTTCCACATTTCCAGCATTTGTTATCTTTATTTTTATAGATTTTTGCTAATTTTGATGGCGTCAAATGCCATCTATATGCCATTTTCAAGTAGTTCTCTTTAATTGTTTGGCATTTAGTAAATTGAAATGTTTTTCTCCTAGAAAAAGACCAACTTTCAAGATCAATGTTTCTTCCTAGGTCTCTTGCCCATTTTATCATATCTCCCTTTATTACTTCTTGTTCTTGAGATCTGTGAAGCAATATCTTATAGAACTTTGTTACTAACTTTTGATCTTCCGTTTCTAATACTCCATCTAATTCATTTTTTTGCAAGTCAAATCCAATTTCCTTGTTGTCTATTTTATATCTTTTTGTAAGTTGATGGTAAGTAAACCAATGATTTTTTAAGTCTAATTCTGGAATTTCATCTAATGTTTTCATTTTATAGTCTTGGTAGCTGACTTTTTTAAAGATATCACGATATCTAATCCAATTTAGATTAGTTTTTGTTTTTCCAAAAAGTGCCTCTTGAGGTGAAAGCCATCCGGGTAATTTAAAGTAGAAGATTGAACATATCTTCTCCCATACATTAAAGATCGCCTTACGGATGAAATGATGTTCAAAATTTTTATGGATTTTACTTTTCCCATACCATAAATAGGCATGCCATCCGTAGCGTAGATTAAAACCCTCAAGATTTAGTAATTCTGATTGTCGAGCCTAATCCAATCAGTTAGATATGTTAGAACATTAGCCTGATAATATAAGTAAAGGTCCGGTAAATTACAGCCACCATTTAATTTTACAACCGTTAATGTTTTCCATTTTACCCTAGGTTTTTTACCTTCCCATACAATTTTTTTCAGTTCTTTATTCCAGTCACTGAAAGGTTTACTATTTGTTATTATTGGTAGATTAGCAAAGAGAAAATTTAGTTTTGGTAATACTGACATTTTAATGGCAGCGATTTTTCCTAAGAAGGATAAATTCAATTTTGTCCAGCTTTGTAAGTCTTGTTGTATTTTCGTCCATACTGCTTTGTAATTATTATCATACAGGTCAGTGTTCTTATTAGTCAGCCATAAACCAAGATATTTAGCTTTCTTCGTTATTTTACATTTAGATTTCTCTTGCAGTGTTTCTTTTTCTTCTAAAGTCAAGTTTTTTGTTATGAAGACAGATTTTTCATTGTTGATCTTAAACCCTGCTACTCTACCAAAATCTAAGAGAGTCTTCATCAGACTAACAAACATGATAGAAAAAAGGTTTACCAAAACAATGGATGTAGATTGGGAAAAACTAAAAAATTACTGTGCTAAACGCTGGGCATTGAATACATGAGTTCTCTAAAACTAAACACAATCTAAGTTGGGAAGATTATTGGAATAGAATATATACTATGTGCAGGGGAGCGAGGGGGTAATATTAGCAAACATGAGGCTAAAGAACAAGAAAATAATAATTATATAAAAGAATAATTATATAAATGCAATATGCTTGTTTTTTAAGTTACATTTTATATTGTAATAGGATATATAAATATTATGTATATTACGTTGTATAAATTAGAAAGATAAGAACTAAAATCAAGAAAATGAGAGAAACTGTCAGAAGGGGAATGTAGTATAACAGATATTTAGATGCTCAAAACCAGCTATTTAAACAAGAAGCCAGTAAATAATCAAATAACTAAATAATTATGTATGATAGCAATGACAAGTTAGAAAAAGCTTTACATATACATTCAAATGTTATGTTTCTTTTTTATGTGTTTCCTTCTTAAAAAATAAAAATTAAAAAAAAGAAAAAAGAAAATATTATATATATATTATATATACACACCAAAAAGCAAACCTTAATTCTGCCATTTTATATAAAGGACACTGTTTTACTATGCCATTTTATTTAAAGGGACTTGAGCATCCACAGATTTTGTTATCCATGGGGAGTCCTCGAACCAAACTCCAATGGATACCAAGGGCTCACTTAGTCTGAAATATTTTAATTAATGTTGTGTATGAGACAAAGTTTGTGTACACTGAACCATCAGAAAGCAAAAGTGTCACTATCTCAGCCACCCATGTGGACAATTTTGGTTTTCAGAATGTTTTGGATTTTAGTATACTGGATAAGGGAGATTCAACCTGTATTTTTAAAATCCATAGTACAGTCTCCCCTCCGTTTTTGTGGGGGATCCATTCTGGACACACATACCCGTGAAAATGGACTATCAGAAATATTCAAGCCCCATTGGCTTGAATGGTGGTGCGTGCCCATGGCTGCCAGTGGGCACGAGCTATGGGCCCACACCCCATTTTGTCCCCCTCCATGTGCCACCCACAAACAGGCAAGGGATGTGGACACCTAGTCTGCAAAAACAGAGGGGTGATTGTACATGTAAAAGGGCATATTTAGCATCACTTATGAAAATGTTTCTATTTTATGCTAACTATATTTAAAATATGGGATAAAGATATTTGTAGTGCATATATGTAATTTCCAAACTTTTTAAGTCACCTCAATACACTGATCTAGAATTTCCACTGAAGTTAAATTCCAGTGAAACTTACTTTCAGGTGAAGATAGTTAAGGTAAAAAAATAGACCACTGGAGACTAAGCTTAATATACTTGTGTATACTTGGTGTACAAGAAAGGTAGGATGCCCTGAATGGGATTTTTATAATATCAATTTCTGTTTAAAAAGTTTTACTGACTGTGGTTGTTAAGCATGAGTAGTCTAAATATGTGCAGGTAGCTTCTGAATGTAAAACATTTTATATAGCTAACTATTCCTTATTGTCTGTTCTCTATTTCTCACTACATGTTGCCTGTTCAAAAGCCAGTGTGGTGTAGTGGTTTGGGTGTTGGACTAGGACTCTGAAGAAAGGATTCAGCCATGGAAACCCACAAGGTGACCTTGTGATGTTATATTCTCTTAGCCTCAGAGGAAGGCAAAGGCAAATCCCCCTGAACAAATCTTGCCAAGAAGGCCCCAAGTTAGGGTTGCCTTAGGATTCCCAGAGGTTGGAAATGCTTTGAAGACACACAACAACAATACTGCACATTCAGCAAATTAATTTTATCACTCAAGCCAGTTTTTCCCCATTTCTTATACTCTCTGTCTCCTTAAGACATAGTGAATTGTCTAAAGTCATCAAATCTGATTCATAGTTGACTATCAAGTGCCTCATCCAATCCCTATATCCCATCACATAATGCAGAAGTTTTTTTTAAATATCAAAAATGTAACTGGAATTAAAGTGAAGCACAAAGTACAGAATGTGTGGATTTCACTACTATTATAACCCCCAACAGCTTTTCCCAGGTGCACTGCTGATTTCTACCTTCTCAATTATTCAGGCTCATTCTCTTTCCTTCCCAAATAGATTAGCTATTTTCATTTCCATATATGTTAATATCTATAGAAATCAAATTATATTGCCTAATGTTATTACCAGAGGTATAACCAATGAAAAACAAATTGCATTCTTCTTGTACAATTTATATTCAACTTTATGCAATCAGAGGAGACTTTTTAGCACTCCAGAATAATGTTTTGGTGTAGAATTCATACAAAACTATACCGAAAATTAAATATTTTATAACATTGTCACAGGAAGAAATGTAAAGAGTCTCTGAATTTCTGCCACCTGCCATGTATAGTTTGGCAGGGGGCTGGGACAAGGAACAACCCAAATCTTTTGCCAATGCATATGACAGAAATATCCTTGCAAGGAGCACTACAGCATGAAAATGGCATGCTTTGGTTGTCTGCAAAGTAGCTTGCACAATGAATGGTTGAAATTTCACGCAGCAGACATTTCCTTGGCTCACAGTACCATTAATGTGGACTTTTCTTCGGGTTTTATGTCCATTTCTTAACATTTGGATTCACAGGCTTTGAATCAACAGAAACAACAGTAGGGTTGTTTTTTTTTTAATTGTTTATTTTAGGAAAGGACAAAAATAGCTGAGATTCCGGATCTCCAAGTCTGAACCCACTCCCATCCCTCACTAACATAAGCCTCTACGAGAGAAGGGGTCCTGTTCTCCCATTTGATCAGTACACAGCAGACTGGCATTCCCAATTCCTCCCATGAGGAATCTCCTGTGACAGTCTAAAGCAGGATCTGTGTTGAGACTCCTCCTTGCACCCAAGATTGTTCATGGGAGGAGGGTGGAAAAATCAATCTGCTGCATCCTAATCAACAAGCAAACAGATTCCCATTACTTGCAGAGGCTGATACCTGGTAAATCAGGATTGAGGGATTTACAATCCCTATGTATTTCCTACACAAGTGAATATGTAGGGATTGTGAATACACATCTGTTACAAATGCATAATGCTAGATTACGTATTTGTAACTGTGACCATGAATTCTAGTCAGTATTTATTACTTTTCTTGCAGAAACAAATATCCTGCCTCTGTGTGTCTGGACATTGGAATAAAAGCTATATTCTATATCAGGGGTAGGCAACCTTTCCCCTTTAAGGGCCGAGGGACTTCAGCTCCCAGAATCCCAGGAGCTATTGGCCAACATGGGACTATTGGCCAACATGGCTGAGTCTTCTGGGAGCTGAAGTCCCTCGGCCCTTAAAGGGGAAAGGTTGCCTACCCCTGTTCTATATCAATGCACACCCTTAGGGACCTGGGACAGTGGATTTGCACCCACTGAAGTAAACTGGAACTCCCATAGGGACCAGAAAACACTCCAGAAATCACTCGGTGCAAGTATTTATCCATGTGAATTAAGGTTAAGAACAAAGTAGAAGCTTCTGTGTGTTTGGATTACTTCCAGTGCTATCATTTGTGTATTAAGTTATGGGGACAAAGTAAAAAGTCTTTCATATAAAACTGAAATTCAGTCTACCAGCAAGGAGGAAACATTTATGGATCATAATTAATTACTCATTTTCTTATAATCCTTGCAATAAACAACATAACTATAAATAGTCAACAATAATGAAATCAGAAAGGGACAAACAAGAGTTCTTTAGAAGACAGGCAGCTGAATTAAAGCAAAGGGAGAGTAAGGTTTGACCAAAGTAACAATTACAGGAATACCAACTCAGCATTGGGTAGGCAGGTATCTCTGTATTTTGTGTCACTTCTAAATTGTGTGATCTTAATTTCATTCAGATATCAATGACATCAACTTCCATTAGACTTACTCCTAGCATGTGTGCTAAGGATTGCTGTTTTAAGTGGTGATAAAAATTAAAATTCCATATTGATAATTATTTCCACTAGGTGGTGCCCTACAATACTGAAAGGCCATACTCCTTCCCTAGGCCAATTGAGGCAATACCTAATGATGTGTACAGTCAAATCATTCAACTTCCAATCATCACTCTTCACATTAAACTTCAAATAACCATTGTCATCCTGTTGTTTATTGTAAGGACATATGCATGACATTTAAATGAGCATCAACATTAGGAGGAACTTCTTGACAGTAAGGGCGGTTCGACAGTGGAACACACTCCCTCGGAGAGTAGTAGAGTCTCCTTCCTTGGAGGTCTTTAAGCAGAGGCTGGATGGCCATCTGTCAGGGATGCTTTGATTGGGAGTTCCTGCATGGCAGGGGGTTGGACTGGATGGCCCTTGTGGTCTCTTCCAACTCTATGATTCTATGATTCTATGATCTTGAAACAGGAATTATGGTACTATTTAGAGCAAAATATATTAAGAATTTAACATTAACACAAGGCTTTAGTGGCATTAGATACAAACACTTAAGCTCTGAGTGTGGAGGTGATTATATATGCTGGAAGATCTTTTGAGATCAAAGATATGAATGGGACAGTGCTGCCTTCATAATCATTACTGATGGCTACAAGTGTGCATAGGAAGAGTTAATATACCCTTTAAAACAAGGGTAGAAAACCTAAGGCCTGGGGGCCGGATGTGGCCCCCCGAGGCCTTTGGGCCAGCCCCAGGCCAGTCCTGCCGACCCCGCCCCCTGCTGCCTGCCATGATGATATTGATTATTGTTGTTATTACTTGTTCTTGGGGTTTTCTTGGCAAAATCTCCAGGGGTTTTGCCATGGCTTTTCTGGGGCTGAGAGAGTGTGCATGCATTTTTTAAAAAATTTTTAAATTAATTAATTAATTAATTAATTTAATGGTGCTTCAGCCCCCCCCATTGTCTGAGGGACAACAACCCAGCCCCTGGCTCAAAAACGTTGCCTACTCCTGCTTTAAAACAATACTAATCTCTAAGGGTTTATCTACATGGGCTCTTTACACCAAATTGGGGGTGGGCGATTGGGGATGGAATTGTTTGGTTTATCTTGTAAGCTGCCTCGGTTGTATTTTACAGAGAGGCGGGATATAAATAAAATTATCATCATCATCATCATCCCCCAGGGAATAAGAGCTTTCCCTACGATACAGGACAAAACCCCTGAATCAGGCACGGACTGTCTTCATGACATCCACATCCAATTCAGCCTTTCCTACCTTTGAATTTAAAAACTATCTTTTGCTCTGGGTTTCAGCTTTCTTAGCAGCAACAATAAGAGGTTGCTTTCCCACATAGTCCCTCCAAATTGTCCAGTACTGCTGCTCCAGACACAAGTCGCTGTGAAGACGGAACAAGGCATCCAGCATCCATAACATGGCTGGGCACCTCACTGTGACCTTAGTGACAGTGTTGGGTGATGAATGGGGATCACGTGGGAAGATGTACACCCATCCCCGCTATGAAGGGAATACAGATAATGGGGCTATTTGGGACCAGAATACTCCAGGGACAACCTGGAGTATTCTGGCCAATGAACACAAGCCCTAAGTTACTGATTCAAGTTTTACAACCTGAATTTTTCTTTGCTAGTCAACTGCTGCTGATTTTTCTCATTAGATTTTAGTTTTAATAACAAAGCAAGTAACCTGTAAAACACCCAAATGAATCACTGAAGCTGATTTTCCTGAAGCTAGCATAGCATAGGAACAATGTTGTTTAAAAATATCCAAATCCTTCAAGAATCCATGCTTTGGTTTTTTCCAGTTCTTAAAGTACCACACAAGTCAAGCTCTGTTACTTGGCTATGAGATGTCAAAAAAAAGAAAAAAAGGAAAAAAAGAAAAGGTACATGTACAAAAGACACTATTTAATCATTGAAATCGCCATCACTTTAGTATCTACAAATGAACACTTCTAGTCCACAGACCTTCTTCCATCTGTGTTCACCATCACATTCCTCTGGAGTATTTCCCATACTCTGGCAATAACACACATCTGTTGTAGTATGATTAGTATGGCTGGAATGTCAACAACATAACTGTGGTATAGGGAAGACATGCTTGCCTTCTATAGATGGCATCCTCCTGAGGTCTTAATAGCACCCAGAGCATGGTAGCTATTCTTTCTTCACAATCCTCATGTCCACTGAAGATACAGGCCATTAGATGAAATAAAGTTGAATGGGGGGGGGGGGGGTGAGGGGTTCCAATATTGTTTTATACATAGGGAAAATGAGCTGTGAAATCTATTTGCTCAGTGCAATTCCCACCCACCCTCGCAATGTCTGGGAACAGTTCAAAAAAGCTTTCTAGACTGTAATTCAAGAGACACATTATACCACTAAATCTGACCTATAATGTATCAAGAGGATCAGGAGTTGTGGATTCTCTCAGGGTGTTCCTTCAGTAAGTTCTCATATTTCTCTACTTAGTGCGTAGCATACTTTGGAATTCTGTTGACGATAACAGAAGGCAGCTTTTGCAAACACAGAGTGAAAACAGGCATGATCTACAACTGCTAAGTCTCCTGGTACATTTAGCAACTTAAAAGATTTAACTTCACTTTCTAGATTGCAAGCTGACAACACTAATTTGGATAACTGCTGAATATGTTAAAAAGTGGATTTGTCCTACAAGCAAGTGTGATTGCCTATATCATTTCTATATTGTTGTTAACTGCCCTTGAGTCGATCTCAACTCATGGCGACTCTATGGATGAGACATCTTCAAGGCCCTCTGCCCTCCACTGCTCTGCTTAATTCCTGCAACCCTTAATACCTGTGACCTCCTTAATAGAGTCCATCCATCTGGCATGTGGCCTTCCTCTCTTCCTCCCTCCACCTTTCCCAGCATTATTGTCTTTTCCAATGAGTTCTCTCTTCTCATGATGTGTCCAAAGTACGACAGCCTCAGTTTGGTCATCTTGGCTTCCAAGGAGGTTTCCGGCTTGATCTGCTCTAGGACCCATTTGTCCTTTTGGCTGGCCATGGGATCCTCAATGCTCTTCTCCAGCACCACATCTCAAATGCATTGATTTTCTTCCTATCATCTTTCTTAACTGTCCAGCTCTCACATCCATATATGGTAATAGGGAATGCAATGGCTTGTATGATTCTAACGTTTGTTCCAAGTTGTATATCTTTGCATTTTAGAATCTTTTCTAGTTCTTTCACAGCCATCCTCCCAATTCTTAATCTTCCTCTGATTTCCTGACTGCAGTCCCCATTTCTATCAATATTGGGCTATGGAATGCCCTTGAAGACATGGAAGTGCCGACACATTTGGTAGTCCTGATGAGAAATCTATACTCAGGACAAGAGGCTACTGTCAGAATAGAACAGAGAGAAACAGAATGGTTCCCAATTGGCAAAGGCGTCAGACAAGGCTGTATGCCTTCATCCTATCTGTTCAACTTGTATGCAGAACATATTATAAGAAAAGCAGGCTTGGACACAGAAGAAGGAGGAGTGAAAATAGGAGGAAGGAATATCAAGATTCGCAGATGACACCATAATACTAGCAGAAAACTTCACAGACCTGCAACACCTACTAAGGAAGATTAAAGAAGAAAGGGCAAAGGCAGGCTTAATGTTGAACATAAAGAAAACAAAAATAATGACCACCGAGAACCTTCACAAGTTCAACCTAGACAATGAAGAAATAGAAATAGTGAAAGAAATCACTTCTATATACAGGTGAATATATCAATTTTTTGCCTGTTACAAGAAGGAGCCCCATACCGGGAGAAAGGTGGAATAGAGAAAGAAAGAAAGAAAGAAAGAAAGAAAGAAAGAAAGAAAGAAAGAAAGAAAGAAGAAAAGCCTGTGTTGAATACCAGCATGTTTGATATATTTTGGGGGAGTATTAAAAAATTTATGTTTCAGGAAGCACAGAACTCCAATGCTTCTGACAAATTTATATTAGCTATTTATTCAATAACCCCCCCCCCCCCATTATCTTCATTATTACTTTAAAGCATACAGTTTCCTCCAATAGACAGAAAATCTCTACTCTTGTTCTGGTGAAACTTGTACAATAATTATGTAAGAGAAACTGAGCCAATTACATTTGAAAAAAATCTGATCAGTTTTTTAAAGTTTCTGCAGAAAATGTTCAGAATTATCTCAGTCCCCTTGACACTAGGCAATTATAGTTCTATGATTCCATTTTAACTGTCATGGCAACATCTTATGGAATCATAGGAATTGCAGTCTAGGAAGGGGCATTTAGAATTCTCCAGCATAGGGAGATCTAGTGCCACAACAAACTACCTGTCCCAGGATTCCACAGGATGTTACCATGGCAGGTGAAGTGAAATACCACACGATAGTTGCATAGTATGAAACATCTCCTTGGATGTTAATCAGTACAACATATTAGATTAACGTGTTCTTCAGTTTGCCATGTTTTTGCAAGTTTCTAAGAGAGAGAGAGGGGTGGGTGGGGAGAGACATGAAGGAGAAGAGAAGAAATCTGACCATATTGTAATTTACACAAGACATTAGTTTACACATATACATCAAATGTGATTCCCATGCACATTTAGTTGGAAGTACATGTACTGAAATCAACAGGATCTGCTTCTGAGTAAACTATGTTAACTGCAAGGATTCAGGTATAAGGATTAAGCCCATTCATCCTAATCTACTCTTTATTAATGCAAATATCACAAAAAGCAACATATTCAGAATAAGAGAACACAGACCATGCCACAACCAGCAGAAAGAACAACAAATGAATGAGAAAGATGAGAAATTAAGGTGCTACCAGATGCCTTACCCATTGTTGCTGCTCCTGGAGCTCTCTGATGGTATTCTCAGCTTGCTCCAGTTTAGTAACAGCCTCATCACTCTGCTGTTTGATAGTGGCCAGCTCCCGTTTTATGAGGTAGTTTTCCTCAGCTTCCTGGGCCCTTGTCACTTGTCCCTTAGGACATAATTTTCTTTTTAAATCAAATGGAGGACCAATCCAGGGAAGACCGAGAATTTTACATATTTATTCTGCCATATGGTTAAATTCTTGCAAATCATCACAGAATTGTTACAGCCAGTGTATGCATTTAGTGAAGTAAAGCACTGTAGTACTGCATCACATTAAAATATTTAGTATTCCCTAAGGAAAGTCAATTGTGTATTTGCATTCGGTAGAACTTTGTTCATGCATTTATTACTCCATTGTGCATGCACATCCATTACAGGTGGTCTACTGAATTAGTGACAAAACAGAATTAGAATGCAGCAATTACTAAGAGTTTCAAGTATAATTAGGATTAACGTGCAGGTGCGTCTCTAAATATTATTCTAACACAGAATTGCAATTAACAAATCATTCAGTTAACTAGGGCAACTGATTTCATTTTGAAAATGCATGTAGTTAAGCATGCATTAAAAACAGAAAGCTGTTGGGTTTTTCTCTGAGAGCAGGAAAGATTTTAAGGTGAAAGACTAAAGAACTATACCTGTATCAATCTATCTGCCAAGGAAGCACTTTCCTACAGAAAGGAGAAAAAATCAGATAGCAGTAAGAGAAAAAAGAAAACAAAGTGACAAAACCAAGAGTGGAGAATTATGCCCAAATTCTACCTACTATCCACACACAATAAATTTAATGTACATATCATTCAGACAGGCAAGTGTAACAACCATGTGTTTCAGCACCATAAAGGAAGGCTTGGTTTAGAAATAAGAACATTCCACATTCAACTGGCTTAATGAAGGAAAAGTTATGTTAAACTTTAGTAGGCAGTTTATTACATAGAGAATTATGTAGATGCACACAAAACCTGTTTGACTGACATGTTATGAACTGAAAGGAGGTTATCATTTGAGCACACTTAAAAAGCAAAGCTAACCAAAGCAGGCAGAGCCATTTGGACAACAGTAGCACTTAAGAAATAAGGAGTCCAGTGAAGCAAAGTGAGAGGTATGAAGAGCAGCTGAAAGGCACAACCTCGGCCAACTCCAGCAACAATTCTATTAGCCATTTTATAATACAAGGTCTCCCTGCTCAGATTTTGCAGCAGTTTATTATTAGTTCAGAGCTCATTCAGGCAGCTTTCAAACTGGAAAGGGCCACCTTAAAGTTGCAAACATATTGGGCATCCTGTTTCCCTGACTGGACTTCTAAATCTCTACATCCAAGGCAAAACTGATCAACAGATGTACAAGAAAAATACTACTTCAAGGATCAAGGACACAGTTAAGCCAAAATGAAGTCTTATCAACAGAGTAAAGTGACAGCTCCTTAGAGCAGATGAAAGTTCTCAGTTTGTCGAGATTAAGTATCAACTATACTTAACATTTAATTTGAATTTAGAATTGTCCCTTAAAATAGGGATGAACTTTCCACACCTTGTTGGACTACAGTTCCCATAACTCTCATCAGCAGGGCTAACAAAAGTTCAACATCATCAGGAGACCCACAAGTTGTTCACTCCTGCTGTAAAGTGAGATGACCCCTCATCCTTTTCTGCTTCATTTTATGATTGCAGGAAAGAGTTCTCAAGCAGGATTTCCTACCTCCCACCTTGAACCTCGAATAAACATGGGGGGGAAGAGAGGTTAATTCAGGGGTAGGCAACCTTTCCCCTTTAAGGGCCGAGGGACTTCAGCTCCCAGAAGCCTCAGCCATGTTGGCCAATAGTCCCATGTTGGCCAATAGCTCCTGGGATTCTGGGAGATGAAGTCCCTCGGCCATTAAAGGGGAAAGGTTGCCTACCCCTGGTTCTTGCTAAGGAGAAGGCCATACTTCACTTTCCAAGATATGAAGGATAGAATTTTTTGGTCAAGAACTTAAACTTTTGCCTAAGCAATTATAGGAAATCTTGTAGAAAAAAAGCCAAAGGAGGAAGAGCTAGAAATAAGAACCAGATACCTTTAGCATGTGCTATTAGGCAGTGTGCCACAATTAATAGTTTGGTACATGAAGAAAGCACCATCATTAAGACAAGTGATATGGCATTATTTGTCAGGAAAAAATGACTTTTTCATATCAGGACTGACAAAATTAGTTCACGCTTGAGGAGATTTTCTGATTATAGTGTTTATGAAATCTGGCATAATGCCCATTTGTAATCTTAAACCATCCAGTTAATTGTTAGCTAACAATTTTGTTGAAGCCCATCTGTTATCACATGTCTTGATGTACTTGCCCTTAAGGATATTTCTCAAATGATTAAGCTGAACCTGGAAACTGTAGTTTTGTGAGACTAAGGGGGGTTGCAGACTGTCAAAAATAGTGTGAATTCAGTCCACTTTTAGGGTTAGGGTTAAGGTTAGGGAATCATGGGAACTGAATTTTATTGTGGCACTAGAGTTCTCTGACAAAGAAGGTTCAATGTCTCAGAAAAATAACAATTCCCATGATTCCCTAGCACTAACCCTAACCCTAAAAGAGGACTGAATTCACACTATTTTTCACAGTCTGCAACCCCCCTAAGTCTTCTCTGTCAGAGAGCTCTGGTGCCACAACAAACTACACTTCCCAGATTTCCATAACATTCAGCCATGGAAGTTAAACTGGTGTCAAACTGGATTATTTCTGCAGTGCAGATGCAGCCATAGTTGCCAAGAGCCTTATACTATGAGGATAGAGAGAAAACTCTCAACAGTTCAGTGATCTGAAGATCTCACTGCCCTAACTAGTTTGAATGTCTATCCTATTATCATAATTTATGTTAGTTTTTCCTGGACATTAATTTGCTTACATTAATTTACACATACCATGGACAAACTGTTTAAAACCATTTTATATTGATAATTTTGTTTTTTCCCCTTCTTTCTCTTTTTTTGTTATATTAGCATAAAAATTAATTTAAAAAGAAAATAAATAGCCAGAAATATGAGCCCTACCCATTTCCATCCAACATCCAAATGATTATGAATATAATTAGATGTGACTTGACAGGACATCCTTTAATCAGATCAAGAAGAATATAATTCTATTAGCATATAGAAAGGAAGAAAAGTAACAAGACAAATATATCCAGAGAAAGCTGTTAGGTTTAGAAATTTACTGGCATCCAGGGAAAACTACCAAAGGAAATTACATGTTTGGCAGCTTGAGAATCAAAGAAAGCATGACACCAATCTAGCCCGTCTTTTACTTTCCTAAATCCCAAATCTTTTTCTAAAGACTTATAGGAGCATGCTATGGTACTGAAAGCTACACATTTGAAAGGTACGCAGCTATAGAGACTTCAGATACCAGGGGGAACACAGGACTATTCCCTTGACTCTTTATGGTTTTTCACAGCTCTTGCAGCTTTTTGCAATCCAGCATCTCTATTTAGTATTAGCACCTCTCTTCAGTCCTAGCCAGCATGGACAATGTGAAGGGATTATAGTGATTGCACTTCTATATGGACAGAGATTGTCATGCTGGGAAAAGGCTAGCTCTCAAAGTTTTATCAGAAGAGGAAATAGTTCTTAAAAGATATAGGAAAATAATGATCTATGCAGGAAATATTTGGAAAACTCATCATGTTTTAACAGGGAAAAGTTCTTCCAAATCAAAAACTTAAGCAGTGGAAAAATAATTTCAAGAATCTTTTATAGTGAACAGCCGATCTAGAACATCCTGATTACTTTAGAATCTACTAACATTTGAAGACCGAGTCAGTTCTTCTGATCCATTTGAAAAGGCACTGAGAAACTTTCAAGTTTGATTGTTTCAATGCCATTTCAAGATGAGCCTGAAGTCCTAGTTCCTGTTGTTGTGTGCTTTCAAGTCATTTCCAACTTATGACCACTTAAGATGACCATATCATGGGGTTTTCTTGGCAAGATTTGTTCAGAGGAAGTTTGTGATTGCCTTCCCTTGAGGCTGAGAGCATGTGACTTGCCCAAAGTCACCCAGTGACCCAAAGTCGCCAAGCTCTCATGCAGGAAGGTAAATATGACTTTTTAGGCATAACAGAGACCTGGTGTTAGTCCCAGGATTTGAATATTACACTTGAAGGGTACAACCGAATAAAAAAAAGAACAGATGTAGCTGAAAGGGAGAGAAAGTACCATTTCATGTTAAAGACAAATTATTTTGTACAGAAATCCATGGCAATGGAACAGAGTGGACCAGTTCAGAGCATTTGAGTAAATACAAATGGAGAAATAAGTGCAACATTGTGGTAGGAGTTTACTACAGGCTACCAAACAAAGAAGAAGTGGTAGACGATGGTTTTCAAAAATAAATCTCAGAAATCTCAAAGATGCAAGATTTAGTAGTTATGAGGGACTTCAGCTACCTTGATATCCTCTGGGAGACTAACTCTGCTAAGCATAGGTTTTCCTGATGTGCCTTGTAGATAATTTTCTATTTCAAAAGGAAGAGGAAGGAACAAGGGGATTGGTAATCCTGATCCTAACCAACATGGAGGAGTTGCTCACAAGAATCAAAGTATAGAATCATAATACTGGAAGAGGCCACAAGGACCATCCTGTCCAATCCCCCGCCATGCAGGAAGACACAATCAAAGCACTCCCAACTGATGGGCATCCATCCTCTGTTTAATAACCTCCAAAGTTTATTAACACACCAAGGCAGTGTATTTCACTGTAAAGCAACTCTTTCTGTCAGGAAGTTCTCCATAATGTTTAGGTGGAATCTCCTTTCCTGTGCTTTGATCTAGACACTATACTTCTATTGATTCGGTCTACATTTTTACCTGCTGCATCACACTGTTGACCCATGTTGAACTTCTGGTCTACTAAGACCCCTAGATCCCTTTAGCATTTACTGCTGTCAATCCATCCTATATCTGTGCATTTCATTTCATTTTTTTTTATTTTTTATTTTTTGCCTAAGTGCAATACCTTAAATTTCTCCCTGTTGAATTCATTTTGTTAGTTTTGGCCCAGCTTTCTTATCTATCAAGGTCCTCTGGGGTATTAGCTAGTCCTCCTAATTTGATGTCATCTGCAAATTCAATAAGTATGTTCTCTATTCTATTATCCAAATCATTTAAAAAGATACTGAGTATTATTTAAAGTAGTAAGTATTTCGGAGGAAATGACTCTGTAATGCTAGAATTAACAATTGTAGGTCAGGATAAAGAAGAGTACAGTCAAACACAGACCCTGGCTTTCAGGAAAGTTGATTTTAACAGGTTCAAGTGGACTAGATGAGAATCACTGTCAATGGTTACACTTCACACTGGAAGGTCTCGAGTGGAGTGCCGCAGAATTCTGTCCTAGAGCCGTTGTTGTTGTTGTTGTGTGCATTCAAATCATTTCCAACTTATGGCAACCCTAGAGTGAACCTATCATAGGTTTCCTTTCTTCAGAGGAGGATTGCCATTGCCATCTTCTGAGGCTGGGACAGTGTGACTTGTCCAAGGTGACCCAGTAGGTTTCCATGGCTGAGGGGGGATTCAAACCCTGGCCTCCCAGTGTCCTAGTCCAACACTTAAACAATTACACTACACTGGCCTTCCCTAGGGCCATTACTCTTCAACATTTTTATAAATGACTTAGATGATGGGATAGAAAAAAATCTTTATCATGTTTGCAGGTGATTCAAAACTAGGAGGAGTGGCTAATATACTGGAAGATAGAAAGAGAAAAGAACCTAGATAAACTAGAAAATTTCTCTGCTGCCCCAGAGTAGGACCAGATCTAATGGTCAGAAGTTACAGAAGAGTAGATTTTGATTGAACATTAGAAGGAACTTCTTGACAGTAAGAGTCGTTCAGTAATGGAATCAATTGCCTAGAAAGGTGGTAGGGTCTCCTTCTCTGGACATCTTCAACAAGAGGCTGGACAGTGACCTGCTGGGGATGCTTTAGCTGGAGATCCTGCACCGCACAGGAGGTTGCATTCAATGGCCCATGAGGCCCCTTCCAACTGTGTGATTCTATGTCTATTTTGGAAATCAGAGCAATAGAGAAAAACATACTAGCATGTGGCTTAATCTGTGTGAAGAAAATATTACACAACCCTCTCTGGCTAGTAAAATAATTCTGTCCTTTCCAGTGAGGCAAAGAACAGAAGCTCAGAAGAGAATCTCCGATTTCTCCAGATGTTTTTCTCCTCATAGAAAGAACAGAGTAAATAATCTAGTTTTAAAAAAAAAGTTACAGTAATGGTGGTTGGAGCAAAAAGCAGCAAGCCTGAAAGGAATTTTAAATAGCTGCTAGAAAACTAGCATGAACCTCCTCCAGCTTGCTCTTCTCATCATAGGATGGTTCATATAAGCAAACGGACAAACTTCCTTTGGGAGAAAGTCAGAATATTCCTAGACTCAAGGAGACTCAAGCAACATCTCCATCAGTGAAGAGTCCACAAATATATTGGAAAGTATTTCCAATTTGTTGAAGGAATTGAAATTTCTCAAAATACAAAAGCAAAAAATACTAACAGTAAACACAAGTACAAGGAATTCAATTTTGGTTCAAATGCTGTATCAGCATGCATGCAAAATTAATACATCCAACAAAGACATGTACAACCAACACTTGGTTTTTATTTAACACACACACCTGGTACTTAACACTTTAAATACTATTGATATAATTATTGCAGTGGCAGTTATTCTAAGACAATATCTAATTTTGCTATTTTAGGTGTTTTTGCTTTCATCATGCAAGAGCCTAACTTGACAGCATTTCATCTCTTTGTAGGTTGTTCCGTTGTGGTTGCTCTGCCTCCAATGTCCCTCTATCCAACAGCTAATTAGCAGTACCAATATGTTTAAAATAACAGAACAGAAGATACGGCTTTTGTTGGATTTTGTTCAGAGAACACCCAGGATTAATCTTGAGGTGTGCCTGGGGATTAGGGAAATTGGGACAAATAGCAGATGGTTCCTAAGAAAATCTGGATATCTGGAACTTGGTAGACCCAAAGGAAGCCAGACAACTAAGAATTTCTTCAGAGTATTATATGCCTATGTTGATAAAACAATTTGAAAATGCAACTCATAAAACTATGATACTTTACTAATTAGTCTCTGGATAATGCAAAATGGGAACAAACTGGCTTTCATCCAAGCTTTCTTTCAACAAGAAGATTGCCTCAGGACACTGACCTTTCATCCAAAGTTCATTATGTACATCGACCACTTTCACTCTCTGTATCTTCATTAACTCAAGAGCTTAAGCACCAATAAAACTGTTAGCCCTTAAAAAGGACACAGAATTCTTTGTTGCACTCATTCCTTAAGCTGAACTAGCAGATGAATGACAATTACACATAATTTAAAATCCTGAATTGTATAATCATGAAGTATCATCATGACATTTCAAATATAAATTAACAATACAATAGCCATATTATTCATATTAGTATCATTATTCAAAATTGCACCATTAAATGTAAAGTATACAAACAATGAAGAGACTGAATTGAGGACTCAGATCTAGAACACTTACTTTTTCTAGTGTTTCAATTCGTTGTTTTAAGAGCCTGTTTTCTGTTCGTAATCTCTGAAAAGCAAATAAAACTGTAAAAAGCACCTAATATGAGAAATTAAATGGAAAATTAAATGTTTATGCCCCCAAACAGGGAAGCATAGAAAAATTAGAAAGTAGCCTCAAAAGACAGCTGAATTCCTTGGATTCAAAGCCACCTGGCAATCATACATATATGACAACATCTTAGATTCTTCCAAATATCCTTTTTTTCAAAGAGGTGAAGCGAGAGTTTTAGTAATTTAATTTCAGTTAGGTCCCAATGATCAATTCATACACAATATTCACTCTTTGGGTATATGATTCTATAGACTTATGTGTGCTATCACTAAATATATCACTTATTATTTACACATTCCAACAAGAGACAATGTTCTTCTCCCTCCCTATCCCCACTGTTTTTGTGATGATAGTTAGACTAGAACAGGGGTAGGCAACCTTTCCCCTTTAAGGGCAGAGGGACTTCAGCTCCCAGAATCCCAGGAGCTATTGGCCAACATGGGACTATTGGCCAACATGGCTGAGGCTTCTGGGAGCTGAAGTCCCTCGGTCCTTAAAGGGAAAAGATTGCCTACCCCTGGACTAGAAGATAATGACTGTACAATGCTACTCAGTGAGTTTTCTAGCAGAGCTGAGATTTGAATCCAGACCCTGCCACCTGAAGTCCAATGGTCTAACCACTATGCCACAATAGCAGCTTTCATAACTATTACTTTTTCAATTAGCATAATTCATTAACTTAAAACCTCTCTTGAAATTAGTCATTTGAATTAAGTGAAAGTCTCAGCTATCATGCCATGCACCAAAACAGCCCTCTACTTACCTTTATTTCAACTTGTTCTTCCATTTCCTTTGTTTTTATAGTAGTATATTCTTTTTCTAACCTGAAGAGTAAAAACCATTACAAACTGCTTTTAGGCTTCATATTAACTGCGGACATTCATTTCTACAGCTAATACCTAAAATGGGACTGCAGTTTCCTGTGCTTGCTGAAATAAATAGCTTTTCCTTTCCCTTTACCCTGAAATGGTTACAGCTGGAACCTCTACTATTCCTTATTGTCTAAAGCTGCTTCTTCACATTTGACATTTTACCCAACACAGAAAGACACCAACAGAGAATCTCTCTCATACACACACAGAAACACACACACCACAGTGTGGTAGGGTCAAGTAACTCCTTATTTGTTGTAATTTTTGGAAAGCCACATCCAGAATCATCACCTGACTAGCATACTTGTTTTCCTATTGACATATCTATATATCCTGATCACTAAGGCATCACAGGAACTTATGGGTAAATTATCATACTGAACCTGTGCTTCAGTAATAGACACATTATTGAATTCAGTAGCAAACATACATAAAATTTTATTGGAGTTTAGCATTATTTTAATTAAATATTGTTTTGGCCCTTTCAAATGCCTCTTCAGAGGGCAGGGGGGAGAGAATGTGGGGTTTTTTTTACATGTAGGTTGTATATTATGTGTATAATGTGATCAAGATTAGCTGATTTCCATTGCTGAAGCCATTATTTATAAGCAGATTTTTGGCTCATCAAGGGAGGTGAGTTTAACCATTTTGTCTACCTGCCTCAGCTCTTGCAATCCTGCCACAGCCCAATAGAAAAAGAGCTGGAAGAAGGAGCCAGGATCTGCATTTCACTGTCTATGACTGAACAAAAAGAACTTTAATTGCTGGGGATACTGGCAATATCTGATGCTAGAAGCCTCTGAAGTGGTAGTATATGTGGAGTATTTTCTTCTGGCTTGACATAGGTGCTGGGCCAATCCCCAGATGAGCAAGATGGAAGAAAACACCTCTTTGGAGGAACTGCTTCAAAGGAAGAATGAGAGCAACTCCCCTTGTCTATAAGAGGGAGGAAGATTCCCTCTTGAGAGGCACAGTGGTCCTTAAATATGAATGTGATTGGCCCAATAAGAATGCAACAGGCTCGATGTGTTTCAAGTAGTTTTGTCTTAATGTGTTACTCTAGTTTCTAACCTCATACAACTTGAACTGATTTTTCTTATGGTGCTGCTTTTAAACATAGTGTTTATCTTCCTTTTTACTGTATATTGCTCTCAGATCATTTAGCTTTGGAGTTAATTAATACACAATTTATTCCTTTAAAAGAAGAAAACATAATACTTGCTTCTTCATCTTTTTAGCATTGTATTTGACCTGGTAAGCTGCTTGGATTAACTTGTCTGGCCCGCCATCAAACTGATGTGGTACAACCTTCTGAAAGTGCTAAAAATAAAATCAGAGCACATAATCACAAGTGATTAAAACTGACATTATAATTAAACTTTCTAATGTTTTGGCATATTAATGTAACATTTCACCTACCTGTAACATTCCTTCCATGTCAAGCTGCATTAATTCTGCTTGATTCATCTGTAGCAGTGCTAAACCAACCCGAAAAACAATCTCTAAACCCTACAAAAAAGGCATATTTTATTTTAAGCAGCTAATTCTAGGTATTGATACAACTTATATCTGGGTTTTACAGTCTAAAGTCATTTTTCACTGCAGTTTTAATGGGAAACTACTGTTTAAGTATAATACAAACCATTTTAATATAAATGGGTAGCCACACAAGCTTTATCTGAAGCATAAAAATGTCCAGTTTAATCCCAGGAAAACTATAATCTATGTTAGGAGTGGCTCTTTTGATCAATATGATTTTTGAACATATGAAGGAAATGGAACTAGACAATACCTTACCTCAGACATAAATATATCAAATATTCTTGTTGCAGTAGGTAATGGGAAAGATGTCAGAAAGATGGTTAAGAACCAGGAAGATGCATACATCGAAGTATGAAAACTCTGGGCCTGGAAATGCACATAAAGCTCTGGCAGCTGCTCCTGAAAGAATAACAAAAATCACCTGGTGACATGGCTGCTGTAGTTAAATCTCTTAGAACAATATCTTATGAAATGTTCTTAAAGGACTATACATTAAACAGTGACATCTATCTTTACACTAAACAAAGAAAAAAAAATGACCAAGATAGCACAAAGTTTGCATATGGATCAAGTTGTTCTCATGCAATGTGGCATAAAATGTGAAGAATTGCTTGTTGCTACACAAAGATACCGGTGCCTGCCTGTCTTAAAACAATTTCTTACAACTAGTTGTAAAGAACTGGTGTTATCTTATTGAAAATGTTAAGATAAAGAGAACAGGAAGAATGAAGGGACAAAGCTGTCTAAATTGTTATTATTCATTTATTTATTTAATTTATATCCAGCCTTTATCTCCATGTTGGACCAAAGGCAGCTCACAATCTGAGCTGGGAAGCAACTGGAGATGAAACATTAGTCCCCTCTTCCTAGGTTTCAGAAGCATCTTTCTTTGACAAATGTGTCTAATTATGACCTTCCACCTAGTCTTCCTAATCCACTGCTTTACACATCTGAAATATCTGCAACTTGGAGAGAAAAATGATGACTTACTAACATATATCATACAAGAGATATGCAGAACTCAGTCATACCTGTATCATGCATTCAAATTGATACATGCAAAGGCCCAGCTCAGCCATACTTGGTTTGAAGAGTTCTCGAAGACGATAATCTTGCATTAACTTGACAAACACACAAAATGCTTCCTCCTCAGGCATCTGTTTTGGAAAAGATCACATTCAAAGTTTAGCACTCATATGCTGTTAAATACACTGTGAATATTTCCAAGACTACATAGCTATAGGAGTAATGCAAGTATATACATGAGGGTGTGGGGAGAAGCTACTAAGTCTTTAACAAACCCATTTTAAGCAATGACACTAAGTATTAACTGAATGTTTAAATAAAAAAACAACTGCTGGTTTGAAACCCCCCACAGCTTGATGGCCTCGTGGCTATTTTACGAGGGGGTATCATAAAGTTTTAATTATCACATTTTAAAAAATTAACAGAAAGTCTGTTTTTATTTGTAGCTATTAACCTATCTCTACGTAGTCACCATCTAGATTTACACATTTTTCCCAGCCTTTCTTGACTCTCCGAATGCCGTTATTGTATGCCTTACAAGGATTTTACACTTTAGTCACTTCTGGCACAACCTGTCACAAAAATAAAGGACACAATGAGGTTATATTCTCAACATCATGCACTTAGGGACCAATGATGACACAGACAAAATTTCATCAATATACCATAATAACCTCCGGGTGATCATTATTACTTTACGATATCCTCTCATAAGGCATAATCTGCAGACTTCTACAATATCAGGTATTTGGAGGGTCAGGAAATGCTGGGGAAAATGTGTAAATCTGGATGGTGACTACGTAGAGATAAGTTTACAAATCAAAACAAACTGTTTGTTAAAAGTGATAATTAAAACTATATGATACCCTCTTGTATTATGTCACAGAGGAAAAGGTATTGATTATAAAGCTCCCTTTCCTTTTCAAGCAACTGTTAAGAATTACTATCCATTTATCAGACAATATGGGAATTTGTGGAGTTCAAATCAAACCTTTGGAACATGGCTTCCTAACACCAGCAAGCTTTGGCTACCATCAGGCACTACAAAAGCATTCTGTATTATGTTAGCCAAGATAGTCACCAATAATAATAATAATAAT
>CM034706.1:167158085-167185009 GCA_020142125.1 Phrynosoma platyrhinos | reverse complement strand
TTCGGGGGACCGGCCCCCGGCTCAAAAAGGTTGCCTACCCCTGCACTAGTGGATTGCAATTCATATGATCCCATATCATTACCTGTGCTAGCTATGCAGGGAAAGGGAAACATTTTGAAGGGTTAAGTATTCTTCCCCCATGGCCTGTATTGTTACTACCTCTTCCACAGTAAGTTATAGTGTTACCTTATATTAGGCATGCATGAAAAGGACCAGTTAGCACATGGCAATGCCTTTACATTTCCCATGTATCTGAGTCTGGTTGCCATCAACATGCAGAACTGTCCCCAGCAGTCCAAGCATGAAAGACAACAACATGCCACAAGGAAAGAAATAATAAAGGCCAATAAGGCGGCTTTCTGATATTTGCTTCCATACCCACTGCTGAAGTGTGTTACCAGAAAAGCCCCCGTAATGCTGCTATAAGTCTCCGTTGGTTTAGGAAGCTAGTTTGGAGAACTCACAGGTCCAACACTGCAAAAATAATCCAGTTTGAGACCGCTTTAACTGCCCTGCCTCAATGCTAGGGCATTCTGGGAACTGTAGTTTTGTGAGACATTTAGCCTTCTCTGTCCAAGAGCTCTGGTGCCACGATAAAGTATAATTCCCAGGAATCTCTAGCACTGAGCCCGGGCAGTTCAAGCAGACTCATACTGGATTATTTCTGCAATGTGGTTTGAACCATAGATAACAAGCTTGTGTGAGGATGGATTTGGGCTCGAAGATGGCCATGCGCAGAGAATGAAACAGTATTTTACAATACATAACAGTCTGTATGATTAATTTTGCAAGGGAGAACAATGGACTTGTTTATGCATGCACAGTACATGTGATATGGCCACTACATCATGTATTACACCAGCAGTACCTTGTCGGGGACACTAAACTGTGATTTTGCAAGAAAAAACAGGTTGGAACAGTTGGGCAGCTTTCACAATAACTCTCTACTGGAGTGTTCAACAGTAAAGGCTGTGCTTTCTTTGCCTGCCTCAAAACATGATAGCAGTCAAAAAAAATTTTTGGATTATGTAGTGATCACGCTGACTGGGGGATTCTGGACTAATTTATCCAAGATCTGGTTTTTAGCATACCTGATCAGGAGGTCTTGTATTTAACTATAGCATCACTATTGCTCCAAAACACAATGCAGAAATAACTCAGTTCGAGACCACTTTAACTGCCCTGGCTCAGTGTTAGGGAATTCTGGGAACTGTAGTTTTCTGAGACATTTAGCCTTCTCTGTCAGAGAGCTCTGGTGTTGCAATAAACTACAATTTCCAGGATTCCCTAGCACTGAGCCAGGGAATTATTTCTGCAGTGTGTTTAGGACCTATTGTTTACTATGGGGTTACCTAGTACTGTACTTCAGAAGAAGGGAAAGGGAAGCAGCAAATACAAAAGGGAACAGTAACACAAAAAGGCAAGGCAAAGCCTCAAAATAATATTTTTTAAAAATCAACGGCTCAACATTTTTTAGTAGAAATTTTCCTTTGGGGACACAAGAATTCAGTTAGTCAAGTTATTCTGGTAGGTGGGGCCCCTCACAGTCATACAGCTCTGCACCAAGCTGTAAAATGAGTTTGTTGGGAACGACAGGATGTGCTGCTATATGTGGACAATTCACTTGCCATGGTTTGGGGAACTGTTGTGGATTTGGTCTTAGCAGGGGAGTACCTGGGTTTCAATTCCAGTGTCTCCCAAACAGTTTGGTTTTTATTGTTGTAGCTGGAATAGTCTATTCTGGATTGTTGTGCACTAGATACCACCTGGGAGCCAGCATAGTATAGTGCAGGGGTAGGCAACCTGTCCCCTTTAAGGGCCGAGGGACTTCAGCTCCCAGAAGCCTCAGCCATGTTGGCCAATAGTCCCATGTTAGCCAATAGCTCCTAGGATTCTGGGAGCTGAAGTCCCTCAGCCCTTAAAGGGGAAAGGTTGCCTACCCCTGGTATAGTGGTTTATGGGATTTTGACATTTTATATAAGGGACACCATTTTACTATGCCACTGTATTTAATGGGACTTGAGCATTTATGGATTTTGGTACCCACAGGGGGATCCTGGAACCAAACCCTAGTGGATACTAAGGGCCTGCTGTACAATAACACCCCAAATCCACAAAACAGGGATGCCTTTATGGGGCCAACCAAAATGCACAAAGTGTGTTTTCCGCATTTCGGTTGGTCCCAAAAAGGTGTCACCGATTTGGGATGTTACTGTACTTTGCTGTATGGCCAACACAACTATGCTAGATACATTTTCCAGATTAAGAAGGGTGGCAGTGGTTAATGTACAATGGTGTTGATGAGTGTGAATTAAGGGTGCATCTACACTGTAGAAATAATGCACTTTGGTAAAAACAAACACACACACAAAAACACCAAAAACAAAAACCCTTAAGTGCTGTAGCTCCATAAGAGGGAATCCTGGGAGTTATAGTTATACAAAGTCCATGGCCTTCTCTTCCAAAGAGTGCTGGTGCCTCACAAAAACTACAATTCCCAGGATTCTGTAAAATGGAGCCATGGCAGTTAAAAGTGATGTCAAACTGTATTATTTCTACAGTGTAGATGCAACCTAAATCATCTGGTCGCTGCTAAGAAATGACCTGCGGATCTTCTGCTGGGCAGCAACAACCTCACAGCTGCAACAAACATGAACTCTTCTGGTATGATTCAAAGATATGAGTGTGTTAGTCTGTAGAATCAGTATGTAAAGAGATCCTGTGGTACCTTTGAAACTAACTAGTTCATCACACGGGGGGATAATTGGAAGTATAAATGGTGATTAACCCATGGTAATCCCACAATTGCACAAATGGTTTTCACACTAACATCAATGTTGAGGTGAAATGTAATTAAAATTCCACTATCCTGTGAATAACCAGACAAGAAACAACAGCAAATAATTCATAGGATTTTCACATGAATGACTTATTGCTGTTTATTCCCTGGTTATTCCCTGTTTATTCACACTATAATGGCTCTCATGTTAATCTCATTTTAATCACGTTTTAATGTAAATTGTGTGATTTTCTGGGGTTAATCATTGTTTAAAGTCCCAATCCCTCCCCCCCATGTGATAAACTTATATCTGAAAGAAAAAAGTTGGCAGCATGAGCTTTCCTGGGCTTCAGTCTACTTCCTCAGATGCATTTGGTGGAGTGGAAAGCCAGGGACAAATAACGACTGTTACTGTCCCTGGCTTTCCACTCCACCAAATGCATCTGAGGAAGTAGGCTTTAACAAAGCCTAGGAAAGCTCATGCTGCCAACTTCTTTCTTTCAGTGGGTCTCAAAGGTGCTGCTACAAGATCTCTCCTGGGAGGAAGAGACTTCCAGGGATGCAGCGTAGGCGAGGGTTCTCCTCCCAACCTCTAGAGGGCAGCATTCTCTCCTCTCGGGGACCTTCTTGCCGCCTCCGCCTCGATAGCCGGGTTACGTGTTGCGCCTGCGCGCTGGGCTCCGCCTTTTCCCCCAGCGCTACGGCTCGCGGACGTTTCGCTGAGCGGCCCTTGGCCTCAAGCGAAAGGGGACAGAACCAAGAACTATGGTCAGTACCGGTCCCAAATGGGTCGCGGGGGGCAGAGCGGGGCCGGCTGGCTTTCCTCGGAGCCGGGAGGCCTCCTTGCGCGTCCCTAGGCGGCCGGATGGCTTCGGATTGGGGAGCGGGCCCGGCTGCGGAAGCCACTTCCAGCGTGGCCTAATGGCTGCCCGGCTGCCTCTGGAGCCTTGAGAGGGAAAAAGGGCAGCGGCTTCGGCGTCAGGGGGCTCTTCCGCTTTGTGCCCCCAAGTTACTCCCTCGGCTCTCCGGGGTCCCCTCCACTTTGGTTCCCCCCCCATTTCTGTTCCCACCTTTCTTTCCTCAGTGTCTCTCATTTTGACACGGGTAAAATGGCAGCGTGGACTCGGAACGTTTGAACCGCCGCCCTTGGCTCACGGGGAAGGAGGGAGGGGGCGGTTACACGGTTTCAGACGAAATGCGGGTCAGCCTCATCTCGTCTGAAAGCATTGGGGAGAACCTGAGAGTAGAGAAGTCCTGACAGGGGCTGCATCCACACTCCAGAAATAATCCAATTTGGCACCACATTAACTACCCTGGCTCAATGCTAGGTAATTCTGGGAACTGTAGTTTTTTGGGGGGCATTTAGCTATCTAGAGAGCTCTGGCGCCACAATAAACTACATTTCCCAGGATTCCCTAGCACTGAGCCAGGGCAGTTAAAGTGATGTCAAACTGGATTATTTCTTCAGTGCGGATGTAGCCTGGGACATTATCTGAAGCAGAGCCTCTGTCTGCATCTACTCTGCAGAATTGATGCAGTTTGACAATGCTTTAGATTGCCATATCTCCATGCTATGGGGATACTGGGATTTGTAGTTTCTCATAGCAGCAGAGTTCTCTGACAGAGAAGGCTGAATATCTTGCCAAACTACAAATCCCAAGCTTCCATAGTATGGAGCCATGGCAGTTTAAACAGTGTCAAACTGCATTAATTCTGCAGTGTAGATGAAGCCCCTGTCTCTCGGGGCTTTTCTGTTTCCTCAGTGGGCTTTTCTCAAAGTCTATTGACTACGCATGTTTGTGCTATGATCCTTTTGCAGTGTGGGTCCCTTTCAGCCATTTTAGGGGCTGCTTCATACACTTTGACATGAATCTGTGGGAGATCAAGCATACTCCTGAAAATGTAGCATGCCAATCAGTTGGGGGACTGGCCTGGGTTTTCAGATACTTTTGTCATGTGTGGATGAGTGTTAGGATGTAAGGATTTATTCTGCCTCTCTTGTCAGTTTCAAAGGTGGATCAGTCTCTGTGCAACAGCGTGGCATAGTGGTTTGAGTGTTGGATTATGACTTTGGAGATCAGGGTTTGATTCCCAGCTCAGCCTTGAAACCCACTGGGTGACCTTGGGAAAGTCACATGTTCTTAGCCTCAGGGGAAGGCAATGGCAAACCTCCTCTGAAAAAACCTTGCCAAGAAAGCCCCATGATAGGGTTGCCATAAGTTGGAAATGACTCAAAGGCACACAACAACAACACAGGTGAAGAATATGTGACTGCCCAGAGGTAATTGAACTGCACTGACCATCTTTCACTGTAAAGTGTCCTGACTGACTAATGGGAGTTGCAGTCCTAGTATTCAGAGGGCCAAACATTGCTCAGCCCTGGTGCAACGTGACAGTTTCTGATGTTTTTCAAACTTACTGTTTATTCTTCATATAAATGGGCTGTGGATTTGTCCAGAACAAAATGGCAACAACATGGACAGTAACATCTACAGGAGCAGCTCCCAACCTTTGGTCCTCCCTCTGTTTTGGACCTCAGCTCCCTGAAGCTCCAACCAACTTGGCCAATTGTCAGGAATTATGAGAGCTGGAGTCCGAATCAACGGGAGGACCACTGGTCTACAGTATTGTTGCCGTATTTCAAGGAGTAGTGTCCCTCATATGGTGGGTGGGTAACTGAAGAGTCAGTTGTGATGTGACAACCTTAAAACTTATTTTCTTCTAAGTGGGAGGATGTCATGGCTTTTGGAAACCAGAGATGGGAGAAATCCTGTTCAAAATCCTGTTCTTTCTTCATGAATGGTACACCTTGGCTGCATCCACGCTGCAGAAATAAAGCAGTTTTGCACCACTTTACCTGCCATGGCTCAGTGTGATGGAATCCTGGGATTTGTAGCTTTTTCAGCTGTTTAACCTTCTCTAGAAGAGAGCTCTGGTGCCCCAACGAACTATAAATCCCCACATTCAATAGCTTTGAGCCATGGCAGTTAAAAGTGCTGTCAAATGGCATTATTTCTGCAGTGCGGATGGTTTCTTTCTGAACTTAAAACAGAACTGATTATACTTATCATCACAGACAATTCACAGGAACTAGTTGTAGTTGCCAGGCATATCTATTCGTTGCTGAATTATGATAAAATGATATAACTACAGAAAAACATCTGCAAAATGTGTTATTAGTGGATTAATGCTTTTGTATTCCTTTTGTTTAAGGGGTTCGTAAAAGTTGTCAAGAATAAGGCCTACTTTAAGAGGTATCAGGTCAAATTCCGAAGAAGGAGAGGTATGCTTAATTTCTTTACACATTTTGAATGAATTAAACAGATGAAGATTTGTATCTGCAGTTTCTAAGTGCAGGATCTGTTTCCTTTTTTTTTCTAGAGGGAAAGACCGATTACTATGCTCGTAAACGTTTGGTGATTCAAGATAAAAACAAATACAACACCCCTAAATATAGGATGATTGTCCGTATTACCAACAGAGATATCATTTGCCAGGTAAATTCACTTTCCCATCCTTTATATTGCAAAGGGTCACTAGTATTTTCTCCCAACAATTTATTGTTTGGCCAGTAACTTTTGAACAGTAGAATAGTCTGTATTTTTGTGGCAATACTGTTACTCTGTTATTAAAGCAGACTTAATATATAAACTGCATTAAATGAAGGATATGACAAAGTATCTCGAATATTGTTTTTTGGGGGGAAGCTTTAGAATAACCAGGATAGGCTTAAATATTTTTGAATTCCATCAGGTTCAGATAATGTTCAGATAGATGTAGACATATGAAAGTGGACTAGGTGCACCATATCTTGCTGTGTATTGAGATTTCCTACTTCATTGCCACTTGATAAGAACAGCTAAAATTATAATGTTAAAATAAAGCTGACTTGCCTTCTCTTTTTTTAAATAAAATATTATTAATTAAAATAAGTTACCACAATACAACCAATAAATTCTTCCTGATTCGTCTTACATTCCTTTCGTAACGTAACATAACATAACAATTCTTCTCTCTTCCATTCAACGTACTTACATACTAACAAACATAAACGTAACATCCAAACTACTTCCTTTTGTCCATCCTCCACTGATTCATTTCTGCATTAGAATTAATCGCTTATCTTCTTTATGATAGTATTCTATATTTTTTGACTCCACCTCTTGGAGCTCAATTTCCGGTTTATTTTTACTCATTTTTCCTATAAGTCAGCTTTTACTTTCTAACTTCTTTAAATCTATACTCTTTCTTTCCCTTCGTTTAACTTATAATTCGAATATTTGGCAATTTTTCCTTTATATGTTTATATAGATCAGGGACCGGCAACCTTTTTGAGACCTGGGCCAGTCTCCACTAGCCCAGGTCTCAGCTGGGCCAAGGGGGGGAATGGCGGCATGCACGCGCTCACGCATGCACGCACCCTCCACTGACGTGCGCGCCCCCCCACATGAGTCCCCTTACCGGCCGCCGCCTCCGGCTCCGCCACTGCGCCCGCTTTTGTCAGCGCGGGACGCGGCTGGCATTTTGGTCTCCAAAATGCCGGCCGCGTCCCGCGCTGACAAAAGCAGGCGCAGCGGCGGAGCCGGAGGCGGCGGCGCCGCTTCCGCCTCCTGCTTTTGCTGATGCGCGATCGCGCGCAACGCAGCTGGCATTTGATTCGTGAAATGCCAGCCGCGGCGCGCACGGTCGCACGCCGACAAAATCAGGCGGCAGAGGTGCCGCGGCGGCAGGGGTCTGCCTGGGCCGGTAAGTAGGTTACTTACTACTTACCGGCCCAGGTAAGTTGCCGACCCCTGATATAGATCCTCCCAGCTTCCCTTTTCAAGATCTATATTCTTTTCAACATCTTCTATATCTTTACTATTTTCTTTTAGTCTATTTGATATTATATCTATTTCCATTACATCCATTAGTTTCAATACCCATTCTTCAATTTGCACTTCCTCCTTTACTTTCTAATATCTAGCATAGATTAACTTTCTCTCGATTTACTTGAGCCAAATTGTGGTTTTTCAGTGGAAAAATATATCTATTGTCAAATCAGCTTCCATACTTTTAAGTAGAGACAAAAAAGCAATAAGCATGTGAAAAACAGTAAATATGGAGTTGAAATTAATCCTTCACTAATCTTTATTTGGTGTTTCTTAATTGCTCTAGTTCTTTTTCATTTAGCATTCTGTTTAGCATTTAACAGGCCAGTAGTCCTTCAAAGCTGAGAGAGTGCCTTTGTGTGCACCCACCAATGATGGGTGCATTCATTTGATTTGCTGCATTCATAGAATATGAAGAGCTATGGAGCAGAGTGGGTATTGAGCAGGTGAAGGGCGAGAAATCTCCCATTAGAGCGTTCTTAGAATGCTTTCCTTTTCTGTAAAGATGCAGTTGTTGCTGAGCTGCTCTCTTACAGAATACATCTGTGCCTTGTGCATACAAATGGAACATTTATAGGCACTTGAGTGAGCCAGGGAAGTTCCCCAATTTGGAAATCAGGTTCTGTGGTGGCTAGCCTTGGGAGGAGTCCAGGTGTAGTACTGCTTTTTTTGATGGGACTCTTCAGTATTGAATGAATGTGGAAACAAATTTCTCTGAAGTCTCTAACACCGTTTTCATTGTCAGATTGCATATGCCAGAATTGAAGGCGACATGATTGTCTGTGCTGCATATTCTCATGAGCTGCCAAAATATGGTGTGAAAGTAGGCTTGACCAACTACGCTGCTGCCTATTGCACGGGCCTGCTGCTGGCCCGCAGGGTATGTATTTATACAAGGTCAGAATAGACGGGTATCTCTCAGTCCCACCACCTTCATAGGATATGGGAGAAGGCCTTCTTACTGCCATCATTGGTGGGAACATGGGAATGGCTGCTCCCAGTCTGGAACTAATTTCTGCTAAAGACTAGCCTGCCCCATTACATGCTCTCCTTCTGCCATTAGTCAAAAACAGTTAGATTAATAAATACAGTGATGGGCATTTCCCTTGGAAGAAAGGCCTTGGAACAAGACTGGGAAAATCTCATGTGATGTGACTGGCTTCTACAGGATAACTTATGCCTGTAAGCTTGGGCTCTTTCCCTGCCCAGACTTGACTTTATAAGAGATTGGTTGGTTTTCTTTAAAAATATCTGCAACTGCCCTTCATGGGGAGGCTGCAAGCTGCCCATCTCCAGTTCTAATGACCTGTGGACATTTTGTTCAGACCTGGTTCTCCCTGCAATACTTCAGTTCTGAACCGAAAACTGAATGTGTATTGTTTATTTGCAGCTTCTCAACAAATTTGGCCTTGATAAGATCTACGAAGGCCAAGTTGAAGTGACTGGTGATGAGTACAATGTGGAAAGTGTGGATGGGCAACCTGGTGCCTTTACGTGCTATTTGGATGCTGGTCTCGCTCGAACCACAACTGGGAACAAGGTCTTTGGTGCTCTGAAAGGAGCTGTGGATGGTGGCCTCTCAATTCCACACAGGTAACATTTCTTTGGACTGACAAAGGTGGGGGTAGGTAACCTAGTGTTTTTCACATATTTTGGAGTACATTTCTCAGAATCCTTCACCATTAACTGTGTTGGCTAGAGTTGTAGGGCAAAATATCTAGAGGGTTTCCCACTAGGATTTAGAACACTTGTTTGGAAGTGGACATTTTTCTTTACTTGGCTTAGATAGGTTTCTAACTATTGGACTTAATAGATGGAAACCTTTTGTGAGAGCTGTTTTACTGTTCTTATGGTCTGTTGTAAAAACAAGAATCTGCTACTTTGTTTGGGGAGGGGGCTTTTTCTTTTCATAGTCTAGATTCAGTACTTTTGCCCTGGGCAAGTACAGCTGGACCTCTGGATCTGTGCGATCAGTAATCGGAATTTCACTTACCCACATCCGGAAGAAAGGGTCTTTAGGCATTGGGAGGTCCTCCAGTGCTACTTTTATGGTCAACATCTACCAGAAATAGTGTTCACCATTATCCACTAACTGGCAAGTCTGGGAACATGTCCCTTGCATATATGGGGGCTGTACTCTACTCAGGCACCAGATCCTGTCTGATCTTGGAAACTAAGCAGAGGCAGCTCTGGTTAGCACTTAAATGAGAGACCACCGATGAAAACCAGGTGCTGTGGGTTATATTTCAGAGGAAGAACTGGCAAAGTCACTTCTTGAGTGTTTCCTGCCTAAGAAAATTCTATGAAATTCACACGGTTACCATAAACTGACATGATTTGAAGGCACAAGTCACTTGCTTTCTCCTTAATGTAGACTCTTATTGGGCTTAAAACTTGTACTCTCTCATCTAGCAAAGGAACTTCCTGCATGAACAGAATGTTTTCTATGAGCACCTGATTGTGCAGAGATTTGACATAGTTGATCATTAAATCATGTAATGTTTTGACTACCACAGCATATTTGGCAAATATTAGCCAGAATAGTAAAGTGGGTTGGTTTTTCTGCTGTCTTACAAATACTAGTGGTAGAATTCCCAAATCTCATATTTTCCATATGTCTTCAATTTGGCTGCTATGTGATGATATCCCACTGACTGATCATTCTGTAGTTGGTCCTTGGGATGTGTATGATGCATCTCAGTGTTTCAAGACGGGACTGATGGCGGCTGAATTTCTTAAATCCAGCTATGCTTCCCAGATTGTTCCAGAATTTATTTAAAATAGTCTCTTAATGTTCAACTTCTGTTTTACAGTACCAAGCGCTTCCCTGGTTATGACTCAGAGAGCAAAGAATTTAATGCAGAAGTCCACCGCAAACACATCATGGGTCAAAACGTTGCAGATTACATGCGTTATTTGATGGAGGAGGATGAAGATGCTTATAAGAAACAGTTCTCCCAGTACATAAAAAATAATGTGACACCTGATATGGTATGTTGGTTGTTCATTCTTTCAGGACCAGAAGTATGTTCTGCTTAAAAGTTACTGCTGGCAACATAGTTTTATAGGAAACATAATAAGTAACCTCTGGAGCATGCTTATATTTTTTAAGCCGCGTGAGTCTTGCAGATCCATAAATGTAAATTATTTGGTAAGCATATGGCCTATAAGGACTTGCAGTACACATCTTCCCATTTGCAAATCCACTTCAGTATCTGATCAATTTCCTGTGTTCTTGAAAGTTCCTTTCTTGTTCCAATGGGCAAGTATTGCATAAATATCTCCTAAATCCCTCTTTTCTGTGGAAAGAGCTTTTCCCTATTTTAAAATTCAGGGATAATCATAATAGTAGCCTTGGGATTGGGGGGAATGATCGCAAAAAGGATAGTACAGGTGGAACCAGTAAACTGGGATTCCTTGTATCTTCCTTACAGCAGGGAGGCAATGACTCCTAAATCCAGCTGTGCAAGTAGCCCTTTGTTCAGCACAAGCAGTGTTCAGAACACAGGTACAAAACACTAAATGAGCTGTGAGACTGCTTAAACCAACCTAGCAGTTTAGTTAGCAACTATTCTTAAAGTAGCTGAGATTGTTTCTTGCCTCTTCCAGAGAAAATTGATTCAGTCAAGAAAATTGACTTTGGAATCTGGAATGCCTATGAAAACTTCTCTTGATAGTTTTTTGGTCTCCAGGCCACATTTGTGTAGAGGTGATAGCCACGTAAAAATACAGGGCTGGCACCCCGCCACTAATTGGCAGGACTGGTAATGTGGTTTCACTTACCTGCTTTTGGGGAAAAGGTCTCTGCGTCTGGAGGTCCTCCAGTGCAACTTTATGGTGAACTTCGACCAAAAATATAGGGTTCACCATTATCTGTAATTTTTGCTGACCACATTAATTCTGGGAACACATCCCCCACAGATACATGGGGTCATACTGTATGATAGGAAAAAGTGCATAGACAAATTTGTAAGCAAGAGATTATTAGCTT
The DNA here is from genome assembly GCA_020142125.1 of Phrynosoma platyrhinos. Lineage (NCBI taxonomy): Eukaryota > Metazoa > Chordata > Lepidosauria > Squamata > Phrynosomatidae > Phrynosoma > Phrynosoma platyrhinos. The sequence goes on along the minus strand of CM034706.1, from coordinate 167,173,368 downwards.
CACTGCTTCAGCAGGGTTAAATGGCATGATTATTTCAATGGGTGATTTCCGGTATCCTATTAAAGAGTTGCATAAAGTGTGAATTTGCTTTAAATTTCTCTACTTCTAGGTCTCTAGATTTGTTTAAAAATTCTAGAAGTGCATCTTGCTTTTTACATTGCATTGAATTGGTTTTGGACTATATTTCTCTACATTTTTATAGCAGATCTCATGCATTGATGAGGGGGCATTTTTTCTGATTTTGTCAGATTATCTTAAGGTTTTTTCCCTTCAGGACAAATGTACTTATTATGTATTAAATGTGAAATTACTTTAAATATTCTTATTTCAGATGGAAGAAGTGTATAAAAAAGCCCATGCTCTCATACGTGAGAATCCAGTCCATGAAAAGAAACCGAAGAGGGAAGTCAAAAAGAAGAGGTAAGAAAGCTTTCATTCCTTCATGTGCTGTACTGCAGAGTTCCCTGAGGACAGCATTGGTGTGGTTGAGGGCTAACAAACTGAAGCTTAGTCTAGAGAAAAAGTACTGTGGAATAGGAAATCTGTTAGACCCTACTGTCAATGGGATTATCCTTCCCCTGAAGGTATGGGACTCTAGAAGTGCTCTTGGACTCATTGTTGTCCATGGAGGCACAGATGCTGTTGGCTGGCAGGAATGCTTTTTACTAGCTTAAGCTGTTTTGGTAGCTACAGCTGTGTTTAGAAAAAGAGGATCTGGCCAGAATCATCATTACATGTAGGTTAGATTTTTGTAAAATACTCTGTTTTTTTTCTTGTAGCTGGTTCAGAAGTTACAATTGTTAACAGAATGCAGTAGTAGAATGATTGTGAGAACTTGTATCACATTACATCTATTCTGTATTGTGTGCATTAGCTGTCTGTTAGTTCCTAAGCCCAGAGTTTCAGGGTAATGTTTTTACCCTTTAAAAGGGCTGAAATGATTTGAGACGTTGTTGTCTGTCTAGCTCAGGGGTAGGCAACCTTTTTGAGCCAGGGGCCAGGTTGCTGTCCCTCAGACAATTGGGGGGCCGAAGCACCATTAATTAATTAATTATTTAATTAATAAAATTTTAAATTTTTTAAAAAAAATATGCATGCACACTCTCTCAGCCCCAGAAAAGCCATGGCAAATCACTGTGGAGATTTTGCCAAGAAAACCCCAAGAACAAGTAATAACAACAATAATATCATCATGGTGGGCGGTGGGGGGGCGGGGGCGGCGGCAGGACCGGCCTGGGGCCAGTCCAAAGGTCTCGGGGGGCTGCATCCGGCCCCCGAGCCTTAGGTTGCCTACCCCTGGTCTAGCTATTATAAGTCTGCCTGAGCATTAAAATTGGTGTTGGATGCCTTATTGTCTAGTTTTCCAGTAAGACCCACTCAGCTGGTGGCTACTAGAGATACAGCTTTCTCAGTTGTGGTCTCCTTTGGAATGCCTTCCCCATGTAGAAATATATGGCTTCATCTCTGCTGGCTATTTTAAAAATCAAAACATTTGAATCTGTAATCGGTGCTTAAAACTATTGGGTGATGTGTGTTATACGTACATATTTGCAAACTTGTAAAGCATCTCGTGAAGTCTGTGCTTGGCAGGTTAAAATTCTTTAAACAGAATTTATTTATCCAAACTTTCTGTGCCCTTAAAGCCAAAATAGCTTTTCAGAATACATTTATGTTGAAAATTAAATAACCTGCATTGTCTTGTGTTAGAAACTAGGACTTCCAAGCACAATATGGCATAGAGTTCAAAAGTAGCCTTTTATGTTTCAAACTGGAGCAAGCAGGCCCAGTCCTGTACTACTTGATTGTGATGGTTTATTGCTGGCCTTGGTTATTCATGGGAGTTGAATCTTTTGGAAGATGCATCCTGCAGCATTTAAGATTCCCCTCCTAGTTCAAAGATAAAAGCAGAAAAGGAACCCAACAAATGACAATACTGGCAGCCTGAATATGAATAAGAAACTCTTTTCCTTTCCCATGTGTCCAAAAAGATCAATACAGTCATGAGGCTTCTACTGATACTGTTAAGTGAAGAAATGTGTTTAATGCCTGTTCTTCAGTACTTTTGCTTTCAGAATGCATGCCTGACATCTGACTTGCATCTTCATCTTGAACATTTGGGAGGCACTCTCAAAGTTGCAGTTGCCCCTCCATTTTCGCAGACTTGAAATCCACATCCCTTGCCCATTTGCGGGCGGCAAACGGAGGGGGACAAAATGGGGTGCGCACCCCATGGGCACATGCCCCCATTCAAGGGCACATGCCCCCATGGAGTTGATTGCAGCCCGCCCTATGTTGAATTTCAGTGCAGAAAGGAAACTTGTGCTCCTGGCACCTTTCAGAAAAAAACAAATTTACTTTTAAAACAAGGCATTACCCCACATGTGCCTTATTTTATTGAGAAATAAAGACTTCTACAGAACTGAAAGTAGACTTCCTGCTACTTCTGTTACTTATGTGTTTTTTCCCCCCCCTGGTTGTATGTGCAGTCTGTGGTAGATGCCAGGAAAGAAAAACTAAAAGGAAAGGCCTAAAACTGCTGAACTTGCCCTCCTCTGCCCTAAGAATTTGGGCTTGGGGCAAAAGAGAAATGATAGTCTTCTTCTGTTATTACATTGTAGTTTGTAAGCAATGTAAGTCCTGGCTTTGGAGTAGAAAGAATATTGATGCTGCGTATATAGCTATATAGCTATACATATGCATATAGCTATACATACAGAATGATTAATATTTATAGGCAAAGAGCGAATTCCTCTGAAAGATGCCACATGAGGGATGAAATAGTATTTTATATGTCTTTTGATTTATAGAGCAGTGAATACACTATTGTAGTAGAGTGGTAAATAAAAGAACAGCACTTTGCTATCTAACAGTTTGAAATGTTAAGGTGATGATTAGTGTCAGTGCTTGTATTTTTAAACCACCTATTCATGGGGATTTCTTGATTGGCTGTTTTGAGCATTGGTTTTAGTGGAAAGAGAATAAAGATTAAATATCACAGAGGTTCTGTACATTAGCAAGAATAACACAAATATCTTTCTGCAGGTGGAACCGTCCGAAGTTGTCCCTTGCTCAGAAGAAAGATCGTGTGGCTCAAAAGAAGGCTAGCTTCCTTCGGGCCCAGGAACGTGTGGCTGATAATTAAGATGCCTTCCATAATTTTCTATGAAGATTTTGGACAACAAAATAAACTTATTGAACCAATGTTGTAAGCCTTGACTTACTGACAGTGAATTATAGCTGCTCTGGATAATTGAACAACTCTGGGCTCCCCCCTCCCCTTTTAATCTTGTATAAAAAATTACAGATGTGAAGATGGAGTTTAGTTTTCTTGTACCAACTGTCCCTGCTGACATTCATCTAAAACTACAATGTATGAAAAGATCTGTCAGTGGGGTGGAAGCTGTACCAAGCTTCTGTATGTAAGGGCTTTCGCCTATTGGGAGATACAGTACATGTGAACAGAAGTAATTCCCTAGGGCAGAGTTGGCAGGACAAATGGTCTGTCATGCTATTATCCTTGTGAATATGCATATAGGGGTTGTGAGATATCACAAGAAATTCCTTGATCCCTATTTGACAAACAAGTGGGGATCTTCTGCCAGATATAGGAGCATGCGGTCTGTAAAATTATGCTCCCTTGCTGGAGTGCTACTTTTGGTGGTAAGTACATGGAGTGCTGATTTTCTCACCCTCATTGTACGCTTACAGTAATGGCTGTACTACTTTCATCCCCTCCAAAAGTGTAACTGACTTTCTGATCTTGAAAAGCTTTGGTATCTGTAATGGGCAAAAGTGGAAAATTGTAGCATTTGAAGGGCCCTGAAAGATCAGCTTGTCCAGCTCCCTACTGATGCAATTGAGTCTATTACTACAGCATTCTTAACTAGTGGCTAATCTGATTAAAAACTTGGATAATTGGAATCACTTATCTAAAGTTTGATGCTTCGATATATAGGAATAGACAAGTGTGCAGTATCTTTACCAATGGGGTATATGGTGAAAATATGTACACATGACATGTATCTTAATCTTAAATGCACCATATTGGTGTGGGGAAACATAAGCTACATGTATGTTAATGCAGTGTCTTGTTTTGTTATTAGCCATCAATTTGGCTTTAATTTATGGTGACTATGAATAAGAGACCTCAAAGCGTTCTGCTCATCACCAGCCCTCCTCAGGTCTTGCAAGCTCAGGCTGCCTTAATTGCACAAACCTCTCTGTAATGTGATCTTTTCCACTGAGTCTCAACATCCATGTGTCTGAGGTATATCAGTTTAGTCATCTTGGTTTCTAATAGTTCAGCCTTGATTATCTTAGCACTCCATGATATCTCTGAAACTCCTCCAGCAATTTCAAATGAGTTGACTTTCTTGCTGTCACCTTCACAACCACATAGAAATTAGAACTACTGCATTTAGGATGATTCTGATTTTGTTATTTAATATCTTAATTCTTGATATTCTCACCTAGTTCCTTCATAGCTGCCCTTCCAACTTTAAGACCTAAACAAAAAAATATTTTCTTACACTCCTGTTGATGACTGAGCCAAGGTACAGAGAGTTTTAAATGTGTCCATGTCTTTGTTATCCACTTTTAAGTTACAGAAATATGTGGTCATTTTTTGTTCTTATAGCCTTATCAGCAGAGTGTATGATGGAACTGTTTGGGCATTATATCTGCTGGTTAGAGTATAGAATGGAATTAAGGTCCTGTGCAATGAAGAAACCCAACAATTACACAAACTTATCATAGATGCTTAGATTCCAGCTAATACAGGTTTTATGTTTATGATACAGAGTATGAGTTTTCCCCCCAGCTATTTTGAAAGGTAGATTTCACCAAACCCAAAAGAATGATACTAGGCAGCCAGTTAAAAATTCTGTTTGGTCTGGTAGATATCTGAGAGTGGTGGGACCAAACTGTTAATATGAAGCTTATATCTATACAAATGTGTCAGGCTAATTTAGTGGTTATAGCGTTTTGTAGTTTTTTTAAGGAAAATAGGGATTGATAACAGTTCTAAAATGTTTTGTAAGGCTGTACAATTTTTTAAAATGTTCATTTTTTCATTGTCCTGGCAAATAAGGAAAATTTTATATGCAGTGATGATGTTTAGCTAAAATGGAGATAGGTATGCATTTGCCTGTAATTATATACTTAATGCTCATTTTTGGCAGCCAGAACAGTAGTATAGTTGATTAATAGCTGAGCATAATCCAGTACATTCAGCCAGTGTTTCTGGAGCTGGCTAGCTTTTGTCACTTCCCCTAGTTCCTTACTACTCTTAAGGCTGTACCTGCACTTCAGAAGTGATCCAGTTTACCACTAACTGCCATGGCTCCATGCTGTGAAATTCTAGGAATTGTAGTTTTGTGAGACATTTAGTCTTCGCTGTTAAAGAGCTCTAGTGCAATTCCAGAATCCCATAGCATTGAACCATGGCAGTTAAGTGTCAAACTGGATCATTTGCAGTGTGGATGCACCTAAACGATACATAAAGGCTGTCCTTGTATATTCTGCATGGTTTCCTTAATTTTCTGCTTAATTCCACTGGGTTTCACTAGGTGGCAAGATATACTAACAATTAAAAGAACCCACTGAATTCACACCCTTGAAAGAAACGAACCTAAGAAGAATATGGTTTTAATTCATTTTATCCCAGTTGAGATATCCCATTACAGAAGTTCCAACTTCTGCTTAGCATCAGATTTTGGCAGTGAAGCAACAGGTAACATAAGCCTGTGTTTTATTCATCTTTGTTGAAAGAGTATGGAAATGTCAAAATAATATTCATCAGGTTTAGTGAATTTGGAAGGACCAAAGGGTGCAAATATGTATTATCAGCAGCAAAAGAATGAGTGCTGCCTATATTTATGGCTCCAAACCAGTTATTTGTTATCATTTCTAATAGTTTGCAGTTACAGTTCAAATTTGCTTGCATTCACAATAGATTTGAAAGAGCTTTTGCTTTTCTACTTTGCTGGCAGTTTTCATCTAACAAACACAATTACCAGAAAGGGGAAATAGTTCCAATTTATTGTAAACAATTCATATTCAAAATGAAAACTCCTGAAGATGGTGTAACAGCAATCAAAATGAAATAACAGTACAAACTGCATTGAACAAGTTATTCCAAAATTATTTCAAATGTCTAGAAATAGTTGGCTCAATATTTTTCCTCAAGGGAGCAATGACCGAAATGATGTTGACATTCAGGTTTACCTGGCATAGGTATGCCTAGTAAGGATTGTTTAGTGACTGAAAATATTAAATACTGTTTCATAAAAGAGCATCTGTCAATCTAAAAACAAAGCAGACATTGTGCAAGAATATTGTTAGTAAAAATATTTACACAAGGCAAATATGCGCAAAAATCCTAGAGCAAATTATTAATGCTTCACACATGGTATAGGGAACTAAGATAATTTTGCTTTGTAAGTGCATGTTCATCAAGGGCCCACTGTATTTGAAAAAAAGCTTTTTTTATACAAGGAAACACAATTTTTTTTAAAAAAAAAAACCCAGATCAAGACTAACAGAAAAGACTTATTCCTCATCTTTTTTTCTTGTGAAATGCAGGTGAAGGAGAAAGTGAGTTACTGTCACTCATAACCGTCCACCAAGCTTCCACATAAGCACTCCCACACAATGACAAATGATCACTGGGACAGACAGAGTTGTCTGCATTGAACTATGCAGTAAAGACAATCCATTTGTGATCAAAGTTGCAAAGTTTTCAGACTTGGAGACTACTGCTATGCTTGGGAAATACACAAAATAGAAATTGCCAAAGATTTGTGTCCTTTAAAGTGCTCTTAGACACATACCTTACCCCTTACCACTATCTTGTTTCACTTTCCTCCTTTGTGAGCAAAGTGACAACTACTAGTGTAAGGCAAATCTTGCTTCGAAAGCCAGCTCGCCACATAGTCCTAAAAGTAAATAGATTAATTTTTCCCCAAAGTAAATTTAAAAATAAGTACTGCTTGGAAAGTTACTTTATAAAAGGCTCTGCCCATTGCATTTTTCAAAAAGTGATTACATCACTCCTTGCTTTTTGTTAGTTTTCACCGTTTAAAAAATATCCATATTAAATGGGAAGAAAAATATCCATATTAAATGGGAAGAAAATAACAGTACAAACTGAGTTGGGAGAACTCTTACCCCAATAAATAACAAGTAATTGATGTGTATTACTTGTTACACAGAAGAAAAAAAAAGAACACCTACCTAGAATGAATTTTAAGGGGGCCATTTTTATCTCTGAAAGCCAGCATGGTGTAGTGATTTGAGTGTTGGGCTCTTGGGAGGCCAGGGTTCAGATACCTGCTCAGGCATGGTAAGCCAATGGGTGACCTTGGGCAAGTCACACACTCTCAGCCTCAGAGGCAAAAACCCCTCTGAAGAAATTCTGTCAAGAAAACCCTGTGACAGGTTTGATTTAAAGCTGCCACAAATCTAAAAATTACTTGGAAGGCACATAACAGCAATTGTTACCTCCCAAAGTAACATCTTATAGGTAATAGCAGAAATCCTGCATCATGAATGCAGAATTAGGTATCATCATCTGACCACCCCCGGAGGTCTGTTCTGCTGATGATCAGGGCACAAGGTGTTTCTAGCCTGCTTCCTGCAAAAATACACAGCGCAACATGGAATTGCAACAGGGTCCTGCTCATTGTCACAGACACACTTCTTGGTGGGAAGAGGCTGGAAATGTCTTTCTGCTGCACCTTGATCACTAGAACAGAACAAACCTTTGTTGTTCAGTGTGGCTCCCTGGAATTGAAAAAGGGGATTTAGAGACATTTACATTAGTAGCAATAGCTCCATGATCATGAATATGTAGTATGTGGAGCAGTGAATAGATCTGTAACTAGGTTACAAATCTAACTGCAACACAACATGCCAGCCAACATTGTTCTTAACAGGTTACTGCTAAGCTTTGAAAATAATACCTAGATTTTCAAGTTGATGCATGATCAATTGATATGATCTAGAAAACCAAAACAGTGAGCTACTTTGACTTCTGAATGAATGAGCTTGAATTCAACAGCGCTGGCTTAATTGCTTATAGATATGGCTGGGCAAGATCCAGCTAATATTGAGCATATTTTTCCTTTGATGCCAATAATCCCCATTCAGAACTGAGAGTGAATTTCTACACCAACCTGGGAGATACTGGAATTATGTTCTTACTGTGTGCCTTCAAGTCGTTTATGTCTAATAGCAAGCCTATCATGGGGTTTTCTTGGCAAGATTTGTTCAGAGGTGGCTTGCCGTTGCCTTCCCTTGAGGCTGAGAGCATGTGACTTGCCCAAGGTCACCTAGTGGTTTTTATGGCTGAGCTGGGAATCTAACCCTGGTCTTCAGAGTCGTAGTCCAACAGAATAAACATGCATAGAACTGGGCTGCTGGATGTACTTAATTTTAGCCAGATTGCACCCTATGGTTTTAAATAGTTTGCAATCAAGCTACAACTGCAACTGAATTAACAGTTGCATTAAAGTTATAAATCTCAGTCCATGTACAAACATCAGCTTAAGCGCCCCATCCAACTCTGACATTTCATTTTAAATTTGCTTATATTAAGACCAAGATGAATGCAGTTGCTCCATTAAATATTGCTGCTAAAGTATGTTAGTGCACCATGCTTCACTGAACTCCTTCACTGCTAGCATGGTACAATATCTACTTTTAACTAGGAATTTTCAGCAAACTAAGTAACATTCAGTGTATGCATGAGGTAAATGTGTATACAAATGTAAAAATGTAACAAAAAGTTGTAGTTCCAAAAACTTCCAGTTTAAAACATACTGAATCGTCGCACCAATTTTCTTTCTTAAAAATAAATGTGCAAATTTTGCCATGCCAAGGTTAGTAAACAAACCCTCCCCCCCGTATTGATTTAATTTACAAACATTAGCTTGGATTTTACCATGCTAGTTTCTAGTACTGATGGGCTTTCAGAATTTTATTTTTGTAAATTCCTTTCAATTTAAAAAACAAACCTGACATACATTTTTGAAAACACCACAATCTGTTTTCTTAGTTGATGAAGAGTGGTGATACAAGGAAGAAAATGTGGGGAAGAAGACAAGATAAACTTTGCACAGCAGTGTTTTAAAGACTGCAGGACTCTTCAGGCCACTACTGAATGCAGGTGGGATGTGAATTTTAGTACTCTTCCACTTCAAGCAGACACCCTGTTAACACAACAGGGAACAAGCTAGCCTACAACTCTTTATTTGAAATACTACATTTTCCATGTGCAGAGTTTTTTTTGTTGTTGTTGAAATAACAAAGTACTCCAATGTGAACTATCACTTGCATTCCAAAGTGGGACTGATGTCCTGGGACCGTACCAAGTGCTTTCTGTGAACGTGCAAGTTTGGCTCAGAAAGTTATGTTCATATTTACTGTGTTCCCACAGATACTAAATGCCCTTTTCAAGCTATTCTAACTTGTGTAAGGGCAAGAGGAGAACACAATCTATACTTTCCCAAATGGAAGTGTTATATAGCCATAAGGCTTCAGTAGTCTCTGCCAGGCAGAAATTTAGAGAACATCATTTTCCAACTGGAAAAAAAAAATCACTGGTGGCAGTGTTTGAAGGAGGACTGATGAAAGATGGAGGCTAAATAAAAAATCTTGAAACTACTTTTCACACAAAGTGGTCAACTCCTACAGCAGCAACTGTGTTTTGTGAGTCAAAGAAACTAAGAATCATTTGTATGAGATATTTTCTTCCACAGTAGAGTTTTCAGGTTGTTGAGTATTAAGGAATGCTCCATTTCCATCTGGTTTGCTGAAACTTTCAAGGCAATGCATGAGTACAGCTGCTTTTCTAACTCTTCATGTATTTCCAGAGGAGCCCCACGAAGCAAGTAGTCTTTAAGCAACTGGCACACCTTGGCTAGGTTTGGCTGAATAATGTCTGTAGTACATTTCATTTTACTTTGGTCACATACAGTTCTACAGTCTGATCCATACACACAATCCAGATCAGACTCACAGTGACGATCTTTAATTAGTTCTTTTAAATTATTTTCTGGCACTATTTTTCTCATATCCACCATTTTTAAGTCATATTTATCATTGTAACCCAAGTTTTTGGCACTCGTATCACACATAAGAAAGTTTCCATATGGTCCATGGAAAATGTCTTCCACAAATTCTAGAAGCCCTATGGCTATTTTTGCCTTCCTAGGCCATGATGGTGTAAACCACTGATCTATGCTTCTTCTGAAACCAGAGGGAATAAAAAGTTCTATGACCCATGGTAGGCTTATTCCAAAGAGAGAGGTATATTCTACTTTCTCCATCACGTACAGATCCCCACAAAATCCCAACAGTTTGGGTGTATGCTCCTTATCCTGGAGAATCACCATGAGCAGAAATTCATTTAGCTGAAGAAGTGCCCATGCTGACTTCGCTTCCGGCAAAGAAACTCGACCATCTTTGTTCCCATCAGCAACGGACAAGATGAGATTAACCAGCTCGGGAAGATTTCCTTGCTCACCTAGTTTTTCCTAGAAAGAAGATATGAACAGACAATCAAATATTATATACATTTTTAAAAAAAAATATTAGCTAAAATCTTGCGGGGGACCAATGTCTTCATAAATGGATTTATGTATCTGGGAATTAGAACTGTGCAGTTGCCTAACACTGATATCCACTAGAGGGCTGTTTTTACATTATTATGTAGCAAAGCTAGCCAAGTGCCCAGTATGTATTGGTGCATGATGCACAATGGGACTGATGTGCATCAGTCCCTATGCACATTGGACACTCTTGCTATGTCCCATAAAGCATCTTAACAATTCAGTAAAGGGGCTTCTTAGCATCCCTGGTGCTAGGTATATGTAAAGTTCTGTAACATAACAATTGATGTACAATTCCAAGAATTAACTGTTAAAGGAGGCTCTTGGTATCCATTGGGGTTTGGTTCCAGGACCCCGCCCCATGGATATCAAAATCCATGGATGTTCAAGTCCCATTGTATACAATGGGGTAATAAAATGGTGTCCCTTATATAAAATGGCAAAATAAAGGTTTATTGTTTGGATGTGTGTGTGTGAATGTGAATGAATATTTTCCAGCTGTGGATGGTTGAATCCATGGATACAGAATCCATGGATATGCAGGGCTGATTGTATTTGTGACTGAGCTATACGACTATTACCAACACAGTTTAGGAACTTAACAAAATCATGATACCCCTGTAGTTTGAAAGATAGCTATAAAGGTACTTGACACACGTTTTCCAAGGGCCTTTACAGACTGCCAGAAATAATGCAGTTTGAGTCCATTTTAACAGCCCTGGCTCAGTGATAGGGAATCATGGGAACTGTAGTTTACTGTGGCACTAGAGTGCTCTGACAGAGGAAGCTCAATGTCTCAGAAAAAACCCATGATTCCCTAGCACTGAGCCAGGGCAGTTAAAGTGGACTCAAGCGGCATTATTTCTGACAGTCTGTAAAGGCCCTAACTCAAATTAGTGTATGTCAGACAAACATGTAATCACACTTGGTGACTGAAAATAAGAAAATTTAGACTTGCTCTATAAGCACTAGTTATGCAACTACTGATACAAAACAAATTTTAAACTCTCCAGGCTCTGGAAAAAGGGATTATGTAGCATGAAAAGACATGGGTTGGCATCATATTTGCATACTGTAATGGTGTAATTGGGACGTACACCATCAGCACTCATTTTTTGATCATTATGGAGGTTGGAATTCTGTCCAAAATTCCTTCTAAAATCTACCTGGTAAACAGTGCCCCTCTTGGCTATTTCCATGGGGTCAAAGAGTGGGGATATGACCAATAGTTTTCTTTTAGCTGGACATGCTGAAAGGATGTCATCGGCAGGCACACCATGAGGACCCCACAGTGGTCTCTGTAGATGTCTGTTGCAGTGAGTCTAGCTCAGGGGTTGTCAACCTTCAGCCCGCGGGCCGCACCCGGCCCGCTGACCCCCATCGACCCCTGCCACTGCCAGCCGCCACTGTGTGCTCCTGCTGCCACCATTTTGTTTGCCAAAATGGCAGCCGCAACTCATTTGCGCATGCGCAGTACTCCTTTGCATGCACAAACGAGTCGCCATTTTGGCAAACAAAATGGCAGCCGCGACATGCGTGGCAGCGGAGGCAGTGGGGGCTGCGCGCACTGCCATTTCCCCCCAACCCAGCCTGGCGGAAGACCCGGGGACCAGCAACTGGCCCCAGGTATGTGAAGGTTGCCGACCCCTGGTCTAGCTAATGGAAAATAGCTGAACACAGAAATCGTCATGTTAAGTGTTCTACAAGATGATTTTTGGGACAGTACCAGCAGGAGACATAACTATGGAGATATAGCTACATGATAGATGAATGTCTAGTGATGCATGATCTCAGCCATGGTGTTTGAAACATTAAGGCCCAAACATTCCACAGTATGGAATCTTTGGCTTGCTTTTTTACCTTCAGTAAATCATGACCACAGTGTGTGAGGAAGAGTGTGTTCTTCATCCCAGCAGTCCTGACCAAAAAACACTCCTTCCCATTGCAAATGGCAATGGAAGCTCTTTTCCCTGTTGCTACTTGTAGTGCAAACAGTCCAGTTTTGGTGAGTGATGGTGGTGTAAGGGCCAAGGCAGGGGAAAGAAGATTTAGTCCCGGTAAAAATCTATCTAGCATAATATTTTTTTTTTTAAAAAATCCTCCAAAATCTGATTTTGTTGCAAGCAAAATAATTACTCAGTCCAGTACTGCACAACAATGCCTACAGGATATTCATGGATATAACCAGTAGCTTCATGGATATAACCAGTTCTTTGACCTAATCAACCAACATTGAAGATGTGAGATGAGAAAGAAGATACTCACTTTAAAAAGGCTATAGACCATCTCCTTGAATTTCTGAACAGTAGTTCCTCTGGTTGGTTTATCAAACAGAATAGTTTCCTTCCTTGGTTCTAGCTCAGTTCTAAGATCAATATGAGCAATTTCTTCCATCTGGCATTTTATAACACCTTGTAGATTACCCCATGCTCCTAGATACATCTGTAGAAAATAAAAGAGTTGATGACTATGGCCAGAATCTTGCTGGGAATACAAGTAGACTTCCTCTGCAAGAATTAGAATTGGGCAGTTCTTTGACATACGTATCCAGTGAGGGACTGCTGTTAAGTTACTACTACATAGGGGAGCCACACGCCTCGGTCTTGTTGTTCATTGAACACTCTTGCTGGTGTCCAGTTATGCATCTTTATAAAATGAGTCTTCTATTTAGCTAAGTAAAGAGTGATTTAAAAAGAATTGTGCAAAACCAAGTAAGAACAGCTTAATTTTTGCACCATTCTTATTGAATTACCTTGTACATATGTAAAGTTATCTAACACAGATTGTGATAGAAGATTCCAGCCTATAGAAGAAAATCCTGTTTGACACCAACAATCTATCTCAGTCAAGTGCTTAGTGTTTAGATGATTAAATCTTTGGCTTAACTGCTTTTTATTAAGAAGATGATTTGATTAAATGGGCAGCAGTTCTTTTTTTAAAAAAACCAAATTAATAAAAGTATTTACAAAATAAGCATAGGTGGCCATCTCATAAAAGGTATTCCCTCAGTTTTTTATATGCAAAATAGGCTGTCGCTGCTAAGACTAGGCCTGCTACAGTAATAACATCCCACTACTTTTGTCACGTCAACTGATGTGATACAGACAATATTTGGGGTGTTTCTGCACAGAATTACTTTGTGCAGAGAGTAAAGCAAAGAGTTTCAGAACAAAGCAAAGTTTAAGATGTGTATGTTATTCCACATAAGCACTGACTTTATATATCCCTTTAGTATCGGTATACTGAAGTCTTGAACCTATATCTTTTCAGGGTCAGTATATGAAAGGATTTGGTAGCACTTTTGAGATGGAGTACTACACACAATTACACCTGGAAAAAGTGGCTTTGGTGATACTTATTGTATGATGATCCCTCTGACCCATAGTTGCTGCATCCCCCAACCACAATTAGAGATCCCTTTTCATTGATGAGGGAAATCCATTGTGAATAGAACAAGTGCTTAGGTGCGAAATGTCGGTGCTGGGGCAGTTGCGAGATTGCCAGTCATGTGGTTTAAGTGTCCCCTCCTCTCTCTCGCTATTCCCAAGCAGCCCAATTATCATTCCACAGCATTTCTTTTCTTTTTAAAACATTTTAACTGACTGCTGTAACAGAGCTCCAGAATTGTGTGAATTAATTACAAAAATAAATACTAAAATGAGGCATGATGCAGAGAAGGAGAGTTAAAGGAACTCATGAAGAAAGGGAGATGGCAGTAATAGCCTCAGTTGTGTGATTACAAAGACAAGCAAATATTGGGGATCTCAACATAGTACCGTATGTTTCCATTTTTTCCTTGACATGATTACTGCATGAGAATGGGACTCATGCAGTAAAGCCCCTGCGAGAAAGAAGCTTATAGCATTAGCTTTTGTAGACTCAATCTGCTTTATCATTGAGATGTATCTGATGGAATAGATTGAGTGTATGAAAGCTATGATACCAACTTTTTTCGCTCAGTCTCAGAGATGCTATAAGACTCTTTTGTACACTGATAGACTAAAACATCTATTTCTTTAAATACCTTTCTATATCAGTTCAGTATGACTACAAGAGACATCAAGCTTAAACACTTTTTGAAATAGAAGCAAATCTGAATGTCAAGTCTCATCTTAATTTGAAATTTTATCCTTCTAAAATATATATTTTGAGTAGACTATTCTACCTTAAGAAGCTGATCCATCTTTAAAAGTTAGTTGTGACTAAATAATGGAACTCATTCCATTAAAACCACACTAGACATATTAGGATCTTAGTGTTTTTCAAAAATAAGACTGTAGATGTGACATTAGAAAGTATAATCATACTCATATGTTTTGCAAAAGGTAACTTGCCTACAACAAAAATGTTGCCAGTACCCTAATCCCTGCAAGATACTGCAGCTAATTTTAAGAAACCATTTCATCTGTCTGGGGCTCCTTTGGGCTGAGGAAGGAAAGGAAAATTTCAGGAGAGGTGGAAGGAAAAAGAGACACCTTATCCTTCCCCATGTTTCTAAAACATTTCACAAGTTTGCTGTGAACATAAGTGTAAAAGGGACCAGGTTTGTCATCCTCAAACTCAAACATTTTATGTATATATGGCAAGGAAGCATGGGTGGCAAAGGGGATAAAGTGGAAAGGCCACCTCCCCCCCCCTCAGTTTTTTTCTATTTTTTCATATTCCCTCCTTTG
>CM034706.1:167135354-167157948 GCA_020142125.1 Phrynosoma platyrhinos | reverse complement strand
CCCCCCCCCCCCCGCCCACCCCCATGATGCCACTGCTTCTGCTGGTATAGTATAAGCACTGCTTCTTAATTCATCTGATGTCAGGGATCAGCAGGTCTTTCCCCCAAGAAGGCCAGTGTTCTGTTTCTTTTTCTCCTGGAAACTTGCTCTGGACCTGCAGCCCATGGCTCACACGGACCACCACTGTGAGTATCACTGGTATAAAAGGCTCAAGTGGGTCAGTTCCAATCCCAGTATTATCTTCCAAATCAAACTGACACCTTGAACATTCCACTGTTTCTGGAAGTCACTAAAGAGTTGGGTGAATCTACATTGTAGAAATAATGCAGTTTGACAGCACTTTAACAGCCATGGCTCCATCCTACAGAGTCCTGGGATGTGTAGTTTTCTGTGACTCCAGCACTCTTTAATAGAGAAGGCTAGATGGCTCAAGAACTATAAATCCCAGGATTCCATAGGATGGGGCACTATTTAATGTGGTGTCAAACTGCATTATTTCTACACTCTACCATAGTCAGCTTTTTAAAAAGCATCTAACATGAAATCTGCAAGCTAATTTATGTCTTAATATACATCTGTTGAATTAGGGAGTCCTTATTTTCAGAAACCACTACCTTATTATTAGGTAGACATAAAGTGACCACTTGAGATCCACTCAGTGAAGAAGGCATTACATTGTCAGTCTCCAAAAATTCAGAAATCAAGAGGAAGTTTAGCAGATAAAGAATAGGGAAGATTTTCTTTAGAAATCTTACGAAATAAAATTTTACATAAATATTTTAAAAGTCTAATTTTTCATCACTTCATGGTTTTCTAAAGCTGACAAAAATATAGAGGAGCCATACCTGATTGTTGGGTTTGGTTGACAAGCATTTTCCAAAATACAATGTTTGTCTTGTACACAGGCTGCTACATGCGGATCCATCAATAACTCCAGTCTTATACTTATCACACTAGGAAAGAACAGAAGAAAAAGATCATCACCTGAGATCCACCCTGTTTTCCATGACACACACTGATCTGTGTTCTAAGCTTATATGCAAATGAAGTTCTGAAAATGCTGATTTTATGCCAAGATGATTAGACTACATATACTCTATATGTATTGATCTGGACAGCATCAGTATCTGAACAAACAATTTTTCATTCTATGAGACATATAGATACTACTCTTCAGTCCCACCATCCAGCCTACTAACTAGGTCCTGTCTGCACTGACAAGGATACTCCAGGGGCAGCCTGACCTCCCTCCATTACAGCAGGCCCTCTGTTCCAATGCCAGCCAGCTGTTTGCATGTGTGTTCCACTGTCCTGTCCATTACTTTGTTCACAGCACATCACTTTGTTCTGAGGTCAGAACGAGGTGCCCAGCAATGAATGACCGGGCACCTTGTTCTGACACCAGAGCAGGTGATCCCTCATGGTGGTGGATGCACCAGGCAGAACAGTGGTACACATTTCAAACCATCTCCCCATGTTGGAATGGAGGGCTCTGGGTCTTTTGGGAAGATCCAGAGCAAACAGGATGTTTTTAAAATGTGTGTTAAGAGGGGTAAACTCTGGTTCTGGTGCTGTATTGTCCAATCTGTTAACATCAGAACTTGGGTTTGGGCCATGTGTTGTCTTGTCTCCCCACTAAGGATGGGGAGTAGGCTGGATTATTTGGCCAATGCAGACAAGGTCGCAGTCAGATCCTATTACCATTACTACAGCACTCAGTATTATTTCACTCTTCAATATCCATTAGTGATTTTTTTTTACTTATTTACCACACATAAACTAGTACATTATAACATCTCAGGCAATTCCCCAAACTAGTCGCTCTCTCTGAGGGTTCATTTTGTCTCACAGTTCCAGGAACTTATTTCTATTTATCTCCATATCCTCTTTTGCTCACCCACTAGTTCCTTTATTCTGTACTTGCACACCAATTTCAGTCGGAGTCTACGCTGTTTTCTTTTGTTCAATGAGCTACAGTGAGTAATAATTTGAACAAATAATTACTGCTCAAGATTCTTTTTTGTTTTCCTGTGCTTTTCTTGCTGTGCAAAGTAGCTCATGAGAAAGGCTATTTCTGAAATCACACTATTTACATAACTGCAAAAGCAAAATGTGGCGGGGGGGGGGAGGGGGAAGGTCCCTAATCAAAGCTTGGAGGTGCATATCCATTCACAGTATTTGAGGATATGGATCTAAATCCAACTGTTAGTCCCAAATAGAACAAATATGAACTTATGAACTACATGTGAACTACATTCCCACTGATTCAGTGGGTTACTCTATTGCAACTTGCAGCAGGACATAGCCATAGTCTGCACTTCACAATCATTCACTGCATAGTCATCTAACAGTACTGTTATAGAATAAAATTGACCTCAGCCTTTACTTGGGAGACAGTCTTACTTGAAAGAATTATCAGATGCTACACTTAAGGCTGCAGTTATATACATATTAATTTGGGAGTAAATGCCATAGAACTTAGTGAGGCTTACTCTGAAAAAATGTCAGATCATTTGCAAAAGTGATATTTAGGAACATTGTCCAGCATCCTGCCTTGCAGTTACATATTTCTAATCTAGAATTATAGATCTGTAACTGCTCTGTATTCAGATCTGCTATTCATAATGGTGGCCCTATTGTCACAATTGTAAATACCCCCTCTCCAGAATGCACCTTAAATTCAAGGGAGCCCACAATACAATATGCAGAACCATGCTTCAGGGGCCATGAAGGAGCCTAACTGCATCATCCTGAAGAGCCCGATTTGCCCACAGTTCAGACCTCCATCACTTGAAGCAGTTCCCTCAAGTTTAAGGTGGGTTGGGGGGGATTCCTTAGGTTATGCATAATTACATTTATATTGTTATGAATACAATGTAGATTCACAATCATTATGCATCATTACAGTATGTACCACCAGGTTTATCTACAAAAATATTAAAGAAAGAATATAAAGAATGCTAACAAAATATAGTTTAGCAAAGGCCACTATACTTACTATTATTTTCTTGCAGTCCTGTCCTCTGCAAAGTTCTGTGTAAGAGGAGTACTGAACATAAATAATCCAGCTGCCAATGAATACTCCTAGCCAAGAGAAGAAGAGATACTTCATCCGCATATAAGAGAGGCGAACCTTAAGGTAGAGGCAGACAAGAGGGGCGGTTTCAGTCCTCTATTATGACATCTTGTTTATCCTACTTCTACTATATTAACAACATCAAAGAGGCTTGAGTTCCCTTCCTCATTTCGGGAAGAAAGGGGGGGAAGCTTGCAGATTTTGAAAGTGGAATATCTACATCTCCTTCTGCACTAGTGCAAAACAAGAACATACTGCAAGTCAACCCATCCCAACACTAGAATATAAAAACTACATGGCCAATACATTAAAGGTGCAGGGTGGAAGAGAGAGGTTATGCTCACTTGAGTAAAGCAGCAAGTAACAGTTTTCCAGTGGCACCACGTACCATTTTTAACATTTTGCCAAGAGTCAGGCTAGATAGGGCTTCTCTCTCTGTAGCTCTGGTGCTTTTGAAGTGGGGCTGGGTGTAGTTGGGACAGATAGTGCTAGGCACTCCCCATTGTCTTGTAGTCCAGGGACACCATCTGTGACAGTTCAGTGTAGGTATGCCAATGTCACAGAGCCACTCTGTGACATTGGCATTTACTGTTTATACAAGTCATCCCACTGCAGGCTCATACAGGAGTCTGCTAGGGTGACTGATCGCTGCCCTGGGGCTACTCCTTTGGCTACCTCATGCTAGAAGCAGTAAAACAAGAGGAAAGTTAGGAGTTTATTCTTTAGTGGGACAGGTTTAATTCTCTCACAACAGCCCCGTTGGCATTTTCTTCTCACAAGCAATCATTACAGTCACCTGGCTGCCCCACTCTTATTATAGCTGAAAACCTGAAAAGAAAGGAGGCTGTATCTGAACCCAAGTCCAACCTGATGCTGATAAGTGAGGGGCAGATGGAAATGTTATTTAGGTGGACTGCAGTTTTCCCCTGCTTGTTTATTTCCCATGACATCTGTTGCAGCACAGGAACCAAACACACAGCTTACAGGTGGTACTTCCAAATGAGGATTTTATTGTAAAACTGGCATCATTCATCAAGGAATATTAAGGGATCAAGACAGTATATTTCATTTACAACTCTCCCCTGATTTTCTGCTGTTCTATCTGTTGTTGTTTCATTTCTGCACAATATGCATTGACAATGGAAAGACAGAATTATTGCATAATGTCTTTTAACTAATAGCAGCACTAGGAATTGTCTGTCTGGAAGCACTCTCATGAGAAACAAAGCTTGGAGTATGTACAATAATGTCCTTCTCAGCTGCCATTTTTAAACAAACAATTGGGATTTTCTAATTTGGTCTTTAGAGGCTGCTGCTGTCTTCCTAATTTTGTGGCTGCTTTTGCACCAACTAAAAGCCATCCATCTGATTGGTTGTTTTTGGTGAAGGAAGGAAGAAAATTTTTAAAGGCCAAGAATTAAAATCTAAGTGGATCTAAGTTGGAAGTTCTCAAATCTTACAAATTTGAAGGACATAAAAACAACAACAACAAACCCTTCCAACTCAGAAGACATTACATTACAGTAACCCATCCGTTATCGCGGACTTCAAGTCCATGGTTTTACATATGCATGGAGGGGCGACCTCCGTTTAAATCAATGGGGCGTGCCTATGGGGCTTGAATATTTGCTAATCTCAATTTTTGCGGGGTGGGTGGGTTCAGAACAGATCCCCCACGAAAATGGAGGGCCAACTGTATTTCATTCTTTTGCAGTCAAAGTTTTACTTTCCATAATGAAACTGAATGTCAAACTAGAAAAGATAATAATACAGAGTCATGACAGGACTAGCTGCCTTTACTTTTAAAATGCCATTTCTGGGCTGCTGTGGTTCAGATTGCAACAATAGGGACTAGGTCTTAAATACATGTTTTTCTCAGTAAGAAAAACACCAGTTCCATATGTGGTTGGGTGGATCAAATTCCATTGGGAATCAGTGCAAGGGGGAAGAGAGGCTTAACTTTCATTCTACTGCAGTCTGGATTTGATCCCTTAGTGGATATTTTTTTACGGAATCATACAATGAGAGATTTGATCATAGATCTCAGAGTTTTTTAAAATTTTGATTCCAAGACATGGTAGTTTCAAAGTCAGAGTAGAGGCTGCATCCACATTGCAGAAATAATCCAGTTTGACACCACTTTAACTGCTATGGCTATATGTTATGGAATTCTGGGAATTGTAGTTTGTTGTGGCACCAGTGCTCTGTGTCAGAGTAGAGGCTGCATCCACATTGCAGAAATAATCCAGTTTGACACCACTTTAACTGCCATGGCTATATGTTATGGAATTCTGGGAATTGTAGTTTGTTGTGGCACCAGTGCTCTGTGACAGAGAAGGCTAAATGTCTCATAAAACTACAATTCCCAGAATTCTATAGTACAGAGCCATGGCAATGCAATCAAAGTAGTGTCAAACTGGATTATTTCTGCAGTGCAGATGAAGCCTAGAAGGCAGAATTATGGAGTAAATGGAAGAGAATAGACCTTAACAGCAGTTCATAAGTTTTTAATATGTCTTTCACAGTCAACTTTTTTTAATACTAGGAATAGAATGAGTTGGCATTTGAAATCTGGGCAAGAAAATATCTAAAGGACAGAGTAGTTCAATAAATGGAATTCCAGGAGAGCATTCAGTGAACAGACAATTGGAATACAGTGAGCAATGATTCCTAAGAAAGCCCTTCCCCTGTGGGCCTCAATGAAAGGATAATACATTTATTCACAAGTCACACTGTTCCCAGCTCTGCTTTCATTACAGAGAAAAAGGTACCAGAAAACTACCAAAAAGAAAACAGTGGCTTTGCTGCCTGGGAACTCTGGGTCTCTCACCGTTTTCATCACATTACATTAGGATGACAGAATCCCAGTGTACTAGTGCTTTCCATACCTCAGAAGGTCTCGCCTGTTCCATTACCATTCCCTCTAAACTGCTTACATGAGAGTTATAAGTGTTGAATGTTTGGCGCAGGAACAACACAGGGCCGGGGACACTTTTGATTTACAAAAAGAATGCTGGTTCCTTGCACATATTAGAAAAGCATTTAGCAGATCAGTTGCAGTTAGGACAAAATCTGGACAGCTCTATAAGATATATAGTGTTATTGCTTTGTTTGACTAGTTAACACAGTGACTGCTTTGCAATCCTATCTGAAACCATTCCACAAGACTCAAATGGGGTGCGGACAAGCCCCCCCCCCTCCCCACATATTTCTTTAAGGAATGCCAGATAGTTCCTTCCTGGTCTTGTGAGCCAGAAGACAGACTCACAATCAATGTTAAATGTTTATGCTGATTGAACTAACAAGTAGCACGGGATTGTGTCCGTAACAATAGTAAGTTGAGCTTGGCAAAAGCTAACCAGTGCCATGTCTGGTCAAAAGCACAAATCCCTCAAGCACCTGTCAGACTTTAAAGATCTTTCATCAAGCCAACATCTGTCCACCCCTTATTGCCCAAGCATTCAAAACCTCAAGGGAGTACTTGCAAGTCATACTGGGGATGGGGTTCAAGACGTTCCTGTAGGTACACGCAGTTCATTCCTCAGGCAGCAGTTCTGTTCTTCAGTTATCCTGAGAATCTTATAGGGTGCCTCTATATATACTGATCATTTAATCTGGGGCCAGTCTGGAGCATTATGCCCCAGACTGATCCTGGACTGAAGATGATGGCAAATACATGCACCAGGCTCAAACCAGCGTGATGCTGTGTCATTGTGTACATGGACCAGCTGAGCCAACAACTGCATCAGCCCCACTGTCCTGTCCTCTTTGGTGTTGCCACTCCAACCTTGCCAACCAATCAGCTCCCCATGACAGCTTGCCCAACATGCTCTCACTTTTGCAGAGGTTAGAATAGCTGTCCTCCCATGTAATCCACAAAGAAGGGGATGCTCTACCCTCCTCCTCGTTGATCCCATGGGCACCCTGTTCTGACCACAGCAGAGGTGGTGGTGCATTGGGCAGGCATTACATGGAGCTCCTGACCACATGGAAGTGGTGGTGGTGGCTCTGAAAACAAGCCATCCCTTTTCCCTGTGCTGCTCTTAACATGTGGATAACAGATTGAGACAAACTGGACCTGATCCAGCAGTCCACACACTAAAATAACTTGAGGTCACTCCTGGGTTTCCTGGAAACTTTGAAATGTTCCCTGACTTTGCCTAGTTCAGAACAAAGTCAGGTTAAGGGCAAAAAAAAAAAAAGTGGCTGTACATCAGGAGGACTGCCAGCATTGGCTTTGGGGTGAGTTCAGATTTCCCACTGGTGCAGACAAGCAATTAACCACCTTCTAATTAAGGTAGTTTATTATTGTTGTGTGCCTTCAAGTCCCTTCCATCTTATGGAAATCCTAAGGTAGCTTGTTATTTTTGTGTGCCTTCAAGTCCTTTGCAACTTATGGCAGTCCTAAAATGACCCTATCATAGGGTTTTCTTGGCAAGTTTCATCAGAGGTGGTTTGCCACTGATATCCTCTGAGGCTGAGAGAGCGTGACTTCCTTAAGGTCACCCAGTGGATGGCTGAGATGGGATTTGAACCCTGGTCTCCAGAGTCATAGCCCAGCACTCAAATCACTACACCATGCTGGTCCTCACCAACTAAACTGGTAAAAGTAAAGGTATTCCCCGTTGACAAGGTTGTCAAGTCATGTCTGACCATAGAGGGTGGTGCTCATCTCCGTTACTAAGCCGAAGAGCCAGCGTTGTCAGAGACTACTCCGTGACCATGGGGCCAGTATGACTGCACAGAATGCTGTTTACCTTCCCACCAAAGTGGTACTTATTTATCTACTTGCATTTGCATGCTTTCAGACTGCTAGGTTGGCAGAAGCTGGGACTGGTGACTAGGAGCTCCCCCCATCATGCAGCATCTGGGCCTCAAACTGCCAACCTGCTGATCTTGAAACCAACAGAGTCAGCGTCTTAACCACTTGAGCCATTGCTGATAGTGATGGCAAAATTGTGACTTCAATGTGTAGGAATGGGTTTTCAGATACATTTCACTATGAAAAAAGCCAACAGCTTTGAAGCAAGATATTTGATGAAGCTGAAAGACAAGAACCTAGGAAGAACTCTAATTACCACAGAATGTAAATATGTTAACCAGAGAAATAAAATGCAAATCAAAGTTATATTTATTTGTATGACACAGCCATTTAATGGGGAACAAGGTTTATAAGGTGCTAATAAAGCAACATTTCATTGCCTTGTGGCAGCATTCCTACTACAGCATTTTCATAGCTCAGAAATAATATGTTAATTTTAACACAGTTATGTTAATTTGTTTATTTTGCAGCTAACAGCTGCCCAACAATGTTAGTCTTTCATGTAAGGAGTGAAATTCCTGGGGGAAAACAGGCCTAATATTTAGTGAGTCATAAATTATGAAGCCTACTCACTAAATTAGAGAGTTAGTAAAGGAAAAAGGAAAAGGGGACTTTGATGGAGGAGAAAGGAAAAAGGGAACTAATTTTATATGGTTCATTTGCTAGTTTGTGAATTTCTGCTGGGGGGTGCAGAGCAGGAGATTGAGGATTGTGCAAACTGAGCACTGAAGCTAATGGGATAAGATGGAGAAAGTAAGGTGAGGAAATGCTAAGGACTTAGACTGAGACTAAAACAATAATATAGCGGGCAAATGTCAAATTCAGAAGAAGAATTATTAAGGAGAAATGGAAACTCAAAAGGTGAGAGGCCCAGGAAAAACAAGGGTTGAGGAGAGGAGGAAAGAAAAAGCAATATCATGTGCCTATACTTTGCTATCCAGCCTGTAAGAGAAACTTCCTTCCTTTCATAAACTGGCCTTGCTAACTAGATTGCTACAGTATTGGGGAAGTTGAAAAAGGAACAGAACATCTATGCCACAATAATACTGTCAAAGGAGCTAACAACAAAATAAGTCAATAGTGTCAAACCAATGTAAAAACTTCTGTCAGTCCTGAGGTTTCTCTAGAAAATATTAATACAACAATTAATGGAGTTGGCTAATTTTAAATATATATATATATATATATAGCCAATGTAAACAAATTGTGGGCTGTTGTTTTTTGAGCTTACTAATGAATTAGACATTTTGTACTAATGTTTTAAGACTAGCATTCCCCCTTCCTGACATCATCAATTTAGGGTAGAGAATTTAATGATCAAATTTAATCTCTCTACAAAAAATCATTGCATAAATAAATAAATGTTCCCATTTTATTGTATGGTCTGCCATATAAAATAGGAAGGATAAAAGCATATGACTTGCCAGCGAAGTAAGTTTCATGGCTGTGCAGAAGATCTAAATTCATATTCAAGTTCAACCCCAGTTGGTTGTGCCAGAGGAAGAGGGGAAATTACATTGACCCACAAGGCAACAAAGCTGGAAAAAGGAGCTTGGTGCTAGACAGATAACCAATTTTTTTTTAAAAATGATTTTTATTTTATGATTCACTTAAGTAAGTCAGTAGTGAAGACTAGTTAATTTGTAATGAATTTAATAATATTTATCTTTTTCACTTGAGATAATTAAAAGATAAACAGATACAAAAACAAGTGGCCAACTTGAAGAGGGTCACTCAGTCCGACTGCAGTTGCCCATATCTGCACTGAAGTAAAGGCTGCTGCCACAATGTAGAGTTAATGCAGTCTGACACCACTTTAACTGTTATGTCTCCATCCTACAGAACCCTGGGTTTTGTAGTTTTGCAAGGCACCAGAACTTTTTGGCAGAGAAGGCTAAAGATCTTGCAAAACTACAAATCCCTGGATTCTACTGGATGGCGCTACAGTACGTAAAGTGGTATCAACCTGCATTACTTCTCCAGTGTAGAAGTGCCCACTGAAGGCTAAATACCTCACAAAATTACAAATCCCATGATTTCATAGCATTAAGCCATGACAGTTATAAAGCAGTGTTAAACTGCATTAATTCTGCAGTGTAGATTCAGTTCCTGTCTAATTTTGGTTTATGTTGCTGTTCTCATACTTGCAGTGGAGTTGAATTTTGTCCTTAATTTATATGGTTATGGTGGGTCACATACCATGGCTTTGGCTAAGATAACTAGCTGGGGGAGAGAGAATAAAGGCAGTATACTTTTACACATCCTGGGGACAGAGAAAGATGATGATCTTCATGCTCTGATTATGAACTCTGAGACATTTGGCTATCCACTCTTAGGAACAGCATGTTGGGATGAGATTGATCAACATACTTGGACAAGTTAAATTAAAACAGACACTAGAGCCACTAAAAAGAAGCTAAACATACTCTTTGTATCTGTCTTAACTACAAAGATATCATACTGGAGAAAATATTTAATCCCAAGTTTTCATTAGGCAGGCAGTTTAAAAAACAGTGGCCCAGTCCCAATGGGCCTCGGCAGACGGAGGCCCCGGAGACGCCGCGGGTCGGAGCGCCAGCGGAGCTCAGCCTCCGCACCGCGGTGCTCCTGCGGCGAATCTAAAAGGAGCTCCAAATTGGCACTCCTTTTAGATTTCAGGGAAAGTGCGCCCTAAAAGCGGCGGGCGCACTTTCCCTGACTCAAACGCCGCGGCGCGTCTGGTCGCTGCGGCGTGAGGTCATCCCCGGAGCGCCGGCCGTGCAGAAGGCCGGCGACTCCGAGGGTGACCTCAGGAAGAGGAAGGGGCGCCGCTTGTGCGGCTGCCCCTCCTCTTCTGGGCCCGGAAGACGGCTCAATTAGCCGTCTGCCAAGGCCCAATGTTTACGGTCAACATTAGAAAGCCTAAAAAACTACCCAAGACAACTCTGGGCATAGGTATACATTTATTCTGTATGTAAAACTTAATGAAAGTGGCCCTGGATGTAGAACAGAAGAAACATCTATCACAAGATTTCTTCAAATAATCGAAACACACTAGAATTCAACATGTGTAGGAAGAACATAGGGAAGGCAAAAGTCCTGCAGCTGACTAGAGTTCAGACCATACAGTGTCTTAAAGAAAGCACTTTCAGTTTTTTCCAAGAAAACTAGAAACTAGTGTGGCTGTTTCAAGAGAGGTGGCATTTTGTTAATACTGCTGCTCCCAAGGCAACCATCTGATCATGGCCTTCTGCATTCTGCATTCTGGACTCTGAACTATTACTCCAAAATAATAACTAATCAGGAAGTATCACAGAAAACAGCTGGCCAAAGTACTTCCTATAGTCTGTCCTTAAAAGCATTTGGGATTTCACCTTTAACAGTGCCACACTTACAGGGTAGTTTAAATATTCAGTATTAAAACCCAGTTCAACTGTAGACATTACAGAAAATTGCTCTGTTAACTGAGAGGATGCAGTTTATACCAATATACATGCTAGCTCTGCATCAGCTCCCTAGAAAGCTTTAAACCAGGGGTCGGCAACCTACGGCCCGCGGGCCGGATCCGGCCCAGAGAGGCCTTGTTACTGGCCCCGTTTTGTTTCTGCCGCCGCCGCCGCCGCCGCGGCACTAACGACGCCGCAGTTTTTTGTTTTTTTTTTTTTGCCGGGCTTCTCCGGCAACACAAAATGGCTGCCGAGTTGCTCCCGGCAAGCTCCGCCCCTGTGCTCCGTGCCCTCCTCATGGGAGGCAAAGCAAACTACAGAAGCCGGCCAGGACCCGCTTCTGAAGCCAGCTTCAGAAGAGGACCCTGGCTGGCCGGGTGCTCAGCTCACTGTCCTGAGGCCAGTCTCCTTTGCTTCCACGGGTGTCCTCAGTCCTCTCTTGGGAAGAAGAGGGAGGACTGAGGACACCTGTGGAAGCGAAGCAGACTTGCCTCAGGACAGCGAGCTGACGGCCATTTGCCATTTCCACCCTCTGAGGCTGAGAGAGTGTGACTTATGTTCCGTGGCGGGCACGTGCGCGCGTGCTGCACACGGAGTAGGGTGCGTGGGGGCGCATCATGCATGGAGGAGGGTGTGCGTGTGCGCAGAGGAGGGTGTGCGCGTGTGCATAAGCGCGCGCGCGCGCCCCCCCGCCGCCCCCCTCCCCCCGCCCGGCCCAGTTGAGACCTGGGCTAAGGGAGACCGGCCCAGGTCTCAAAAAGGTTGCCTGCCCCTGCTTTAAACAGATATGACGCAGCAACAACTGTAAAAGGACAAATACTTTTGAGATGCTTGTAATATTAGAATAAAATTGCTGTAGAGCCAGCATATGCTCTTCTTTAACCCCTTCTCACTTCCACTGAATTGCTTGGAAGTGAACCAGAAAACACAAACAGAAAAAACAGATGACAACACCCAACAAGGCATTTACAGAGTCAATTATGCTAAATGGTGTGAAATGCATGGCAATTAGTTATTCACCATGCAGGACGCATCTGAAGCAGCATCATTTCTGGCAAACTTAAACTTGGAAAGGATCAAGAGCACATTGATACTAGTACTAGACTTAGACAGAGAATGAGGTGAATTGTTGCACAGTCGCTTGAGCTTCTGTGTTTTAATATTCTTGGACTACAAAGAAGTGGTAAAGGAGCCTTGCAATTTAATACGTGGACTGTTGCAAACCCTTTGTTTGGGTTGCCCAAATCACTCTCCTTCTATTTTCCTTATTGCATTTTCTTTATTCTGCTGCCAGGTGTCACAAAAAGTTTATTTAGAAATTCTTCCTCCCACCCCTCAACTCCATCCAATCTAACAGGGAAACAAAGCAGGCATCTTGAATGCAACTAGTCTTGACATTTATTCTGAAAGAAGAGACAACAACTAGAGAAATGCCCAAGAATATTCTATGGTGTTTTGCTAGATGTAATAAAAGGAAACAGATGGTGGTAGTTGCTCACTGGGGTGAGGGGAATAGTACTTCCCTCATGCAAGCAGCAAATTGCATAACTTGTTTTCAAGTAAAACGTGGCTTGCAATTTTTTAAAAAAACAAACAAACATTTTATCACTGCAATTCTATTTACTGCACAGACAGCATAAGTAATAGCTAAAATACTTGTTCAATAATATTTCCAGAAATTAATATTATGGTAATTTGTCAAATAAGCAATATTTGTGGAACTGTTAAGAAAACCCTATGGATTCGCCTTAAGATTGCCCTAAGTCAGAAATGACTTAAGGCACACAACAACAATGTGGCTTCAATATTTTTAAAGTTAAAATCCTGATTAAATGGAAACTTTAACCAGCATTAGTCTTTAGCTCAGTGTCAAGGTAATTTAATACTAAAATATCTCATTACAGTTGGCCTTCCCCATTTGCAACTTTGACTTTTGCAGCTTTCATTATTTGCAGTTTTGATTAATGTGTCCTCTCTAGGAATCTCAATGTCCTCCAGCGCAACTCTGCTAGAAGCTGACTATAGAGTTGTGCTGGAGAACTTACAAGTTCCTAGAGAAAACACTTCTCTAGGCATTTGTAGGTCCTCCAGCATGATTCTATGATCAACTTTTGGCAGATGTTGACCACAGAGTTGCACTGGAGGACCTGGGGATTCCTAGAGAGGTGTTCTCTCAAATAAAATAGTGTTTTTTTCATTTGCATTTTTCCTCACATTCATGGAGGTCCTTCACCCCAACCGAAACAAATGTGGAGAGATCACTGTACACTGTTATAGAGCTATTATTCCACTTTTACTTCTACAGCTGCCTCCTTTGGAATCCTGGGATTTGCAGTTTAAGAAGAGTCATTTTGAATTCTCATCCAGAGTGCTCTTAGGTCTCACTAAACTACAGAGCCCAGAATGCCACAGGAGGCAGCCATAGCAGTTAAAAGTGGAATAATTGTGTTATAACAGTGTAGTGCAGGCAAAGAAACTGAAATTCCCAAGAGGGAAGCAGCCCATCCCCATGGTTGGCTCTCAAGGTCTTTTAACCATGGTTAACAGAGGGTCAGTATTATTTCTGCATCAGCTCTCCTACAAAGAATCAGTTATCTATCTAGGAACATAGAAAATGCCAGCCTCATTAATGCAATGCATTACTTTTTTTGGTGAAAAGAGACAATTTATCATTTAGTGAACTTGCTATCCATGTTGTTATCTTACGCTATAGCATCTTGGTTTTTTGGAAGCAAAATTCTTGGGGAGGGGGGGCTCACCTCAACAAGACTGCTTTTTGCCATGTTTTTGTTGTGTGGCTTTTATTGTGTGCCTTCAAGTCCTTTACAACTTATGGCAACCCTAAGGTGAATGTATCCTGGGGTTTTCTTAGCAAAATTTGTTCAGAAAAGGTTTGCCTTCCTCTGGGGCTGAGAGAGTGTGACTTGTCCAAGGTTACACAGTGGGTTTCCATGGCCAAGCAAGGATTCAAACCCTGGTCTTCAGAGTCGCGGTCCAACACTCAAACCACATGCAGGCTTTTAGTTTTCTAACTGAAAGTTGCATTTGGTGCAACATTGGACAGCTGAACAAGTTAATTACTTTAACTAGTAGGTTTAAAATACAGACTTCAGAAAATGTGTCTGCTGTGGTAGAGAAAATAGCTAGGCAGTGTTGCACCAAATATAACTATTAGATAAAAAACTAAAATGTCTTTTCTTAAGTGTTTAAAAATGGAAGCATATGCAAATTCAAGATCTGAACTGACAAATGTGTGACTACTGTAATGCTTCATTGAATTAGTGAGCTTTTAGTAATATTTGTGGAGGAGGAACAAAGGTTCCAAAGATACAAAAATGTCAGAACAAGCTAGGTGATGAGGAACAATGGAGATATTCAATTACGTGAGATTTTTAGAGAGAAGAAAGGCGTAAAATGCATGCTTAGTAAAGAAAAGCAAGCCATGATGCACAATGTAAGACAAAGGCATAAGAGGGGATTATAATTTGCTACTGTGTCATGTTTCACCCAAAAAAACACACTTAGTCATTTTTCATAGATGACATTTGTTAATCATACTGTGCTGATGATAACAAAATGTACCGGTATATGCTCCGTCATTTTATGATTAAGTATCTACATTCTCTTCTGCCTACACCAGATGCAAATGTACATGAACTCACACAGATGAGAAGCATCTGATACAGAAACAAGATCGAGTTCTTGCCCTAGAGCAGTCTATAGATCTTTTTCCATTAATGCTGTTTATTTTTAGGACAGGCTTAAAAATATTGAAACATCTTGTCCTGATACAGAGAACAACATTTGTTTGACCTTGCATGTAATCCACATCCTCCCATTTAATAGAGTGAATGTACAACTCTTTCTAACTCATTCTACTCACAATTAGTTTGACTACTGGTTGATGTGATTATTGATATTGGCTTTATAATTACCTTGATTTCTTCATAAACTGCCTTGACATTTTGTAAGTATTGTGTACCTTATCTTTTGATTATATACCTTATCTTTTGATTATATATATTTGTATACCTTATCTTTTGATTTTTTATATATTTTTATATATAAATATAAAATCAAAAGATAAGGTATACACTATATATATATATATATATATATATATCAATCAAAAGATAAGATATGCAAAAGATAAGGTATACAATATATATAATCAAAAGATAAGGTATACATTTTCCAAAAAAAATTAACTAAAACAGGGAGACTTTCCCACTCTTCCTCCTGATTACTTGCTCATTTTTGTCCCCTCAGTACCATTAGACAAATAGTGATTTTCAAACAGATACATACAAGATTCTGGTGGTTCTGGCTGTGTTGTTCTTTCTTTGCCTTTTCTATGTTAATACATTTGTCAAGCATGGGAAGAGGGAAGAATATTTCACAATAATGTATTACACTGCTATGCATCCACCAAGAAATGACATTAATTACTATGGGTATATAGTTAGGATAAGTGATTTTAAATACACACACACACACACACACATACACACACACACACACACTCACTCTTGGGGAAAGTTTCAATAATTTCAAGTCAATGGAGCCAATTAGACTTCAACATCTGTGAAAATCTTAAACTTATCATAC
The DNA here is from genome assembly GCA_020142125.1 of Phrynosoma platyrhinos. Taxonomy (NCBI): domain Eukaryota; kingdom Metazoa; phylum Chordata; class Lepidosauria; order Squamata; family Phrynosomatidae; genus Phrynosoma; species Phrynosoma platyrhinos. The sequence continues at coordinate 167,142,017 of CM034706.1, read as the reverse complement.
AGCAATTAGTTTACAGTTAATGGAAACATTAAAATAATGATTGAATGAACAACAGAAACTGTGATTTGTGATCATCCAAGATCTCTTTAGGTTAGAACCAAAGACCTCCAGATCACTTATGTACCCACAAATACTCTGCAGACATTAAATGGTTGCAAAGAATCCAAATGCCTTTGCTTGAATAACACAGTTGTTACTCAGTGCAAGGAGTCCAAATATGTTTCCTAAAGGAAGTATTTCCTGTAATTCAATCATCAAAATGTTGATGCTGGGAAAATGTAGTTTTTACCTGATGTGTAACATAAAGTACTGCACAAATGTTATGAATCAAAAATAGAATCATAGAATCATGAAGTTGGAAGGGACCAAAAAGGCCATCCAATCCATCCTCCTGCCATATAGCAATACTCAATAAAAGCACTAATGCTTTTCAATTCAATACAAAACATTTAATCATAAAATTATTAAATGACAAGACAGCCTCCACTGAGCACACCATGTCATGAACCTTTTGAAATACATATTTCTAGTGTCCTTCAGATTATGTGATCAGGATCTAGCTTCCTGACTCTAAAAAATAAGGGGCAACTCTAGAACCTGCCATTTCCAGACCTTTTCCCTAATTCTAGGTCCTATAATCTAGGCTGTGAAAGGAAAGAGAGAGTACAGATTTTGCCTCTTCAGTGCTATAGAATCATAGAATCATAGAGTTGGAAGAGACCACAAGGGCCATCCAGTCCAACCCTCTGCCATGCAGGAACTCCCATCAAAGCATCCTCAACAGATGGCCATCCAGCCTCTGCTTAAAGACCTCCAAGGAAGGAGACTCCACTACTCTCCGAGGGAGTGTGTTCCACTGTCGAACCGCCCTTACTGTCAGGAAGTTCCTCCTAATGCTGAGGTGGAATCTCTTTTCTTGCAGCTTGCATCCATTGTTTCGGGTCCTAGTCTCTGGAGCAGCAGAAAACAAACTTGTTCCCTCCTCAATATGACATCCCTTCAAATATTTAAACACGGCTATCATATCACCTCTCAGCCTTCTCTTCTCCAGGATTTTGGACTCTTCCATATCAGCAGGGTAGGCAACCTTTCCCCTTTAAGGGCCGAGGGACTTCAGCTCCCAGAAGCCTCAGCCATGTTGGCCAATAGTCTCATGTTGGCCAATAGCTCCTGGGATTCTGGGAGCTGAAGTCCTTCGGCCCTTAAAGGGGAAAGGTTGTCTACCCCTAGAAGACACCACATCCTCCAACTGTCCTCACTTGACAGGGATAATCCTGGTTAATACATTGTCCCATTTTCTCTCTCCTCCCCTTGGTCCTCAGTCTACTTTGCTGCAAAGTAACTTCAAAGTGCAAAACTAGGTTGTAGTGAATTAAGGAGGGATGCAGATGGGTGGCCATGGGCCGCTCTGGAAAGCAGAGGATTGGGGCCGGGGCTGCCCCATGCCTCTGCCCTAATCCTCCCTTCTGGTGCCTGGGAAGGAGCGCCAAAATAGCACTCCTTTCCCAGGTGGCGAAAAGGGCGCCTGAAGAGCCGCGCAGCGTGTCCGGATGTTGCGCCGGGAGGATGTCATCAGAGTGCTCGCCGTGTATGATGGTGCACGCTCTAATGACGTCCTCGGGAAGGGGGTGAGGCACCCGGCGTCTGGCTGCTCCTCCCCTTCCCTGACTCCAAGACGGTACTTTGCACCATCTGCGGAGCCCCTAACTCAGGGGAGGGGGGTAGAATATAATAATAATAATAATAATAATAATAATAATAATTTATTTATATCCCGCCTTTAGCCAAGGTTATCAAGGCGGCTTACAATCTTAAAGCACAATCCCATGCAATACAAAGACTCTCATCCTTTCCAGTAGGCTCAGGCAAAAGCAAAGTGCTGCAGCCTCTCCTAGCCTGTCTGTTATTCCTTATGAATTAGTTTTACTGCCTTGACCACATGCTGATCTTGCTTGGCCACATGTATCTCAGTTTTCATCTGTAAAATATTGGAGGATAGGTGAATTTAACCAGATTTGGCTGGTTGTTTTCACCTCCATATCTTGTTATTCCATCCTTTTGGGAGGGTGTTTGGAGCATATTTTTGGATCTGCAATAGAGCTCTTCCAAAGTTTTTCTTGAAACTGGGGCATAGTTTGGTCAGGTGGTCTTATGGTTTGAAAGCAAATTTTCTGTATGAATTTTTAAAATTTTTCTTTTTTGGGTTATACAGTATTAAGCAAAAGTGCCTCACTGATACCCCTCTTTAAACATTTAAAAGAAAAGAGGAGAAGAGAGGTAACATATTGTTCCAATATGTCTTGGAAATAAAAAGAAACTCACCTGAGAGTGGGAATAAAATATTGCAGCTGGTGCCAGGAACTGCCAGAAAATATTCTAAGTCAACAGATAAATCATTTGGACATAATCCTCCCTCCCTGCTCCCAAGAACTAGAGCAACAGATAATACCATCATCTCCTAATTCATTTGACCTTTTTGGAGGAGCCCATTATCTCATCTCAATTTTTTTTAAAGTGAGCACACTTGCAAATACACATACCTTATACATTTCATTCCCTTTATATCCTCACTCATTGCAACTTGATACAGCTTTTTAAGAGCTTTTTACATGCTTTTGTACAAGTGCTATTCACTATCATATGTAACAGATCAAAGTAGGATGCAGATGTGGATTTTATTGTCATGCCTCAATTACAATTTTTAAAAAAAATCTTTATACCCATTAACCAGGTGCAAAAAAAAAGTGATTTCTCCATTCGTTTCCTTCTGTTGCTTTGGAAATGACATTTTACTGTTACTTTGAAAATGGCATTTAAATGCCTTTTTTTTCTGGAGGGGGTCCAGAGCTTTCACCAGATTCTCAAAGAAAGGGGTCTGTGAGCCAAGAAGGCTTAGAGCCAGTAGTTTAACATTTCTTCATCGCCCTACCCCACCCTTTTTGAAAAATTCTCATGCTACAATTTACCAGGCAAAGTATAGTTCACCTACACTTACTGACATGCACACACAGACAAGACAAGTGTGTAAAAGACTAAAAATGGGAGAGTGAAGGAACAGGGTAAGTTGACACTAGCCTAATAATAGTTAGACTACTCAATTAATCTTGATTAACCCTGAAATAGTTGCAAGAAAATGGACCTTATATGTACATATTTTACACCCATTTTTCTCTTTTTGGCAAGCTCAGCTGAGACACAATGATAAAGCCAAATCATCCTCCACTTGTAACCCCCTCCTCCCATCCCCCCCCGCTTCTTCTGCCTTTTTTTGTGTCTTGGAAAATCCATTAAGCAGGAAAGATGGAATCACTGCAAAGTGCCTTCTAACTGCTACTGTAATAAAATATAATCTGAAACCATCTCAGATATAGGGGGTGTTGCACACCAGCCTAAAGGGCCGACCTGGGGGTGAAGTTGGAGTGGGGCACCCAACTCCATCCCGACACCGCACGCCTGTTTGTCAGGACACCCTGAAATGGCGTGGAAGAGCTGCGGTGCCGGCTTTTAGGCTGGCAAAAGGGAGGATCGGGGCTACAGCGTGGGGCTGCGGTGGCCCCGATCCACCACTAGCAGGGGCAGCCCAGAGCCGCCCCAAAGAGGCCATCTGTAGAGGCCCTTAGTCTTGCTCAGGGGCACCACTGGGGAGTAGGACAGGAAATGCGGGATGCACCAGGTGACACTACCGCTCCCCAAACATCTGCCTTTGGCAGAAACAGGCTGTGGCATTCATTGGCATCCCTTTAAAATGCTGGAGATGCTGTGAGTGGGGCAAGGCTCAGTGAGAAGAGAAAGCAGAGGGCTCAGAATGTGTTTTTTTTTTTAATCTTAAAATTTTCTTTAAAAACATCACATCTTACCAAATTTTCACTTTAACCACACGAAAGTGTGTACATGTAAATATATCTAGGCTGTGCATATGATATTGTAATTTAAAGGAATAATTTTAATTTTGCTAGTAGCTGATGTCACAGCTATTTCCATTACATTCAGTAATATGCGAGAATTACGATTTATGAGTAACATTAGTACAAAAAACATTACTAAGGATTCTGTATGGTGTGTGATGGGAGGAGTGACACCATGAGTTACGACACCTGGTGATGCCAACTCTGGTGACACCACTGGTCTAGCAGCAGAGGGACAGCTGTGGTCTTCCCCAATAGTCCCTCTATATCAGTGCTACTCAAAACAATGATCCCTGTACCTGTGTCAGACTCTGAGCCACTGGCTGCAGCTCCTTGGTAAGTTTCCAGGAAAGAAACAATTTTAGCCAATGGACAGAAATATGGTGCTGGTCACTGGCACATTGGGGAACAACTGCTGGTCCCCCACTCTGGATAACTTGAGAAGCATTGCTCTATATAACCTAGTTTGGTGTGTACAAAAAAAGTAGAACCTCTGTAAAACTATGAATAAATAAAATGGAATATTAATAAAGTTACAAAGACACTTAAGAGGACAGAGAGCCTTGCTTCTCCTTACTGCACTTACCAACAGCATTTCTTGGTGAAAGCTTTATAGCACTAAGGCAGCATGGACAGCACTGCCATTGAAGATGTTTTGAACATTTTAAAGTTAAAAGAACAGGTTAGCAATAACTGGATAACAAGAACACTAATCTGCTCCCTGGGCTACTGTTAGGAAAGTGTTTCCGACTACAGGAACAACCTGTGGATTCCTTTTCTTTGAGGTTTCTGAGAAAGCCCTAGCCAAGCCATTGGGGGTATGGGTTCTAAAGAAGTGGAAATTATTTGGCTGTTGTTTGATTGCAAATCCCACCATCTTTAGCCAACACAGCCTATAATGAAGAATGCTGGGAACTGCAATCCAACAACATCTGGAGGGCCACAGGATTCCCATCCTTGCTCCACAGATCAGCATGGAGGGTGTTATATATCACCACTGAGATTCTTTCCAGCGCTGACTGACACTCAGTAATTCTGATAAAACATTGTTGGTACATGCTTGCTTCTTGCTTTAATTCCTGCAAGAAACACTGGGGTGTAGAGTGATTGTGGAGAAGTTCAGCAGGGCAAGCGCTGTGAAATGGCAACCTGATACAAAGTCTGTACACACACACACACACAAAATAGGTATTCCTTCAGGGAAAAATTATTCTCTCTGTCTCTCTCTCTCACACACACAGATACAGAGAAGCAAGAATGCAACTGGCGCATCTGATATTTTTGCACCAACTTCTCTGGAAGATTAACCCTTTGCTTACACCTGTTCCACCTTTTAACCCTTTTCTTTAGTCTCCTCCTGCCACTGACCTAAGGCTCCAGCCTGTCAGGACAATTTATCTCCAATCTGCTGAACTGCAAAGGGGCAAGCAGCTCAGCCCTGGAGGATCTCAAAACATGCTCAAATGCATGCTGGAGAAGTCGAGCAGAAACACTTTTAAGGAGGGAGACCGATTAAAGTATGCCAGAATGGATAGAAAGGGGGAGAAGGAAAAAAGAATACGAAAGGAGTTTGTTGCTCTTGTTGTTGTTGATCTCAGCTCATGGCTGCCCTGTGGATGAGACACCTCCAAGACTCCTGTCCTCCACTGCTCTGCTTAGGTCCTGCAAATTCATCCCTATGACCTCCTTAATAGAGTCCATCCATCCAGCCTGCAGTCTTCCTCTCTTTCTGCTTCTCTCCACCTTTGCTAGCATTATATATATATTTTTTCCAGTGAGCCATGTCTTCTCATGATGTGGCCAAAGTATGATAGCCTCGATTTAGCCATCCTGACATCCAGGGAGATTTCAGGCTTGATCTATTCAAAGACCCACTTGTTTGTCTTTTTGGTATCCTCAGCACCCCATCTCAAATGGAAAGAAAATAAAAGACTGAAGGAACCTATTCTCATTATCTCCATCCCAAGGCCTGACAGGAGGCACAATAATGTCCCCGTTCAAAAAAGGCACCCTTTCTAACATGGGAAGTCTGCTTTCTAAGCGATGCTCCTGCCAACCTCGCTTCCTCTCCCTTTCTGCCAACCTCGCTTCCTCTTTCTGTAGCAGGGTAACCAGATGTTGTGAACTCAAAAGGAAGACGAGGCACCACAAAATGGAGGACAGTGCAAGAAAAATGGAGGACATGACCAAACAAAAGCTGAAGACACTCGTGCAGAAATGCTAAATCCATGCTTTTTAGTCCTGCTCGAAATGGAGGACACTGCAAGAGAAATGTTGGACATGGACAAATAAAAACTAAAAACACTCATAGAAATGTAAACTCATGCTTCTTGGACACTGCAAGAAAAATGGAGGACATGGCCGAACAAAAGCTAAAAACACTCATGTAGAAATGTAAACCATGCCCAAAATGGAAGACGTTGCATGAAAAATGTAGGGCACTGCCAAACAAAACCTAAAGACACCCTTAGAAATGTTAAACCCATACTCCTTAGACATTCAAGAAAAATGAAGGACGTGGCCAAACAAAAGCTAAAGCACTCCTATACAAATGTAAACCCATGCTCCTTAACTGTGCTCAAATGGAGGACATTGCACGGGGAAAATATAGGACACTGCCAAACAAAAGCTAAAAACATTCATATATAAGTGTTAAACCCATGCTCCTTAACCATGCTCAAAAATGGAGGACATTGCGTGGGGGGAAATGTAGGACACTGCTAAACAAAAGCTAAAAACATTCATATAGAAATGCTCC
>CM034706.1:167109636-167130368 GCA_020142125.1 Phrynosoma platyrhinos | reverse complement strand
TTCCACTTTATTGTCGCTTTCTGGCCCACGTGTGATAACGTCCATAGTCACTTTTGTACATAGGTGGCCCATCTGCCAATTTGTATGGCTGTGCTATTTATTTAGTTGACTTCCTTCTACTCCATCTCATGGTGCAAGAATATGTCAGAGGGCCAGGTCCATGGTGTTTTTTTGCTGCTTAAGGCAGTGGTCCCCAACCTTTTTATTGCCATGGACCAGTCAACGTTTGATAATTTTTCCATGGCCCACTGGGGGGGGGGGGGTTGCGGCGTCTCGTTGATTATTAAATCAAAACAGATCAGTGGTCCCCAACCCCCGGTCCGCAGCCCAGTACCATTTGTTCTGCGGACCGGTACCGGGCCGCGGACCGGGGGTTGGGGACCACTGGCTTAAGGCATCAAAAGTGCCCTCTCCTAGCTGAAAAGAGTGACAGATGAACCTCACTTAAAATACTAGTGATGATGGGACACTATCTCCCATTGAACCTGAGGCAGCCAGGTGGCATACAGAGCTCTGATCTCCAATAGTGAGGAACATTTTGTGTGTGTGTGTGTGTGTGTTTTCATCTCTCACTATTGCTGCTGACCAACACCATCCACATCTGCTAACTGATAAGGCAAACGGCTCATTCTATCTAATGGTACAGCAATCTCCACAATTATTGCTTAATATCATGCTAGTGATTCAGGGGAGAAGACAGCAATGCAGACAGCCATGTAGATCTTCCCTTGCTATGCTTTGTTTTGCTCAGATTAAACTTGAGTAAGTGTTCAGAATAAATTGCTTTCCTTCTAAGGAACAGGGTAACTGATGTGAATCAGCCTAGCTTTCTCCTATCTCATTTAGCTCAAGTGGCAGGAACTGGTTCTTTCTGTAAACATAACATTTCCTTCTTTATATTGGCAGTGGTTGTGCATGCCTTCGAGTCACTTCTGATTTATGGCAACCCTAAGGCGAAACTATCATGGGGTTTTCATGGCAAGATTTGTTCAGAGGAGGTTTGCCGTTGCCTTCCACTGAAGTTGAGAGCATCTGACTTGCCCAAGGTCACCCAGTGGGTTTCATGGCCGAGCTGGGAATCGAATCCTGGTCTCCAAAGTCACAGACCAACACTCAAACCACTATGCCATGCTGGCTCTCACACCCCTTGAAATCTGAGCCACTTTGAGCACCTGTGCTTTGTTACCCATGTTAAATAAATGTATTTCATCAGAGTATTTAGATGCAGTCTCCTTTAGGACGTTTTCACACTGTCCTCCTAAAGCCGGGTGGAGCCATTCTAGAACGGGTCGTGCCGCCGATTCCGGAATGGCTCCGCCGCCGAAAGGCTAATTCCTGTTGGACAGCCAGAATTACCTTTCCGCCGCTTCAGCCGGAGTTATCGTTGGTTCGGCCGGAGTGACGCCGGACTTAGGGCTCCGTGCGTTTGAACACACGGAGCAAAAAGCCGGACGGACGCAAGGATGGCACCGGAAAGGGCGGGGTTTGCCGCCGCGCGCGTCTGAACAACCGGGAAATGGAGCCGGAGTGAGGCCGGACAGAGGTAGGATTGCCTCCTCAAAAAGGCCAGTGTGAAAACGTCCTGAGTTTTAGGGACTTAAAAGAGATGGGGAGTCCTTCGGCATAGATATTTCTATGCTGAATTACATACATTAAGTTAAATCCTTATATGCCATCATTAAATAGCTTCCATGGCTCCATGTGAGTTCCTGCTTTGTCTTCCTTTTGTATGGATTGAGTGAATCTGCTGGACATCTGTCAGCCACTCTTTCAAAGTAACTCGGATGCAAATCCTAAATAGCTCCATTCTTCTGAAAGCAGATGTGGGCTTTGCATTCACTCCAGCAATTCTCCATTAATAATAGACATTAGGATGATTAGTCACAATGTACGACAGAGAGAAACAATAAACGGTTTACTGATGAGTGGATAGAATTACACTTTTATCCTCATATATGTCACAGTACAAGCCTCTTACATCACCAGTAAATACAATCAAGCAGGCAGTTTATGATAGGCTTTATGCTACCCATAAATGAATTAACAAGCCACCAGTGCAGTTTCACACCTCATTTATAAATCTGTCACTGAAGTTCAACAGAAAATGTAACTTTTAAAAATATTGCCAGGTCAAAGGAAACAAATGGTCAAATTGGAAACAAATTGTCCATATAGCAGACCAGAGCTCTCCTTAGAAGCTAAAATGATTAAGTTGAGACTATCGTATTTTGGCCGCATAATGAGAAGGCACGGATCACTAGAAGAAACAATAATGCTAGGAAAGGAAGAGGGTAGAAGAAAGAGAGGAAGACCACAAATCAGATGGACAGATTCATTCAGGGGGTTATGGGGAAGGGCTTGCAAGATCTAGGCAAGGCAGTGAAGGATAGGTATTCTTGGAGATGTCTCATCCACAGGGTTGCCATGAGTAGGAACTGACTTGAGAGCAGTTAACAACAACAACAAAGTGCTTTAAAATGTTGATAAAGTAACATTAGAAAATGTTACCAAGAAGTAATACAAGGTGATACATTTAGGTAGCAAGTAATGAGCAATACAGCAATTCGCCCATATCATAATGAGTAGTGGGGATATATTGTTTTTGAAAGGTTACAAATTCTGAATCCAATATGCATTTATCTAGAAGTAAGACACATGTTCTGAATCAAAATGTACAGCTTACTGATTGTCGGGTTGTATTAATAAGGACATTGTAGCTTCCCCATTATGAAGCCTGCACATTTGGGTGAAAGTGAAGTCATGGGACGCAGAGAAATATATATGCTTTCCAATTTATCCCCTCAAAAGGCAGATTGGTGGCAAATACTGTTATCCCCTGCTAGAATGTATGTTAATGCTATATGAGAAATCATACATGAAATAATTATTTCTCAGAGTACTTATTACTTGACTCTTATACTCCTCCAGGTGCATCATTAGTGCATAGAAACCCATAGAATGGGTTCTTAGAGCAAATAAAGCCTGAACTCTCATTAGAAGCCAAGATGACTAAACTGAGACTATCATACTTTGGACATATCATGAATTGACATGGCTCTGGAAAAGATGCTGCTGATTTGTAAAGTGCAAAAAGAAGGGTCTTTATCCCATGGGGGAAATCCTGTGCAGAAACGGGCTTTTAAATAGAACTCCCACACAAAAGCGGGTAGATTTTCAGATGATGTTGCTGTTAAAGTATGGTTAACCTGAATGGAAAGTAGTCAAAAGCCGCTTCTTTTTATTTTGGAAAATCCTGAAAGTAAAAAGGAGCGGCTTTTGACTACTTTCCGTTCGGGTTAACCACACTTTAACAGCGATATGTGTGAAAATCAATCCACTCTTGCGGGTTTTCCCCACCTTTTAAATCCAGTTTCTGCATGAGATTTCCCCTGTGTGATAAGGTCCAAGGAGACCACACTACAAGTGATGGATTCAATTAATGAAGCCCTGAGTAGACAAGACATGAGGAGGGCAGTTGATGACTAGGCCTTTTGGCAGTATTTCATTCATAGGGTTACCATAAGTTGGAGTTGACTTAATGACAAATAACAAAAACAATCCCTCAAGCATACATGCAACTTAATCTTATAACTCATTTTTTTACCACACTCTTGATTAAATTTTGTCATTAGACCTTCCTTCATCCTAATAATAATAACTATTATTATTATTATTATTATTATTATTATTATTCACCATCATATTTTTCTTCTACTAAACATGCCTAGATTAGTATACAGCATAATACATACATGTCAAAAACTAGAAAGGGCAAAACACTTGCAAGTATATATACTTTATCATTTAAAATTTAAAAATGAATCATGTAAATTATTTCCATTTTCAAGTACAGCAAAAAACTAAAACACTAACCTTTTGTGCTTCTTCTCACTAGTCTCAGCTGTATTGTAAAGAACTGAGTGGTTCACCATAGGAAATGTCTGTTAGCTTCTATTTTGAGCCCTGTTGTTAATTTGCAGTGTAACATTAGAAGAGTATAAGTTCCATATTCTAGTAATTTTTAGCACCCCATCTATTTATATGTTGTAGTGTTTTCCATTACCATAATCATTAGTTTTCAATTTGTTAATTTATTATAATCTATATTATATGGTACTGTATGGCCTTGTCTGCATGGACCAAATAAACACTCTCTCTCTGTCCTCTTGGCGGAGAGTTAGGGTGACGCATAGACAAAACCACAGTTCTTGTGCAAACAGTACAAATGATGTCCAGACTGTTAAGAACCAAATCCAGGCTTTATTCCTCTTTTAATTAATTAAAATAACTCACCTTTTGCTCTGGATCTTCCCAGAAGACCCAGAGCCCTTCATTGCATGTGGGTGCTTCAAATGCATCCCATTGTGCCACCTGGTGCAGCTACCACTGGTGAGGGTCCTGTCTGTGGATGAAAGAAAAATAGTCAGTTTGATCTCACATATGATCCAAGGACAAGAGCAGGTTTGTGGGTAAGAGTGAAGGCAGGGAAAGTAGGAGATCTGAGAGGTAGAAGGCAGTCCATGAACAAGATGGCTGAAAGATTACAGAGCAGGTAGTATTTTTGGCACTATGAAAGAAACCTTGTGTGCATGTTTGTGGCCAAAAATTAGGAATAGACCTATATACGGCCCTGAAAGTACAGAAGAAAGCTATGATTGAGGAGGGAGATATGAATGAGAAGAAGTAGAGGAAATTTGTGATCTTGCACAATACCACCTATATCAATTTTGCACAGGGTGAAATATAAATAAAATGAATATTTATGGGGGGGAAATCTGAGTCAATAGAAAGCAAAACTGGGCATATTTACTTTTGGAGATAAATTTTTGTACTGTGTGTATTGGAATGTATTTCTGAGTAGATGTGCATAGGAACAGGCTAAAGGGCTGCATTCCTATGCACTCTTCTTTCAGAGAACACCCTACTAATTTCAGTTGAGTTAAATTTTTAATGAAAGTGCAAAAGATCAATCTGCCTGTGGGAGTTTACTACTTAACCCACCACTTTTCCACAAGGTATAAAGCTGTGCCTAAACCTCTGCTGCCAACAAATGAGAAGACTTCCACAAATCTCAGATCACCACCAAGAGTGAGGACTTTCTCTTGTCCCCACCTCTGCCACCAGTGTAAGGAACTCCACTTGTCCTATTGCGGTAGCCACAAACTATGGGGATCTCCTAAGTGCCCTCAAGGTACATCTTTAAGATAGTATACAATTTTCAGCCCTACTAGACACCTCCCTTTTTTCTTCACTGCTGCCACTTATAGACATTTTGTCTGAATCAAAACTTTCTCTTATGTAGCATTCCAGGAGGCCAAAAATGGATTAATAAAAAAATACTTAATTAACAGAAGTAGTAAGGTGGGCCCTTGGTATCAGCTGTGTTTTGGTTCCAGGATACTCCGTGGATACAAAAATCCATGGATACTCAAGTCCCATTAAATCCAGTGGCATAGTAAAATGGTGTCCCTTATATAAAATGGAAAAATCAAAGTTTGTTTTTTGGAATTTATATATTTTGAATATTTTCAAACTGTTGATGGTTAAATCCATAGACAAAACAATTCATGGATACAGAGGGCCAACTGTAAGTAACTAAGTAAGATGATGTAGTAAGTGAAGCTTGAGCTTCACTTCAAGAGTTATATTAACCATGCAGTATGAGTTTAGGATATGTTGTTTGTAGAATACAGTCTTCCAATCACAGCTTGCTCTGATATCATAGATATAATTATAAAACTATATAAGAATGTTGTTCTCACCAGCAATGGGAGGGCACATAATTTGTTATCAAGCTGTGTGTACTCAGTCTTACAAGATTCAATAAAGTGCCACAAAGAATCTCTCAGTACGGTATGTGAATTGGGATGATAGCATGCTGGGCATGAATCTTCACTCTGAAGGGCCTGTCTGAGGTTTTCAGGGACAGATGTTTGTGACTATGAAGGGATTTCAACTGCCTGCAGAAGCTTTGGACTAAACTAAAGAGATGATCACATGTCTTAAAAATCCCAGTTTACCTCTCCTGAATTCAAGTCTAATTAAAGCTGGAGCCAGGTCCTATCACATGGCTTTCTCCCAAAAAACTGCCATCCAAGTACAGCCAGGCTCCAACTCGGCTCCCTTAACTTGCTCCAGTGGCCATTTTTCTAAAGTCAGAAACTTCTGACTTTAGAAAAATGGCAGTGAAGTGAGTTAAGTGAGCCAGGCTGCAATTGGGCTGCATTCAAATTATGTCTTTTTAAAATTATAAAGTTGCAACATATCAAATTAGATTAATTATTTAATATATTTAAAACACAGGTTACGCTGTCCTGTACACTCCACTTTAGTTAATTCACTCTTAAAAACCACTCATTAATTCTTAAGCATAACTGATTGACTCTCTAGACCAAGGGTCAGCAACCTTCGCTTACCTGGGACCGGTCCCTTGCGGTGGTCACTTCCGGCAGGCCAGGGGGGGAATGGCAGCGCGCATGCTCATGCACGTGCACATGCCCCCCACTGCTGCCGTGCGCATGCCCCCCGCTGCCTCCACGCATGTTGCGGCCACCATTTTGTTTGCCAAAATGGCGGCCATGACACGTTTGCACATGTGCAGGAGTATGGCCAAAACGTGGCGGCCAAAATGTGTGGTGGCAGGGGGCGGCAGCGACCGGTAAGCGGGGGTCTGCGGGCTGGATGCGGCCTGCGGGTCATAGGTTGCCGACCCCTGCTCTAGACCCTAATCCTCCATTCACCCATTCCTCAAAATATCTCTCTAACTACCGTAACTACTCTATCCACCACCCTTATTCAAATCCCCCTCACAAGACATCCTACTAATCTCAGCTTTCCATTCTGTCACCCATTCCCAACAGTTCCTTACCTTGTATACAATGCATACCTAACCAAATTAGCTTAATATATAGTAAATTAAACAAAAGTTTGCACCAAAAATCCATTACATCATTTTGTTCTCCTATACACATTCACTTCAGAGGAGTGTCTGGGAAGTAATCCATTCCTGTTATGAAGATGAAAAAAGTACCTCCTTGTAATTACTCCTTACAATGTTAAAAACTAATTTGTTGTTTCTCACTACATTTGGTGTGTTTGTTTGTGTGTATATATATATATATGGGAGGGAAAAACTTATTGATAAGTGGCTTGCATAAAACTTGTGCCAAAATTCCTCTAAAATTGTAGAGGGTATAACATCACTCACATTTTTTAAAGTGATGCAATAAACAAGATCAAAGGGACTTTACTGGTGTCATCAAGATTTTCTGTCTAGCTACCTTTAAAATGTCCTTTTAAAGTAACTCCAGAGGAATTCATTGACTACTTGTCACTTGCTATTTACAAACTCTGCCTCGAGGAAAGCACTGTTGAACATAGCAGGATTTAATTCTGAGTAAATATGCATGGGATCAGAATGCCAAGCTTATGATGGACTTCCACTGAAGAAAATGTGTGTGTGTGTGTGTGTTTAATGAAAAAGCTTGGGCTGGCATCCTGTACATAATTTTCATTAAGAGACAGTCATTCAGACAAAAACCAATTTCCAGAGTGAACAAATAATGCAATTGTAGCAAAAGCCTCTCTTAAGCAAATTGCTAGAATTTGAGTACACTGTGAAGCCACTGAGTCCAAGAATTCTGCTGAATTTACAGTGTTTTGCATTGATTAGGAACGCTATCTGAATACCATCAGACTCCAATCACTGCTAGAATTCCTCAGGAGCAAAGTCATTGCAATTTTCTGAACAATGTCTGGCACCTAGTAAAAATGTACCAGCAATAGCAAAAATACTACTGTCCAAGAGGGCATTTCTTTCTGATATCATCAACTCCAGACTAGTTTATTGTCTGCTTCCTCTCTTAACCTATTTTCTTCTTCTGCTGTTTCTCTGCAAAAGTTCTGCAAAAGTATTGGGATACTATACAAAGCAACAAGGAAGCTAAAGATTATTTTGAAATGTTTATTTCTGTAAAATTATTTTTTGTTTTACAATACACTGAACCTTGAAATCAGGTAACTTCAAATCCCAGATACATAAAAATATTTCCCAAAACCAGATGCTTAAAAAGCCACAATAAACACTCCCCCACAAGAGATGAAAAATTCAGTCAACTAGAACTGCTCTATCCCTTCTTTTTAAGAGTAACACCTACAGATACTACTGAATAAGCAACTGCTAAGAGGAAGGAAGCGGATGAAGGAAACAAAAATGTATGTTTCTTTAAAACATTTTTATGTCAACTTTATTTATTTATTTATTTATTTATTCCAGGACTGGATCCAAAGTGGCATCCATAACTTTCCTAGAAAAAGGGTGACTGAAGGAGTAGAAGGAAAGGGGCAGAAGGAGCAGGCATATTCTGACATAAGGAACTTGCTGATGCAAAGACGATGGGTGTGATCCAGAATTGCTGTTGTTGTTGTTGTTGTTGTATGCCTTCAAGTCATTTCCAACTTATGGCTTTGCTAAGGTGAACCAATCGTGGGGTTTTCCTGGCAAATTTCTTCAGAGGGTGTTTGCCATTGCTATCTTCTGAGGCTGAGAGAGTGTGACTTGCCCAAGGTCATCCAGTGAGTTTACATGGCCAAGCTAGGATTCGAACCCTGGTCTCCAGAGTTCTAGTCCAACACTCAAACCACTACACCACGCTGGCTTCAATCCAGAATTAATTGTGCTTAAAGGATATTACATGGAAATGGGACATAAGTTAGGACCAATGCAGATGACCCTAAGGGGTGGCTCTGTGCTGCCGCGGGAGCATCAGATTGGGGCCGTAGCAACCATACGCTGTGGCTCTGATCCAGCTTTTTGCTTCTCCAAAAGGAGAAAGCAAATGCCACTCCTTTTTGGGGCAGCAAAAAGCCGCCCTTAGTGCTGCTGCCATGGCTCTTTTGTGACCCTTTGGCTCAGCATGTCTGCACGCTGCACCAACCGAGTGCCCTGGCACCGCATGCCATGTGGTTGGGCGTGCGGCGTGATGGCGGCGGTGGGGCAGGGTTGGGCAGCAGGCTTGCAGTCGCCCCACTCCAATTCCACCCCCAGGCCAGCCCTTTTGGCTGGTCTGCATCAGCCCTTAGTTGTGACAAAGTCTAATTGATTTCCATTAGTCTGTTCTAAGCATAAGGAACATGGTGGCTGATGTGGTTAAGATGCTGACTTTGTTGATTGCAAGATTGGCAGGTTGGCAGTGTGAGGCCCAAGTGCCATGTGATAGAGTGAGCTCCCACCACTAGTCTCATCTTCTGCCAACCTAACAATTTGAAAGCATGCAAATGCAAGTAGATAAATAGGTACATCTTTGGTGGGAAGGTAACAGTGTTCTGTGCAATCATGCTGGCCACATGATCATGGGGTAGTCTCTGACAATGCTGGCTCTTCTGCTTAGTAATGGAGATGAGCACTGCCCCCTACGGTCAGACACGACTTGACAACCTTGTCAAAGGAAAATACCTTTACCTTATTCTAAGCATGACTGCATCAGGATCCTTTGAATGATGAGAATAGTTAATAATAATGAAGTTCCGCTCAAAGGATAAATCTCAAAGTCCTTGCATGCTTAAAGTCAACCCAGGTATTAATTTGCACATATGCAAAAGTGCACCTATACATCCCTAGCTTACTGCTAGTAACTGAAAGTTTATTCTGCCCCCTGAGAGTCAGAGTGCATCCAAGTGAGAGTTACATTGTGCAGCTGATCTCCTTCATTCATAGAATTTTACAAGTACCCATTTATAGACTTCCTATGTTTTTCCATCAGTTTTTATATATTTTATTTTTTTATTCTTGAAAAAAAAATATTAAGCATATAAACCCAAACATATCATTCAGACTTTATGCAACATACAAATAACAACAAACAAGTAATAAACTCAAACTTATCATACCATCTGTATCAACTCGCATCTCCCACCCAATACCATCCCATTCATTCTCCCATCCAATACCTTCCCTCTCCCACTCCCCTTCCCATCCATTGCCTCTATAATTTTCTTCCTACCTCTCACTTTCATTCCTTTCCCTTTTTTCTCCTTCATACTTCCTCTCTCCACATCCTTCTCATTCTCATTCTCCTTCCCCTTCCCCTTCCATCCTTCCATCAATTTCTCCATCTTCCACTTCTCCTTCTATACCAGGGATAGGCAACCTTTCCCCTTTAAGGGCCGAGGGACTTCAGCTTCCAGAAGCCTCAGCCATGTTGGCCAATAGTCCCATGTTGGCCAATAGCTCCAGGGATTCTGGGAGCTGAAGTCCCTCGGTCCTTAAAGGGGAAAGGTTGCCTACCCCTGTTCTATACTCTACCCTTACACTCAACTTCTACACTTTCTCTTATCTTTAATCAACATACCATAGTCCCTCTAAATATCTATCCTTCCTCTTCTTATCTACCTTCTGTCTTTCTCTCCTTTCCAAATTTACCTTCACACCAGCTCACTCACATTTCTATCATACTCCTTTCTATCTGCTAGGGTATTTTATTTCTTCTCTTCTTGGTTACCTTCCCATATCTTTCTAATACCCTCCACCTCCCTTGGACAGCTATCCCCTTTACCTACATCTTCCTCCTTCCATATCTCTTTATATACTTCTATCCTATATTATATTTAATCTCTCTATATAACACATAATTAATTAATTTCATTATTTTAATCTCTTAATTATTTTTGTTATCTTTATCCTTAATCTAATTCCTCTCCTTTCTTTTCTGACAATGACTAATAATATAATACACTAAAAGAAAGATTTTTTTAACTAAAATTAAATATCGCTATCTTTCCCCATTTATTTTCCAGAAATTTTATGACCTTTCCCCATATTGTATTAAATTGCTTCAATGACTTATATTTCTTTAAAGATGCTAACCTATCCATTTCTATTGTTTCAAATAATTTTAATAGCCATTCCTCATTTGTGGGGATGTCTTCCAATTTCCATTTTTGGGCATAAGTTATTCTTGCTGTGGTTATCATGAAAAATAATATTTTCCCAAATTCTTTTTCCAAACTGTCTTCCATCATCCCTAACAAAAACAAGTCCAGTTTTAGCTGTATTTTATTCTCCAGTATAATACTAATTATCTCTTTGACTCCTTTCCAAGATTTCTTAGCTTTGGAACAGGTCCACCAACAATAGTAGAAGGCTCCCTGTTCCTCTCTGCACTTCCAACATTTGTTATCGTTCAACCTATAAATTCTCACTAATTTGTTTGGAGATAAATACCACTGGAAGAACACCTTATAATAATTCTCTCTTAAATTTTTTGAAGTGGTATAGCTGAGTCCTTTTGTCCAGGTTCTTTCCCATTGCTTCAAATGTAGTGGGTGCCCTATTCTCTTTGCCCATTTGATCATTGGGTCCGTAACAATTTCTTCCTCCATTCTATTTTCAATAGTGCTATACACTGATCCTATAATTTTATGTTTATTTCCTGAAATTAACTCCCCCATCTCTGATTCATCCTTCTCCTTCTTCCTCAAATCCTTTGTTTTTCCCATCCACCCTATACCTCTCAGAGAGCTGTCTATATTATCATTTTCAAAATATCTTTAAAAAAACAACAACAAACAGTCATGGTAGAAAAGACAGAACAGCTACACTTTATGTCAAATGGCATTGTATGCTGGGACGCCTCCATCTAAAAATATCCTCAGTGTTTGGTCAATTGCATATAGGAGATTTAAAGCATCTCAGTTGTGGGGCAGGTATTAAGAACGATACTTGGATGCTAGCTAACCCATACCAATTTTGATTATTTGTCCAGTATTGTCTATTGTAACTGGCAGTGGATCTTTAGTAAATATAGTTCACAGTACCTACTACTTGATGCTTTAAGCCTGGAATGGAGATGTGTTGTTGGCCTAGAACTTCCATCAGCACAGGCCAGCATAAGCAATGAGAGCAGATGCAGCTCAAAAACCACTGGAACACCATAAGGTGCCCACACCTGCAAATGACAGGCACTGAATCTGGGGAAGGGTGACCGTGAGTATGCCAGTGACAATAATGGGTTAGGAAATACTAGGAGCTGTAGTCCAGGAAGTAACCTTCCCCAATTTTGTTATTTTTAAAATCTGGTTTAGTGTTTTCAGTTTTCAAACCCTTTAATGGAGGCATGCAGAATTTCTTGAGGAAACACCAGCTGGCTCCTTCTAGACCAGCTTTTGAGATAAGAACACATCTTGACTTGGAAGAAATTCAGCTTCTATTGCTATCTCTATCCTTCAATCCATTTAACACAGGCACATGTATTATGTATTTGGCCCCCCTTTTAGAAGTTTTGCAGACAGTGCTGGAAATATAACAAAATCCTTCTTCTAGGTAACTGAAACAGTGTCCTGTATCTGCAATGGCTTCTCCTTTGCTTCAAATTTTATCAGTCTGCCTCAAGGCACGGCATGACAATGAATGTTACTAGCCAGCCGACAGACCAAACCATCTGTCTCTGTTTTATCTGTTAGAAAGTCTCAAGAAAATTTCAACTGGAGTCTGAGCTTGTCTACATAGATCAGTGCTGATCTGAACTCATTTTAGCTAGCTGCTGAATTGGGTTGCCTATCCTCAAAAATATTTGGGCGCTGGTAGAAATTTTAAGATACACTGGATTTTCAAGGTTCAAGTTCCTGTTCATTAAAGAAAGGAAAATGCAATTCTACAAAAATATATCAAGATATAAACATTTTTTTTAAAAAGAGAGAGGTTGTCCCTTTGCTCTATTGTTAGATTTGTCATCATGGCTTCTGGTCATGGCTTCTGCTTATGTTCAGAAGAAAACTAATCTGTACACACACCCCTGTTCCCATTTTACTTACACTCAATCTGACTTATACAGGTTCATGTAATAAGACATACGAGTTTATCACACGGGGGACAATTGGAAGTATAAATGGTGATTAAACCGTAATAATCCTGCAGTTGCGCTAATGGTTTTCACATGAATAACCCATGATAATCCTGCAAAACGTCAAGATGAAACATGAATAAAGTGCCATAATCCCGTGAATAACCAGGCAAGAAATAGCAGCAAATCATTCACAGAATTTTCCCATGAATGACTTTTTGCTGTTTATTGCCTGGTTAGTCCCTGGTTATTCACGGGAGAATGGCTCTTGTATTAATCTCATTGTAATCACATTTTGATGTCAACTGCATAATTTTCATGGGTTAATTCCTGTTTAAACTCCTAATTTCCTCCCATGTGATAGATACCACAATCATTTTGGTTTTGGTTATGACAAACTGAAGATTACAATGTTCCATCCTAAAGCTTTTTAAAACAAAGGTGGGCACACTGCAACTCAGGAAGTCATTTTTGGATTCTCCAAGACTCTGCAGGTGCAATTTTGATTTACTGGAAGTAACATCCCACCATTTTCAGGGGCATTTGAGGGATGTTTTTGCTGTTTGGAAGTGGAGAAGCCCCTAAAGTAGTGTTGTGTAACAAAAAGGGAAAAACAGCTTTTTTTGAGGGCAAGGGCTTGGGGCATTTGGTGGGTGGCAAGGTTACCTACACAGACCACATTTGGCCTGCAGGCAGCATTATTCTTACTGCTGCCTTAAAGAAAAGGGAACATGTTGAATAAATTCAACATATTATTTTTGTTAAATAGGTTGGATCCAACTTTTTCACCCAACCTCTGTAGAGCAACTGACTAGAAAGAAAGCCTAACAATATCAACAAGAATCCAACTTTATAACAAAGAATCAGTAGCATCTCATGGGATTCCAAATGTTCCTTGAAATAATATTTTAAAGGTTTTCCTAACTTGAAAACAAAAAAGAACACAATGGTAGGACTGTGGTCTCAAGTCCTTATCTCAGATCTTATGAATATCCATTACTTTCTCCAAAAGAACAATGAGAACCCAAACAAGATTGCTCAGCAATACAATGTTACTCATTACTCAATGTTTTTAGGACTTCACCTTCTATATGCTGGTATCTGATTTGACAGACATATTTCGAAATGAAACATCTTGATCAGGGGTCCTCCCAATGTAATCAGACTGCACCTCCCAGCATTCCTCACAATTGGTGATGCTGGTTAGTGAAACTGTAGTCCAGCAACATCTGCAGGTTTAACAGATCCCCATCCTTGATCTTGCACATAATGTTTGAGAATGGTGGAATTTTACATGATAAAAATCTAATGTGTCACTCCTACACGTATGAAAGAAAATAATTCTTAAAGGAAGCAAAGCCATTGTACAACTGATCAGGGCAAAAGTGGTCTGTTTTCATCTATGAGCTTTTTATGTGTACACTGTATTTTAACTGTACATAACACATTCCTCTATTTGAAGAGCTGTCCAATCAATATCTGACTGAAACATAGAGAATCTGCACAGATCACCTGGTCACAGTATCTACCACTATGCTGAGATGCATTTCTATTTTCATATAGTTATTATTTCCAAATGTGCATCTATACCAAAATTATGCAGACACCCTGTTATCTTCTTTTATCTTATGCCCTTTAATCTTTTTTGTTGTTGATGATGATGCATTTCCTTTTTTTGGGGAGGGGCATCCATAAGTGGATTCCATAATTGTACTCTGCATTAAGAAGTGAAAGTAAGAAGCTAAATATATGGTTGACCCTTTAAGTCAGGGGTTGGCAAGGTTTACTTACCTGAGGCTGGTCGCTGGTCCCTGGGTCTTCCACCGGGCTGTTGGGGTGGGGAAATGGCAGTGCACGGGCTCACGCATGCGCGGCCCCCGCTGACCCCCGCCACCGCTGCCACCGCCAACCCCACCGCCACAGCATGCACTGGCGCTGTGCCACCACCGTGCGCAGTATGACTGCCATTTTGGCAAATAAAATGGCGACCACAATGTGCGCAGTGGCAGTGCATGCGGCAGCGGCGGGGG
Source organism: Phrynosoma platyrhinos (assembly GCA_020142125.1). Taxonomy (NCBI): domain Eukaryota; kingdom Metazoa; phylum Chordata; class Lepidosauria; order Squamata; family Phrynosomatidae; genus Phrynosoma; species Phrynosoma platyrhinos. Next base: position 167,115,499 of record CM034706.1, on the reverse strand, counting down.
TCGGTAGGTGCAGCCCATGGGCCGTAGGTTGCCGACCCCTGCTTTAAGTAGTAGCAATATATTTAACATAGACTGACTTTGGCCTTAGGATATATCATGATATAGCTTCACTGATGAAGTAGGCTATTGCTTTTGAAAGTTCATGCCACAATAAATTTGCTAGTCTTTAATGTGTCACTGTTACCAGTTGTGCTCAATAAATATGAATATTAGAATTTGATGTATAAGACAGGAAACCTGCCTGTTGCCAAAGCCTAAAGAATTCATAATGGACAAACTAAGACTGTTGATGCTGGTCTGGACGCTTTGTCCATCTTGGAAAATCCAGGTCTCATTTTGAAACTGCAAAACTGGAAGTTACCCCTTCCCCCCTCTCTGCTGTCAAGGAAATGGTTGCATTGACGGAGAGCTATCAGTGCTTAACTGCCCTGAATACTTCCATGGAATGGACACATGCCAAACTGGCTTGGACTGGTATAGCCCCATTAAGAGGTAAATCTCTATACTGATTGGCTGTGCATGTCCAACTCCATTATCTTGGTTGCTCAGACAATTTAGAGCCATTATCAAAACTTGCAAGAACATGCTGAGGTCATATTTGCTCTACCTAGAGGCATTCTTCACTCTAAGGAGACCATCTCTCAAGTTAGGAAAACCTTTAAAATACAGAGACACAGAGATAATCTCTCTTTTTAACCTGCCCTCTCTTTTGACCTGCCTCCTACCTCTCCAATCTCCAGTCATCCTCTGCATGTCAGAAGACCTTATCCCACGGGGCCAAAAGCAGCAAGAATCGGCTAAGAATCAGGCGCTATAGCGCTATAGTTTTCCGGGTGATCCCACGACGTCGCTCGGAATCGGCTAAGAATCAGGCGCTATCGCGCTATAGTTTTCCGGGTGATCCCACGACGTCGCGCGGAATCCGCTAAGAATCAGGCGCTATTGCGCTATAGTTTTCCGGGTGATCCCACGACGTCGCTCAGAATACAACAAGAAACCGCTCGGAATGCAGCATCATTCGGGTTCTTTTGTATTCCTGTTTTCATCGGGCATTGCAATAGCGCTAGCTTATCCATAGCGCTATTATAGCGCTAGCGCCATATTATACTAGCGCTATAGTACTGCAATGATGCTCATACGGTTTCTTGCCACTTTTGAGAGCAGCGTGGGATAAGGTCCAGAGAGTGTTAGATTCCACACTGTCCCTCATCCCTTTCTTTTGAGAAACAGCTTGTATGGAGTATAGGGTGTTCTGTTGGTTCCTGCTGCTATCTTTTTCTGTCTTTTAATAAAGAAATAATATTTTGCTTCAAAATCAGCTTGCCCTTCTGCCTCATTTTTAGTTGGAGCCACTTTGGTTAATTGTCCATTTTTAAACCCTTCAGCCTGTAAGATCCTGCAGAAAACTAGTGCCTGGAAGAGCTTCCCACCTAAAATAAATGGTGCACTGCTCTTAACACCACAAGACTCTGTTATTTTAGGTATTGTGGGCTGTAGAATTCAGTTACAATGATCACCATATGCTCTTAAAATGCCACAAATGGGAAAGAGCAATGTTAGGGAGAGGAGGAGGATATAAATAGTGCAAGCATGAGATGTTTGTGCAGAAGTATGCATCTCATCCCATAGATAGATAGAGAGACAGATGGTTGTGCCCTCAAGTCATTTCTGACTTATTCCCTAAGGAGAATCTGTCATGGCAAGGCTTGTTCAGAGGGTATCTGTCATTACCTTCCTCTGAGGCTGAGAGAGTGAGACCTTCCCAAGATCACCCAATGGGTTTCCACAGCTGGGTTGAGATATGAACCCTGCTCTTGGAGAGTCCTAGGCTGAATCTATAGGAAGGTCTATCCCAGCTACACTGTGTAGTATCCCTGCTCCAGTTTGACCCTTGTACTGCCACACATACCTGTTTTAATTCTAACTGAAATCAGTTTGGAAAGTCACATAGGACCCCCATAATGTAGCCACATCAGTGAAAGATGGTGTTTTTACTGTATGCACACATTTACCGTATTGGTTTATATCCAGTCACACAACTACAGCAGCTGTGAGGGTTTTTTGAAATTCCTGCTGCACATGTGCATGTTTGCACAGTCACTTAATCAAATAGCCTAACCCTTCCTGCCGATGCCACTCTGATTCCAACTTGGGGGTCAAACAACATTTAAAAAAAAAAACTTTCCCCCCCCAATACTAAAGTAAACGATTTTTTTTAATTGTCTTAGAAGAGCCCTCACTAAAAAAGAAGTGTTTTCACATCAGAACAAGAGCACTTTTCATTGAGTTATGCACTTTTTCATTGAATTATGCTAAATCAAAGCAGAAAGAGCATGCTTGGGTTATCAGTAGGTTGGCCTCATTTGGGGTGAGTGGAAGAAACAATTAATGCTCACTGGGATCAGGAAACACAAGAAACATACATTATACTTCTCAGGTCTAATGGCAATCTTAACCTTAAATACACTGGAATTCTCCCTGGGCTTAGAGCATATCTCACAACTTACACAGTACAAGTGCTTAAAAAAAAAACCCTGGCGCATGATCATTCCTGCAATTATCAAGTTGATATTAGTGGTACTGGATATTGCTAACTGAACAAGCTGAGTTTTATACTCTTTTAAAAGTTTGATCTGTTTGAAATGAATTATAATGGAATGAATGACATTTTAATATGTTTGTTTTGTGCATTGCTTTGAGCACAATGTGTTGGGGGGGGGAAGTTACCCAAATAAACTAAGCCTATTTTAAGAGATTTATTGTTTGGCCCATTCCTACTCCTAGTAAACTCCTGCCAGTTTTCTGCGCAGGTCTGTTTTGGCCCACCTTCAAGGACTGTGTAGCACCTGGTTCTCCTTTCTGGTGCTGCTCCAATGTTAAATGGATTGTGGTAATCACAATTCTTGGAAATAATCTAATTTCAAAGGCAAAATACTCTGATTTACCACATGGCAGGGCTACAAATCCTTTCCCCATATTTTGGTATGTATAGCAAAGAGTAAACCTTCATCGTTATGCTACTTCACAGCATGCCAAAAGTCTTGGTCTTATAAGACAGGTTCTGAAAAATGGGGCATAAAACTACACTAGTTTGTACTCCTTCAGCAAGACTGGAAAAACAAGCCAGAATTTGGAACTTGCTTCCTTAACATAGCAAAATCAGGATTTAAAGCTGGTGAACAAATCCTAGCTTGCTTGACAACACATAATCACATTTATTCCTGGTTCATATACCATGGGATATATCATGCTAAATCTTTATTAGCTCATTTTTGTAAAAGGAGGACTAACACTAGGTAAACGTTACTTGTTAACCTCTTGACATAAGGCCTTATCACACTACACAGTTATAGCAGTATGATTCCACTTTAACAGCCATTGCATTCCTATTGAATTCTGGGGCTTGTAGTTTGAGACACTAGACCTCTCAGACTAAAAATTCTGAGTAGTCTGCCCCAAACTGCAAATCCCAGGAATGCCTAGGATGTTGCCAAGGCAATTAAAGTGAAACCATAGCGCTTTTATTGTTTGGCATCTTTCCTACTCTTGCTTTGGTACTCTTGCTCTGGGCATTGGGTTGTCAGTAGGTTGGCCTCATTTGGTCTGGGCAGAATACTTATTCAAGAAAGAGTTGTATTAGTAGTCTCCAAAGCAGTATTTTACAGTTATGGAGTAAGTAACTTGTTGCCCCCAGATGCTGGCCATAACTCCTTTGACTAGCTGTGGTTGATGGCACTTTTGAGGCCAGCAACATGGCGGTGGGCTGGCACAGTTACATGGTGAAACAGATAGATCAGTGTAGCATTATGCAATACCAGGCCTATGGCCTCAGCTGCTGCTACGCTGCAGAATTAATGCAGTTTGACACTGATTTAACTGTTTAATTGGGTTTTGTGGTTTGTTGTGGCATCAGACACAAAAGGCTAAATATCTCACAAAATGTATCTACATATCCCAAAATTCCATAGCATGAAGCCATGACAGTTACAGCAATATTAAAATTCTGCAGTATAGATGCAGTTCTTAAAGAAGGTTGAAAAGTATTCGTATAAACAAGGATTATTATTATTTTATAGACTAACAGATTTATTGTGGCATTGAATGACAGGGCCTTTGCAGACTGCCAGAAATAGTGCAAATTCAGTCCACTTTAAGGGTTAGGGTTAGGGAATCATGGGAACTGTACTTTATTGTGGCACCAGAGCTCTCTGACAGAGAAGCCCAATGTTTCAGGAAAAAAACAACAATTCCCATGATTCCCTAGCACTAACCCTAACCCTTAAAGTGGACTCAATTTGCACTGTTTCTGGCAGTCTGCAAAGGCCACATATGTCACTCCATTGGGGGCATGAAGTGCTATTTGGCATGGATGTGAGCATTGATTTATTACAATGTATGGCTACCTCTCTGGAAAATCTTTGACAGAAAACAGTAGATAAGATGCCGAGAGGTTATTCCTCTCATTGGCGTCCTTGTGAAGACATTCCTCCAAAGATATTGGAAAACTTGTTAAAGGTTTCAAGGAAGAGAGATGGAAAATATTGATTAAATGTAAAAACCCACTATATTATGAGACAGTAGAAGAACTCAATAAACAGCTTATCAAAAGAAGGTGAAAAGGTGATTTGTTAATGCTCACTTGGAGGAAAAGAACGGTACACATCCCTTTAATTTACAAAACAAAGGACAAAAACATGCTCTCAAGAGTGCTTACTTACTTAGCATGATTTATTTATCACATTTATATTTCATTCTTCCTTCCAAGGGCTTAGGATGGAGCAGCATGTGTGGAACTATTCGGGTAAACATCTTCACAAGTCTATGAGGTAATATTGGGGGGTTGCAGACTGCCAGAAATAGTGCAAATTGAGTCCACTTTTAGGGTTAGGGTTAGTGCTAGGGAGTCATGGGAATTGTTTTTTTTTTCTGAGACATTGAGCCTTCTCTGTCAGAGAACTCTGGTGCCACAATAAAATACAGTTCCCATGATTCCCTAGCACTAACCCTAACCCTAAAAGTGGACTCAATTTGCACTATTTCTGGCAATAGACCACAAACAACAATAGCTAAAGATGATTTGACTTTAGCTTTTACCAGGCTGAGAGCCAAATTAGATGAAAACAGAGCCAGCTTTATCATTAGACAAAGTGAGGAGGTTGTCTCAATTATAAATGCTGGGAGGAAGTGGAAAAGGTATTGAAGGAAAGAGATGTGTGTCAGGGAGCCTGCCCTGAGCCTGCTAGTCTGCTGCCTTCAGGTTTGGTGGAGGACGCTGCTCCATTGCTGCCAATGCTTAAGAAAGATTCAATGGCCTTTCTGAACACAGAACTGGAAGGCTCACTGCCTTAATTTCCTCAAGCACCAAAATGACCAGGATAGTCCTGAATGAGATAAGGTCGTCTGCTATCTGGTTTTGTATATCTTTAATTTCTTTTTCTTTTTTTGGAAAATGCTACAGGAGGAGAAAAGGTGAACCAAAGAACTGGAAGAGGAAATACCCAGTTGCACATGCCATTTTAACTTGTGTTTTAACTTGTGAGTGTTTTAACTTGTGATGTTGTTTTAATCTGCTGTACGCTGCCCCGATTGCGCTGCAGAGGGGCAGGATAATAATAATAATAATAATAATAATAATAATAATAATAATAATAATAATAATAATAATTTCCCCATTGTAAAAAAATCCCCAAAACGAGGCCATAGTCTAGCCAGAAAAGAGTACAGTGGGTCCTTGGTATCTGCTAGGGTTTGGTTCCAGGACCTCCCTGTGGACACTTGTAGGGCAATTTAAGTTGCCTAAGGCTTCAACCTTTAGTAAGGAAACAAAAAATATTGAAATATCAAAAATGTCAAAGCCAAGCCT
>CM034706.1:167085065-167105629 GCA_020142125.1 Phrynosoma platyrhinos | reverse complement strand
TCAAGCTGACTGTTCAGGTCACAACAAAGTGGTCAAATCTCTGGACATCCTTCACCAAGGGCAAGAAAACACCAGTCTTTGTGCTGGATATAGTCTGCAGGAGGTCCCCATCCTCCCACCAACTTGCTTGTTGCCTTTACCTCTGGTCACTGATCAGAGATAAATGATAGATCAGGCATTTAAAAATTTTTCCTAAAAAAGAGAACTTTTCATTTCAAGGAAATGAGTTTCTGAAATTTTCCTATTATGTTTAAGAAATCTTTAAAATGAAAAGTTCTCTTTCCTAGGAAAATATTTTAAATGCCTGATACAGATTTTTCAAATGTCTATTGTTTACAAGAATTTAAGATCATCTAATTTCACTCCATGCAAAGCTGTTCTGTCACACTACCATCAGAGAAATTCTGTTTTTGAACAAGTTCTACTCAGTTTATATTTATTGTTCACTGACAGCTTCATTGGAGAAAATTCTTGTAGCAAGCTCTGTCAGACTTATAGATAGGACTGCTGTGTTCTATAAAACATAGATGAAGATTAGGATTGTAATCCAGGGATGGGCAAATTGCAGCCCACAGGTCATATCCAGACTCCAAACTTCAAGTATCCCCACTCTTGCTCCTTCAAATTTAGTGGGAAGAGTTCCATGTTTTTGTCTCCAAAAGGCTCATAGCTTTTTGACCCATTTTGGGAGATAAATATGCTCCCCCCCTGCACCCTTTTTGTAAACTCCATAAAACCTCCTTTTCCAAACAAGAAGTGATTGGATGGTAAAAGTGGTGTGTACATTGTCACACATACTTCACATTTTATTATGCTTGCTGAGTAAATCTTTTTTCTGCTTTGTGGTTTTTGTTTTGTCCATGGACTACTCAGAGCTCTTCCCACTTATTTCCCTGCCTTGCAGAAACAAGTTGCAGTTCCTGTAACACAATTGTATTGGGAAGGATAAATGTGTTGAGTGCCAAGCCAGCTCACAAGCTGATGATATTTAACAAGCAAGGGGAAATGATTCTTCTACCCATAATGATAAAATGTGTGGTTTTGCTGTATGTGAGAAAAGGCAGAACTGGGGAATAGCGATAACTAATAATTATTTTTATTGTGAAGTTTCCCATAACATGGCTGGTTTAGTTGGCAGATATGCAGTAAAGGACCTCACAATGGAGTCTAGTTATCTCATTGGCACTTTGGAGTGGATGAGACAGTTATTTTCTCTTTCTCCCCCATTCATATATAGTACATATAAATCACACGCACACCAATACTGTTTATGATGTATGCACATTTTGTTAAATCCATTTGAAAAATAAGCTGAGCAAAATTCTTAACCCTATGTAGAGGCCAAATTCAATAAGTGCAGCTGATAGCCATGTTGGACCCACAGGTCATGCACATACTTTCCAAAATTTTACAAATGAAAACTGGGATATGCGTGGCCAAGCAACATCACAGTGTGTTCAAGATGGCAAAAGTTATTAATGATGCCAAGAGAGGCTTCAGCAATTTGTTTTTTGCCTGAGGCTGTTGGGAAGGGCAAGATTCTCCCCCCTGCTCTCCACCTGAGTGCAAGCTACTTTTGCACTTTCAATTCAGTTTGTAGCAACTGAATTAAGCTGAGGACAATGTGAGAAAGTGGGAGGGGGAGACAGAAACTGGGAGACTTTCAAAGCAGCTTAAAAAGTGGGATGTCAAGAAATTAAGCAACAACACACCTGCTGTATTGGGAGAGTTGGCAGGTATGCATGCAATTGTTGAAGATGAGGAGCCACTAAGGAAATAAAGGTGGCAAACATAATTTGGCATGACAAACATGGGTTGAATATGTCAGGATTCAAAGTCAAACCCAGACTTTTAAGAGGTAAACATGAAAAGCTCTCACTTTCTCCCACACTTTATTATTTTTTAAATCAACATCTCTCTTTAGCATTGATGAAGCAGTTGAACAGTTCTTTTTAAAAAATTAGCTGAATCAAATTCACACTTATTCCAAAGACACTTCCTCCTCCCCAGACTTAGACCCATGGACTGCAACCAGAATTAAAACTTCTCCTTGATCCAAAGCAAATTTCCCCATTATATCTAGCTGTAGTAATAGTAATAGTAGTAGTTTTGTAACATATGGTGACCCTAAGGTGACTCTGTCAAGTTGTTTTCTTGGGAAGATTTTTTTAAAGGGTTTGTTACCAATGCCTTTCTATGATGCCAAGAGATTATGACTTGCTCAAGGTGACCCAGTGAGTTTCCATGCCCGAGCGGCGATTTGAACACTGTTTCCCAGTCATAGTCCAATGCACAAACCACTACAGCGTCCTGGCTTTTTTCTAGCTACAAATCCTAAATCTCCCAACAGGTTGCTCATCTAGATCAACCCTCTATCTCCTGTTGACCCTGATTCACTGTTTGGAAAACTTACATTCTTGAACTACAGCTATCTGGGGAATTCTCTTTCATCTCCTTCATTAGTTTGCTTTTTTTAAAATAAAAACAAGTCTTCATCATAAACCAAATAGATATTCAAATATTTTAAAACATATCTTATCTCAAAGTACTAATTTCAACATATGCATTTATATTTTATCACAAGTGTGTGTTATTTTAATGCATAGATTATTGTAGTTATTGGAGCCAAAATTGTGTTGCAATAGTAAGAGAAAGGGTCAACTCTGACAGATAATGGGGTTGCAGACTGCCAGAAATAGTGAAAATTGAGCCCACTTTTAGGGTTAGGGTTAGGGTTAGGGAATCATGGGAACTGTGTTTTATTGTGGCACCAGAGCTCTCTGACAGAGAAGGCTCAATGTCTCAGAAAAAAAACCACACAATTTCTATGATTCCCTAGCACTAATCCTAACCCTAAAAGTGGACTCAATTTGCAATATTTCTGGCAGTCTGCAACCCCCATAGTCACAATCTGTAGATCAGATTTGTCTGGGAAGGTGAGCTGATTCAGGCTGTATTTTGCCACATATAAATATAGGAAGGTGCTTTATACTTACACTTATACTAAGGCACAAAACTGGTCCAGGTAGCCTGTATTACCAATTTGGGCAGTAGGATTTAGGCAGAGACCTATTCTAACTTTGCCTACATGAAAGAAAGCCTTTAATATAGAGATGTCTATGACTAAACCTGGAAATTATGCTCATAAAGCTATACTACTGAGTTGTGGTCCTTCTCTTTAAAATGGCTGAAGAGCAGAAGATATTACTTTCAACACACTTGCCTTTCATGTTGATGCTTTCATTATTTCTCACAATAGATTTAGCTGTCTGGAGCTGACTTCAAAAAATGTGCTGTATGTTGCTGCCACAATGTGAAAGTTGTATTTTTCCCAAGAGGTTTGCTCATTTTATTCATCAATTACTTAATTCCCAGACACATAATTTAAAGCACCTCTGGGCTAATTTGGCACAGAAGAGGAAATAAATATAAAATATTAATAGAGTAATTACAAATTTATGAGGCACAGAGCAGCCACATTACCTACCATAATCTGTATTAATGTTAAAATTAGAAAGGAATTATATGGCAGGGAAAGGTGTCATTTAATAATTAAAGCATCCATTTAATACATCTTACAATTAGAAACAAAGCCAACAGAAATGCTGTTGACAGGAAGTAATGTTCCCCAGTTAGTGTGCACAATTGTGTGTGTGTTTGTGTATGCCTTCAAGTTGCTTGTCAACTTATGTTAACCCCATGAATTCAATAGCTTTTTTAAGGCAAGGAACACTCAAGGGATGGTTTTGCCAGTTCTTCCTTCTAAAATAAAGTGTACAATGCCTGGCATTTGTTAGTGGTCTCTCATCCAAGTGCTAACCATGGTTGAACCTGATTAGCTTCCAAGATCAGACAGGATCAGGTGCCTTTAAGGTATTTAGGCCCTTAAATTAGACTTACATATGTATAGTTAAGTATATAGGATGGATAAAAGTAAAACTTTCAGTTGGTTTGCTGAAATCTGGTATAGCATGTTAATATCCTCATTCTTTAGAGCTTGAGATGTTCATTTTTAAAACGAATCCATTCCTTGTTACTTGTCCAGAGTGTTTCAAAATCAATTTGTTGCTAGTTGTTACAGTGTTTGAAAATTAACTACATTGCATTACTTGGGGTTTTTTTTAGTTACTTTTGTTAGATGAAAAAGAAAAGGGCTGATAAAAAGAATTACATAAAATTGTGTTGATCCAAACCAATTTCTAGAAGTTTTTATACTCTAACAGGAGCAAATATTTTGTAAATTTAATGGGTCTTGCCAAATGAAGAACAAGCCTCCACCCCCACAATACTTTGGATTACAATAAAGGTAAAGGTAAAGGTCTTCCCCTTTGACAAGGTTGTCAAGTCGTGTCCAACTGTAGGAGGCAGGGCTCATCTCTGTTCCTAAGCCAAAGAGCCAGTGTTGTCAAAGACAACTCTGATCATGTGGCCAGCATGACTGCACAGAATGCTGTTACCTTCCCACCAAAGTTTATTTACTTGCACTTTTTGCTTTGCTTGCACTATTTCTCTACTTACTTGCACTATTTATCTACTTGCACTTTTGCATGCTTTTGGACTGCTAGGTTGGCAGAAGCTGGGACTAGTGATGAGAACTCACTCTATCACGCAGCGCTTGGGCTCGACCTGTCGACCGTGCAATCATCAGAGTCAGTGTCTTAACCGCTGAGCCACTGCATCCCACATTACAATAGGGACAGTTTATAACTACATATTGCTGATGGGAAAATGCCATCCCATTATTGTGGGAATTGCAGTTAAATTCAGAGGAACAGGAGACTTTAAAGGAGTAGCAATGACAATGATGTCATTATCCCTGCTAATCAAAAAGATCCCAAGGCTTTGACCCTGTGAGCCTTAGCTCCACTGCACCATTGGTCAGACCTCTTGTCCATCTAGCTCCACTACATCACCAGTCAGACTTATGGCCATTTTAATTCTGACTGGCAGCATTTGTCCATGGTTTCATGCAGGAGTCTTTCCTAGTTCTACTTGGAGACCCTTGGTATCCCCTAGTGGCAGTGATGTCCCATGGGTTGGTGTAATCCGGTGCAGTATCTCATGGTGTTACCCCTTCCCATTGACCCCCTCTCATTCCATACCATAAAGAATCCTTAGTAATTTATTTTTTGTACTAATGTTACTCATAAATCATAATTCCTATATATCACCAAATGTAATGGCAATGGTTGTGACATAAACAACTGGCAAAATTAAAATGATACTTTAAATCACAATACCATATGCACATCATTTACATTTATGCAGTTTCATGTGGTTGAGGTGAAAATTAGGTAAGATGTGATATTTTAAAAGAATTTTTTTTAAATAATACATTTTTAAAATTAAAATTGTAATGTTATTTTAACAAAACACCCTGAGAATCCCTTCTCCTCCCACTGAGTCTCACCCCACTCACACCATCTCTTCCACTTAGCTCCAACATTTTTAACAGGGTGCCTGTTTCTGCCAAAAAGCAAATGTTTGAGGAGCAGTAGTATCACCTATGTGGCCCACACTCCCCACAGTCTCTTAGGACTTTATCACATGGGGGAAATCCCATGCAGAAGCAGAGTTTTAAATAGAAAAAAAACCCCGCAAACACAGGTAGATTTTCAGACAACGTTGCTGTTAAAATGTGCTTGACCCAAATGGAAAATAGTCAAAAGCTGTTTCTTTTTACTTTTCAAAAATCCCGAAAGTAAAAAGGAGCGGCTTTTGACTACTTTCCATTTGGTTAACCACACTTTAACAGTGATGTGTGTAAAAATCTACCTGCTTTTGCGGGTTTTCTCCACCTTTTAATTCCCATTTCTGCACGGGATTTCCCCCATGCGATATGGCCCTTAGTGATGCCCCTGCCTGGTGGCCTTTCTTCCAACTACTATCTAGGACTGACCTTGCTTAGTTTCCAAAATTGGACAAGATTGGTCACATTCAGGGTGTTACAGTGGTGGCAGCTTCTGCCAATTTCAGTGCTCTGGTAGCAGTAAGGAGGCAAAATGAGAAGTGCCAGGAGCAGATCACAAAAGGTTTTGCATTCAAAGGACCCCAAGCCCCTTGCCCCACCAGCATACACAACTGGGAAAGAAACTTTACTAGGAAATCCTTGGAACTGGTATGGGGGCAAAATGGAGTGTACATGTGTCAACCCAACAGTGGAGTAGTGGGAAATTTTGAAGTGTAGATGCTCATCATATCATCCCCCTCAGCCAAAGAGAGTCCAACATTTAGGCAGTGGTGTTGATCCATAACACCAAACCACTTACCACAATTTTTAGCCTCTGCCTAAAGTGGGTGTTTTGCAAAACTAACAGGTCTTAATGGCCTATTCAAGACCTAGCCACCAAAGAATATTGTTGGTAGCTCATGACAATACATTATTGCTCAGATAATTCATCCCCTCTTCTCCATGCATAAGCTACAGTGAGCATTGTAACTACATTCATAGTCCTATATGGCTCAAGGCCAGGCGATTTGAAGTACCTTATCTTCCCCTATGAGCCTGCCAGAGCTCTAACATCTGCAGGAGAGGCACTTCTCTCTATCCCACTGCCTTGACAGGCCTTCTCTGTGGCTGTTCCCACACTTTTGAACTCAATCCCTAGGGAAGTTCCATTCTAATTCATTCAATCATTTATTGTATTTGACTAAAAGCCATTACAACTCCAGAAGAGAAACTGCATATATATCCATAGAAATATCATATAAGTGAATCCCTTGCACAGCCTATAGCAATATCTATATTATAGTAATATCTGTCAGATAGGTAGCAGATAATAGGGAAGCAGATACTAGGATGACTCCTTCTTTGTTTTTCTTCCAGTGTCAAACACAGAGAATCTATACAAATTCTACCTAGGCAACAATGAAATTGAAATGGTAAATTATTTTCCATTCCTGAGATCAAACACTGATCAGAACAGAGACTGCAGTCACGAAATAAGGATAAGACTAGAAATGGGAAGGGCAGTGATGAAGGAGCTAGACAAGATCCTAAAGAGTAAAGATACACAAGTGAATATTAAAGTTAGAATTGCCCAGTCACCATGTACAGGTGTGATAAAGTGAAGAAACAGATAAAAAGAAAATCATTTCATTCAAGATGTGGTGCTGGAGAAGAGTGCTGAGGATACCATGGACAGCCAAAAAATGATAAACAAATGGGTCCTTGAACAGATCAGGTCTGAACTCTCCCTAGAAGCCAAGGTGACGAAACTGAGACTGTCGTACTTTGAACACATCATGAGAAGGCATGAATCCTCTACCATGAACTTTCCCCACCAATACTTTATAAAATTGCTTTGCCACTAATGAAAGATTTTGTCATCAAGCTCTTCTTTGGTGCCACAGATATGATTTCTTTGTATTTCCGTGGAAAACCATTCATTCTGAGAGTATATTGAATTCAGAAACTGCTCCATAATTCTTCTAATGGGCTTCAGTGTAGTTTTGATTTTTTTTTTAAAAAAAAATCTATAAAGTTTTGCAAATAAATGGAATAGATTTTTAATATCAGGGGGTGAGAATCATGTTACCTTGTAGAGGTTGTGGGACTGCAACTCCCATTAGCCCTAGTTAGCATAGTCAGTGGTGAGGGATTCTGGGATCTTCAGTTAAACAACATCTGGACTGGATGCTTGATTCCCATCCCTATTTTAAACAGCACCTACATCTTTGTGTGGAAGGAAAAGCTATTGTGTATCAGTAATAGCATATAATTTTTTTGATGGTTCATACATTGCTCTTATATTACACAATATTGCTATATTTGGAAACCTAATCTTTTAGCATGGCATGTTGTGTTTATGCATAATCAAAGAGTAATGACTGGGAAGAGGCTAGATTTTTTGGCAACGTAGCTGTAGTTATAGTATGAAGATAATCAGTCTTGACGTGTTTAAATTTACATGTACATTGAGGTAGACAGTATCTAAATAAGATACTGTAATTTATTCTGGCAGAAATAAATTCATAAATATTCCTTTAATTTCAAATAAAGCCTGCCCCATTTTTAGCCTTTTTCAGATCTTCTCCTAAATCTTAATTGTAAATACTGTTATTTTTAAACATTGTTATGACTAGCTTTGTTTCAAGTGACATACCCTCCAACGTTTCACACATGAACACAAGAAAATATGAGGCCAAGCCCCATCAGAGGGTGGTCAAGATGTTGTTAATGTGGAAGAATACACAAGCTAGGAGAGGCTGCAGTAGCTTGCTTTTGCCTGAGCCTACTGGAAAGGGTAAGAATCTGGCCACTCCTCTCTTCTCCCTGCTGTGTTGAGTGCAAACTATTTATGCACTTTGAATTCAGTTTGCAGCAGTACAAGTAATCTGAGAACAAAAAGGGGAGATGGGGGGAGGAGAGAGAAAATGGGACATTTTAAAAACAGCTGAAAAAGTGGGATAACAGAGGATTGCTTGACACTGTTCTGCCAAATCAGGACAGTTGGAGGGTATGCAATGAAGAAAGCTGTGTAAGAGCCTGGTACTCCTAATTTGGTGATCCTGGACCAAAGTTTTGATTGACTATAACTCTCAGAAGATTTGGGGATTTGTCATCCGAGAGGCAGCCTCCCCACAAAAGTCTGGTCTTGAGCCCTCCTCAAAATGCAACACAGGCACGCTCCAGTTTGTTTCTACCACATAGACGTTTTCCTCTGATCTGTAAGCTTTTAATTTAAGCTGCAAGTGTACGTCCAAAACCAATTTCCTCGTACTGTTGTATGCTTTCTAAGATTTTAATTTTAGTTATTTCGATGGACGTTTTCACACGCAGGTCTCTAGCAACTAGCATCATTCCAGAATGAACGAAAGCAGCATCATTCCGGTATGCTTCTGGTCGTGCAAATGTAATTCCCAATGAAACCGGCATGCAAAAGAACGGGGATGATGCCGCAATGGGACGGGGATGGGAGGGGGTTCTCTGTGACGTCGTGTGAACACAGGGGCAAAGGATCCGCAATGGGACGGGGATGGGACGGGGATGGGCGGGGTTCTGTGCAACGTCATGTGAACACAGGGGCAAAGGAACCGCAATGGGACGGGGATGGGATGGGGTTCTGTCTGCTTTAGACCCCGTGTGATAACGTCCATTGTGTCCTGTAAATCTGGTTTGTATAGGACTGTACATGGCAGACAAGCTAATTCATTTCCTGCTAAAGTGTGTGTGCTGTTGTTGTTGCAACTGTTCTTGCTATTTGCCATCAAGTTGACTTTGACTTATGAATAAGTGGTCCCTGGTTATCAGCTGCCCTGCTCAGGTCTTGCAAACCCAGGGTTGTGACTTCCTGAATTGAATCAATATTCCTGTAGTGCATTTAACCCCCCCCCCTTTTGTACTGTCTTCCACTTTACCAAGCATGGTTGTCTTTTCCAATGAATTATCTAATGATTTGTCCAAAATACAACAGCTTCAGTTTAGTCACTTTGGCTTCTAGTGAGAGTTCAGGCTTGATATGCGCTAAGGCCCATTATTTTGTCTTTTTAGCAGTCCATGGTATTTATAGAACTCTTCTCCAGTACCATATTTCAAATTATTTTATTTATTTTCTCCTGTCAGGTTTCCTGTCTGGTGTTCACAATCATACATAGTAATCAGAAATACAATGGTATGGTTGATTCTGACTTTAATATTCAATTATATATCTTTATGCTTGATTATCTTATCTAATTTCTTCATAGCTGCCCTTCCAAGTCCTAGTCTTCTGATTTCTTGACTACTGTCTCCATTTTTGTTAATGACTGAGCCAAGTTATAGAAAATCTTTAACTATTTTGATGTCTTTATTACTCACTTTAAAGGTAAATATTCAACTATAACCTTGCTTTTGTATTTTCTTTCTTTACTTTCAGTAATCATTCCAAGTCTTTCCTTTTTTGTGCAAGTAATATGATACAGCATCCATATTTGTTGTTTTCTGACAGTGAACACTGTATATGTTTTTAATTCATATGTGTTCAATAAACCTTCCCTGAGTGAGCAGAACTGGGGGAGTTACTGGAACAAATCTGCTAAGATGCATTACAGTCAAGGTTGAGAGATCTCTAATACTCTTGTATCTCAGAGCATTTGTAAATTTCTATCTATGTCTACAAAGTACACCTGTTAACATGACCACTTGAGACACCAGCTTACAAGACTCAAGTTGTTTTTCAATGCACAGAAAACCAGCATACCAAGAAAAAAATTGCTGTTGGTCACAATAATAGGACCTGAATGTTATTTAATACCAGAGACATGTTAATTGCCTCTCTGGAAAAAATGTGCAGGACAATCTTGGAATGGAGAATGGTCAGGGAGGAAATGAGAACAAGTTGGAACGTGCTGGAACATGTCTAGAGGAGGGTGATCAAAATGGTGATGGAGCAATGGATTCAAATTACAGGAAAGAGATTCCACCTAAACTTTAGGAAGAACGTCCTGGCAGTAAGAGCTGTTCAGTGGTGGAATATGCTGCCTCTGAGCATGGTGGAGTCTCCTTCTTTGGAGGTTCACTCAGGGAAGGTTTATTGAACACATATGAGTGAACAGAAATTGGATGTCCATCTGTCAGAAGTGTTTTGATTGTGTCTTCCTGCATAGCAGGGGGTTGGACTGGATGGACATGTTCAGGTCACAACAAAGTGGTCAAATTTCTGGACACCCTTTACCAAGGACAAGAAAACTTAAGTCTATATGCTGGATATGGACTGCAGGAGGTCCCTGTTCTCCCACCAACTTGCTTGTTGTCTTTACCTCTGGTCAGTGATAAGAGACAAATTATTCTCCCCATGTCTCACCCCTATCCAGTGCTGGAGCAAGGATTTAAATGAGGCTTCACTGCCTTGGAATAGTTAAAGCAGGGGTAGGCAACCTAAGGTCTGGGGGCCAGATGTGGCCCCCTGAGGCCTTTGGACCGGCCCCAGGCCAATCCTGC
Source organism: Phrynosoma platyrhinos (assembly GCA_020142125.1). Taxonomy (NCBI): domain Eukaryota; kingdom Metazoa; phylum Chordata; class Lepidosauria; order Squamata; family Phrynosomatidae; genus Phrynosoma; species Phrynosoma platyrhinos. The sequence continues at coordinate 167,094,708 of CM034706.1, read as the reverse complement.
CGCTGCTGCCCCCCGCCGCTCACCATGATGATATTGATTATTGTTGTTATTACTTGTTCTTGGGGTTTTCTTGTCAAAATCCCCACAGGAGTTTTGCCATGTCTTTTCTGGGACTGAGAGAGTGTGCATGCATATGTTTTAAATTTTATTTATTTATTTATTTATTTATTGTGCTTCGGCCCCCCCCCCATTGTCTGAGGGACAGCAACTTGGCCCCCGGCTCAAAAAGGTTGCCTACCCCTGAGTTAAAGTGTAGATTTTGCTACTACAAGATGTACTAAAGGTAAAGTTAAAAGTATTCCCCATTGACAAGGTTGTCAAGTCGTGGCCAACCATAGGGGGCTGTGCTCATCTCCGTTACTAAGCCGAAGAGCCAGCATTGTCGGAGACTACTCTGTGATCCTGTGGCCAGCATGATTGCACAGAATGCTGTTTACCTTCCCACCAAAGTGGTACCTATTTATCTACTTGCATTTGCATGCTTTCAAACTGCTAGGTTGGCAGAAGATGTACTACTGGCTGCCTAGATGTTGTTGTAGGGGTCTTCACATCTACCGGTACTCTTCTTGGCAAGATTAAGGACATAATCAGACAAGGCTTTAAAACAGCCATTAAATTAAATTAAATAGCATATTTGGAAATATTTATCACACAGTGTCATCTCTATCTTGTAGCTACTTTGCTATCAGGCATTGTTACAGCATCCTTTTTCATTGATGGAGAAAAACCATAAATAAGCTCCCAATCACATTGCAGTCTCATTAGTCTTCAGGTGCAAAATATCACTGCTATAGCAGTTGTGATATTGGCAGTCACATGGTATCAGTGTCTTCTTCTTGTCCCATGTCCCCTTCCCCCTCATTATTCCCAAGCAGGCTGATTTCCTTTATTCCCCCCCCCCCCCATTTTTTGTCTTTTTAAAAAAAAACTTAAATTGCACTAGCCTCTCTTGAATTGCATTAAAAATAAAAATAAATTTTAAAAAACCTGGAAGGCATGCAGGTGAGAAAAAGGACATGGAGGTAGAATTAAGGGGGGAATCAAGAAGAGAGCTCAAGGGACCGCCAATGGCAGAAACAGCCCCAGTCCTGCTATTGTGGAGACGTGGTAATGGTTGCTCCCAAACTGACATGTTCCTGTTTTCTTTAACTGATGCAACTGTGGCAAGAATGGGGCTTTTGTGCCAATGTCCTTATGCAGAGGTGTTTGGCATTGTTTTACTCTGAGACTGAGAGTCTGTGATGTGCCCAAGATCACCCAGAGAGTTTCCATGGTTGAGCAGGCATTCCAACCTGGTCCTCCAGAGCTCCAGTCCAACACTCAAACCACTGTACAACATTGGCTCCTACCAACATGGACCAGTTTAAAACATGAATCATAGAATCATAGAGTTGGAAGAGACCACAAGGGCCATCTAGTCCAACCCCCTGCCATGCAGGAAATTCCAATCAAAGCATCCCTGACAGATGGCCATCCAGCCTCTGCTTAAATGATTAGACAAATTCATGGAAGAGAAGGTGCTCATTGACCACATGAGGGCTAGATATCCCCTCTGATACCAGCGTCAGTAGGCCTCTTGGTACCAGATGACAGAGAACATGAGTGGAGTGGCACTGTTGTGTTCATGGCCTGCTGGTGAGCTTTCCAGGGGCATTTGGTTGGCCACTGTGGAAAGAGAAAATCGGACTTTGTAGCCCTTTGATCTGAGCCAGCATGGCTCATATGTTCTGCCAGAAACTGAGACGTGTGTAGGAAGGCATTAAAAAAAAAATACTGGAAGGTCAAACATGTGAACTCACATCTGCAGTGCTACATAGTCTTACCTAGGCACAGGTTTATCACTTTAATGAGACAGAAGTATAAAATTTTAAGGAATAGGTAGAGAAGATAATCACAGGTTGTTTTTCTTTTCTTTTCAGTGCAGTTAAAAAGCTGCTGGGAAGGGGAGAATCAATACTGAAGAGAATGAAGCATTGACGGGTCATAAAAGCTTTCAGAATGAATCCACAGGCTTTCAATTTGCTAGCATTGCTGTGGTTTTCAGCATTTTACTAAACAATTGCTTTGGCTAAGAGACAAGGTTTAATAGCATCAGTCATACAAAACTTTAGTCCACTGAGAAACAAACCAGATTGATTTGAATGGCATTATGATTTATAGTCTGCAATTCACACAACATCAGGGTGTTAACCTACAAAGCCGGGACTGGGTTCATCAGTAATTAATAAAAAGTTGCTGCAAATTGCTATTGTTTTGTTTTAATTTATCTTTATAGCTAGCTCTATTCTAGTGACTCAAAGCAGGCTACAAATTCTCCCCCTCACTCCATCTTACATTTTTACTATTTATAAAAAAAAAAAAAACCCACAACAGATTGATTCTTATTCCTTAAAGCACAACCTACTTTACAATATGCAGGGGCAATGGTCAGATAAAGATGAGAGCCGGCTCTTTCATTAGGCAGAGGGAAGCAGACATATCAAGTGTCAAATCTTAGGAAGTGGGTACAAGTTGTTGGAGAGAGAGAATGCTATGTATCTTTTTAAGGTGGAGTAATCAGAACAATGAAAAGTATTTCAAATGTGCTCAAATAATAATAATGTATAAAGCCTGTATGGTATTAGTATTTTTTTTAAAATTTTCATCCCCTTTTCTAATGATGCCCATTGTGGGATTTACATTTTACCCAGTACTGTTTTGATATTTTCAACAAGCTATTCACCACAATCCACTACAGAAAGATCTGTTTCTTGGGCAGTTGCTACCAGTTCTGACACAACAGTTCAGTTGGCATTTTTTTTTACCCCAGTGAGTATTAATTTACATCTGCTTGCACTGAAACACACTTGCCATTTCAATGCCCATTTTGCGAGTTCCTCCCTTTGGAACTCTTACCGTTGTTTTTAAAAATTAAAGCTTCTTAAATAGTTGGGTGTCATCAACAAATGCCAAGTCATCTCTGAAATGTTTAAAAGTCCCAGACCCAGTACAGATCCCCACTGGTTACATCCCTTTTTTTGTGAAAACAAGCCATTTATTCTGACTCTTTCTTTTGCCTTTCTTTCATCAGTTGCTAATTCATAAGAGGGCCTCTCTCTTGTTCCTAGTATTACTGTTCATTGAGGGCCTTTATCAAAAGCTTTTTGGAAGTCGAAGTAAACAGTGTCTGCTTCTTGTTACATAGAGTTTAGGTTGCATGTGCACTGCAGAAATAATTCAGTGTGATACCACTTTAACTGCCATGGCTGAATGCTATGGGATTCTGAAAAGTGTAGTTTTGTGGGACATTCTGTCAGTGAGCTCTGATGCCTCAACAAACTACAATTCCTAGAATTATATTGCATATACCCTATAACCAACTACCAGGAAGTAAGTCCCACTTACCTCAATGTGGCTTACTTCTAAATACACATGTAGGATTGTACTGTAAATGAAAAGATAGGCCGGTATAATTTCTATACTACAGCTAGGGGAAGGATGAGGCTGAGAGATGGTGGCTTGCATAAAGCTACTCGGCAAGTTCATGGTGGTGCAAGATTAAACTAGGGGTTTCCTAGCCCATAAACAGTCATTATAGAGTCGTCCCTCCCCATTCGTGGACTTGATGTCTGCAGTCTCACTCTTTGCGGGAGAAACAAGTGGGGAGGGACAAAATGGTGGTGCACACCTGTGCACACACCATTATTTTCAATGGGACTCAAATATTTGTGAGTCACCATTTTTGTGGGGTGGGGGCGGAATGGATCCCCTGTGAATTGAACTGTATTTATTTTATTTGAAATAATAAATAAGGGGAGCTTTGAATGAGATTCGCTGTTAATTTTTAAAGACTTTTTAAAAATAGTTATATTCAAAGAGTTACAGATGTGGCCTGTAAACTACTTATCAGGGTACAGATCTTCCTGTAGAGAAGTTTATGCATTTTCTGAGTTTTGCATTACATTTTCACATATTGCATCTTCCTAACCATCAGACTTTCAACAGCATTTCCATGCCTTTAGGACAGGGGTAGGCAACCTAAGGCCCAGGGGTCGGATGAGGCCCCCCAAGGCCTTTGGACCAGCCCCAGGCCGGTCCTGCCGCCGCCACCACCCGCCATGATGATATTGATCATTGTTGTTATTACTTGTTCTTGGGGTTTTCTTGGCAAAATCTCTACAGGGGTTTTGCCATGGCTTTTCTGGGGCTGAGAGAGTGTGCATGCATATATTTTTTATTTTTTTAATGTTTTATTATTATATTATATTATATTATATTATATTATTATATTATTTATGGTGCTTCGGTCCCCCAATTGTCTGAGGGACAGCAACCCGTCCCCCGGCTCAAAAAGGTTGCCTACCCCTGCTTTAGGAAGTAATCTGGGAATAGCTTAGAGCAGTGGTATTCACACTTTTTACACATGGGACCCCCCCCTTTACATCTACATGCCCAACCTGTGCTCCCCACTCAACATTGTATATTAATAATAATAAGTTATGCTTTGTCCTATGCAAATTAATGAAGATTTTATTAATTAATGAATGTACTTTCATGATTAATTGATTAAGGCCACAGTCTCATGTCTTACTTCAAATGGGACTTATTTTTGAGTAAACATGTCAGATTGTTAATTCCACTGTGTTCAGGGAGTTTTAACTCTAAGTAAGTATGCATAAAATTGAGGCCTTAATTGATTAATCAAAATTTTGTTGATCAGGTGGTAAAATATGTATAAATGTACCATGAGCATATCTTTGATCTTGCTGTGTATGTGTGTGTGGGGGGCATACTGTTGGTGCATTCCAACTAGAGTGGACTCATTTAATCAATTGTTCAATAGGGAGGCAACATGTAGCTAAATCTAATGGATTCAATGAATCTACTCAGGATTAAAAGAGAATTTCATGATTTCCATGTTACCTTTCAACAAAATCATTTTGTATACTGAATCTAAATATTATGATAGCAGACCCATTTAAACAAATGGGAATTCGGGTGACCTGCCATGGAATAACAAGGAGTTGGGATAACTAGGGTCACTGTATTGACTTAATTAACCATATTTAAAATCCTGGAAAACCACAAGAAGGGGAACAACCTGATGCAGACTCAGCTGGGCCCTGTTGTCATCCCTTGACTACCTGCCCACCTTTCCTTTGGGCGAAACACCTGATCCTGGGTGGCAGTCCAATGGGATGGGTTGTTCCTTGGCTGGTCGTCAGCTGGAAGGTGCTCCCAGGTGCCATATAATTATAGCAGGAATATAATATAAGTGGGAGCAAAACCCCAGATCCACCTCAAGGGCAGAGTCCTTCTTCACCCAAAAAACATACAACTCTAGCGAAGTGGTTCCAACATTCTATCCTACATCCAAATGGGGTGCCAAGTATGCTGGACATTTTACATTCTCCCCCTGTTACCCACTGATGAAAACCTATTTATTGCCACCACCCTTGGCCAATTGTCCTAAATTCCTCAGATTCTGTGTGGGGTAGGCAAAACTAAACAAAACAAAACAACTTGGTAAAAGGGGGATAAAAATGCTAGCCAGCCCTGAAGCAACCAGCAATGCTCACGCTGCACTACGGCTAGGGGAGTGGGTTGTGCTGGTATAGCTGAAGAGTGAACACTTGGAGGGGCAGTGGGCTTACTATTGCCCTTGATTCCAGCCCCATCTGTGACATTGTGGTACCTTGCATCATGCAAAGGAGGATCCTGGTCTCTGCTCATTGGAGGCCACCAAAACTGGCTCCCTCCCCAGTGTTCATCTGGGACCCCAAAATTAGTAATGAATAACTCATATTGCTTTTAGTGGCTCCACTCCAAGTGTGAGGATGTCTTATCCAAGCCTATGATTGCCCTAAAACAAACAAACCAACTTTAGAAATGTAATTGATTCCAGTACAGATGCCTACTGCTATATTTGGCATTACTCAGCATGCACGTTTAGGTACGCGACACACATTTTTGATAGTATCTTTTGGAATCTAAAATATGTGGAAAACTAGAAACACCATTATATCTTAGTCCCATCCTAGAGCTAGCCATCATCTTTGAATAGGGTTCTCAGAAAGAACATTTTGTTATTTCAGTATACAAATCAGTGCCGCTAGTGATGATACTTAATAGGCATCTAACGGCTGTTCAGACTCCCCTCCCCACCATTCCTTTGCCTTGGGGCTTTTATATCCTAATTATTCAGACATTTGAGTGTTGCATTTCACACTTCCATAGCCAAGCCTTTATTTTATGTGTCTGATGCTGGTGCGCCAGCAGCTTTAGCTGAATAGCTTAGTAATCTCTTTATACAGCAATTGTTTCTCCCTTTCTGACCCACACTGCATCGGTTTTCATGCCATTTGTGCACTCGTGCATGCATACACACACACCTCACACACACACCACTTTTCAGCACAGTCATTAAACCAAAACTATTTTCCTATGCTCAGAATGTAGGGTTCCCATATGCATCTGATAGATCATGATCAGCACCAAATGGTAGAGTAGATAGGCCTTTGGTCTGATCCAGTAGGACTCTCCTTGCCTTGTTCCTGTTCTTGTACAACAGCCTTGCATAGCAAATGGATGCTATTTTATCTCCCAGAGGGGAAAAAATCAAAAACAGTATGGCTAGAAAGAGAAGAGCAAGAATATATATTCTGTGTGCTTATTTGTGGAAAGCCAAAAATAGTCTTATGATGCATAGAGCAGCCACAGTGGGTTCTTCAACTTCTTGCTGAGTCTGCCTTTGCAGTTTGCTTGGCTATTATATTACACTATATTTAACTAGGAAGTCAAGTACTGCTTGAGCTCTCATGCTTTGGATGCATTACAGTATTATATTCAACAGAAAATATAGTGGGCCCTTGGTATCCATGGGGATTTGGTTCCAGGCTCCTCTGTGGATTCCAAAATCTGTGAATGCTCAAATCCCATTAAATACAATAGCATAGTAAAATGGTGTCCCTTATATAACATTTGCCTTCTGGAATTTATATTTTTTTAAAATTATTTTCAAGCTGTGGATGCTTGAATCTGTGAATAAAGAATCTGTGGATATGGACGGCCAACTGTGCATATCATTCTGGGCTGTCAAGATGCTTCTTGTTATAAGCATGGCAACTATCCATCTCCAACCTGTGGGTACATCAGTATATGTGGAGTAGGGCCAGCCCTACCATGAGGCAGATTGAAGGAGCCACCTCAGGGGCGAGGTGCTGGGAACAGGGAGCCATGGTTAAATTTTAGAAATGTGGGCTGCAAGGGAGATTATCTCCCTTCCTCCCGTGTGTTTGTGTGTGTGTGAGAGAGAGAGAAAGAATGAGGATCTCCCCTGCAACCCACAAGCTGCCCTGCTGTTCTCAGTAGTAGCCCGTCAGCAGCATAAAAATTAGATTAATCTGTCAGCTTGGTTAGCTTCTGTAGATGAAATGGAAGGTGGGGCTGCCATCTTGTCGTTTGCCTCAGGAGGTATAAGTTCTTGGGCTGATGTAGGAGGAGAGACTTGACTGAGCTTCTCCCCCTCTTTCTTTTCTTGGTATTATTTTCAGCCACTGAATATGTTCATGTACCCATCCCCACAATGGTCTCTTTTCCAGTATCAAGGGCTTCAAGACAGGGGTGTCACTAGGGGAGTGTAGCAGGTGCAGACTGTACCAGGTGACACCTTAAGGGAGGGTGACACAATTGCTCCCCAAACAACAGTCTTTGGGCAGAAACAGGCTGTGGTGTTTGCCAGCAAATCTTTAAAATGCTGGAGCTCAGCAGAAGAGATGGTGTGAGTGGGGCAAATCTCAGAGGGAAGAGAAAGGAGATGCCTCGGGATTTAAATCATTTTTTTTAAATTTTAAATTTAATTTTTTAAAAAATATTATTTTAACATTTTCGTTAAAAACATCACATCTCGGCCAATTTTCACTGTAACCAAATGAAACTATGTCCATGTAAATACATTTAGGCTGTACATATGATATTGTAATTTAAACCTACAATTTTAATGTTGCTAGTTTATGTCACAACTATTGCCATTACATTCTGTGATATGCATGAGTTACAATTTAAGAGTAACATTATTACAAAAAAAACCCAAAACCCACCCCTTACTAATGTATGATATAGTATGGGGGGAGGTCAATAGGGGGATGACACCATGAGTTACCACATCGGATGATGCCAACCCTAGGGATGCTACTGCTTCAGGATATTTGTACATGTCTCTTGTTTGGGCTAGGAAGTAGAGAGGGAAGGGCAAGGGACACCCTTGACTTGCAGGCCAGGTATTGCCTCTCAAGCACAATATGTAGGAAGAGTGAATATGTCCAGAGTCTATAGGAAAGTAGAGTCCACATAGCAAATTCAGGATCTTCTTCCACAGTGCATAAGTGGTGATGAGATTAGTGGCACAAGCTGCTGGCATCACTGTTACATTATTCATTTTCCTTCCAGTTTTTATCTACATGCACACACACAGACGGAGAAGAGAACCCACCAGAATGAAAGACTCATTTTTCTGGCAATCTGACAGGAAGCGATGAACACCACATACGAAACAAGTTTTTCAATGATATCTGTGCTATATTTTAGCAGCTGGTAAATGTTTTCCTGCCACTAACACATAACAGATGATACACTGAATAAAATCTATATGCAATGAGAAGTGGTGATAGTGGTAGTGGGAAATGGGAAAAGAAACAGAATATGGATTTCTAATGTGCACAAATTTAAATTGCTCCAGAAAGAATTGCTTATGCCATTGTGCTATCGGACAAATATTTCAAAGGTCTGCTGTAGTGTATTATTTCTTTGCTTCCCTAAAGACTTGGTGTTACAGTTGGTGCAGCCACATCTAGGAGGTAAGCTACTTCTCATAAAACAGTACGCAGTTGCTCTACAAGTTTTGACTAACCACAAGCTTCACACATTGTTTCCATGCCAGCAGAAAAGCGGATATCAATGGGAGCATTAAGAGCTTAACTTACCAAAGGCAATTATTATTTATTCGTTGCATTCCACTTGCACTTAGAGGCTCAGGTCAGATGTTATATATTATACAAACATAATGAAATGGCACGACGAAAACATCCATTAATAGGAAGTTAAAGAGTGGTCTCTTACCGCAATTCGAACCTCAAAATTACAGCTGGTGGTGTCATGAGAGCAGGACTTTGGGGATAGATGTTTTCGGAATGAACTGAGATGGAAGGTGTGTGTTAGCATCTAGAGAGCCCTGCTGCTCAATTAATATGTAACAATACTATAACAGGAAGCTTTTCATAAAGAGGACAAATTAACATTAGGGAAACGGCTGACATATGACGACATTTTAGTCAAATCCACAAAAGAAATAAAAATTAAATCTAATAAAGAACTAAATGAAGAAGGTTTTAAATTGCAATGGTTAGCGTACTTTCAAATAAAGGAAAGATTCAAAATGGATAAGGAAACAATAGGAATAGAACTAGAAAAGCATATGTTAGAAAAGATCATGGAAAAAGGAGAAAAATGTATGATTTCTAAACTCTACAAACTAATACTGGATATTGACTTAAAAAAGAAATGATAAAAACTTCAATGATCAAATGGATGCAGGATTTTGGAGAAAAGATTTAATTAGAACTTGGGAAGAAGTGTGGCTTAAAAATTTAAAATTCACAAAAAGTTC
>CM034706.1:167058457-167076523 GCA_020142125.1 Phrynosoma platyrhinos | reverse complement strand
GCTTTTCCAGGTTAAAAATCCGTCTTATACGCCGGAAAATACGGTATCTAAACTTTAAGTCTTCAGATTCTGTGCTGATATAAACCTGCCTTGCTTCAGATCTGGAGTATAGGGTCAGAACTGCCCCAACCAACAAAGAAAGATGTGGTGAGTGATCCAAGTTTAACAACAAAAGGATCACACAAGTTCTTGCTCAACTTTTAACAGCTATACTTTTCAGATAATGTTACTCCACCTGAGGTGTTTTTTGGCATTGAAGTTTGGCTGAAAAGCAACTGCTTAGAAATGGAGAAAGAATGAATTAATCTATGGGTCACTCTTCTGCTGTTAAAAGTCTTTTCGTGGGCATTCATGTTTTGTTTAGCTCATGGTTAATGAGACCCAGTGTGGCACAGTGGTTGAGTGTTGAACTACGACTCTGGAGACCAGGGTTCAATTCCCAACTCAGACATGAAACCCACTGGTGACATTGGGCAAGTCACATGCTCTCAGCCTCAAGAGAAGGTAATGACAAATCCCCTCTGAACAAATCTTGCCAAGAAAACCCCATGAAAGGTTCACCGTAAGTCAGAAATGACTTGAAGGCACACAACAACTACAAAACCAGCCTTTATGACTGAGGGTGAATTCATTTTAAAAGAGGGGTTCTTGTGGGGCTGCATTCCAACAGCAGGTAAAACCAAAGGCAAAAAGGTGAGATCAAATATATCTGTACTTTAATTTGGGGAGCTGTGTGTGAGGTGGGACCAATTCTCACTCTGCAGACAATACTGTTGCATTCCAGCTACACCAAAAGTGATGTATCACTTCTGGCCACATTTATGGCTGATTCTTTGGCTAGGTTTTTTAAAAACTTTTGGGTGATCTGGGGGGCTCTGGGATGGGAGATATAATTGCCACAATTGTGACTGGTGTTGGGTCATTTTGGCTATTTTTCAGAGAAAAAAAAGGTCCCCAAATAACTGGAAAATGATTATTTTTTGTGTGGGTTGGAAGGTTTCAGGGGTCACCAGGAGGACTTTGGGGGTGCAAAAATGGTGCTTAAGGCCACGTGCATCCCACAAGCTGCACTTTCCTTACACCTGTTTTTGTTTAAATTTCTTACTGCAGCAACTAAGTTGAGTAAGGATTTCAGTTGTTTTGGAATCGAGGAAAATTTACTATGAAAGCTCATTAAGATTTAATTGTTCTTTTCTAAATATGTAACAGAGCAAATCTACAAACACCCACCCAAAAGTATAACCCACTGAGTTTGATGGCACACATTAAGTGAGGTAGGACTGCAGGTTCAATTTTTTAAAAAATAAAATGCCTTATAAATTCCAAGAAATGCATTATAATGAGGACATATTCACTGGAAAAGAAAATTTAGTGGGGAATTTTAACAACTTTTGTGTGTGTAAGACTTTAAAAAGCAACAAATGAATGTTAGTTATCTATTTGTAAATGAGGTTTTAAAGAAAGCCCACAACAAAATTGGATACTTAGAATCATAATTAGCCCCTCATTACTATGACTGGAAATGGTTAGGAATGTCAAAACCAAGTTTTTACAGTAGAATTTTATTCTTTATTAATGAAAAAGCATTCAAATGATTTAGATGGAACTTGCTCACACAATTAGGCTTATTAAAAGAAATAGTAGTGCAAGTGTCGACTATTAAGATCTTATAAATTATTCTTGATATCAAAGCACCAATGAGAACAAATTGAAGACCAGCTTTTAAAAGGCAATGTATACCACAATGTAGCTGCAGTAGTATTATCTCTAAACTGTTTGTCTGCATGCCTCTATCATCAGCATGTTATCATATAAACCACCAACTATTTAATTCTTTTTTTGGAGATAAATGTTCAACAACAGTGATTTAATTATGAAGGGACACTATAAAAATCATTACTATTATTACATAGACAAATTAAAAACAGGCAGCAAGTCTGCATTGTCACTACACTGTAATTTAAGCCATCTCTTACTCTTTCCATCTGTAGAAGACATAATTGTCTAATCTGGCAGTTGTCACTGAAATAATGGCACAGGGTAGTGAATTCCAGATACAATCATTAAACCAAGGTTGCCTTATGAGGCCCTTTCCATGTGGTTGAACTGCAACTTGCACCATTCCTCACCACTGGTTATGCTGGCAAGGCTGCTGGGAATCACAGTTCAGTAACATCCAGTATGCCATACAATCCCCAGTGCTACACTAATCACAGAACACAATGGCAATCTAGAGTCTTAGAACTTCTTGCTAAAAAGCATTTTCTTTCTTCTCATCCCCATAGCAACCCAAGTGTTTTTGCAAAAAAGGGGTGAGAAGAGATTTCTTTTGATGCAGAAGTTCAATTTGATAATCTGATAAGATAAGAAGCCTTGGGCAGCCTTGGCAGTCCAATTTTAAGAGCAAACAAGGTGTGTGAGCTAGGTGTACAATTCCCTACCTACCCCACTCTTAGCAAAAGTCTTGCTTCTCCAATTTTGTTCTTCAAGTTGGTTGTCTTCTGATGACACTGATCTTTTAGCTAGGTTCAGATATTGGAACTTGCAGATAGGAGGTTCTGCAGACACGTAAATGGCAGTTTTGTATGAGGTTTCCACACTCCACACCTGTATGCTCATTTTGCCAAACATGATCCCCTTACCCTTCAATTTCTACATTGCTATGGCAGGCCTAGATTTAAACATGGCTAGTTTGGCCTTCAGTTCCTTCTACTTGTTTTCATAATGAAGGTTTCATGGCAAAATCTTGGGAAAAGAAAATTAAACTAGGAGTTCCATAAAATCTTGCTGCATGCAAGAGATTGTACATTTAAAATTTGTCATTATAAGATTTCGTATAACTGTTACTCTTAAAATATCTGAATATATTCTCAATGATGGCACTATGTCAGGCCAGAATCTCATTGTTAGCTCCAATTAGAAAGACCAGAAACAATTGTTGACGGGTGCGGTCAACACTTAAATAAAAATCTCATTGATTCTATGGGTTCACTCTAGTAGGATTTGGCCTTGGTTTCTTCATGAATTAAAAAAAATGTATGGTGCAATTGTTGAAGGATGAACTCTTTCCGCTTCCCCCTGCCAATGCTTCTACAAGTGTTTGGGAAGTGCAGGCACAAACCATTTTGAAAAGCAGGACATTAACTACGGGAGAAGCACGGTTATTTGCATTCAGGACAAGAGCTAACTATGTGTGTGTATGTGTTTTAAAGACAAATAATCATTTTTACAAGTCATAAAGAACCTCAAGAATCACAGCAATTGACCAGGCCTGCGTTTCACAGCTGAAAGGGCAATATTGACCATTTTCATTAGTCAGTTCTGGAAGACCCTTCCAAGGGGATCTGTAAGGAAAACACAGTCAATATATTACTATATTATTACCAACTCAGCAGCAATATCTATTTTCATTTATCAGCTTAAAAGAAGACATCTCACATAAGTAAGGAATATGTATGTTTAACAGCATGCTAGGAATGAGAAATGAACTGGGCAGTCTAGTTTACTTTTATTTCTAATTTAGTATTTTTAAAACAGAACAAAACAAAACAATTATCAAGAAAGAAAAAAGTGCTAAGTCACCAGTACAAGAGAAAGAAAGGAAGGAGAGCTCCAGATGGTCAAGAAAAGAATTTACATCTCCAGGATTAAAGCTGCTTTAAAACAACTAATTTCAGTCCTAGTTTCTTCACACAATGCAAAAGTATTATTTTTGCAACTTTGTGAAAAAGCTAAGACTTGTGTGCAGGTTTTATTAAACCTATGTTAATAAACTGAAAGCAAAATCAAAGCTACCGCTATTAACCAATGATGATGGGGAAAGAGGTTTTTGTATATATAATTTTGTTGTCTAGTCTCCTTTTCCCTGGGCTGCCTTTAAATTTCCTGTCCTGTACAGTAGTAAAATCTTCTTCTCCATTACTACTACCGTGGCCAAGCAAAGTGGGTTCCCAGGATCTGGATAGGAGTAGGGTTGTAGCACCAGTCCACTGACTCAAAATATATAGCTCTCAGGCCTGAGAATAGTATATGCATGTCCTTCATTGACATGCTATTATACCAAAGAATGGGGATGGAAAACTATAACCTCTCACAGTGTCCATTTATTACTGTGAGGTTGGACACACTGTTGTTGTTGTTTGTTTGTTTGTTTTTAGTTTCCAAAAAGAAGATTTGACATTGCAATTTATTCATGCATGTGATCAATCACCTTGCATAAGACAGAACAGAAGCACAAAGACCCCACCGCTTTGGCTTCATCAAAGAACTGACTTTTTTCTGGGAAACTTTCTTATGTGGACAATCTAACTACAGGGGTGGGAAACAGAAAACACAAACTTTGCCCCTTGTAGGTAACAATGATTGGTATCCATACTTCTTGATCAATGTATTTTCTGCCATATATTTCTCCATTCCCATTCCTGGCCACAGGAGGTCTTTATGTAACTGCTGTGCATAGTCCATAGACATACTGACTGCTACTGGTACATTGGACTGATAGTTACCTCAAATGGAAGAATCATTCAGGAATGAAGTATCTTAATTTGGAAATGTAAAATTTTTGGACTATAGCTCTCAGAATCCCTCATTCAGCAAAATGTCTGGCTCTCTCTCAAATCTTTCCAAACTCTGTAAAAATCACATTTCCTATTGCTCACAATGTTTCAAATCTCACAGGCTTGTCTGTAGCTTAAAAACAATATTCTTAGTTCCATTTCATAGGTTCTGCGCTAAGCAGATTACGAAAAGGATGAACCAGTCTAACTGGTGGTTACACTGTACATTACCATAATGTGAACATCTGCAGGCAACTTCCTTATCTACTTCTTCCAATTTCTGCTGTGCATATAAATATCCAAATTGTGAGATCTATTTAATTTTGGACTGAGCATCAGAATGGATACTATCCAACAGTAACATTTAAAGTTGTATAAGAGAATGAGTACCTTTCAAGATGTACGTAATGGCGAGAAAGAACATTTTTAACCAAAAATACAGTCTTTGCATAGAACTCTGGACCAATTAATTTGGAGAAGTATAATTTGGCACGAAGGAAATATCCAATAGGCCAAAGCCACTCCTTTAAAAATAAAGCAACAAAAACAGAATCATGAATGAATATTTTTGGTAAGGAAGAACAAAATCTACTGATAAAAAATGCTGAAGCCCAAATCTTACAGGTCCTTGATGGTAATTAAATCCTCTAGCCACATTGTAGTTATCATTATCCAAGGCATTGTCATATACACCACAGTAAACCATATCACTGTAGCAAAAAAAAAAAGAAAAAAAAAGAGAGAGAGACACAAAAGACAATAAATCTTTGTGGAAAACAGGTATATAATATATGGGAATATGTCAGGTGAAGAAATGATTGTAGTTAAAAAGAAATTTATTTACAATTGCCCCCAAATAAATGAATAAATGTCTGTTATTTCTAACTACTGAAAGTCACATACAGTAGTCTCCCCTTATCTGTGGGGGATATGTTCCAAGACCCCCAAGTGGATGCCTGAAACTGTGGATAGTACTGAACCCTATACCTGTAATGTTTCTGACCATGACTGATTGTGGGCAACAAATCACGGACAGCAAAATTGTGGATAAGGGCAGGCTATGCAATATTTTCAGATCGTGGCTAACCACCAAGTAATTGAAGCTGTGGAATGTGAAAATGTGGGAAAGGGTGGATTACTGTACATGGTGCCAGTGGCACCAAAGTTGTAGAGTTCCCTACTCAAGAAGATTTGCTCCACTGTTTCCCAGTGGCTTTAGAATGGCAGGTTAATTTGTTCCCTCCACTTCAAGGTTTTCAGAGGCTGACTGATTAAAGTTGGGTTTAATGGTAGGTCTTGCAGTAGGTGTGTGGAGTTGCTGCTGTGTGTTGCAGCTTTTCTGTAATTTGGTTGGTTGTTGTGGCTTACATCATTTTGTTAGCATATTTATTTTTATTATACTGCCAACACCTGCTTCATATACCACACATTCCTAACTTTAGGAAGCTTAAAAATTATTACCTATCCATGGATTTCACCCCCCATAAAACAGAAAATGCTTGTTCCATTTGGTAGGCTCCTCAAAGATGGGGATGTAACAACAGGAAAGACAGCAGTACTGTGGAAAGTTGCTCTAAGGCAGACCTGCACAACTTGGCAGTAGGCAGGGGCCAAAATTAAAATAGGCTAAATTTCTTTGGGCCACAGATAGGTTTTAATTAAATATTAATTAATGTTAATTAATTAACACCAATTAATTAGTATCTATGAATTTAATTAATATTAATTAGAATTAATTAATATTAATTCCATACTACTACTCCTTTGCCCGGATCTCTCCCCAGGAGAAAGCTGAGTGGTAGAGGAGCCTTGCCTATCCTTCTCCTCCACCCAGAACACTCCTCTGGAGAAGACCGGAATGATGGAGGAGCCTTAGCAGTGAGCATTTGCCTCTCTTCCTCCTCCTGCTCCACCCAGCCTATCTTTGGGAGAAAGCCAAGCAGGAGAGGAGCCTTGCAGGGTGAGTGTTCACCTGTCCTAGTCCTCCTCCTTCACCTGGCCTTCTCCTTGGGAGAAAGCTGAGCAAGAGAGGACCCTGGGTGTTCACCAGTCCTCCCCCCCCCTCCAGCAGAGGAGCCTTGCAGGGAAAGCATTGCCTGTCCCTCCTCCACCACCATCTGGCCTTCTCTTCAGCAGAAAGGCAGGTAGTGGAGCAGCTTTGAGGGGCAAGCATTCACCCATCCTCATCCTCCTCCACCCAGGCTTCTCCTCAGGAGAAAGCTGAGCATTGGAAGAACCTTGCAGGCCAAGTGTTTGCTTGTGCACCACCTCCTCCATATGGCCCTCTCCTCGGGAGAGGGCTGAGCAGCGGGGGAGCCTTGAAATCATCCTACATTTTTGCAGGCCACTCAAAATTCTTTGGGGAGCCGCATGTTGTGCAGGACTGCTCTAAGATTCAGCTGCGACCCAGTTTTTCTCTCTGCAAAATTAACTCTGTAGCACTCAAAATGCAGAATTCAATAGCTTGATCTTTGAACAAGATGACAGACAAATCTATTTTCACACCACACAAAATCCTTTAATTGGTGAAACATGGCATCATTTCAGTTGGATGCTGTGATTTATTTTCCCCCCTCTCAAATATATTAAAATTGTGGTTCTATAAAAGCAAAATGAGCAGGATTAAGACAAAAATTTTGGGAAGGAGATGCTACACACAACCTGTCCTTCTTGGAAGTTTTGAACACATTTTTCTTTTAGGGAGTCATGTATCTGATGGAACTGTACTCCAGGTTTCTCTTAATAAGGAAAACCTGGAGAAGTGCAGGTTCAGTGGAAATAAACTTCATCACTGTTATGGATGGTCTTTGTAATTTAACTAGCACTCCATCATACTTACTCCGGGTCTAAAGTTTTCATGCCAAGTGGACCAAGTAGCTTGTGCTCCAACATTTCAAGTGCTTTCCAAGCATGCTCAATAGAGAACATTTCAGGTGCCTTAACCAAACCAAACAGAAAGAGTTAGAGAAAATAATTCACTTCAAAACAATACTAGAATTCTGGAGAAGTAAATTAAAAATATACATACAGCATTTTTTCTGTATTTTAATACTCCTAGTGTGCCCATAACTTGACACTACTTTAAAATTCATGTTTAAATGACTTATTTATTAAAGAATGCAATCCATATAAGCCTTTTGCTTAATTGGTTTAGGCCTTCCGTCTTTTCCTCTATCAGGGCAGATAATCAAGCAAAGGAAATGCTAGGTAGTACCTGAAGTCCAGAGACTTCATAGTCCAGGTGCTCCACAACAACCAGCAACCATTCTGTGATTTGGTGGGAAACAGCGCTTAGTGAAAGCATTAGAGATTAGTGGTTTTTCACAGGCAGCTGTTGCAACTACCAGTACTGCTGGATCATTGCATCCATGGACTTTGTCACCTCTATGTTCCAAGTAATCCTGGATTTTACAGGGGCTAAGGCAAGGTTCTCTAGTCCTCCAGATGCAGATGTACTACAACTCCCACCATATCTCATAATGGTTTATGTGATGTAGTACAGTGCCCTACTATACTTCATTGTGCAAGAGAACTATGTACCATACTCTTAAGAATTTATAATAATAGTCTTATAATCAAGACAGGAAAAATTAGTCATCATATTTGTACTTCAGGAATAATAAATGTTCATGCAAATGACAAAGATACTTAATAGATCTAAACCACATCTAAGATTGTGATATGAATTTTGGGGAATTATTTCCAAAACAAGGTTTAATTCCTCCACCACCACACACACATCATCTTTCAGTCATCTTTAATGGTATCATTGAGACAGTTTGAAATGGATTCACAAAGAAAAACAGAGGCATATAATGCAGTGTTATTTAATAAGTGAGAGAGAATGAGAAAGTAAATTAAGTTTACACAACACATACCACAACCATTGCTATAGGGAAATTTGGCCTTAGCTGATAGTCACACCAAGGGCTTGATGCTCCATAGCTGTCCTTATATATGCCCCGCTTATGAACCAGAGTGGGATGCTTCTCATTGGGATCTGATGCGTTCTCAGAGACAAAGAACAGCTTTTCAAAATGAGCCTGGATTTTTCTGTTCCACTCATCATAAGTAACAGTCTCTTCTTTCCCTGGAAAATAGTATGATACAAAAGAAATGTGGCTTTTCACAATCTGCTAGCATCCACAGAACAGATAAAAAGTACATATGCCAGTACAGCACAGTGACATTGTAGTGTTTTCCTAATGTCTCCCTTTCTTTCTTACTCTCCTTATATTTCAGTTTTACATACTAATTAATTATTTTATGTTCAATATTAATGGCTTCATACTTGCTCTTTCAGGGAAAGGACAACCCAGAAATGTTTCTGTCTTCTCAGGATTCAGCTTCAATTTAATGGCTCTTGTCCTGCCCTTTACTGTGGCCAAACTGTGGTTTAGTTAGCCTCAGCTGTTTCCAATTACATGGACAAACAGAGATGACTGTTATCAGTAGACTTATGACACTTTACTCTAGTTCTCAGGCTGACTTCACCCAGTTGGCTGCAACTAAACTGAAGGTGGACAAATGTCAGGGTCCAGGGCTGCATTGACCCCCCCCCCCCACCCATATGACTTTGAAGAGCCACAACCTCAGCTGGAAAAAAAAATGCCTTCCCTGAAAAAAATAATTAAAGATAGTTTTGTCCCCAAATGCACCCTAAGGGACAATATTGCCATGTTTTCAGACATCAGAGCCATTCAGACCCAGGAGAGGTTTGTTTGTTTATTTTAAGAAGCCTTTTGTTTTGGAAAAATTGAGGAGGTATGAATGCACCAAAAATGACATTGGGGACACATTTGGTTCAATGGATCACCCTTTCCCCCACCTGAATAGCAATGGTAAAGAGAATGGGAGATAAGGAAACACCTTGTGGGACTTCATAGCTGAAATGTCATACTAATTTCAGTGTGCAGACGTTACCATGCAAAACTGTTTATTTCTATGTTTTATTAAAAAATCCACATTTTGTGGAGTTCTTTCAATACTACCACTTTTTCCAATGCAGATTTTTAGAAAGCAATGCTGAATGGGGTCTAGGGTGTAGTCGTACTAATCGAAAAACAACAATGAAGGCTTAATAGACTTAGGTGCTGTATTAAGGAAAACAGGACCTTAAAATACACTACAGAAGCCTGCGACACTGCTGACAGGTTCACTGATAGATGTTCAGAAATCTTTTCAGACAGTTCAGTGCAACAAAGTCTCCTTAATTTTAAAAGCCACTGTCATAAAATATTGATCTACAGAGGCCACAATTTTGTTGCTGGAGAAACTGCCACTATTGTGGCATAGACAGCAGTGCAGCTCTGTAGGAAATGTAGATATGGGTGCTGCAAAGATAGTGGGGACAGCAGCAAAAGTCATTTCCATTGGAAAACAGATGGTGGAAATATTCCTGTCTATAGCTCTATTTGCTGCTAAAGATCTCTGGTTTTTCAAAAGAGAGCAATATGACATTCCCCTTTTCATGGAACATCCAGAGGCAATTCCCTATACAAACAGCAACATTTTATTCCTATCTAGAGACTAGGATTTTTAAAATTTTTAAAATCCCAGTATGCATTGTTGCCAAGGGAAGAAGGGAAAAATACTTTGCAAAGGACATATGGTTATCTAGTTTTGATTAAAGGGCATTCTTTTTTTTCTTCTTCATAGGATGAGAAAGAGAGAAAAGGGCCTTTATGGTAGAGGAGTAAGATTTTTGGAATACTGTACCTTAAAAAAAAGAAAGAAAAGAAGCTGTGCCCACCCAGGTCTCCAGAGCCAATAGTGAGCAAAAGATACAGAAGAAATCTATGACTGGCCAAATGTCTGTAGCATTATGAAATCTGAATGTTTATTAGGCAAGTTCCCTAACCAGCTGCCTTCATCATCCCACCCCTCCTTGCTCGCCGCTGATGTCTGTGGCTGCATCCACACTGCAGAAATAATAGAGTTTGACACCACTTTAACTGCCATGGTTCAATGCTATGGAATTCTGAAAACTGTAGTTTTGTGAAGATATTTAGCCTTCTCTGTCAGAGAGCCCTGGTGCCACAACAAACTACAAATCCCAGAATTCCATAGCACAGAGTCGTGGCAGTTAAAGCGGTGTCAAATTGGATTATTTCTGCAGCCTCTGTGGACTGAAAATGCTTTCCAGGAAGCCCCAAATGATAATAAATATGTTTTCTGTTGTGACAGATGTTGAATTTTTGCAATAGTTTGGACAGATTTTCCATCAAAGGAAGCTGCCTAGCTGGCTCCCAAACAGTTCAGGAACTAGCAGAGCAGTTTCTTCTTCTCAAGCAGAAAGCTTTCACTGCTACCCCCAACACCACTACATGCTGCTTGAGAAAAGGCTTTTGCTGGCATTACCTGAAGATCCTGGCCAATATGTTCAGAAAATTATCATTATGTGCTGTATAGGAGCAATAACAGTAATTACTCTATAGTATTCCTGTAAGAATGTCTATGAAATAATGTACCTGAATAGCATTTAACACTTCAAAACACTATAGAAGTGTCACTACTATTACTACTAGTAGTAGTAGCAAATGAATAAACAAGCTGTAGCAGTACATGGTTCTGTTCCAATTATACAGTATCCAACTGACTACTTACCATGTCTTTTCACAGTAACTCCAGAATAAGGAAATATTTTCTTCTTGGACAACTCCAACAACCAGCGAACTGTTGATTTGCATAAACCAACAATTTCTACTGCAGAACCATCTCTAAAGGAAGATAGGCATAGATTTACAGCCAAATTCCAATTAAAAATAAAATTATATTCACACCAACTAAAGATGCTTTTTTTCTTTTTAAAAATATTTTATTAATAAAACATGTAAGATTATGAACATAATCATAAAGGATGCTTTCTATCAATACATTCAGAAGGCTAGGAAAGGCTATGCAGCTCAGATCACTCCAAGAACCACTCTTAAGTGGATTCTTTATCAGGGCTGCTTCCTGTTGTTGTGTGCCTTTAAGTTATTTCCAATGTATGGTGACTCTAAGGTGGCCTTATCATGGGTTTATTTGGATAAGAT
Source organism: Phrynosoma platyrhinos (assembly GCA_020142125.1). Taxonomy (NCBI): domain Eukaryota; kingdom Metazoa; phylum Chordata; class Lepidosauria; order Squamata; family Phrynosomatidae; genus Phrynosoma; species Phrynosoma platyrhinos. The sequence goes on along the minus strand of CM034706.1, from coordinate 167,064,930 downwards.
TTGTTCAGAGGGGGGGTTGGCTTTGCCCTACTCTGAGGCTGAGAGAGTGTGATCTGCCCAAGATCATGCAGAGTGTTTCTATAGCCGAATAGGAATCCTGGTCTCCAAAGTCCTCGTCCAATGCTCAAACCACTACACTATGCTGGTTGCACTGCTGCATTAACTGAGAAAGAACATTTTTGTTATCATTCAAACCAGAGTTCTTGATAGCTCCTGACAGCGTAAGACCCTGGAGAACCTCTGTCAGAGTATAAGAAAGCCTTCTTGCTTCTTTTAATGTGTAGGCTTAATCTAACAGTCATGAATTAATAACATTTAATGACACAAACATTTTTTAGTATCAGGTGAAGAAAGAGCTGGTTCACATATAAGTTGCATTCACAGATTGTATTAAACTATGGGTAGGGAGCCAGTGTAGTGTAATGGTTTGAGGATTGGACTATGACTCTGAAGACTGGGGTTTAATTCCCTGCTTAGCCATGGAAACCCACTGGATGATTGAGAGGCACTCACTCTCAACCCCAGAAAACCCTGTGATAGATTCACCGTAGGGTCACCATAAGTTGGAAACAACTTGAAGGCACACAACAAACAACAAGCAAGGGAACCTTGAGCCCTGAGGATGAATTTGGCCCTCCCTGGTTCCCCCAATGGACACATCCCTTTCTCTATCATACCATCATTTGGTGGTGGTTTCTTATACTCCATGCAATTTTCTTTCCTCCATCCTAGAAGTTTCAAATGCATCTCTCAGTTATTAGTAGTAAGAGCTTTAAGTTTTAAGAGCTGGCATTTTTGACACTGTCCGCTAGTGAAATTCAGCCACCAAAATTGAATTTGGCTCTCAGATTGAAAGGGGCTCAACCAAGGAAGAGGCTCATCCTTAAGCCATGAATTAATGTGTGCATAAGTTTGAAAGAACCTAAGCAAGCCTCAGGTTCAGAAACTCTCCTCATCTCCCATGAGCCCTGGAGCAAGATTTTGACATTATTTGTTTTTTCAGGTTCTCTTATACCTCGTCTAGAGCTAAGGATTGAAATGAATTCAAGTCAGTTTCAAAAACAGGCCAACATCAAGCTATGTGTTATTAAAACTATTGTTCAACTAACTGGTTTGTAATAAACCACTGTATCAGGTTCACACACAGCAAGCTAAAATTAGAGGAAACTCTATAAAGCCCTTCCCAACCACATAAAAGGGACTCTTAGGGACATGTCTACACAGGCCAATTACACTGGTTTCACTCTGCTCTCACCCCACCAAGTCTACATGATGTAGGGCCAAAGCCCCATTCTAGTACAGACTGTCTTCACAACGGAAGGTCAGTTCTGTACCAAATTCTCCCTATCTCTGACTAAATCGGGTTTTAAAAACTAACCTTTAGTTCTAGATTTTGCAGGAAAACATGGAGCACTTGGAGTGACACCAGGTGGCTGTTTACATCCACATCCCACTGTGTTACCCACTGCCACCACTGCTGTGAGTCACTCCCTCTGAGGCCACAATGAGGCACCTAGCCATGTGATTGACACTTGCACCTTGTTTCTGAGCAACCTGCACCACCAGCAGCAGTGCCAGGTAGCACATTGGGGATGTGTGTAGACAGCCATTTGGTATCACTCCAGAATCTGGGCCAGTTCTGGGGCCAGAATACTCTGGAAATAACCTGGAGTATTCTGGTTGGGATAGACGAGCCCTAGGTCATGCCAAACCATGATTTAACTGGGCTATTAGCAAGCCTATTAATTATCCATGTGTTGTGGGAAATGTGAATAGGATTTGGGATAGCATATGGTCCTCCCCACAACATCTGTGTGGAAACACGTGAATGAATATTGTCTCCCATATTTTAAAATGGAAAACTGAGCAAATTATATGGATATCGGCTCACATGTTTCATATATGGTTACAAGTGGGTACTATCTTGAAGTCTGTTGTGCTAAATACTAGGCCCAGGACAAAGTGAACTAAGTTTCAAAATACAACTATGATCTTAATAGGGCTATAAGAAGTAGGGTTTAAATAATTATTATAATGCACATTGTCTTAGGATCCAGAGAACTACAAGCAAAACAACAACTTCTATTTACATAACTAGTAAAACTGTACTTAAGGCATCCCTCCCTCTCAAAATAGGTATGCTACAGGTTTTCAAATATATTCATTCTGCTGCTCCAGAGAATAGGACTCGGAACAACGGATGCAAGCTACAGGAAAAGAGATTTCACCTCAACATTAGGAGGAACTTCCTGACAGTGAAAGCTGTTTGACAGTGGAACACACTCCCTCGGAGTGTGGTGGAGTCTCTTTCTTTGGAGGTCTTTAAACAAAGGCTGAATGGCCATCTGTCGGGGATGGCTTGATTTTGAGTTTCTGCATGGCAGGGGGTTGGACTGGATGGCCCTTGTGGTCTCTTCCAACTCTATGATTCCATGAATTCCTGTTACTAATTTTCCCCCCTGATGTAAGGTGTAGAACAGAGGAAAGGAATGTACAGTGCTCCAGATGTTGCTGAATTACAACATCTGGAGCACTGCACATACACTCCCAGGGTGGTGAGAGTTGTGATCCAAATATAAATATGAAAACCACACTTCCTAACTCTGAAAATGTTATTTTTCCTTTTAAAGTGAAAATCTGATTTTTCATAACAAAATTAAGCATTAATCTACAAGCACTGGTCCACAAATGCTATAAAACCTTCATATTGTACCTTGGAGTTGCTGGAATACCTCTGTTGCGAGCTCTGTCACTCTCTCCCATCTTATCCATCCATGTACCACAATTAAAACGATTCCCTCCATAGACAAAGCCAGTTTCCATATCGACACCTGCAGTCACATTAAAACCTACCAAGCAGAAAATCAGATAAATTTGCAATGTGCCGCAGGGGGAAAATATCTTGGCATGCCCAGTATAATACTCTATCAGAACAAATTAGGATTTCTAGTTCAGCACAGTTAACAATATACAAAAGGCTTCATGGCATAAGTGAGAACTTTAAGTAAATAGTGGTATATAAAGTTTTAAATGCAATGTGTTGGCATAAAAACAGACTTCAAAGTAATCTTTAAAGTAGTTTAACAGAAGGATTATTTTATGTAATTGCTAGGAAAATAAACACAAGTGAAGCTCTAATATATTAGAGCCTTAACAAAGATTCTGCAATGATCACTTACCTTCATCTCTCATATTTCGATCTATCTGCGGACCAGCATTCCTTTCTCGGAAATCTATGCCTTGCATATGTCTCTGCATAACTTCCTGTATCAATTCATATAGTGGCTGGTCCTGAGTTTTAGTTGGTTCAAAGACAGGAGAGGAAAAAGCAAAGGGTAGAAAATGAAGCCATTAGGCATTAGCACAGAAAGATAGAAATGTATGTTAGTTTAGAAGAGGTATTTGTTGTTGTTTTTGTTGTTGTGTGTCTTGAAGTCATTCCGAGGCGAACCTATCATGGCTTGTTTGTTTTTTCTGTAAGATTTGTTCAGAGGGAGTTTGCCTTTCTCTTCCTCTGAATCTGAAATAATGCAAGTTGCCCAAGGTCAGCCAATGGGTTTCCACGGCTGAAAAGCGATTCAAACCTAGTCTCCTTAGTTGCAATCCAATGCTACACCACACTGGTTTTCTTAAAGACAAGTATTATTATTACGCTTTATTTATATACCGCTGCAGATTTACACAGCGCTGTACATACAGTCAATAAAATAGACAAAAATAGATAACGAAAGCCTGCCAATGGCATACATTCTACAAAATAGTAAAATAATAGATATTAATACAAAGAAGGAAACAAATTAAAAACATCAAATAATCATCATACAATGCCTGTGAATGCTTCCCTGAACAGTATAGCCTTTAACTCAGCTTTGAAGCTGGTTAAAGAAATGATGTCCCATGCTCGAGGGGGAATGAGGTTCCAGGAATGAGGGACTGCAAGTGAAAAGGGATGAATCCAGGAAGGAGCAGTAAAAATCCTAGGCTGAGACAGCAGACCTTGACTACCAGAACAAAGGGCATGAGTGGGATGGTAAGGGGAAAGAAGCTCTGATAAATAAGGAGGGGCCAACCCATGCAGGCTTTAAAAGTCAACAATAGAAGCTTATGCTGAATATGGAAAGGGAGGGGGAGCCAGTGAAGGGATGACAATAACGGAGATATATGGTTGAAACGGTGAGCAGATGTGATAATGTGTGCAGCAGAATGCTGGACCGAAATTAAAGGACGGAGGTGAGAAAGAGGGAGCCCTGCCAGGAGAAGGCTACAAAAATCTAGTCGCGAGACCACTAGGGCATGGATCAAAATCTTGGCAGTAGAGGCCGAGAGAAATGATCAGATTTTAGCAATATTATACAAAAAGAATCTACATGCCTTGGCTGTGGCCTGAATCTGGGGAATACAAGACAGAGAGGAATCAAAAATAAAACCAAGACTGCAGGCTTCTTGGACAGGTCAAATAGAAATATCGTCAACATAAACAGAAAAAGAGTATTGAACAGTAAAAACAAGAAAGATATACACCTCCTTTTATGTCTCCCTTAGGGACTAGACTGAAGCGTACAGCTCCAATTTCTGCCTGGAAGAAGGCCTGTCCTTCCTGGATTCTACTCAGCCTTCTTTCTGGAGCTTCCTAAAGTCTGGGAAGAAGATGGTGGCTCCTTGTTACTGTATTACCTGCAGACCAAAATTAATCTGCCTGGGTAAGTTTGTGAGCCCACACTTTCTACATTTTCTATGAATAAACCCACATTTATTGTTGTCCAACAAATATTACCTTCCACCAAGAATAGTAAGTATGTCTGCCAGGTAAGGAACAAAATTATGAACAGAAAATTGAGGAGTGGGTGTTGTTTAGCAGTGTGAGTCCTGCATGTTAATGTTTACAGATAAATGTGATGCTTTTTGATTTTGCAATTTCAGCTAGGACCTCAAGTATAGAAAAACCCAAGGAGTCTCCTTTCCAACCAATGGCCAGGCCAAAATCTTTTTGGGATTATCAAATGCAATTGTATGAAACACCTTCTTAAACTTTGGGCCCCAAATAGCACCAAACTCTAGCCTAAAGATCCCTTTAGAGTAGCCTAAATATCTGCATATAGTCCTACAATATGCTGAGCCATATATACCATCTTTCTTGACTTACTGAAAAACTGTGAAGCTGCCTGATTTGGTCACTCCATGCTTCAAGGTAAGCAGGCAGGAAAGGAGAAGGTCTGGCTACCCTCCTTTCAAGAGCCCAGTGCACAATGATGATATCAGTGCTGAATTCCAGAGGGTCTTCTGGGGGTGGGGTGTCTCAATGCTTCTGTTTTCATTATCTCTCACTGTGTGTATCTCTGTGTGAAACTGTCAGACATTTCTCTGATCCTGACTGCTCACCTTGAACCACAAAATGGCTGTGTGAGGTGACTTCAATATTTTACCTCACATTGGGGGGAGAGTTTGGGGCACCGTAGGGAGAGGAAGAGGATATCAACTTTTGCAACACCTGAAAGACCACACCTGCATTTGTAAGGGACACATATGCATGAAGATGTCCCTATCTGAATTTTGGCCACTGTCAGTACCATTGATTTGATGGGCCTACACTTTTTTTTTATCATAAAGCTACAGAGAGGGGAGGCACCATGTTGCTTAATTTAATTTTTTTCTGAAGCAAAAACAACTATCAGCTCTCAAGAGATCAATTTATCTAGACGATAGCATGTAATGAGCCAAAATAGAGACATTACAGGAAATTTTTTCTCCAGAGCTGCAAAAGAAAGCAAGTTATAATTACCTTTTGGCCTGGTGGCAGAGGAGGGGAGTCGTCTGTAGGGTACATTCTAGATACAGGACACTTGAGAATGTCAGTGCCATTTGAAACAAAGTTGCAGTAGTCTTGTATGCACTGTAGCCACCACCACACAGCATCCCGGCAGTTGAATCTGGCATGAGTCCCTTGGCCAAGCAAGTTGGGAATGAGGCCATGCCTTAAAGTGCTTCCAAATGCTAAAATGATGTCTCTATAAAGGAAGGAAGAGGGTGGGTTGGGAAGGAAGGGAATAAACATGTCATGTTTCCAGGTTTGTTTTCACAGCTTTTCTATACTGTTGGGTAATACTTTTATTTAGAAAAGCAAAAGTGTCACAAAAGTGTTCAGGTTTGGGTGGGGGGGAGAGAGAGCGCAGTGGCAAACAGCAGCAGTAACACCAGCAGCAGTGAGACCCAGGGGCTACGCAGGCGTGGCGGAGGCGGCAACTATAAGAACCGCCTACCTATCCCTCATTCTCCTGGTGGGGACAGAGAGAGAGAGAGCGCAGTGGCAAACAACAGCAGCAGCAGTAACTGTTAGTATATGGATGGGATATACAGTCAAAGGTGAAATGTAAAGATGTGTGTGTGTTTGTAATTTTCCACTTGAGAACAGCTTTTGGACAAATCACAAACAACATCTAGAGAAACAAAGTGAATCAACACCAAGTGGCCAGCAC
>CM034706.1:167046884-167058357 GCA_020142125.1 Phrynosoma platyrhinos | reverse complement strand
GGTGCCAAAGGGCATCACTACAACACTCATCATCCACACACGAACAACTATAAGAACTGCCTACCTATCCCTCACTCTCCTGGTGGGGACAGAGAGAGAGAGAGAGCGCAGTGGCAAACAACAGCAGCAGCAGTAACACCAGCAGAAGCAGGATTGGGGAGACAAGAGGAGGAGGTGGGTAGAAGGAATCTAAGAAATTTAGCTGCACAAAAGAGTACCAGAGAACAAACAGAAATCATAAGGTATATCCAGATTTTCTCCCTAGAAAAGTCTTGAGAGAAGTTGAGAGAAAAGGCAGATTAAGAAAATATATGAATAGGCATAGAAGAGTAGTGAAGCCATAAGCAGTTAATAAGAATCAACTTGAGCAGCAGTGTATGTATATTTTGTAAGTGAGGATATCTTGAAATGTGGCATTAGTTACTGTAGGTTGACTGCCATTGAATCTTTATGCAAAAGTATTCTGGAAAATTAATATATATTGTGTTGAGCTGGTGGCGGTAAAATGCATTGGTAAATTTTGTGATATAAGGGATTTCTTCCAGTGAATCTAAAAATAAGCGCAGAAACTATAAAAATTTATAAATTTTGTTAACATAGAGACTGTAAGTGCTATATACACAATGGCAACTGGAATAGACATTCAGGACTCAAACAAAATATACAATGAAATATTAGTTGAGAGAACAGCAAATGCTGACATGATATTAGAGCAGAAATTTGGGAAGAAATAAGAGCTGAAACTAAAGATTGGAAAGATGAAAGCAGAACTACAAAAAGAATTACATGAATTTAAAGCAAGTTTACAGAAAATGACAACAGAGATAAAGGGACTGCAATCTAAAGTCACAGAAATTGAAGAACAGGGAATTTAGAGAAAAATCAACTCTTTTAGAAAGAATACAACAACAAGAAGACAATTATAAGGCTTCAGTGGAATTGAGACTCAAAGGAAAGACTTTAAAACTACAAAGTTTACAAGAAAAATATAATGAAGACTTAGACCAGGGGTAGGCAACCTAAGGCCCCGGAGCCGGATGCGGCCTCCCGAGGCCTTTCGACCGGCTCTAGGCTGGTCCTGCTGCCCCCCCACCATGATGATATTATTATTGTTATTAATTGTTCTTGGGGTTTTCTTGGCAAAATCTCTACAGGGGTTTTGACATGGCTTTTCTGGGTCTGAGAGAGTGTGCATGCATATTTTTAAAATTTATTTTTATTTTTTTATTTTTTATTTTTATTTATTTATTTTTGGTGCTTCGGCCCCCCAATTGTCTGAGGGACAGCAACCCAGCCCCCGGCTAAAAAAGGTTGCCTACCTCTGACTTAGATGCATGTATTATCCCGGCCCTGGAACAATTTATCGATTGGCCAGTAGAACAGCTGGATGTGGAGGTAGACAAGCTATATAGAATCAACTCATGGGCAGCAACGAATAGGAATCTACCAAGGGATATAATAATATATTTTGTGCGTGAGAGACCAAACGAATTATCAAAAGAGATGGTTGGTTTGTGGAGGAACAAGAGATTCAAATATTTAAAGATATTCCTCCGCAGATATTATGAAAAAGAAGAGAACATTATGAATTAACAAAATATCTCAAACAGAAGAATATAAAATATAAGTGGGGGGAAAGTAGAAGGTGTCATTTTTTCAATAGGGAAAAGGAAATTGGTAATGGACACATAAAAGAAAGCTAAAGAATTTCTAGAAAGAAATAATTTAAGAGAGGGGAATCTTTCAAAAGACCAAGAAGGTATTCAAGCAGGTCAAGAAAAATCAGGGGGGGAAAGGAAATAAGAGAGGAGGAAAGTACATGGAGGAAATCGGCACAAAGTGAACAAGTTGAAGAAGGACCAAAAGAACTAGAGACTAATCTAATGGGAACAGAAAATTCAGAAGAGGAAGAGGAAGAGGGAACTCTAGAAGACAGGGAATCAGTAAAAGAGATACAGGAAGAAACACAAGAAGAGGAAGAAGGAAGAGGAAGGTCAGAAGAAGAAATAACTTACAAGGAAAAAGGGAAAAAAGGTAAAGCAAAAGAGAAAAAAAGGCACATTCAAACTAGTCTAAGGACAAGAAAGGGGAGAAAGTTAAATTTAAGATATTAAGTATTAAAAAGGACTACTAAATAAATAAAAGGTGTCATTTAAAGTGCTGTCTTGGAATGTGAATGGTTTAAATTCCAAATTTAAACGTAGAAAAATATTACATTATTTGAACAAACAAAAAAGTGATATAACTTGTAGCCAAGAAACATATAAAAAATACAGATATACATCTATTGGAAGATAAAAAAATTGGGCAAACTATTTGTAGCTTCAAATATAAGATATAAGAAAAAAGGAGTGGCAATTTATGTAAGGAACCATCCCAAGGTTAAAGAAATATTCAAAGATAAGCGTGGTCACTTTATAGCAATTGAAATAGAAACATATTCTGGGATAATATTAATCAATATATATGTTCCATAGGAAAACAAGATTAATTTCTTTACAAAGTTAAAAGCAAAAATAAGAGAATATGAGTATGGCAAAATAATTAGAGTCGGCGATTGGAATGGAGTTGTCAATCCAGCAGAGGATAGATCTACACTAAATGTTAAGAAAAAACATCAGGGGAAATTGCCAAAGTCAGCTTTTGAATTTATAGAGGAGCAAAAATTAATAGATGTTTGGAGGATGAAACACAGAGGAGTTAAGCATTACACCTTCTACTCAGAAAGGTTTAACTCCTGGTCAAGAATAGATATGGTTTTTGCATCTATGATAATAGGTAAAGATATAAAAAATATTGAAATTTTACCTAGGTTACTATCGGATCACTGCCCAATTGTGCTATGTATGAATATAAGGAAAGGAGAATATGGATGGCAGCTAAAATAATCCTTACTAGCTGATGAGGAAATAGTGGAAAAATGCGGAAAGATTTGAAGTTTTATTTCCAGGAGAATATGAATAAAGGGACACTGACGCATTTGGTCTGGGATGCTAGCAAGTCAGTAGCGAGAGGCCTGCTAATACAACAAGAAAAAAGGAAAAAGAGATTGACAGAGAAGAAAAAAATCTATTAGGTGAACTGGAATATATAGAAAAAGAACAAAACAAAAAAAAAAGAGGCCAAAAGACTAAAAAATATATCAAGAAATGCAAAAAATAAAGAATCAATTAAATCAAATTACAATGCAAGAAATAACCAACAAAATTAAATATGTAAAACACTACTATTTCGAGAATGCAAATAAAGTAGCAAAATGGTTAGCCCAAAGACTCAAAAAAGAAAAGGAAAAAAATGTAATATTAAAACTCAGAAATAAAGATAAAGAGTATATGCAACAAAACAACTTAAAAAATAGTTCAGGAATATTATGGGAGCCTATTCACAACACAGGAAACACCGCAAGATAAACGAGGAAAAATGAAAGAAAGGAAAAATGAAGGAAAGAAAAAATAACTAAAGTTTTGGATCAATGTATTGATGATTTAATTACACCTATTACTATAGCAGAAATAGATCAGGCTATATTAAATTTAAAAGATAATAAAGCACCTGGCCCTGATGGTTTGACAGCTAAATATTATAAAACATTTAAGAATGAATTAGCGGAGACATTGCACACTAGTCTTCCATTTTTATATGTATACATCACAAAATGAACAAAGATCTGCCTTACATAAATTAATAGGTCTTGAAATTATGTATATATATTCCTGTTCCTTTTCCTACTGCTTGGAAAAAATATATAAGGAACATATAAGCCTATAAATAGTTGCAAGGGGCCAGAACTATACCAAGAACATCAATTATTCCTCAGCTATTCAAAATGTCTATATTTATTCATGCCAGGGTAACCTTATACAAATAGTCATGTTAGTGAGCTTCTACTGATATATGTCCTTATCTCACCTTGCTTCCAAGTAACGTCCTGTAACTAGCATCAGTCCCCTCAGTGCAATGAAGGTGTCTCTTCCCCAGCAGCGGAAAATTCCAGAAGAAAAATGAGGTAAACCTGAACAGGTGAGGTAAAGCAAACATAACGTCCAAATCTAGTGGCTCCTGGTCTACAAAAATAGTCCCAAACATTCTCAGAGTTGGCCTTACTTCCCCTGTTGCAATTTATTTTATGGTGATCAGTGTAAAGGCTGTTAACTTCTCTGCAGCAATCCATTCATAACCCAAATGTCAAAACAGAACTTTGTGACTTTTTAAAACTGCATGTTACAACTTACTCTAAACCAACAGTGTGAGATAACTAGACTATAGTCACATAACTGTGTATGCACAGGGGCTTCATATATATTACAGGGGGAAAGTTTTGAAAAAGATGGTGCAAGACACTAGGTTTGCTACATTAATATATCATAGATGGTGTTATGCTTCACACTGGACTAAACCCAATCCTAAAAATTTCCCTTCTAACTTATATCTGGCCACTAAGACTACAAGCTTCAATAGCTTTGCACTTTTTGTTGCTGTTATACAATGCAATTGATGTACATGTGCTTTACAAGTAAAAGAACAACAAAAAACAATCATACTATCCAAAGCATTGAGCATTAAGTAGATAATTGAATGGTGATTTCCTGGGTGCCTGTTTGCTACTAGAGTACTAAATGCAAATGACACCTTGGAATCTAATTCTTTATAAACTACAAGCTCAGTATTCCTTATCCAAAACCCGAAATGCTCTAAAACAGGAGTTGGCAACCTTTTTTGCCAATGGGCTGGGGGGGCGCGGAGATGGCACTGGGGGCCGATGTTTCTGGACGCGCACACTGCCATTTTGAAAAACAAAATTGCAGGCGGAGGGAAGGAGAGCTCCCTCTGAGAGGCCCAGCGCTGCCGCGGGTGCCCCCTGGGAGGCTTCCCTCGGCAGCGACGGGCCTCCAAGAGGGCCAGCGCCACCGCAGGTGCCCCCCGGGAGGCTTCCCTCAGCGGCCTCCGGCCTCCTCTGGGATGCCATTTTGGCTGCGCGTGCCACCATTTTGCCTTCCAAAATGGAGGCCACGGCTTATTCGTGCATGCGCAGGGGTAATGCGCATGCGCAAATGAGTCGCAGCCGCCATTTTTGAAGGCAAAATGGCAGGGGTGGTCGGCAGCGTGCGTGGCGGTGGTTGGCAGGGGCCCGCAGGCCGGGTGCGGCCCGCGGCCCATAGGTTGACAACCCCTGTTCCAAAATCTGAAACGTTTTGATTTCTTAACCTCATGTGATGGGTCACAGTCAAAATGCAGGTGCACAACAGATACATATATATAAAATGGCACAGGAAAGCAGCTGAAAGCCCCAGCCACTGGGTACACATTCTTCAGTTTCTGCTTCCACCTTTGAGGCTGCAGCTGCAGCTGCAGCACTTCTGCTTGCTCATTTGCAAGGCAGAAGCAGGCAAGTGGTGGGCTTGGAGATGGGGGAGCCCAAAGAATACATGCCTCGCAGCTGGAGTTTGCTGTTTGTTGTTGCCTCAGCTGCTGTCCCAAGACTGATACTCAGTCTGATTGCATCAGATCGCCACTAGATAATCCAAATTCTGAAAATATCCAAAATAAGAAACATTTCTGGTCCCAAGCATTTTGGATAAGGGATACTCAACCTTACTAGTACTATGCATTAGCAGAACTCAAATCTGGGGACTTGCCAAACAGATGGAGAAAGCACAGTGGATGTAATTACCAATGCACACTGATGGGGAAGGTGGGGTAAGTGGAAATGAACTTGCATTTGTGAACCATTCAAGTTTATAAACTCTGGGAAAGGACCACATATCACTTCTGTGGTCTATAGAACACTTTTGACTGAGTTAAAAAAAACCTCAAATTACCACAACCATGAAAATCACTTTCATAAGAACAAAATACTGTCACATATGGAAGAAAGGTTGCCTAGAGACCAAATGCTATGATAATTGAATTTTGGTAAAGTGGAAAGCAGCCACCATCTGAGATGAGCCAATGAAAAAAATAATAGCACTAAAACAAAAAGTACAGGAAACAACAAGCAGTTCAAGGAAAACAGCATATAAATGAAGAACCAAGATTATTATTTTATGATTGCAGAACTCAGCAAGTAATCAAAAGAAAGAGAAATTTGCCCAAAAAAGTAACTCAACATAGCACAAGTATAATAAGCACATGAACACATATGCTTAAGATAACATGCTCAACTCAAGATTCCTAAAATTACCATATGGTAAGGAAAACTCTGTGATAGGTTTGTCTTGGGGTTGTTGTAAGTCAGAAATGACTTGGAAGCACACAAAAATGAGAATAAGAAGGTTAAATACTAATATGTTGCTTTGCTAGTCATTCTGGCCAAAAGAAAACTCTGCAATTCAGAAATGTCTGTGTTTTTGTAGGCTAAGAATATCTGTCCCACCACAAAATCATTCACCATAATTACTCAGATAATTCTTCCTTGTGCTCAAGATAAAAAATAGTTTTCTTTCTATTCTAGAAATAAACCACTACAGTTTGTTTATTTCAGTCTTCCCCAATGTGCCCTCCAAATGTGTTGGATTTTAACTCCAGCCACCCAATCAACACAGCCAGTTTGGTTGAAAATGATGGAAGTTGTAGTTCAACAGTTGGAAGACAAATAATTGGGGAATGCTGGTTTTTCAGAGATTCAAGATCCCCAGTTGTTATTCCTGGCTGCAGCATTAGATAAGTACAAGGCAAACATTCATGAATGAACCCAAAATATGTTTCTAAGTTGGCATGATTCTTTCCACTCTGGGAGATATGTGGGACAAATATGGCTCGGTTTATAGTGCTAATATTTGCCCCACTTATCTCCCAGGTTCCATATGTTTCTATACAGCAGGCATAGGAATCCTGTAGCCTGAAGGCCATATGTGGCCTCACAAATCTGTTTTCCCCAGCTAAAAAAAACAAAACACAGCAAAAATTGGGTTCCTAGAAGCCCCCAGACCCCTCTCCTTTAAAACAGGATGTATTTCCCTGGCCTTTCTTTTAGCCATCACGCTGTGGATTTTACAAAACCAGAAATTTCTAAGAGCTGGAAAGGCCATGGTGAGTTAACTGGGTGGATGTGTAGAATTGACTTCTGCACCCAAAGTCTTGCCCACTCTCACTTCAGAGCTTCTATTTCTCTACTTGTATTATGTACAGAAGCTTCAATATGCTCCAATTCAAAATATTTACATATATTTTTAAGGCAGTTAATTTCAGGGACCCCTGATTGAATTTCTAGCTTACCAGCTGCTAAGGAAACACAGCACTGTTCTCTTTCTTTTGTAATTTTATTCAGACGATAAGGAACATCCTGTAAAGCTGGAGACAGAGGTGGCAGAGAAGGATATTTTCCTATTCCACACATCTGGACTGACCCCAAGGAAAGATGTTTAACAAATGTTGAGCCATTCTGAACAAAGCTGTAATTAAATTAACACTGATTATTTCAAGTTCACAAAGTGGTCCCCCTTTTTCAGATTTCAGGACAAGTAGAAATAGCAGTAGTGATTTTGTTGTTATGTTTGGCCCTCCATCTCCACAGATTCCTTATCCAGGGATTCAACTATCCACGGCTTAGAAATAGTCCATATATATATATATATATATATATATATATATATATATATATATATATATATATATATATATATATATATATATATATTCATTCCAAAAAGCAAACCCTGATTTTACCATTTTATGTCAGGAATATCATTTTACTACACCAATGTATTTAATGGGACTTGAGATCCACAGATGTTGATATCCATAGGGGGCAAATAGTTAATTCCTATTTCAATTATACTGCATTAAATCAGAATACTCCAAGTCCTTTTCCAAGATGGATGGGGCCCCTTGGGAGGGTTTGATGAATTTGGTTTTTCTGTCCTCATTCTATCAGTCACCTATAAGTCTAGCTGCATGTTCTATCAACCAAAATTTCAGTAAGCTTCAATCTTCCAATCGTCCTGACAATGATGAGCATAAAGATATGCCATAGCATCCTGCAGGTTTTCAGACCCACTGACAGTATAATATTTGGGCAACAAATTGAAGCTGAACTTGGCTTGGTGACTCAGTTGTTTGTGGAAAAGAGTTAGATGATGATTTGCAGTGGGCTTGGGCTTCTACAGTCTGTTTGGGTACTGTCTATAAGAAAACAAACAAGAAAATGCAAAGAGTCTTGTGGCACCTTACCTATTTAATTTATACCCTCATTTTTTTACCAATATTGGGATCACAGTCCCTCAGCAATGGATTGAACAAAGACAATGGGTTTCTTACTGACTACACACACTTCAACTCTATCTGACCCAACCCTCATAGGGGTGCCCTACATTCATCTATTCCTCTCACCACAGGCTAGTCCCATTACAAAACTGGATCTGCCAGTTCAGCCCATGCACAAAGACCAGTTTCCTATGTTTTTGTGCACTAACGGCCATCGTTAAGACTGGACATGCCACTTCATTTCCATACACAAAGGATTTGTAATTTGAATTAACATCTTCACGCACATATATATGTCTATGTCTGGCTTCTACTCCACCAAATGCATCTGAGTAATAGACTGAAGTCTATGAAAGCTCATGCCACCAATTTCTTTCTTTCAGTTAGTCTCAAAGGTGCTACAAGATGTGCCTACATACTCATTCAATGGGTTTATTCCAAATGGGATTAACCAACAGAATTCTAGCATTAATATGAAAAGAATCTACTACTTGTTATCTCTGATAGTAGACTGTTGTCCTGAATGAACTCCAACTAAGGCTATTAAAAAAATAACACAGAAGATTGACAAAGGGAACCTCTTTTAAATTCAATAAGGGTTGTAACAATTTAGCTATGAGGTATCTCCTGAGTTTCTTTAGAAAAACAGATCAAACATTCAGAAGAGTATAGAATTATTTGTACATGACATGCACTGCCTATAACATGTACCAGGTTTGCTGTAAGATTATTAAAAACATACGTAGACATTTGTTTCCAAGAAAAGTCAAGAAGTGTTGTGTAAGCACCAACTAATATGGCATCAAAGTAACATGGAATGAGGTAACGAGGAATTTGTTTCAAGTAAATAAACATTGCTTTCAGCCACTTTCCAACCTATGAAACAAAGAAAAGATTGTAGAAATTAATTTAAATTTGTAATTAAAATGAATGATTGAAAATTAATATGCAGCATTGATCTTAAAGGGACATTTTTCTTGAGTTGTTTTAACTTACTTCAGAACAGGCTCCAGGACGGGATATTAAGCGATCACTCACATAATCAATCATCCAATCTCCAGCTCGCAAGTTACCACAGAAAGGATGCCCCAAATCATTGTTTGGTCGAATGTCTGCCATCACTGACATTATACCTGAAAGTCCATAGAAACACGGCTCTGTATTACAAGTCATGAAACTATCAGAAGCAATGGATTATGATTTTCAAGAATAAAAAGCAGGACAACAGCTATAATGGTGTCTGAAAAGACAAAGCACTAACTCCAGCCTTGTGACAGTAGTGCCCACTATTCACCCCAGGGGAACAGCCAGTCCATAAACTTGCACTAACATCTTGTCAACTGCTCTCGACACTCATCTTTGAAAATATTCTGTGCAATTAAGACTGCATTTAGAGATAGTGGACCAGTTTGAACCTAACAGTAAAGTCAAATTCCTTGGAATTCTGTTACATGAACAAGTTAACACAGTGGTGAATGCTGCTATATTGTTCCTGCTTGGCTTCTCTTGCCAAGGCAGTGGCTAAACAAACTAGGCATTCTCCATATATGGTTTGTCTAGCATTACATCTGAATTGCGATATTTGGTCTGCTAGCAAGCCAAAATTATAAGCCAAGAACAAACCTTGGCTCCTGGCCTCACTGGTGGCATAGTGCAACATCTGAATCTGGCTCAAATGTAGCACTAGATAAATCATGGATGGAGGATCCCTGGTCTGTTTGTTGCAGGAAGGAAGGCTTAATATTCTTCGTGCTTACAGGTCTATGACACTCACCATGGGAAATTTATCTATTACCTTTCAGTATCTTTTTAAAGCCTGTAGTAAAATAATAAAGCTCAAAATGCAAAAGAGAAAACTCTGGGAGATTCTGGAGGTTTTGAAAACTATTTTCTGGTCACTAACATCTCCTTACCATCAGAGGATGGTATTGGTTTAAACTCAGATGCTGTAAAAGGAAGATTATCCAGATTGATAATGTAGCTCCAAGGGCGGAATTTGGTACTAAAAAGGATTGAATTGCCCTAGCAGAATCCTTTCTTGGAATACCACTGTATTGATACTCCTTGCCCTCTTAGCACCTTTTCATACCACCAACCATGTATCCTCTTAGATTGCCTCTTTTGTTGCTGTTAACTGCCCTTGAGTCGCTCTCGACTCATGGCAACCTCATGGATGAGACATCTCCAAGACCTTCTGTCCCACACTGCTCTGCTTAATTCCTGCAATCCCTTAATACCCGGACCTCCTTAATAGAGTCCATCAATCTAGCATGTGGCCTAGCATTATTGTTTTTTCGAAAGAGTCCTCTCTTCTCATGATGTGTCCAAAGTACGACAGACTCAGTTTGGTCATCTTGGCTTCCAGGGAGGCTTCTGGTTTGATCTGCTCTAGGACCCACTTGTCATTTTGGCTGTCCATGGGATCATCAGCACTCTTGTCCAGCACCACATCTGAAAGGAATTGATTTTCTCCCTATCTGCTTTCTTCATTGTCCAGCTCTCACATCCATAAATGGTAATAGGGAATATGATGGTTTGTATGATTTTAACTTTTGTGCTGAGTTGTATATCTTTGCATTTTAGAATTTTTTCTAGTTCTTTCATAGCCACCCTCCCCATTCTTAGTCTTCTTCTGATTTCCGGACTGCAGTCCCCATTTCTATCAATGTTTGATCTCAAGGATGGGAATTTTTTCTTCATTGTCTAGGGCGAACTTGTGAAGATCCTTGGTGGTCATTATTTTTGTTTTCCTTATGTTCAGCATTAAGCCTACCTTTGCACTTTCTTCTTTGATCTTCCTTAGTATATGTTCCAGGTCTGTGAGGTTTTCTGCTAGTATTATGGTGTCATCTGCTTATCTTAGACCAGGGGCCGGCAACCTACGGCCCCGGGCCGGTTCCGGCCCAGGGCCCCACGCTTACCGACCCAGGCAGACTCCTGCCACCTGCCACTGCCGCGCGTTTTGGTCGCCATGTGGCCGCACGCGCTGCGCCCGCCATTTTGTTTTCCAAAATGGTGGCTGTGACATGTTTGCGCATGCGCAGGAGTACTGCGCATGTGCAAATGCATTGCGGCGGCGGCAGCAGCGGCACCGCACACAGCAGCGGTGGTGGCGTGTGTGGGGTCGCGGCAGTAATTCCCCCAGACACACACTTTCCAAGGTCCCTCCGCTTGATCCTTGGGTAAATTCACCCCAGGATTAAGCAGAGGCACATTGGAAACTGTCCTCCAAGGTGCCTCCGCTCGATCCTGGGGCAAATTCGCCCAAGGA
>CM034706.1:167019734-167045450 GCA_020142125.1 Phrynosoma platyrhinos | reverse complement strand
AGACTTATACATGAGCATATACAGTAATTATTGTTGTTTGCTCTCCTGCTATCTGGAAAGATGAAGGGTAGTTCTAAAATTATTTATATAAATAAATACTGATTTATGGCATTACAAGTGTGACCCACCAAGATGAACCATTGAACAGTTTATAAGGAGCCTGGTGAATGCCTTGCTTTTTCTAGTGTGCCCAGGACTACAAGAACTATCAAAAAAGACAGGGCAGGGCAGGTTACCATGCACTGTGCAACCCAGGTTATGTGGCAGATGTACTGCTTTGTGAAAGCATGACAATTACAATTAAGAGAACATAAAACTGGAATAATGGTTAATTAAATTATCTGTTAACTCAAGACAAACAAGCAGCTTTTAATATTCACCTTGAAGGCCGGCATATTTAAGCGGTGTCCAATTTGGTATGTTGTAACATCCTCCACCATCTTCTTGCTCCTCAGAATCACAGCGATATAATACTTGATTCAGATCTGCCAAGGTTAATTTTGATGCAATGCTGAGGAAGAACCAGAAATTGACTATATTAGAAATATGTGTGTTTAAGTTCCTTCAAGTCACCTGTTGACATATGGCGACCCCATAAATTTCACTGTATTTTCTTAGGCAAGGAAAATTCAGAGGGTTTTTTGCCAGTTCCTTCCTCTGAAATATAGTCTACAGCACCTGGTTGGTGGTTTTCCATCCAAGTACTAATCAAGGCTGACCTTGCTTAGCTTCCAAGATCACCCAGAATCTGGTATATTTAGGATACTTAGATCCCTGACATTAGAAATACACTCGGCTCTCCATTTTCATGGACTTGAAATCCGCAGTCCTGGTTCTTCGCGGAGAGGCAAGCCCCACTGGCTAAAATGATGTGCATGCCCATGGCGTGCTTGCAGGGCCACACAGCCGTTCAAGCTAATGGGGCTTGAACATTGGTGAGTTTCCATTTTCGCCGGGGGTGGGGGAGTTGGAATGGATCCCCCCAGTGAAAACGGAGGGGCAACAGTATACTGGTTATTGTTATTATTTTAAGATGAAGGCACTCCATGAAGTTTATTATGCTTTATAAAATCCAGACCATGTTTAACAGTAATTAGTGGAATGGTGCAACAAGACAAATTCAAGATGCAGAGATGCTGCACTGTCCTCCAGCAACTCAACCCCTGCCTTGTATTTACTTCATAACAAACAGTGATCAACCTATCCTGATGTTCTGGCCTGCTTATTTGGTTGTTGTGTGCCTTCAAGTCATTTCTGACTCATGGCAACCCTAAGGTGAACCTACCACAGGTTTTTCCTGGGGCTGAGAATGTATGGCCCACCCAAGATCATTCAGTGGTTTTCCACAGATGAATGGGGAACTGAACCCTGAGTTCCAGAGTTGTAGTCCCATGCTCAAATCATTACACTATGCTGGCTCATAATCTAAATCTTATATTTACCACTCTAAATCACTCATGTTTTGAAATTTTTATCCATAGGATTCCTTGGGGCATTTGTATATTATTTCCTAAGTCTACAGACAAGGAAATAATGTGGCATGCTTATGACTTTTCAAAAAACTTGGTGTGAAATTACATATTAAATTGGAAACATAACTGGAACATGTCAGCATGTCCATGTGGTTTTATACAAAAGCTAATGAGGTGTCATCCTATGCAAATAGGAACTGTGGCATAGCAGGAGGAAAAGTTGTATCTTCTCCAGCTCTACAGCAGCCCTGTCAGATATCACACCACAGATTCCATTTCAGTCTCCTGTTCAGGAGGAATCCCAAAAGGTCCTCTATTTGGAGCAGGACTAGAAACATGGCATTTACATTTGGAGCAGGACTAAGAAACATGGCATTTACATTTCTATATGAGTGGCTTTAGTTCTTATGTGGTCATGTTGTCCTACATGTTTTCTTGAATGTGTTGCCGGTGTGGTTCTATCACCAATGAAGCGTAGATGACTGACATACATTTAGAAGCTGCACAATCCAGTGGGAACAACAATCATGCAAAAAAAGACATGAATCCATAAAATAAGGAAATAATTAACTTCCACAGTGGGAACTACATCTTGACTGGAATCGATTCACCAACCCAGTGTCAAAGTGAATCGCGAATGGGTTTACATGTAAGTGGGAATGAGCCCTTAAGCTATCTCATGTATGGGACCAGCAGGGTTCCCTCCACCCCAAGTTCCAGGGACCAGAACCACAGTTGTGCCTATTGACTACAACAGTATAATTCTTTCCTGGAAATTTTCCAATAGCTTGTAGACCAATACTGGTCTACAGACTACTACTTTTGAGTAGAACTCTACACTACCTTTCTTCCTTGACATTTTGTTTTCAAAGACATCTCACAATATAAGGGGTACTTACTTTAAGAAGGGTGTTTTGAGTATAGGCTCCGAACCATCATCAGGAAGACTTCCAGATTTAAAGTGTGGACTAAACTGGATTAGGTGATTACGGAGTACTCCTACAGCATCTTGTGCCTTCGGATCAAGGCTAACTCTACAAATATGAGCACCAACAAACAAGTTAATATGGGCACTCTGACAAAATCTTTGGAATCGGAATGGGGAACATGGAGCCCTCTAAATGTTATTGTATGGCAACTCCCATCAGCCCTGACCACTGACTCTGATGGCTAGGTCTGATGGGAACTCCAGTGGAGCAACATCTGAATAGCTGCAGTTCTCCATTCCTGCCTCAGAGTCATTTAAATTATTGCCCTAGGTAAAGCAGTCACCAAATCTTTTGTATAACAGAAGCAATCATATTTTACCTGAATATAATTACACTCCCTGGAGTTAGCCTTTCAAATTCTATTTCTTGAACAAATTCATTAGGGCCTTTTGTAGCAACTGAAGCTTGCCGTATGATCTTACTTTCTGTGAGCTGTTACAAAAAAGGGTAAATATAGTAAACCATTTTAATCTGATGGCCGCATTTCCAAGAAAATGAAATTATAGTAATATACAGCTACCTGAATGTGTTCTCGGAGCTCAACTGTATAGTCAGGCAATCCATTGATTGCATGCTCATCTTTTTTATAAGGGCCAGCATTTCTCTCAACAGTTCTAGCCTCAAGAACAACTTCTTCAATCTTCCCTGTGAAAGACGTGTAAGGGAAAACACATCTTTCAGATGACAACCATCAAATCATTCATTATTATGATTAGCACAGGCAAGTTCATGAGCGAGAGTGAATGAGTCAGCCACGCAATATGCTAGCCATAAGCAATTAGGTTAGCCATTAACTACTACATTACTTCACAATAATTTTAAGGACTGTTATATATAAGGAGATCATGTACAGACTGTACATGTGAGATCTTCAGGCCCCTGTATGTACGTAGGTACCTTGAAGTCGCCTGTCGACTTACAGCAATCCCATGAATTTCATACAGTATTCTTAGGCAATGAATACTCAGGGTGGTTTTCCCAGTTTCTCCTCCTGAAACTATATTACAGCAGCTAGTATTCCCTGGTGGTCTTCCATCAAAGTACTGACCAGCCCTGATCCTGCTTAGCTTCCAAAATCAGATACGATCTGGTGCTTTCAGGAGATTTCCTTATCCAGGTATTAAAGTCAATATAAACAAGCACAGAGACAGAAGTGTGAATAATCAGCATAATCTCTCCCTTACATTCCACACCCAACTGCAAAATGGAAACAATTATGGAACCTTTACTTCTGAGGAAGAATATTTTTGCTGCTAGAGTATCAAGATTATTTTTAAAGAGTGGCAACAGGAGATATTTTTAAATTGTGATAATTATATTGGATGATTTTGGCTTAGAAGTTGTACTTATTCTGTTCTGTCAAGACTGAAACTACATATCTCAAAGGGTGGTCATCTGGCCAGTGTGACTGATTCCTGAGAAGTTCTAGGTATCAGATCTTCATAATGTGATGTAATAAACAGAAGTTCAATGGCAGTCAGTGTGAAGTACACATCATATAGTTTCCTTTGCCTCTAACTATAATGTGTGCGTGTGTGTATGCTTATATTATTGAGAGAAGGCTTATTTAATATATGAATTCTGGGAAAGAACTATGCTCCTATTAACAGAGATCACATCACATACTATCAAATCTGGAGGTGCAATTTTGTTCATGCTCTGCTACATCTCTTTAATTCTTTCTTTGGATGGAATGCCAGCCAACTTTATAAGACAAAGTAATTTATGTACAGGAGAAGTGAATACAGCAATGTAGCGAAGGCGAGGGGGGGGCAAACTGAAAATCTTAGGCCACTTGCTGTTTCACAGAGTTACTGACAGGATAAAACAGGGAGGAATTTAACTTTCAATGCCTGTTCAAGACTGATGATTATTACCTGGAATACACATCTGTGGAACTTCTTGGCTATAGAAAGACGTCTTGGGATTTCTGAAAGCTGTCCGGGAAACAGCTACAACAGACTGATGGGTGTTAGGACAATGCCTTGTCACAGCCACAATATCTTCATCAACTTGATCTACAAATACCTAAGAATGATTTTTATGCAAAAAACAGAATTTTTTATTATGCAGATTATACTTTATAATCTGATAGTGTCTTGTCCTGAAGCCTCCCTGAGCAAGAATTTGGATATCCTGTATAAGTACTCAGGATATCAAAACTATTGCTCAGGGAGGCTTCAGGACAAGATGCTATCACTGCATTCCAGCAAAAGATAAATAAGGTGGGATGTCCAAACTGAGGAATACTCCAAAGTTACTGACTCAGATAGACTCATGCCAGCAGCCTAAGCCAGAAGACAAATACAAAACTGGACTGCAATTTACACATACATTTCACAAATTTCTTTTGGCCAAGGGCCAAACAGGCTGGTGTCATCTTAAGAGGATGACACCAGCAACCACCCTCAAAAATATAGTGCCTTTGTTTCAACTTTTTACATGACTTCATCAAATCTCTCCTTATTACTGCTTCTCACCCCATTCTCCCCTCAGTGACAGGACAAATGCCCCATCTGGTTGTTCTCTGGCGTTCACCCATTCCTTGCCTGGTTAAAACTTTTTGTTCCCAATTCTTGATGCAATCTGTTGATAGCCAGCCGTCCTGCTATAATTCCGGTTTTGAAATTGACTTCACCAGGTGTTGAAGGTGTTGCTGCTGGATTCCACTTTGAATAAAAACGCTCTTCATCAACCACAGAAATCTGCACAGAAATGGAAAAGTAGCACCTATTTTCAAAGACATCCTACAAGCTACTTCTTAAGCTGATATATACAGTGGGCCCCTGCTATCCAGTGGGGTTTGGTTCCAAGTGTGTAACAAAACAAAAATAAAAACCCATTTTTACAAACATGTTTTACAAGCATTAACACAATAGGAAAAAAGTATTTTAAAATATATAAATCCTGCACCAGTTGTATTCATAAGGCATGAATTATGCTTAAGAGGCAAAGATTAAATACACGGGTCCCTTGGTGTCCTCAGAGGTTTGTTTCCAGCACCCCCACGTGGATACCAAAATCCATGGGTGCTCAAGTCCCATTAAATACAATGGCATAGTAAATTGGTGTTCCTTATATAAAAATAAAAAATAGTAAAATCAAGGTTTGCTTTTTAGAATGTTTTTTTTTTTGGAATATTTTCCAATACCATATCCACGGATTTCTGCATCCATGGATTCAACCACGGACAGCTTGAAAAGCTTCAAAAATCAAATTCCAAAAAGCAAACTCTTGATATTGCCATTTTATATAAGGGATACCATTTTGTCACACCACTGTATATAATGGGATGTGAGCATCCACAGACTTTGGTATCCACAGAGGGTCCTGGAACCAAACCACAGCAGACATCAGGGGCCTATATAATGGATATCAGGCATAACTTCCTGGGGAGAAGACTCCATAACTTCAACACTGCAGTTGAAAAACAACAACAACCCTTCTCTCTTGTTATAGAGACATAACAATCCACATTTCTGAAGGAGGATGTGGAGAATGGGCATTCATCCCCCAAACCTATTGCATTAAGAAGCTAGTAGTTGGGAAGTTCTTTTAGAAGTACTTAGCCACTTTGGGTCCCATATGGGAGAAAAGCAGGATATAAAATACAGTAGGCCTTTGGTATTCACTGGGGTTTGGTCTGAGGATCCTCCAAGGATACCAAAATTTGTGGATATTTAAGTCCCATTAAATACAATGGATAGTAAAATGGTGTCCATTATAAAAATGGCAAAATCAAGGTTTGCTTTTTGGAATTTATATATTTTAAAAATATTTTCTAGGATGCTTGAATCCATGGATAAAGAATCTGAGCATAGAGGGCCAGTTGTACATGCATACATAACTGACTTAGGTCTTTAAAGATAAGCATTACCACTTTAAATTGAATGCAGAATTAAAGAGGCAGCCAGTGAAGTTCTTTTAGATTTGGTATGAATTGACCATGTCAGCACTGCCAGTTAAAACTCTGACCACTTTGTTCTGCACTACGAGAAGCTTCTGAGGCATTTTTAGAAGCAGCTCTTCATCTAACACAGATGGGATGGCATCAGAGAATGGGTATCTATGGCTAGACCATCCCCAATATTAAGTATAAGGAGAGAGCATATTACTAAAACACATACCTGATGTGGAACCAGCTCATCGTATCCTCTAGTGCTCCCTGTAGCACAGCAGGCCATGGAGACGATGGTTGAGGTGGGAAGGGCATCATAAGCAGATCGATGCTAGGATTAAGAAATTGAAGGCAAATCCAGTCAAAAACAGTGGCCTAGCACTCTCTCACATATGCACATATATGCACCCATACTGGCTTGCTTCCAGATATGAACTAAAGAGACTACTGGATCTTTCCTGAGTATCCTCTCACTCCCAAGGAAAACATTTTGGCACTTGCAGTGAGGGGAAGGGGGAGTCATGTAACAGTGGAGGCTAATCTCTACAGCATATATAGAAAATAGTGAGTTACAAAATAGAAGCAGTATATTTCTGTGGTCACACCAACATGCTGCCTACTACAGTATAGCATTTCACTGAGAAATAGCTGACACAGAAATCCTGCATATACATTATGCACATAGTGGAGTTTGGGACTGTGACTATGACTGGGGCCTTATATATTCTCCATCATTACCCACAACCCACAGAATATACAATAAAATGCCTATGTGCACACATCTGTACATATATGTATCCTAGTCACATTGGAAAAAATGGGACTTTATTTCTGAATAGACATGCATATTTCAGTAACACTGTTAGCTAATCTAAACTGTTAGCTAATCTAAACTGATTAATTTTATGCTATTTAACATTGTCATTACAGGTGATAGTATTTTTAATGATTTTAGTTTCAACTGCATGTAACAGAAAACCCTGACTGCAGATAGAGAATTACACTTTCAATCAGTATTATGTAGCTAACATATATTAAAATAGTAATTTTTATTACACAGAGAGTTCCTACTCAACTTAGTAGTTAAAACATTACTTGGACAATTAAAGAGTGTTGCTACTTACCTGAATTGGACATTCATTATCATGTGTAATGTCCATGAACAGTGCATGAGCAATAGCAGGTGTTAAGGGCCTCAAACGTGGCTGAACAAAAGACCCAACTGGCTCTCCTCCAAACCGATAGACTAATCTTCCTTCTTCATGACTATTGTATGCACTCATTGCCTCTACAGAAACAGGGGGAAATTAGATGTGATATTGATTGGGGATGGGAATCATGTGCCTTTCAGATGTAGTTTGACTGCAACCCTTAACACCCCAGCAAGTACAGTTGGCCCTCCATGTTTGTGGCTTTGACTTTTGCGGATTTGATTATTCATGGATTTGATTAATATGTTCTCTTTAAGAATCTCTACTCCTCCAGAGTGACTCTGTGGTCAGTGTCCACCAGAATTTATGCATGAGGACCTAGAGATGCCTAGAGAGAACTCTTCTGTATGTCCTCCAGAATAATTCTATGGTCAACTTCCAGCTGATGTTGACCACAGACTTGCACTGGAGGACCTAGAGATTTCTAGAGTCATGTTCTCTCAGGTAAAAAAAAGTTGTTGTTTTTTAAATGTGGTTTTCCTATTTTCATGGAGGTCCTTTATCCCTAACCCCAGTGACCTCCAAGGCAGTCCAGCAACATATGGAGGGCTGCATGATTCCCACCCCAGTTTTATATGAAGCTCTGTCAATCATTATATTTCGATTATATTAAATTCTAAACAACTATCTATATTCACTCTGGACATTGACCTTGGTTGAGATCTACAACCATAGGAACCATGATTCCAAGAACAACCCTTGCAAAATCCTTTAATCAATCTGTTATGAAGGGAAAATATTTATTCTCCCTCATAGAAAATCCAATATACAAGTCAATATTTTATTATCTATTCCTGGACCCAATAATTTTGACCTAACACTGAAAAAGAAAATGGGTTATGAGGGTTTGGAAATACTTTCTCTCTTTGAGATCTACTAGTTTGGGGTTTACTTTTCTTGCTTGGAAAGAGTGGTGGAAGGGGATTGAAGGGCCTGGGAAACTGCTTGTCTGTATACCATGTTGAGAAATACAGCATTTAAAGAGGTCCAGAATTACATATTAGGGCCAGTACCATTAAAAATAATTTTTATGCCAACTTCTTAATATCTTTAAACTCAGCATAGCCTATCCCTTAACCATGATTAAGAGACTGATGATGTATTACATAAACACATGCTCATTTTCCTTCCATCCCTTACTCTATGGAGCTTGAACTTCTACCACTTGTAACAATGGTAAAAGGTTCTTTTGATATCAATCATCATCTTCATTAACCACATATATAGATTCCCTTTGCAAACTGGATTTGTTGTTTCCAGTCCCCAGTTAGCCAAGGCTCCTTTAGTATTTAGCATTTACATTCCTATATTGCTTATCAGTGAACTCAACACTCTCTAAATGGTTTACAATCTGTAAGCCAATTGCCTCCAACAAGTTGGGTACTTATTTTACCAGCCTACGAAAGGATGGAAGGCTGAGGGCCTTTACAGACTGCCAGAAATATAATGCAACTTGAGTTCCCTTTAACTGCCCTAGCTCAGTGCTAGGGAATCATGGGAACTATAGTTTATTGTGGCATCAGAGCTCTCTGACAGAGAAGGCCCAATGTCTTAGAAAAAACTACAATTCCTGTGATTCCCTAGCACTGAGCCAGGATAGTTAAAGTGGACTCAAGGTGCATTATTTCTGACAGTCTGTAAAGGCCCTGAGTCAACCTTGGGGCCCTGGGATTGAACTCACAACCTTGTGGCTGCAGTACCAGCATTTAACCACTGCACCACCAGAACTCCACTTCTGACTTAAGAGCAAACATGGACAGCACTACCTATAGTTATAGCCAGTACCAATGTAACCATTACCCATGATGAAGCTTACATATACTAAAGAGGTACAAGGTGGTGATCATTGCTACCACTGCCTTATGCAAGATACCTTCTCCTAATAGTAATTTCAATGCTGTTGTGAAGGTAGCCCTAATATCATTTGTTGCTTCAAGTCACTTCTGACTTATGGCAAACCTAAGGCCAAATTGTCATGGGCAATTTTTTTGGTGTGTGTGTGTGTGTATGTGTGTGTGTGCATGTCATTGTTTTCCTCTGAGACTGGAAGAGTGTTGCTTGCTCAATGTCACCCACTGGGTTGCTCAATGTCACCCACTGGACTAGTGGGGATTTCAACCCTTGTCTCCTAGTCCAACACCATGCTGGCTCTACTTAAAGTCACATGTTTATGAAAAAAGGAATGCAAAGAATATTGTGCATATTAATGTTCATTACACACAGCATATCATGCATAAATCCAAGAGTAAATAAAAGAAAATTAATTCAAAGCAAGCCTACCTCTTATTAAAGAGCTAATGCCCAGTTTATTCACAAAGATATTGTCCAGATCCTCACTCCCAGTGAACAGCTCAGCCACTACATACAAGTTGGGCCGCAATTTTCTAGCCGCATCCATCATGAACTGCAAAAAGCACAGCCAAGGCAGCAACAAACAGGAAAAGGCAAAAGAGAAGAAAAGAAAGGATGCAAGGCTAGGCATGGATTTGGACAACAGGGAAAATGCCACAAAGCAAAACAAAAAAACAGGAAGCCAAATATTCAAGAATGAAATTCATTGATATGAATATGCATGAAAGTTAGCAGAAAGCCAAGGTATTAAGGTGCAAGAAATAAACAAAAAACACCAATAGAATAGCAAAAATATGAAGGGAAGAGGGAAGGACATTTGAATTGGCAAAGGACAGAAGAGTGAATACAAATAAAAACACAAAGTTAGTTCCACAAAAAGGCACTTTGATTCATGTAACACAGCAATCCTGCAACAAACCTTTCAGGCATGGGGGTCTGGGGATTTTCTGGTACCTCTAATCAGACTGGTAATTCCAAGACGGTTGACAAAGACATTGTCAATGAACTCACTGCCCGTGAAGAGTTCAGCTATCACATAAAGATTAGGCCTGACTGCCCTGGCTGCTGCCAGCATCTCCTACAGATCACAACACATTTCATTTCATTTCATTTTTAAAATCAATTTGCTTACAACATGCACATTTCCAAGAGCTTTCCAAATACAGCATATACTGTATTACATGCAAAACTCTGAGATTTTCAGGCAATTAAAACAAATAATAAATTCATAATTCAGGGGTGGCTGTAGTATGGCCCGCAGGTTGTATATAGCCTTTGGGACCCCCAAAGCCTGCTGGGAGCCCCCTCAAAGCCCCTAGACTAAATTTTGTAAAAAAAAAAAAAAAAAAAAAAGGCTGATTTTCAGGGTTTTTTTGGTTTGGTTTTTATCACCAAACAACCCCAAATATGTCCAGACCTTAGCAGTTTTCTTCTCAACTTCCAGAGCCCTCCAAACTCCCCCCACACATAACAGAAATCTAAAAAATTGCCCAAACATTATCTTAAAAGGTGGTCGAAAGTGATATTGTGACACATAGATGCACTGAAATTTATTAGTGCAGCCCACCCGAAGAGCACAGGATAGAAAAAATGGCTACCCCCTTACACAGTTGCCCACCCATCATACTTGAATGTCTCACTCTACAGCTCTGTTTATCTACCTGAAAGACTGATGACCTACCTGAAAGACTGATGACCCAATGCAATCAGGGCAAACAAAACCACAAACTAAATTTCCACATGCAATTAAATTTTCACTAATTTCAAAACCACAAGGTAATTTCAATAGTTTCAAGAAGCAATTGTGAGAAAAACAATAATTCTACTGTTAAAACTCTAAAAATGGAACATTTTGAGGCAATATTTCCATAGATTTCTTGGCTGAAATTAATTTATTGTTAATCTGGAAATCTGTCACTCTGGCAAACATGATAAATGACTTGAAAGAACACAACAAATTTTAAGTACAAAGCCTGCAGCCAACTACATTTCAGTATAATTGAAATGTTTTGGAAGAAGAAGGATCAATAGATTGTCTTCAAATAAGTTCAAGACATATTAATAAACTGAAAGCCAACCATCAACCTTGTTAAGGTTTTACAGAAAATCAAAGGACAAATCTCTGATGGAGAGCTTCACTTTGATTATTTTATTGTACACTACATTAAAAAGATACACGGTAGGGACTCAAAAGTTTGAAGAATTGTAGAACTTGTTGGAAGTCCAGTTTAGTCTATTTTACCACCATCACACATATGATCTATAGCATTTTCAAACCACAGTTTAGCACTCTGTAGATCAGTTCTAACAATGTACAGTAACATCCAAAATCCACAAAATAGTTATACCTTTATTCAGCCAAGCAAAATGCACAAAAGACATGGTCATACATTTTGGTTGGCCAAATAAATGTATCACCATTTTGTGGAATTTGGATGTTATTGTACTTTACTTTATGGCCAATACGGCTACCCCTGAATATAGTTCTAGCCATGGTTATGGATACCCAGACAATACTAGAATTGTCATTTGCAAACCAACCTGAAATCATGGTTTCAGACAATTCTGGTTAGAGAATTTATTTATTATACTTTGTTGTTGTGTGTCTTCAAGTCATTTCCAACATACAGGAGACCTTGGCAAAAGTGGTCAGAGGGGTTTGCCTTTGCCTTCCTCTGAGGCAGAATGTGATTTGCCCAAGGTCACCCAGTGCGTTTCCATAGCCAAGCAGGGATTTGAACCCTAGTCTCTAGAGCCAGCATGGCATCTATAATTCTATGATTCTATAATGGTTTAAGCATTACACTAGGACACTGGAGACCAAGGTTTGAATCTAGACTCAGCCATGTAAACTCACTGGGTGACCCTATGCAAGTCACCCTTTCTCAGCCTCATCAGATGGCAATGAAGAAACTTGCAAAGAAAACCTCATGACAGGGTCACCTTAGGGTTGCCATAAGTCGGAAACAACTTGAAGGCACACAGTAACCACTGTGTAAAGCCACTACACCACACTGGCTCTCCACTTTTATACTACTTTTCAGAAAAAAGTCAGCTTTCTTAAAGTAACACCACTTTTGCCAATATACCACTTTATTACTTCAAAGTACCTCTAGGAGCCAAGTTTAGAAAAGTTGCTTTATTAGATTATAACTCCCAGACTCCACCACCAGAATATGAGACAGTGAACTATAGGCACTCAAGCAAGACATTTAACCTCAATCTACAATATGGGCATAATACTGGCTTATCTCACAAATGTGCTGAATTACTGAGAGCACAGTTGTACACAAATACTATGTATAGGTTACTTCTGTTTGAAACAATATATAGAAAACAAGGATGTGTTCTTATAATTCCCAAAGAGATTCCTTCTATTTAAGCTGTGCCTGCTCATTTACTTTGGATCCTGTCATTCATGTCAGGACAATAAAAGCAGGGGATATCCTAGTTCCCTCCTGCAACACCAACCCTTTGAGGTGGGCTATATGGAGAGAAAGCAACTGTCTGAAACTCATAAAGTAAGCTACATAGCTGAGCAGGATCCAAAATCAGGGTGCTCTGGTTAAGGTTTAAGTACTCTAACCACTACACAACAAAAACCAAGATTCAGACTATGATGCTATACCCAACTACTTTGGAATAGGCTTCAGTGAATTCAGTGAAACATACTATCAAGTAGAAATACAATGGATTGTACTGCTAGTCTTCAATCCTTTATATACTTAGTTGGGAATAAGCCTCAAGTGATCATAGAGGGACTTACATCTGATTAATACATACAGGATTGTGCAGGCCTGCACAGTGACTGAAAATTGCTTTCCTACTGTTAAAAACATCCAGCACTTGAGAAGCATGTTCATTTAGTCTTACAGCAGAAAAGTCAAAACAGCAGATTATGTGATAAATATTTTAGATACCTAAAGAGTTAAAAACTGGTTTCAAGCTGTTCTATGGAGACAATTTTTTTTTTACCTCAGCTACATGAAGAGGTGTTGAGTGGCAATTGTCCAGACGTACTCCATGAAAATACTTGGCAGTAATTTCAGTATATTTTTTCATGTGTGCCCAAAGATATGGACAATCTTCTGGTTTGTTCCCATAACGTAGTTTGACACTGTCACCCCAGCAAATAAGCTCTCTCCTTAGATAAACATTCGACCCTGAACAAAAGGAAATAACGCTACATTTAGGAGCTGTTATGGTAGTGATCTGAAATAGTTGTCTCATGTTACAAATAAAAGCTACTTCAATTCACATGCAACTTACAAGAGATGTGGAAATGAACTGTGCAATATCAAAGAATGTATAAAATTATAATGATAGTCCTGGGTTTCAAAATCCTCTACATGTCTGAGATATCAAAAATTAAATGGCACCATAAAGCTTAAAGCACAACAGATAAAGAGGCTAGGTTAGGTAAGCATGATAAATGATTAAAGGATTTTTAACCTTTTAATCCATTTTTGCATAGCAGTTTGATACAGGCTGCTGCCACACTGCAGAATTAATGCAGTTTGATACTGCTTTAACTGTAGTGGGTTCAACCTATGGAATCTTGGGATTTGTATTTTGTTGTGGCACTGGAGCTCTCCAACAAAGACTAAACATCTCACAAACTACAAATCCCAGAATTCCATAGCATTGAGCTTTAGCAGTAAAGTGAGGCCAAACTGCATTAATTCTGTAGTGTAGATGCAGCCTTAAATATCTTCACTAAAAGTGCTGAGGTTAAGTGACTATTAGTTAGATCGAACAATATGCATGGTATTGTTCTTTTACTCATGTTTGAGAGTGGAATCAAGATTGCACCCTATTTTCCTCATTATCTGTCAAACCTACCACACCTCATCCATGTAACATTTATACAGAACTCATGCATATGAAATCTAATAGATTCAGATCACACAATACATTTTGTTTTTATATGTATGGAAGCTGTTCTTATGAAATGGGCATACACAAAATAATCTGATATATAGCAGGTCCCATTTGAACGTTACACCTTCACACAGGTGGCCAGTGGCAAAGGCAAGATTCATGCTCTTTACCATATGGAGAAGAATGAAAGTGAGGTTTGGAAAACTATGTTGTATTTGAATACTGATGTACAAGACAGCACTCCATGAAGTGTTAACAGAAAAGCTCTTAAACACCCCAAGTTGCTTAGCCCTTTCCATCTGCAGTCACCTCTTCCAAAAAGGACCCATGATCTGTGAATTTCAAAAAAAGTCCCACAAAGTCCTATTCATATCTTGATGATAATGAAGCTCATATGGTTTTCTGCTTTCCAAAAATTTACCTATCACTGGGGTTTCCCTTTTTATCAATAGGAAAACTTGCTCTGTTTAAAACTTAGAAGTTTTGCAGATGTTAGATGGTCTCATATTCACCTGAAATAGCTTGGAGTGGAAGACAATTCCCTTCCATTTAGTCCTGGAAAATCTGATGTTTTAAATTAATGACCACTGGGTGCAGATACAATGCTACACAAGAGTAAGGGGTCAGGGCATGGGATTGTGTGCTTCTCCCCCTCGCTTTCTCTCTGTTCTTTTCTTTCTTAGTGGACATTGCTATGTATGACCAAAGTTACACATTCTCAAAATGAATGTAGGAATGTACCTATAAACTTTCTAAAACTTTCTTGATTAAATCCATAATTGGAAAGGACTTAGAACTCATGTTGGTTCTTTTTAATGTCGACCAGGTCCTGCCCTCTGAAGCTTATAGGGCTGTCAAGCATCTGATTTTCTGAAGGACCTTCACACAGAAGAGAACAAAAACATGCTCTTGATTTTCCCAGAGGACTTGACTAGATCTAAGAAGATTAATTTTTAAGAGAGGAGGAAACATCTTAACAAAGCATTTTTAGAATGGAACCAACTGACCAAAGGCCTTTGCAGACTGCCAGAAATAGTGCACATTAAATTGAGGCACTGCCCTGGCTCAGTGCTAGGGAATCATGGGAACTGTAATTTATTGTGGCACCAGAGCTCTCTGACAGAGAAGGCTCAATGTCTCAGAAAAAAATACAATTCCCATGACTCCCTAGCACTGAGCCAGGGCAGTGCCTCAATTTAATGTGCACTATTTCTGGCAGTCTGCAAAGGCCCCAAGTCATGTGACTAAGAAGTCTTTGGATGTATCCACACCGTAGAATTAAGGCAGTTTGACACCACATTAACTGTCATGACTCTATCCTACAGACTCCTGGGATTTGTAGTTTGGTAAAGTACCAGAGCTCTCCGATAGACCAAGCTGAATATCTCATCAAACTACAAATTCTAAGATTCCATAGGATGGAGCCATGACAGTTAAATATGTCCCGACAGCCATATTTTGTTGGACACTAGCTTTTGATTTCTTTCACTGTGCAGAGACTAGACCAGATGACCTATGAGGCCACTGTCAACTCAATGATTTCATGGTGTTCTATCCACCATGGGGGGGGGGAAGCTTGAGGATTTTATAATAGCCCTATATAAGCAAACATAATATCCAATATTTATAAGGATATTTTATTTATGACAATCTAGAAGAACTATTTTTCTTGTAGTTTCTTATAAGCCTACTGGAACCATAGTCTCAAATATATATTGGTGCAACATTGTCTCCAAGTCCTTCCAATGCCATCATAACATGCGACTGGCAATGCTAACACCAGGGATTAATTTTCCCCTGACAGAGGAAGTCTTTGGTTCCAAACATAAGTGCAGGCAGCTTATAGGAAATCTGCATGTTTCTTTAAAAAAAAAAGACTCTAAGAAACTATTCAAGCATTGCAATAGAGAGCTATTATGAAATCATAACTGGCAACTGCTAGAATATTTTTGTTAAGCTACATTACTGAAGGGCATTTATCAAAGAGAGCATTCAGAATCACAAACCTGGTTCAGCAAAATTTCTCAGAGGATCGTCTCCCATCACCCAACCATTGTGGGCCATAAAATAACTTGCTTTGTCAGGCTGATGCATCATAACTTCTTCCTCCTCCAGGGTTAGCTCTTTAAATGGATATGTAAAATATCTGCAATATAGAGAAATCACTTTTTTGAGCATCAGGGAAGACTGTTTTTCAAATAACAACTGAAACATATGTGCATTCCTTGCTCCACAAAGAAAAGCTTATTTTAAATAGTGGAAATATCTATATATTTCTTTCTTCATTAGTTCATTCTTTGTAAGAATATACGGTAAGTATTCTTATAAAAGAATACTTATACAAGTAAGGGTCCAGAAAGCCTCCCACTCCCAAAACACCACAATTTAATAGTAGATGCCTTAGTGTTGAGCATTCCTTTTTCAAGCCACTGTTATTTCATTAGGCCAAATCCTTGAGATAAATCCTTTACTTAAATCCTAGAGATAGAGACCCACATTTTACAGATACTAGCAAATTAGCTGAAGCTTAGATTACCTTGGTTACGCTAATTTTCAGAACCGTTAATCACCTAGTTTTTTAAAAATTATCCTTTTAAACAAATGCAATGAAAGTCTTAAAATTAGACTTTTACCCCATTTTGAGTTTCATTTAAAGGTCTTAATTCACTGTCCTTTTGTGCAACTCAATAGGCTATTGGTATGATTATACCCAAATGCCCCATAAGTTGCAAATAACTAACACAACCGTCCATAAAGAAGAATATCATTCTATAGAGATGATTCCTACATTTAGGAGATATTACACAGAGATCACACATTCTATAGTGAATATTTATGTTCAGCTGTGAATGCTCACAAAACATATACACCAATGAATTATTAGCAAAGTGAAGCAACTATCTGCTTCCATTTGGGTATTGTGCATATCCACGAAATTTGATTCAAATTTTCAACTGACACTTACTGGCTGTATACAGATAACCGTATCTCACAATAATACATCCAAATATGTATGAGCTTCTTACTTGTACATGCAACTCATTCTCTCTACCCTTCACAGCATGCTGCTATAAAACCCTGAGGACAGTTTCCTGTCCTATCTGAACTGGGAAATTATAGTTACCTGGTCCAAACTAGGTTCTTAAACCATATCCTGAGCTTGTTTTAAGATTCTGGCTTGTTCTAAACCATACAGCTTCCTGAAGCAAATGAGGTGGGAAAATATGGAGATTTTGAGGTTTAGTTGCTGCATGCTGTGAAGGGGGGAGAAAAGAGAAGAAGCCATACGTAGGGGGCAAAAGGCATGCCCCTGCCTTGGTTTATTATGATGAGCTATGGCAGGGGTAGGCAACTTAAGGCCCAGGGGCTGGATGCAGTATCCCGAGGCCTTTGGACCAGCCCCAGGCCGGTCCTGCTGCCGCCGCCCCCCACCATAATGATACTGATTATTGTTGTTATTACTTGTTCTTGGAGTTTTCTTGGCAAAATCTCCACAGGGGTTTTGCCATGGCTTTTCTGGGGCTGAGAGAGTGTGCATGCATATTTTTAATTTTTTTTAATTTATTTAAATTTTTTATTTTTCTTTATTTTCTTTATTTATTTTTGGTGCTTCGCCCCCTCCCCATTGTCTGAGGGACAGCTCAAAAAGGTTGCCTACCCCTGAGCTATGGTAATCTGAAGCAAGGCAGTGTAACAAATTAACATATACCTTGCATAAAGATAATATTTCGCAATAGCCTGTGCCACTGGATTTTAATATATGACCATAATCAGAGTTCTGAGATCCTGTGAGCTCCAATCCAAAACAGCACCTTTTCCACGCTCTGTGAAAACTTCTATATAAAAAGAGCCCAACTATTCTTATCTATAAGTTATATTTAAAATGGAGATAGAGTACCTTGTAACTAAAGGATACTTTCTAGTTACTGCACCTAGTTTAGGTCCATGAGCAGCCAGTCGTTCATAGCTCACTGTCCCCACAAAGCAGTTAACAGCCTAGAAACCATTAAAATAGTTGTTTAATAAAAATTTTTAATAGTCCAATAGATACTACAAATAATAAAATAATAGAGAAATAGAAAAACACTGTTCACTTTTACAACCTGCTCTTGGTGGTAATTTGTTTGCCGATACATTTCACCATTTAGCTCTTCCACTCTCTTGCGGAACCAGTTACAGCACTCCTCTATTGCCGTGGGCCCATTGCTAAAAGTATAATCCATGACATATCAAATCAATACAACAGATGCAAAAACAGCATCCAGTCCAAATGTCACAAGTTTACTATAGTAGACCATTGGTATCCACTGGGGATATTGGTATCCACTGGGGATATTGGTATCCACTGGTTCCAGGTTCCACCCTCCCCTGTGAAGATACCAAAATCTGTGGATGCTCAAGTCCCATTACAGATAATGGTGTAGTAAAATGGTGTCCCTTAGATCAAATGGCAGAATCAAGGTTTGCTTTTTGGAGATTTTTATAAAATATTTTCAATCCAAGGATGGTGGAATCCATGGATGCAGAATCTACAGATATGGAGGGCTAAGTATATACATATAATGATAATGAAAGTAATCTCACTTGACCCTGATGTGAACAATAAATTAACACAAGTTCCTGTTATCCAAGATATGTCTATTTTCATATTTACAAGTATGTGTGTGTATGTGCCTTCAAGTCACCTGTTGACAAATTGGTGATCCTATGAATTTCATAGGGTTATCTTTGGCAAGGAATACCGAGAGGTAGTTTTGCCAGTTCCTTCTTCTGAAATATAGCCCATAGCACCTGTTATTTGCTGGCAGCCTCCCACTTAAGTACTAACCAGGGATGATCCTGCTCAGCTTCCAAGGTCAGACGGGATCTGTTGCCTTTATGGTATTTTGGTCATTTACAAGTATACTGTTAGAGAAAAATCTGCTTAGCTATAAATGTGTTAGAATATGGACTTTCTGGAAAAAATTATTCTGCACAAATTTTTCCAAGTTGTTTTGGCACTATATATACATATAACTACACAGGAGCAGAAAAATTATATTTCTTACAAATACCGAGAGACTCTTAAAGCCTTTGAGATAAAAGCTAAAAATTTAGATAATAAGAGAGCTATTTCACAACAAATGTGTTAGTGTGTAAGTGAGTGTGTTACACCAGAGATGGCTAAAGTTGGTACATTTAACAGATCCTCCTTACTTGTGAATGTAGTATTTTTTTTATCTCTCAATGACAGTTCAAATGTTTCTCCTTGAGAAATCTTATGCTCTCATACATTTTAACATTTAGCAAGCAACAACATACCTATGAGGTATAAAAGTGTTCAGAGCAACATTCATGTCCACAGTACAGCCAAGTCTCTTAAATTCAGGATCCTGGATGACTGCAAGATGTTGGTTGGCATCTGTTTTGACTTTTGAGCCACCTATTATAGGTTTTAGAAATGGAAAACATTATAATACATTTAATTCAGTTTTCTGTTTCCTACTTCGTGTCAAAACCAAGAGGCAGACAAGACAAAGTTATCAGTTAATAGTCTAATTATGGCTGAACAGGGAGGAAGTCCTTATATTACACGGAAAAAAAGCCCTGGAGGCACAGTGGTTAAATGCCTGTACAGCCACCATAAGGTTGTGAGTTCAATCCCAGGGGCTCTAAGGTCCACTCAGCCTTGCATCCTTCCATAGGTCGCTAAAATGAGTACCCAGCTTGTTGGGGGCAATTAGCTTATAGTTTGTAAACTGCCTAGGGAGTGCTTAGTTCACTGATAAGCAGTATAGAAATAAACTTGTTTTTAATAATACATTCTGTAAGAATCATGGTGATCAAAAGACTTTTAAGTGCTATTAAATGGCATAGCTTCTGATGTTTTTTCAACAAATGTACACAGATGGACATAGATGTTTTCTGCTACTTATATACATTGAGTTAGCCCATATCATATTGTGGTTGTTGTGTGCCTTCAAATTGTTTCTGACTTATAGTGAACCTATTTTTAAAGTTTCCTGGGTTTTCCTGAGTTTTATTCAAAGGGGATTTGCCTTTGTCTTCCTTTGCAGCTGAGAGGGCGTGACTTGTCCAAGGTCACCCAGAGGGTTAACATGGCAGGATTTGAACCCTGGTTTCTAAAGTCATTGTCCAATGCTCAAACTACTCTACAATGCAGGCCCTCTAATATGTCTAGTATCTGTATGTATATCACTAATCTGGGCAGCAATTGCTAGAAAGCACATACTTCACAGATAAAGCTATCCCCCATGTATGTCAACATCTGAGCATGCCTTCTAACATAATGCATTTTGCCAGCACTAAAAGAAGGGTTTCAGGGAAATCCACAGAACAGATTCCACAGAACTTTCCCAGCATTCTTCACAATGCAGAATCATTGACAGGTAAATGAAGATAAGGAGTCATTTCAATCCAAAGGCAAGAATACAAACTATCTTTGTTCCAAACTGTTAGATGTAACTTGAGGGCTGCACATGATTGCAAGCAAATAAATGAATCTTTGCTTTTTTCACTGTGATAGCTGGGCAGCAGTGCAAGAAATCCAATAGATCATTTCCTCATTGCCCAGATTGCCCTCTCACAATATAGTACTATTTCTTTACTCCTAGCAGAGGCAGGAAAAAAAAGCAATCCATAAGATTCAAGAAGGATTGAAGAGTGTTCTCTCTTCTATCTTCCTGTCAGCTTTCTCCACAGTGTGAATTCATTACAGATCACCTTTCTTTTGCCATTAGAAGACAGAGGGTGCACCTACATTGTAGAAATAATGCAGTCTGACACCACCTTAACTGCCATGTCTCTATCCTACAGAATCCTAGAATTTGTAGTTTTGTGAAGCACCAGCAGTCTGGCAGAGAAGGCTGAAGATCTTGTAAAACTAAAAATCCCAGGTTTGCTTGGGTTCGAGCTGCATCACTTAAAAGTGGTGTCAAACTGCGTTATTTCTACAGTGTAAATACACCCTGGGGTGCAGATCTGATACCAACTGGGGTCAGGTCACCATGGAGAGCCACAATGAAGATCTTGGGAGGGACACAGGTAGCTCACAGGATGCAGGACTGTGCAATCCTGGCATAAGGAGCAGGATGCAATTTTATATTCTAAAAACCATTTTATATTTAAAGTTGGAAGAATGGAAGAAATTGTAAGTACAAGCTATACTAGAAAGAATAAAAGGAGGAAGATTAAGGCATTAAAGTTCTATTCATATTACATTTCTTTGGAGCTAAATTGCATTTTAAATCGGGGCCTATGTCAGGAGAAAAGTGGGATATAAATTAAAAATAAATAAATAAATAAATAAATAAATAAATAAATGCAGGAAAAATATAAGAGTAAATATTCCTACAAATATCAACTAGACACAAGCATAATTATTAGCCAGGATCCTAAGAATTGTGAAACTGGTTCCATGAGCTCAAGGGGGCCAAAAAGTCTAAAGTGTAGACTGTTTTTCACAACATCCTCTCCATTCCAAGATGCCACATGAGAAATTAATTTTCCAACTGACAAGATTTCAAAGGTAACTTTTCCTCCCATGAACACAGGAAAGCAGTTTTTTCACTTGAATATCTGTGAACACACTTGAATATCTGTGAAAGCCATGATTTCTTCATTTAATATGCTACAAGTAACACAGCTTTTACCTTGAGTTAAGAGGGTTTTAAATTGCTGTACTGATTTGTTAACATCTACTTGGAAGAACTCCCACAATCTTATCTTGGGAAAAATGTCCTCCCAAATGATTTTACGAATAGACTGTAAAAATAAGAAGCAGATGAGGCAAGGAAACAAAATTCAGTGTTACATATATATATTGTTCAATATAAATACCTTTGTTTCCAAATTGCTCTGAAAGATCATTCCTATATTGCTCAACATTTTGTGAAATGTTGAGAATTGCACAAGAAAGCAGGCACAGAATTAACATGTGAATACATTCTTACTTTGCTTTTATTTTTGAAGAAAAGATAAAGTTTGAGCAGCACCATGTTACTATGTAAAATGTATATATCATAGTTTTTACGGGGCTGTACAGACTGGCATAAAACGCCGGCATCGGGCATCGGGGTGGAGTGGGGGTGTGGCGACCACACACCACATGCCCCGACTCCTCCCTGATGTCGGCATCATGCACCCATCTGCCTGCCCAGCAACGTTACGACGCTCCTTTGACATGCCATTCAGACACCGCACATCAAACATCAAAAGGAGTGCAAAAAACCCCCCCAAAAAACGCTGCCGTGGCGGCAAGGGCGGCTTTTTGCTGGCTCCAAAGGAGTGGCTTTCTGCTGCTCCTTTTGGAGCTGACAAAGGGTCAAATCAGGGCCACACATGTGGTTGCTACAGCCCCAATCCGGCAATCAAAGGGGTGGTACAGAGCTGCTCCTTTGGGGCCATCAGTTACATATGAACTCTACAGAATTGCCTTTCCAGAAAAATAATTCAAGACAAGGCAAATTGTAACACGAAAAAACAAAAATGTAGCAAAAGGGTATTCTTGGAATACAACATAATTACAATGACGGACCTTAAAATGTACAATAGCAAGAACCAGCATACAGCAAATACTATATTTAAAAGAGATCACTATGATCCTGAAGAAAATATTTTTCAAGACTAAAAACAGGTCCAAAACACACTGCAGAAATAATTCTGTTTGAGACTGCTTTAGCTGCCCTGATTCAGTGCTAGGGAATTCTGTGAATTATAGTTTATTGTGGCACCAGAGCTCTTTGACAAAGAAGGCTAAATATCTCACAAAACTACCGTAGTTCTCAGAATTCCCTAGCATTGAGCCAGGGCAGTTAAAGCAGTCTCAAACAGGATTATTTCTGCAGTGTGTTTTGGACCATAAATTGTAATATATCTATGGGGCAAAGAAAGGTGATATTATGTCTTATCTTGTTTTGCATCTTGAGGATGCAAATATACATCTCAAGGATCAAATTTTCAGAATATGTGAATAATACTTTTTAGACCTATTATTAGGCAGGATGAGATGGCCATCTCAGGCAGCAGAATTTGGATGTAATAAAAGGGCAGCAAATAGTTTTTCACTTACTTTGTTATTATTGTACATTTACTGCCATAGATGGGGTGAGGAGACTGTGAAATATTCTGGCTCATGTCTCATAATAATCTTGCTTTGACATTTGCTTTGATTTGGCTGCATCATGAACAGTAAATGGACATATGAACCACTGGCTCAAGCAGCAAAACATCTTCAGCTAGCATAGACACTTTTCTTTATTCAGTAACATTTATTAACAAAATAAAGGTGTCATTTTCTTACATTCAAGTGCTGGTCATTTTCAATCAATGCGGGCACTCCTCTATCACTGTATTTGCCACCTGCCACTTTACAGGTTAAATGCCAAAGGGCTCGGTCCAAAAGCCAGGCTGGTTTCAAGTGAGGAGAATTAACAAGATTGTAACTGCATTCTGGATGTTGAGTTATCCATTCACTGTTTGCAGCTAAGAGAAAACAAGAAATACAGAATTAGCAATACAACTACGGTAGCTAGAACAAAATTAAATATTGCACAGCACAACATCTCACAATTGCTCATCAGCTGTTTCACCAATAACATGGTAATTGAAGTTTTCCAAGAGAGAATGATTCTGCATGGGAACCATTATGATTGGGGCACAATACATTTTCTATGTGAAATTCATACTTTCCTCTGCTACTTTTTATAACTGTAGTGAGCAATTCTTATGGACACAAACCTAAGAACTAAATAATTCAATAAGTTCAGAACTGTTATTCTGAACTGTTGGCAATGCAGAGGATCAGGTTAGGTTAATCAGTATATTAAGTGATGTTTATGAATGTCAAACAAACACGCATCACATATCCAATGCTTCCACCAAGAAAATCAATTCACTATTCACCTGTGTATTAGGGATACATATGTGTCAGTCAGCCTATTCTTTTTGGAAATGTCACATAAGATGGCAAAGAAAAAAGACTGACACTTCCATAGATTTAAGGGAACAGGAAAAGCCTCCAAAAAAGAAAAGGAACACCTATTTAGCAGAGCAAGCCATTCTACCTTAGCTTAAAATGTCTGCTAACACTGAAACTCAAGATCCTCTAGAACTTGACATTCTAAGCCATGAAGATCTTACTTTTCACTGAGGGTTTGACCTTTATAAACATGGAACTCATCCATCAGTTGTAAAAGCAGCCAGCTGACTGAACTGCATAATAAGACTATACTCAGCTCTGAACAATTTTTCAGGCTCTATGTATTTAATATTTTCATTTTTGCAATGTTTTCAGTTCTAAAATGACCACAAAAGTGTGTTGTCATTTTTTTTTAAAAAAGCAAGAAGGACTTGGTTGATGGAGACACATATAAATACAGCAGGAACAGAGTAGCCACTTACTCAGTCGTTAACCTCAAAGTCATTCTATTGCAAGTATCATTATATTGTTAATTCCGTCATCACTAATCTCTCTCTCCAGCCCAACGCTGCTCCTATTCCTTCTAAATTAGTTAGGTAAATTTAAAATAGTCAAACACTGCCATCACACACAGAACCTACAAAGAATATTATTGTCTAAATCTAGCTGATTTTTAAATCTTACTTGTTCACAACTAATCTTAGGTCAAAATGTGTACATATTACTGAAGTATGTAAATGTTCATAGAATTTCATGCATTTTACACTTGCCCCTCCATTTTTAGCAGGGGGATCTGTTCCACACACACACACACACACACACACACACACACACGTGAAAATGGAAACTCATTAATATTTAAGCCCTACTGGCTTGAATCATCATGCAAACCATTTTATCCTATGGAGCTCACTCCTCCGTGAAGAATCAAAACTGTAGACTTCAAGTCTGCGAAAATGGAGGCGATCGTATAAGCATAGGGCCTTGGAAAAATGACTACAGTGCCATCCTTTATCTGGATAAGTGTGAAGAGTTCAAAGAAAGTGTTATGTGTGTATGCCTTCAAGTTGCCTGTTGACTTATGGTGACCCTATGAATTTCATAAGGTTTTCTTAGGCAAGGAATATTAGGATATGGTGAAATGTAGATAAAGTGAAATGTAGAGATGTGTGCGTGTGGAAATTTCCTCATGAGAACAATATCTAGAGAAACAAAGTGAATCTAACGCCAGATGGTTACACAGACATAAACATATACTTTCCCAAAGGTAGAACTCATGGACACAGACTTTGTTATGGGTAGCAAGTGATATCAAAAAGGTAAACAATCGTTAGGCTTGGGAAAATAGTCACGTGGTGGATGATGGACAGCAAGAGGCTGGGTTAATATATATCATACAGGCATTATCCAATCATCATAAGGTTAACACCTAGAAGGTGGAGTATGGGAAGGGCCTAGAGAGTATTGTGTTTAAGGATGTTTATTATTGAAGATG
>CM034706.1:166993290-167008225 GCA_020142125.1 Phrynosoma platyrhinos | reverse complement strand
AGGAGGACAAGGCCCTGAGCGCTGCTGTGGGGCAGAGAAAGAAAAAGAAAAAAGAGAAAGAGAAAGAGGAGCCACCACAACGACATTTTTTCTTTATTTTTTTCTTCTTTATTTTTTAAAATTCAAAATGTAAAACCAGGGGTAGGCAACCTTTCCCCTTTAAGGGCCGAGGGACTTCAGCTCCCAGAATCCCAGGAGCTATTGGCCAACGTGGGACTATTGGCCAACATGGCTGAGGCTTCTGGGAGCTGAAGTCCCTCGGCCCTTAAAGGGGAAAGGTTGCCTACCCCTGTGTAAAATAATCAACACCATTCAAACGTAGCCAAACATCTTATTCTGTTACAGTCTTCTCTTGAATCTTAATATCTCAACAGCATACTTTCAAAGGGAGGCCTTGGATCCCGGAAGGAGGGGTTATAGGCCCAAGACACACTGCAGAAATAATCCAGTTTGAGACCGCTTTAACTGCCCCCCTGGCTCAGTACTCGGGAATCCTGGAAACTAGTTTTGTTAGATATTTAGCCTTCTCTGTCAAAGAGCTCTGGTGCCACAATAAACTATAATTCCCAGAATTCCATAGCACTGAGCCAGGGCAGTTAAAGCAGTCTCAAATTGCATTATTTCTGCTGTGTGTTTTGGACCTTAGTTGCAGGGGGATCAGATGTCCTCCTTTTCCCGGACCTGCCCTCTCTCCAGGACGAATTCCAAAAGGTCCTCCGTTTTGAGAATGACTCTGAAACATGGATTTACATTTATATGAGTGTTTTTTGGTCATGTGAACAGTTCTCATTTGGTCCAAAACACACTGCAGAAATAATCCGGTTTGAGACCGCTTTAACTGTTCCAATTCAATGCTAGAGAATCTTGGGAAC
Source organism: Phrynosoma platyrhinos (assembly GCA_020142125.1). Classification (NCBI taxonomy): domain Eukaryota; kingdom Metazoa; phylum Chordata; class Lepidosauria; order Squamata; family Phrynosomatidae; genus Phrynosoma; species Phrynosoma platyrhinos. The sequence goes on along the minus strand of CM034706.1, from coordinate 167,007,353 downwards.
TGTAGTTTATTGTGGCACCAGAGGTCTCCTGACAGAGAAGGCTAAATGTCTCACAAACTACAGTTCCCAGGATTCCCTAGCATTGAGCTATGTGAATTTTTAGTGTGGACAGATTTCAGTGTCTCACTCTCTGCAGTACTAGAAATTTGGGGCCTGAAGGAAAAATTTTGGGGGCCCAGAATTATATGTTGTTGTTAAATGATTCATGGTGATCCTATGGATGAGACATCTCCAAGCCTCCCTATCCTCCATGCTCTGCTCAAGTCCTGTAAATTCATGCCTGTGGCATACATACAATAGGATATGTATTATAGGTGTTTGTATTTGTGTTCTATAATATATGATATATAATTTTCTTGCTATTATTGTGTGCCTTCAAAGTCAATTCTAGCTTATGGTGGCCCTAACGCAAATCTACCATGGGTTTTTTTTTTTTTTTGGCAAGTTTCTTCAGATCGAACTTGCCATTGCCTTCCCCTGAGGCTGAGAGAGTGTGACTTGCAAAGGGTTAATCAGTAGATTTCCATCACTGAACTGGGATTTGAACCCTGCTCTCCAGAGTCGTAGTCCAACACTCAAACCATTACAGTACACTAGCTTATTATATAGGGGGGTTGCAGACTGCTAGAAATAGTGCAAATTGAGTCCACTTTTAGGGTTAGGGTTAGGGAATCATGGGAACTGTATTTTATTGTGGCACCAGAGCTCTCTGACAAAGAAGGCTCAATGTCTCAGAAAAAAGCCAATTCCCATGATTCCCTAGCACTAACCCTAACCCTAAAAGTGGACTCAATTTGCACTATTTCTGGCAGTCTGCAACCCCCTATAGACTGCATTTTATTATGTACTCAGCTGTATTTCTCTGATGAACTATCTTCATTAAAATGCCTTGTTGGCTTGCGATATACATATAGAACTCTGAGTAAGACAAATGCTTAAAGTTGTACTTTATTAGTTACAAATCCACTGGCTGAATCTACATTTCAATTGTTCCTTTCATTTATCCATTGTGCTAAAATTAGGGGAAACCCCCTTTCCACATTTGCATTGTGTCTTCAAGCAGCCCATTGCCTAATATGTTTGCTGTCCTTTTCCCCTCTGAGAAACAAATGTGTCCTGAGCTCTGGAGGGGAGTCTCCACTGCTGCTCCTAAGAAAAAAATAACTTTAAAAGGAGCCATCCTCTCCCCCTATTTGCAGCAAGTGGACACATTTCTCAAAGGGGAACAGCAAATGTGTTACTCAGGGGGGTTGCAGACTGCCAGAAATAGTACAAATTGAGTCCACTTTTAGGGCTAGGGGTGGTGCTAGGGAATCATGGGATTTTTTTTTTTTCTGAGACATTGAGCCTCCTCTGTCAGAGAACTCTGGTGCCACAATTAAATACAGTTCCCATGATTTCCTAACCCTAACCCTAAAAGTGGACTCAATTTGCACTATTTCTGGCACTCTGTAACCCCCCTCAGTGGGCTTCTAGTCATGCTCAAAATGGAGAACACGTTGGACTTCTTCCTGGACAGAAGGTTGAAATGTAGTATGTGATCTGGGAAAGGAGGACATCTGGTCACCCTGAGCAAGGTGTAACTACAGTGGGGGCCAGAATAAGGGTGGTGCTGCCCCAAATTGTTGCAATGCTAGAATACTGCCCTCCCTTACATGAACATTTCTTTCAGTCCCAACATTTCTAGCACTGCAGAGAGTGATTGAGACACAGAAGAGTTCACACTAGAACTGCATATTTGCATTGCCCCGTGGTAGCTTTGCATGACACTTTTCTTGGGTTATCTAAACTGTATTTCTTAAGGCTCAAGGATAGAAATTTAAGTTGTTGCAATGCTAGAAATTTAGGGACTGAAGGAAATCTTTATTACAGAAGGCAGAATTCTAGTTAGGGTGGGACAATACCCTCATTTTGCCTCAAGGCAAGCAATGGAGGATGAGAGTTTTATTTGTGTGGGGTGGTGATGGTGGTGGTTTTAATCTGGGGGCACTCATCTCTACACATTCCCAGCTGGCAGCATTTTTCCCTGGCTCACTTTGTATGTGTGTTGTACCTAAATTCATATTGGTGCTCCTAAAAACTATGGGTAGATGATTGGGAACAGAGCTGGGAAGAGACTTGGGTCTATTGTGACATTTTGAGGCTGCAAATGGATTGCCAGTACTGTGATTTAATGTGAGGTGCTCCTATTGCACCAGCAGTGCAGGCCCTCTGAGGAAAAACCTTCTAGTGATCTGGCAGTAAGCCTTTTTCAGACCCCTGTGGCAGCCCAGGGCCTGGAAAAATTGCCTGCATGTTATGTGAGATACAAAGAAAGGGAATGGTGCTAACCACTGTTGCTGCTAGGTGCATTTACCTGCCTGCAGAACCACAAAAAGGGGACTCTCCCTGGTTCTGGGTTGCTGTATCACCTAGCTAGCTGAATTTTATCTACCTTATTTTCCTGCGTATAAGACTGCTTTTTAACCTGCAAAATCTGTGGTTAAAGTTAGGGGGTCGTCTATACGCCGGGTATAAGGATAAGGAGGATGGAGGTGCTAAAACTCTATATTTTGACTGGAAAAATGGGGGGTCGTCTTATATGCGGGTTGTCTTATACGCCGGAAAATACGGTAGTTTCTCTTCATGCCCATTCCCACAGTCAGCTATTATAGAAACAGCTCTGTTAAGCTTCTTACCTGCCTTGACCCTATGGGCCTTTGCAGACTGCCAGAAATAGTGCTCATTAAATTGAGGCACTGCCCTGGCTCAGTGCTAGGGAATCATGGGAACTGTATTTTATTGTGGCACCAGAGCTCTCTGACAGAGAAAGCTCAATGTCTCAGAAAAAAAATACAATTCCCATGACTCCCTAGCACTGAGCCAGGGCAGTGCCTCAATTTAATGTGCACTATTTCTGGCAGTCTGCAAAGGCCCTATGATACTACAAGACCCACTCCTTGGTTTCAGGTTTTGCCCCTGGAATCTCAGCCAATACTACCAACCTGGCAATCCTATGATCATTTTAAAGTGTATTTGTTGGGAGAAGTTTGAGACCCTCTGCAACTCTTGTTAGCCTCGTAGCCAATGATGAGGTCTAATGGATGTGCAGTCCAACATCTGGAGGGCCACAGTGTGGTACCCATCTCTGCTTTAAAGAAATGCCTTTAATGAAACTGCCCTTCATAGTAAATCAAGAAATAAGAGCAACATGCTGGACATTCATTTCTATTTCTGGCTTAAAATGCGATGTGGAAACTGCCCAGAAAACTGGGCCAGAAATATTTGGTGCACTGGCAATTAAATCTTTGATTTGAAAAATGTAAAAGACATAATATGTCCTTATTGCCTTGGGATTCTGGGAAATTATTTCTATATCTGTGCTATGTTAAAATCCACAATGCATACCCAAATCAGAGGAGAGAGTTTAACTCATGCCACACCATCTGTAATCCTCTTTTAATGGTTAATTTACAGTGTTACTTCTTTTGACTTAAAAACATCTAAGATTGATTAAATAATGCCAGCTTTGTTGTTTAAAATCAAAATTAGTACCTCTCCTAAATACACGAATGTTTGAAATCTCCTAAATAATAATAATTAATAATCATTTTCTAAGTAGTTCACGAGTGGGAATTGCACAGGTCTCCAGAAGATGTTGAACTGCAGCGCCTGGCATTCCAATTCACTGCTGATGCTGGCTGGGTGTTGCAGTTCAATAATGTGTGGAGGGTCACACCGTTCCAGCCCCCAAGACAGTGTGTGTCATCCTTTCAGGAATTTCATGTCTGTTATCTCAGCAATCTTTACAGCAGCCCTGTTAAGCTTGCCATTGTAAAAAAAGTTTCACTTAATGTATGGCTGGGTATATGGCTGTCAAACTAGTCTTGGGAAGATATTGCTAGTGGCAACCACAGATGGAGGGTCAACGTGCCAAAATGCAAGCTGCTGGCCTCAATATAACTTGTAGAGTTATACCATAGCAGGATACAGCTGCTTTCTAAATGCACCACTCCCACAGAATGGATCAGGATACATGTGGCTGTGTGCATATAATTTATGTATATGTATTTATTTTATTTAATACCCTGCCTTTCTCTTAATATGGGACCCAAGGCAGTGTGTGTGTACATATATAATCCTCTATGTGAGTTGATATGGTGTAGTAGTGTTTTGAGTGTTGGACTAGGACTCTGGGAAACCAGGGTTCAAATTCCCTCTCAGTGCAGATCCTTGGGCAAGTCACACTCTTTCAGCCTTAGAGGAAGGCGAACCTCCTCTGAATCAATCTTGCCAAGAAAACCATTTGATAGGGACAAGTATGGGTTGATCTGAAAGCAATAACTGCCCCTCCTCCATATGTGGCTACTGTGCATTTGTGCACGATTGTACATAGTATTTTCCTCTTCTTCATATTGGGAATCACTATTGACATTGCCTGTATTTACATAAATACTGGAAGTGTTTACACCTTTAAAAACACTGTGATAATTTGCAGACTATCAGCCTGAGCCTGATTGTACTGTAATGCGCTAACCCTTGCCCAGCCAGTGGAAACTCTTGCGGTAATGTTACCACTCTGGATTTATTCCATTCCACTTTGAATAAGAATTTACTGAATTTATAAATAGAGTGTAAGTGTAGTCCAGCAGACACTCCTGTGAGATGCAGGTTGAGTATCCCTTATATGCTTGGGACCAGAGGTGTTTTAGACTTTGGATTTTTTTAGGATTTTGGGATACTTATACTTGCATATACATACATAATGAGATATCTTGGTGATTAAACCAAAATCAAAGGGCCTTTGCAGACTGCCAGAAATAATGCAGCTTGAGTCCACTTTAACTGCCCTGGCTCAGTGCTAGGGAATCATGGGAACTGGGGTTTTTTTTTGAGACACTGAACCTTCTTTATCAGAGAACTCTGGTGCTACAATAAACTACAGTTCCCATGATTCCCTATCACTGAGCCAGGGCAGTTAAAGTGGACTCAAGCTACATTATTTCTAGCAGTCTGCAAAGGCCCTAAATGTGTTTTATATACCACTTATACACACAGCTTGAAGGTAATTTTATACAAAATTTTTAATAATTTTGTGCATGAAACAAAAAGTTTGTGTACACTGAACCATCAGCAAGCAAAGGTTTCACTTATCTCAGTCACACATGAATCTGGATTTCAGATTCCAGATAAGGGAGACTTGACCTGTTATCCCTACTTCAAATTTCCAAAGAATTAGACCTTGTACACCAAGATGCTTCAATAAATAAAGCTGCCACTCTAAGTCTTTCTCTGCCTTTGAGTGTCATGTACTGATGCTCTTCATACACAATGTGCTGAGCAATCATCTCATATCCCATCTATAGAAAGGAATGGTCCTTTCCAAGAACGGTACATAATTGTTAAAATATCCCCTTACTTACCTTTCTTCAGAGGTGAGTAGCTGGTGCCTATGCAGGCCAAAACTTCAACATTTGCAAAAATGTGTGTGTGTGTGTATGGAACTAGAAACCATAATTGGGGTGGGGGCTTAAAATAGTATGGTAAGAATGGAGGATGGCCAAGTGGGCATTGACAGCTGACTGTTGGAGCGAAATTGAAAGGTGTGGGAATGAAGAATTAGGAGCATTAAAATGGTGCATTCCAAAATGCACCATTTTATTGTAGATTTCATGTCAAATCTTGGGCCCCCTCCAGGCAACAGTTGAAGATAAAACAGGGATATTCCCATTCAGACTAGTCCGTAAGTTTACATCATTAAGTAGTGCATTGGCTCACTGATATTAATGGACTTAGGTGCCTAGGACTGTACAGCCTAAAGCATTTGTTACGGCAAATGTAAAGTGTTTAAGAAGTTGAATTACTTGTGCAAGACGTGTAATACATGTCTCCTAGTTCAGTTCCTTGTTGTGAAACATTCATTCTTTGTGGCAGTTGTGGCTAGTGCAATATTGCTGCTCCTTCTCTCAAGGTTTTGCATCCCAATCTTTTAGACACCACTAGACTGCAGGTATCTTTAACACATGCAGAGCAGTTGCTTGCAAGTATCTCACCAATGAAATATTTTTAACTACACTTTACAGAAAAGGTTAGTGCTCCAGTAGTCAAAGGTCATTCTATTTCCAGTGACTGTGGCTGTAAGTAAGTAAATAATTAAATAAAAACCTATTCTCAGATTACAGTTGCTGTGGTGACATGTTTCTGTGCTTGCAAGGAAATCATATTGTGGCATATTGTGGATAATGAAATGGGGGGAAAATCAGAGTAATGAACTGGGTAAAATCAAGACCAGTTTTTCTGCTGACAAAACTCTTTCCTCCCTAGTGGAGTTGGAAAGAGGAACCCTCCCTCTATATTTCTCTGTGGACCCTCAGGCTCAGTTTTAAAAGAGGCAGATATTTGGGTTGAGTGAGGGCTTCAAGGGAAAGGATATGTGGAGAGAAGAGGGAGTTAAACTTCTGTTTCGCAAGTGATATACAATGTTGGACTTTCCCTATTTTTGTGCAACGTATCCTGATAGAAGTTGAAAAAAATGTATCAAATACAACTAAGAAAACAATATTTTACAGTATTTCTATAATAAGATGTTCTAAGCTCCTTCCAAGATTCTGCTGCTTCAACCATGATTAAGCAGAAATACTTTGAAGAGCTGGATCAGGATAACAGATTCCAGCCTAGGCGTATTTTACAACAAATTTCAACAGATAGGAGCAAAATTTGTTCACATTTATTAAAATTGTTCAGTTTCACTTATTGAAGGAGAGGGAAGTTTGAACTTAGTGGGACAGTTCATACACTGTGTGTAAATCAGAGGCAGGAAAAGTTACTAGCCAGTATGAGCACTGGCCATGTTGGCTGTTAAAATCTGGCAATTATCCCAAAAGTAACATTTCCAAGTTTTGAACTAAATATTTGCAGGTATATGCACAAACTGGCATAGCCGGTGAGTGTTTTCGGCCAGGAAATAAACTGACTTCTGGTCAGGGAACTCTCTCATGAAGCTGAATATTGTACAGCCAGAAGGGTAACTCATTCTATTTCCACACACAGGCTATAGGAAAGGCTGTAGGATCTTTGCATCCATATATTATATCTAATAATTAATGAAGTGGGGTCTTTGGGCTTTGATAGTGTCTTGAGCAAGATGTCTTAAATGGGCACTTTTCATACTCTCGGCACTTGCCTCCTTATTCTACTTCTGTGTTCATTGCTTGTCATTGTCCAGAGAAAAAGGTCAGGCAAGTGAGCAGGCAGTTTGTTGGTGACAGAGTGAACAGGACCTATCATATCCCTAAGGCTGAGTGAGAGCTTGATAAGACAAAAATACTTCTGTGCATTAGTAGAAGCACTACACTGAAGATTCCAATCCTCCTGGAGTTACACATTATGGAAAGCTCTTCTCCAGCAGCTCTTCGCTTACTCCAAAATAGCCTGCCACACAAGAGACTGCTAAATAGAGTACGTGAGCAGAGAATTTGCTGTCAAAACAAAACAAAAAATGAACAGAAGAATGTTTACTTTGAAAAGAAATGTGTTTGAATTTACAATGGAATAGTAGCTACATCTGCTCTCTGCCTAAACAAACCTGTATGATTCAGTCAAGGCTGGAGACAGATCTGGGGAATTCCTGAAATTTATGTTTCCTACATAACTTTTGTCCTACAATCTGGGACGTAAACAGAAATACAGCACCTAGCAGAGATTAATTAAATTAGTCTGTATTAGTACTGTGGCTAATGATGCAAATAGTCTCAAGCTGAAAGGATGTTCAACTGTGGACATGGTCAGACATGGAAAGGAGGTCCTGAACTGCACAACACATATTACAGGAATATGGAATGCGAGAAGCATGAATTAGAGTAAGCTAGACATAGGACTTTATCACATTGGAGGGAAGCATCCTTTTCCTGTCATTAAAGTGAATTTAATCCCGCCAATATCCCACAAGAGAGGGATGATTTTCAGACTATGTTCCCTGACGTCACCATTATCCCACAGTTAATCTGTGAATAAAGCAACAAAATCATGCTTTATGGAAAGGCTGACCAAATAATTTTAACAAGTCTTCATAGATAATCCACCAATATAACCATAACCCAAGCTCGTGCTCCAACTATAGAGTCAGAAGAGGAAATTGAATATTTCTATGCTGAAGTCCAGGGGGAAATTATCACAGAACCAAAACAGAACTTGTTGGGCCTTTACAGACTGCCAGAAATAATGCAGCTTGAGGCCACTTTAACTGTCTTGGCTCAGTGCTAGGGAATCATGGGAATTGTATTTTTTTCTGAGACATTGAGCCTTCTTTGACAGAGAGCTCTGGTGCCACAATAAACTACAGTTCCCATGATTCCTTAGCACTGAGCCAGGACAGTTAAAGTGGCCTCAAGCTGCATTATCTCTGGCAGTCTGTAAAGGCCCGTTGTTAATTACAGTCAATTAGAAGTCAAAAGCAGGAAACAGAGCAGTATCAAAGATTGTAGGAAAATTTGGCCTAGGATCAAGAAATGAAGCGGGAGACCAACTGATTCTATTTTGCAAGGCTAACAGTTTGTCCATCGCAAACACATTCTTCAAGCAACCAAAGAAATAACTGTATACATGGGGATCACCTAATGGTCAATATAGAAATCAAATAGACTACACAGCTGGAAGCAGGAGAAGTTCCATTCTGTCTGCAGAAACAAGACCAGGAGCAGATTGTAGCAAAGACCACAAACTGCTAATATAAAAAATCAGAGTAAAGTTAAAGAACACCAAATCAACCATGATACAAAAATGCAATCTGTAGAATTTAAAGAAAACGTAAAACATAGATTTGTAGTATTTTGCCTAATTGGGAGCTAGAAGGCAGAGATGGACATGCTGCTAACTTCTTTCTTTAGTTAAGTCTCAAAGGTGCTACAAGATCTCTCTACATAGAAAAGACAATAATGCTTGGTAAGATAGAAGGCAGTAGGAAAAGTGGAAGACTGCATTACAGATGGATAGACATCTGTCAAGGAAGCCACAGCCCTAAATCTGCAGGACCTGAGCAGGGCTGTTAATTATAGGGTGGCTTGGAAGTTTCTCATTCATAGAGTCATCATCAGTGTAAGTTGACTTGATGGCAGTTAACAACAATGAGTTTATGGAGTTTATCACACGGGGAAAAACTGGAAGTTTAAAATGATATGAAACCATTATTAACTCACAATTGCGCAAATGGTTTTCACACACAAAGCACTGTTATCCCGTACAGAATCCAAGTTTAATCTGCGCTTGTGCGCAAATGCGTGAATGGTTTTCACACGAGGGGACCAAATGTGCTTCCATCCCGATAATAATTACAGTGCACACATCCCACAAAAGCAAGCAAATATGCAAATGATTTTCACACGTAGACCACAACAAATCTCTGTGTGTGTGTCCCTGCCTTCCCTCAGCAGCTGTTCCTCTAAGAGCCTTGGCTATGGGGGAAAACTGAAGCTGGAGACAGACAGACATACACAGGAAAGACTGAGGGGAAACTCAGCCTTTTCTCTATTACGCTTGTTCTGTCCTTGCCTTTGCCTCAGTAGCTGCTTCTTTAAGAGCTCTGGCTAGGAGGGAAGGCTGAAGTGATCCCCAAACTGTGCCCTTTAAAGGATTTTGGACTTCAGATCCTAGAAGCCTCAGCCATGTTGGCCAATAGTCTGGAATTCTGGGAACTGAAGTCCAAAATCCCTTAATGGGGACAGTTTGGGGATTGCTGCCCTCCGGCTAGAGGGAGGGCTGAAGCAGGAGACAGAAAGAGAGAGCGAGAGAGGATTGTGTGGGGACTCCAGACCAGGAGGCAAGCATTTATTCACTCCCCCTGCCCCCAGGCCCTTGCATCAGCTGTTTGTTTTAAGAGCTCTGGTTACAAAGAAGGGTGGGTACTTATTTTAGGAGCTTTATAAGCAGTATTACAGTATTGCCCCATATTGCCCTGCATCACTGGAAATAAACTCATCCCAAAAAACCATGGGAAATCTGGCAACAAACACAAAAACAGGGAGAATCCCATGAATAAACTGCAAGTAGCTTTTACAGTCATTGCACAAAAAAGCGAATTTGTGAATGAAACAGAAATAAATTCATGATATTTTCCTGAAAATGCCTATTTGCTGGTTCATGTCACTTTCTTGTCAGATTCTATGTGGTTTGTGCACAACGTCATGTGAAAACCATTCACACATTTATGCCTAATATACTGGATAATCATGGGTTCTTACCCGTTTAAACTTCCAATTTTCCCCATGTGATAAACTCCTGAGCGTAGATTGGAGATATAGGGCCAAAGCAGACTGGCCTAAAGGGGCAGCACAGAGCCGCTCCTGAGAGCTGTGGATCGGGGTCACGGGAAGCACATGACGCGGCCCCGATCCTTCTTTTTGCCACCCCCAAAAGAGCAGCAAAATGCCGCTCCTTTTGTGGGTGGCAAAAGGCCACCCTTTCAGCTATGGCAGCAGCTTTTCTGTGCCCTTTTGGCACAGTGTGTGTGCATGCTGCACCAAGAGGGCATCCTGATGCCGCATGCCATGCGAATGGGCGCACTGCGTCAGGACAGCATTGGGAAGCTCCCCAACTCCATCCTCAGGCCGGCCCTTTAGGCCGGTCTGTAAAGCCTCATAATCACACAAGCATCCTGATGCTGTCTGACTAGAACTCCCAGCCAATGTGGAAGAATGCTGGGAGTTATAATCCTACAACATATGGAAGACCATTCCTGGGCTAACTGCACACACATTATGGCTGGAACAAGCATGTTTATAGGCCTCTGCAGACTGGCCCAAAGGGTTGGCCTGGAGGCAGAGAATTGGGAGGGGCAGCCGCATGTCGGCCGCCCCGACTCCATCCCAACGACTTCTCAAAAAGCTGAAATGTGTTTCTTCTATGGAGTTTATTAAAGGGAGGTAAATTGCTTAAATCCCGTGCAAAAATGAGATTTAAAAATCCACCCCCCCCCCCGCAAAAGTGGGTTGTTTTTCAGATGTGTTTGTGTAAAGGAGAAATAATGCGACATTAACCCAAATGGAAAGTTGTCAAAACGCACTCCTTTTTCCTTTTGGAAGTTCTCGAAAGTAAAAAAGAGTGGGTTTTAGCGCCTTTCCATTCTGATTAATGATGTGCTATTTCTCCTTGACACCAACGTCATGTGAAAAAGAACCTGCTTTTGCGGGTTATTTCTACTTTCTATTCAGGATAACCTGAAACATTGTGTTTGAATCCAGTTTCTGCATGGAATCTGTCCCGTGTGATAAACTCTCTTCTATGTCTCTATTACTGGCAATAAGACAAGCTTTAAAACAAAATACTATGGTATATTTGATCCCCTGGGTTTGTCTTTGACCACACCTGCCAGAAGAATGCAGTCTGTTGGAACATATTGGGAGATGAATTGGGCTTTTGGGCTAAAAGAGATCCCACTCCTGATTTATGAACCTTTGCACTGGAGTTATATTCTTTTCTCCCATCTCTTCCTTCTACAGACCTTCCTTCTGCTAGAGACATGTTAGATATGGATTAAAGCCTGTGGAATTGTGATGCTAGCAAGTTACACAGACAAACGTTTTAAAAATACCTGATGTCCTTAATCTCCCTAAAAAACTGAAGATGATTTATCATGGAGAATATTGAGAGGTCCCTATTAAATAGTACAAATGGATTGTATATTCCAAGTCAACAACCACAGAGTAGGTGGGTAACTAAGGGCCTTTGCAGATTGCCAGAAATAGTGCACATTAAATTGAGGCACTGCCCTGGCTCAGTGCTAGGGAGTCATGGGAATTGTATTTTTTTCTGAGACATTGAGCCTTCTCTGTCAGAGAGCTCTGGTGCCACAATAAATTACAGTTCCCATGATTCCCTAGCACTGAGCCAGGGCAGTGCTCAATTTAATGTGCACTATTTCTGGCAGTCTGCAAAGGAAGAAAACTGCACTATGGGAGAGAGGATGAGTAGGAAGGTTCTTAGCAAAAAGAAAAACAAGTTTTACTCACAAGTGTTCATAGCTTTGTAGTTACACTATGAAAATAACACCCAATAAAATACAAACAAAAATCCACCAAATAGTGATACCTTTATTGGTCAACCAAAATGCACAATATACATGTTGCAAGCTTTCGAAGCTCCACTGGCTTCTTCATCAGGCAAGATGTTACAAACCAAACAGGAGAACAAATTGGAGATGTTAGTCAAATGCTTGCATTTTGATGTTTCCGTCTCCTCCACTTACCATCTTAACTAAGGACAGAACCATCAAAATGCAGGCATCAGACTAACATCTCCATTTTTTTTCCTCCTGTTTGGTTTGTTACATCTTGCCTGATGAAGAAGCCAGTGGAGCTTCGAAAGCTTTCAACAAGTATGTTGTGCATTTTGGTTGGCCAATAAAGATATCACTGTTTAGTGGATTTTTGTTTGAATTTGCTAAATGGTCAACACAGCTACTCCTGCATGTTACCCAATAAAATAATTCAATTTTCCATAAGGATTTTTGAAATACATAAAGGCATAGAAATATGTCTTTTTTGTAGGCATCATTTTGAAGTCCTGTTAAACTGCTAGTAAAATCTTCACTAGAATACTGATCTACCTGCATGTATATTAAGTAATCTAAGAGTGACTTGACCTGTCAGGGCCCCTTTAGCATTCAGTGGAGTTTCTTGTATTGATCAATGATAGATAAGGAGGGACAATTCATAAGGGGTACTGTGCCATGTTTTTATGTTGTCTTACCAATGCGACCTTGGTCAGAAGAGAAAGAGCAATTAACCAATGAGCAGTGAGTCACATATAAATTGTACCCAGATAGTAGGACAATCCCTCCAGGAATTTACCAGGAAGGAGAAAAATGGCCAAGTCTAGTAAGTGAATTTTGCCTGACACACTACACTCTGAAGCAGTTGCGTCACTCTGTCTAATGCCAGGGACTGCAATTGGCAAGGATTTGGCTATCCCTTTCTTTTCAGCCTACCTTATTTAATGTAAAGGGATGCTGGATGGGACATAACTCAGAAGGGTTAAACCCAATGGATGTTGCTGCTCCATCCATTATAAGAAGAGTTTAAACTCTCAGGCTTGTCAAGGTCAGGCTTTTTGATGCCCGGGTTATCTTTAGTTTGACCCTGATATTAGTTTTAATAATGCAAGAGCAGCTGTGGTGTAGTTCCTTTCACCCCAAGGTGAAAAAGAAGGCATTCATGTTGTTGCTTCTTCTTACATCTGTATCATGCCTGCTGGCAGCTGGAGCTGGTGTAGGAAAGAAGCAGACTATAGATTCTTCTCACATGATCTCTGCAGTCCATTTGTCTGATGGCAAACTTATTCGATATATCTACCAAATGGCCACAGCTCCTGTGGTTCTATATCCACATCTCCCATGTAGGATTATCTGAACTGGGGAGGGAGCTGTTGAAGCTGAATTCCCTTCTGTGCCTTCCAAGAATACCAGTCTGTATGCAGGGGGTAAGAGCAGGGAAAGGTGCATTTTGAGATAGATTTTCTTCCTTCAGTGCCAAAGTAACACAACTGGTAAGGATGGTGCTGGTATTTGTTGCTTTCCTTCAGGAAGAAAAAGTGTTTTGGTCTAGTCATCATAACAGTAGACATTATATTTATCCTACTCAGAAGAGTAGGATAAATATAAATGAAACATATAGTTATTTGCCATTGCTCTTGTACAAGCAATTGACAAAAGAAAGATGATTTAAGTATATGGTGCCATCTTGTGGCCTTTCCATGGAACAAAGTCTTCTGGATAGTAATGGGCAAATTCTTAAGGAGTACAGTAAATATCTTGAAGGCACCAGATCCCACCTGATATTGGCACATAAGGAGGATCATGCCTAGTTAATACTTGGTTGGAGGATCACCAAAGGATACCAAGTGCTTGTAGACATTATTTCAGAAGAAGGCAATGGCTAACCACCTCTGAGTGTTTCTTGCCCTTGAAAACAGGAGACTTGAAGGCACATACATATATACACACAAAGATCATGAGAAAAAAAAATGGATTTGTTAAGTAAGCAAACAGATGAATACTACAAAATTTGCATAGTCAGAAATATTTTAACGGTTAA
>CM034706.1:166966490-166976894 GCA_020142125.1 Phrynosoma platyrhinos | reverse complement strand
CAAAAGAGGACAAGGCTCCACAAAATGTAGGACATTCAAGAAAAATAGAGGGCATTCAAAAATAAAAGCTCGGAACACTAACGTAAATCTAAATCCATGCTTCTTCATCATGCTCAAAATAGAGGGCATTTTGAAATTCCTCCTTGACAGAATGCTGAAATATAGGGCATGTCCTGGAAAGGAGGACATCTAATCATTTTTTTTGTGTTGGGGATAATGCATTTCAGTAGTTATTCTGTAGCTCCTTCCCTCATTTTATTAGTGAACATGCTACATACATTGAACAAGCAGCTTTACTGTGTTGCCTCTGAGGACATGAAGATGAATTCATCCACACTACAGAAACAATCCAGTTTGACACCACTTTAACTGCCAGGGCTCCATGCTATGGAATCCTGGGATTTGCAGTTTGTTGGGGCCCCAGAGCTCTTAGACAGAGAAGGCTAAATCTCTCCCAAAGCTACACATCCCAGCAGTCCATAGCAATGGAGCCTTGGAAGTTAAAGTGGTCTCAAACTGCATTAAATGTGCAGTGTAGATGGAGCCTAGGTTTCCAGGGTTTTGAGGGTAATGCTGTCTTCTTACTATATTTCCAAATTCTCTCCTTAAGAAATAAAAATAAAAATAAAAATAAATATAGTGCCCTTTTCCTAGAGCAAACCTGATCTCAGGGAAGGCTTGGTTTGTGTCGGGCTCCACCCAGATCAGAGGAGAGAGAGTTTGGAAAGAAACCAGGAAGAGTCTCGTATACTTAAGGCAACAGAGGAGAGGAGCCTCCAGCCTCTTTCTTCTTTCTTCTTCTTCTTAGGAGCCTGAATGCTGGGAGTGGGGGTCCCTGGCTACTCCTCTGTGCAGAGCCTCCTGCCTTGATTCATGCAAAAAGGCAACTTTAGCAGCTATGCTTATACATCTTGGGCAACAGTTTGGGAAGGTAAGAGATCAGGGTTTTCATGTGTATTTTAGCCTTCAGGGATTGTCTCCCTGTTTTGTACAGTTTGGAGATGGAAAATCCCTAGGCTGCATCTGCACTGCAGAAATGATCCGGTTTGAAACCACTTTAACTGCCATGGCTCAAGGCTCTTGATTGATCCAGCCTATGAGATGACTTTAACCCAGTCTTTTTTCTTTGGGTGAAGAGAGGTTTAGACGTGCAAAGCTGCTCAAATAGTCCCTAAAAATGCACCCTCCAAAAAAGTTTGATTTGACTCCTGGCATGTAGCATATTCTCATACCAGAAAGGCTTATTGTCCTAAGTGGGACCTGGAATACAGAAGAGAATTTCCTGGATTGCAACTCCCAGAATTCCCCCCATCGAGCAGGGCTTACTGGGGATCCTGGGAGAGGTAGTCCAGAAAAGTTACTCTCCAGGGCATATGTGGGAGTGCAGCCTTTAAGAGAAGAGTGGGAAAGAGACCTTGCACAGACTAGTTTGCAGGCATTTGAAGCTTCCTTGACAGCTGACTGAAGACACTGTGCTTTCAGAGAATTTATTGCTGAAGACTGCTTGCTTAGTTTAAGCAACAAGTGCCTTCAAGTCTTTTCTGGCTTATGGCAACCCTAAGGAGAACCTATCGTGGGGTTTTCATGGCAAAATTTGTTTAGAGGAGGTTTGTCATTGCCTTCCTCTGAGGCTGAGAGCATGTGACTTGATCAAGGTCACCCAGTGGGTTTCATGGCCAAGTTGGGAATCAAACCCAGGTCTCCAGAGTCGTAGTCCAACACTGAAACCACTACACCTCACTTCTACATTTAAAATACAGTGTTTCCATTTTCTTGCAGTGACGTGGTTGGTAATGGTGAATAAACTTCATGGGACCTTGTCTGCCTTTCCCAGCTCATCTCATTGAGTCATCTCAAGATTTCCTGGCATGTAGGCTGAAAAGGATCCCACTAAATCTATTACTTGATAATGTGTTATTTAAGATGTTTTGTCAGTACAGTAGCTGCATCTACTACTGGCAAGAATGCAGGAAACAGTCTGAACATGGCAAATTTTTGAAGCTAAGGCAGACATGTGTGGCCAACTCACTGGATAAGTAAACCATACTGTGTGATACAAACTGTCAAGTAGTATCTTTAACTCTGATACCATAAAATATAACCAGATCTGGAAGTTTAAAGAAAAGGACAGAATGAGATTTTGATGTGAAACTGTTCCTTGGTTGCAAAATTTCAAGTGGAATTAACATGGAATATAAATCCAACTAACCAGAGTTTGGATGAGCATCTCTCAGGAGTGATTTAGGGGGGTTGCAGACTGCCAGAAATAGTGCAAATTGATTCCACTTTTAGGGTTAGGGTTAGGGTTAGGGAATCATGGGAACTGTATTTTATTGTGGTATCAGAGCTCTCTGACAGAGAAGGCTCAATGTCTCAGAACAAAAACAATCTCCATGATTCCCTAGCACTAACCCTAACCCTAAAAGTGGACTCAATTTGCACTATTTCTGGCAGTCTGCAACCCCCGTCAGTTATGGCCCTTTTTGGTCCCTTCCATCTCTAACATTCTGTGCAGGCCCACTGAGGATGATTTTTTTAAAAATACATTCTGTTTCATTGTGAAACTACAGTTGTCCCTCCATATTTGCAGGGGTTAGGAGCGAAGGATGCCTACGAATATGGAAAAATCACATATAACCTCTCCCAACACGAGAGGGCCCACGCGGGTCCCCTCCGGACCCCTGCCATGCCTGGATTGCCTGATCCAGGCATGGGAGGGAAGGTAGAAGAGGCCGCAAGAGCTGGAATTGCTGGACAATGCCTGGATCTTTTTTTTTTTAAATGGCATCCCAGGAATATTAACTACCAATTTTGTGACGATAAATATCTCATAAGAATAACCAAGCTCATGAATTCCAAGTTTGCGAATTAGGAGAGACAACTGTAGTAAGAACTGTGGCACAGAAAGTCTGAGGGCAAAATTGATTAAATTTCTTATTCAGTGTTGGCTCTATTGGTAAAACACTAGACAGTGCATCAATATTTCATAATATTTTAAGAATGAATTTCTTATGAGATTTATTGTCACAAAATTGGCAGCTAATATTCCTGGGATGTCATTTTTTTAATATATATATATATATATATATATATATAATATGAAAATGCACTCATAGAGGAAGCTGACAATTGGAGGGCTTTTTTACAAGCCTTTGTAAAGTCTTTCTAGATGTGTGTTCTGATGATAACAATTCTTCTGTTTCATGCATAGGCAAATGAGACTTGCAAAATCCTTTTAAAAAACATATGTTAACCAGAGCTGGGTGCATAATAGGTATAGTCAATTGGATACCCATGAATCATAAAATTAGGATGACCAGTGTCTTGTATCTTATTTGACACAAAATAAAGTATTCCAGTAATAACAGGGATAGGAGTCATGCTGTCCATCAGATGGTGATAAACTCCAAGTCCCTGAATCCCTAGCCAGCATAGCCAATGGGGAAGAATGCAGGGAGTTACAGTCCAACAACATCTGGAGGGCAACATGTTTCCCACTTTTAAAATAAAACCTTAAGATTGCATTTAGGCTGCATGTGTACTGCAGAAATAGTGGCGTTTGACACCACTTTAACTGCCATGGCTCAATGCTATAGAATTCTGGGATCTGTCATTTTGTGAGATATTTGGCCTTCTCTATCAGAGAGCTCTGGTGCCACAAACTAGAAATCCCAAGATTCCATAGGATGGAGACATGACATTTAAAGCAGTGTCAAACTGCTTTATTTCTGCAGTGCAAATTCAGCCATAGAGGTTTGTGTGCTTATTTCTCCATCTGCCCTTTTTATTTTCTATTTTTTTTCTTTATGGTTACTCATTTTCCTGTCTTGAGTTTCCAACACTACATTCTGATTCATTTTTCTATGACTTTCAACAAGAACATCTGCTAAAGAGAGTTTTTATAGTTCAGTTGCAGTCTCCAGAAAGGCCTAAAAATTATCAGCACCACACAGTTTAATACTTTTAGAGATATAGGCAATATAACATGAAAGAATTACCTTTCAAGTTTTGTTTTTATTACACTTGAGCCAGTTTGGAATTAAGTGCATTTACACTTACAGATTGTAGGCCTGGGAGAAACCAAATTACTTGATGCTATACAGAGGCAGGGAACCTTTGGCTCTCCAGATGTTTCAGACTACATCTTCCATAATCCCTTACCATTGGTGATTCCAACTTGGCTTCTGGGAGTTGAAATCCAAAACATCTGGCTGATTTATGTAAGTTGCTTTTCTAAACTATGCTGACTAGAGAATTCTTGGAGATGAAGTCTAAAAAAAAAAAGATTAAAAAAAGAAGAGAGAACACTAATATGATTGGATAACTACATGAGATCCTCCCAGATTCCTCTTTGTGCTTGAATAAAATAAGATGCAGGGCTGGATATATCTGCAATTTTTACAACTTGCGGAAATCTCTGTCTGTGGAACCTTGTGACTATTTATCAATTCATTTTTAGCCTGCCTATTTGAGGTCAAGAATTAAATGAATACTCGTCTAGTCCAACCTATGTCCAAAAAGGATTGAAAAATCTGAGTGCTTGACTGACCCAACATTTGAAGAACTCTGAAGAAAATCATGTTATTTTGTAAATAAACAATTGGCTCCTTATTCCTCAAGTAGTCTTAATAGTAAACCCCATGTCAGTAAACCCCTTAGGGTCGCCATAAGTTGGAAATGACTTGGAGGCACACGACAACAACAAAGTCTTAACAGTTGGATATTTTTTTAATGATAAGCATTGGGTTACAAGAGATACTGCAGTGGTGTTTCAAACACTAGTGGTGTCTAGTGGTTTCCATGTCATTGGTGTGGGGAATCCGTTTTAGATTTTAGCTGAACTTTAAAAGTGATGTCCAAAGTGCAGAGGCTGTTCTAATAGAAAAGCCACAAACAGCCATTACCGACACCACTCCAACAGCATACGATGCTCAGAAAGCAAAATGCCTTTGTTCCCTGCCTCTTGACATATAGTCAAATTTATATCCCAATAGGTAATTGTAAAAATTCATAGTCATTTCCAAAATACAGTACAGGTACTTCTTTCTAGTCCTGTGCTCCATGAAACTATTGTGGACAGAACAACCAGTATCAATACTAAAAGACTTAGGTACATTTCCTGTATGTGCTTTTTCTGCTTTCTATTGATATAATTTTAAAATATATAGCATATAATCAGGTTTTGATTTGAAAGGTGTCACTAGTCCAAAACACACTGTAGAAATAATCCAGTTTGAGACCTCTTTAACTCTCCTGGCTCAGGGGTCATTCAGACGTCATTTTTTTTTTTTTTAGTGGAACAATGCGAATAATCTCACTCACATATCCCAGGGTTGCTATTGACACTATGGAACCGCATCTATGCGCATCTCTGGGAGTTCAGTTGCTCACATGTGTTGGCACTCGAATAAACATGGTGTCAATGATGCAAATGTATTAAAAATGCATTCAAGGCATGCAGAATTTAATCCCAAATTATCCCGGGTCTATTTGCATGGGTTATTCACACTGCCAGTGATGCAAATCTTTTTTAAAAACTCAGGGAAAAAAAACTCGTATTGATTATCCTGGGTTAAGTGGGTTTTCTGACAGTCCCTCCAAACTTAATTGGATGCATTTGGGATGCATATGAACAACAGAAATTCAACTCAGATTCATCCTGGATTATTTTCACCATCTAAGTAGGGCCTTGGTACTGGGGAATCCTGGGAATTGTAATTTATTGTGGCACCAGAGCTCTCTGACAGAGAAGGCTAAATGTCTCATTAAACTACAGTTCCCAGAATTTCCTAGCATTGAGCCAGGGAAGTTAATGCAGTCTCAAAACTGGATTATTTCTGCAATGTGTTTTGGACTACTGAGATTGCAGATGGAAGGATGGGTCAAAATGATTTAAATTGTAGGGTCCCCCCCCCCCCAAAAAAAGCTCTCAGTTGTTCAAAAATACAGTCTTTTTAGTGAATAACTCAGTAGTTTCAAAAGTACTATTTTAAAGTTAATCCTTCTCTTACATTTTGAATTCTGGCTTTTTTAAAAAGGAATTATAGGATGAAGGCACTTTAATCTTGGGCACAACCATGTTTTTTTCAAAGAGATGGGACTTGACTTGAATTTCAGAAAACTAGATTTCAATCCTTGCCTAACCTTGAAGCAAAATCAAATTTATCTCCAATTACAATAGTTGGAGGGTCAGTCCACAATAAACAGGACTTGTTATGTCTACACTTTTGTCATTTCTGTTGATTTAGTGGGTCTACTATATTTGTAACTAACAATTGGATTTACCAATTGTTGATGTCAGCTTTTTTGGAAGAAGGCAAAGGTTGATGAATAAGAGGAATGAATAAGAAGAAGACTAGCCATTTAATGATAAATATATATATTTCCTAGTTACTGTGCCTCCAAAGGTAAATTATATTTTGATCTGATTAAACCATGACTGGGAAGGTTCAATCTGAATACAAACAGATGTGTCTGTTTGCTGGGTACAGATTTGCTATGTACAAATATGTTCTTGTTCAGCCTTCTCTAGAAGTCTGGGTCTCCTTCAATTGTTGTCATTTTCTGTCCAGCCTTATCAGGTGTAAAACTCTCTTATCAGACTCAGCCTCTTTTTATGGAGCTCAGCTTTTAAAGTCCACATTGGCCAGTCCATACTGAAGTAGCAATTACGTATTAGTTTGAGTTTCTCCATAGCAAACAAATGGCAGCATTATCTGTGTTAATACGTTACTTCTTAAAAAGAGAATGCCAGTGTGCGGTATTCACTTCAGTCATGCCATTCTTAATTTCTGTGCTAGCATAAGGAGGGTTCCCCTCTCCTCAATTTGTTTCCTTTTACAATTATGCAAACTTTAATCTTCCTTATTTACCTCAGCCCTGCAAACAGTGATCTGGCTTAATATGTGGACATCCTTGATGTTGTATAGCTGAATTGTATGTTATATTTGTTTTGGTGTAAGCCCTCCCAGCTATATCTAGGTTTCTTTCATATCTCCTCATATCTTTACTGATTTTTCCAAACAATTTCTCAGACATCCTCTCAAACAAAGATGCATTATTTATCTAGTCTGCCTTCATATACCTATGTATGTTCTTCAATTCATCTGCATGCTAATTCCAGGGAAGGACCATTAGTTATCTTAACAGCATTTCTGCTTTTAGATAAGGGTCGGGCAATGGGTAGTCCTCCAAATGTTGGTGAACTGCAGCCTGTTGCATTCTTCACCATTGGCTATGCTGACTACAGCTGCTGGGATTTGCAGTCAAACAACAATCTAAGGGCTGCACATGCCTTATAAATGTGTTGCTTGGTCAAACGAATCAAGCAAAACCCTTGAACAAATAAATTAAGCAAAACCCACCGAATGTATCGTAACATACCTTGTCCATTTCTGTTCTAGATGTGACTGATGATGAATGGCTGGTTGCTCCCTTGGCTAGGATAACTATTGCCAGTCCTTTAAAATTCAAAGATGACTGCAGTAACCCTGCAAGGACCGCTTAAGTTTTATCTACCTGTACACTTTTGAATAGTTGGCAACTTGTTATAAACTGACAACCCTGTGCCCCTTTTCCTCCCCCCCCCCCCGAAGCTTTTGGTACTTCTTACATTTTGAATTCTGGCTTTTTTAAAAAGCAGTTTCTCTTTCCCCCCAAGGCTGTCATTGGCATTCAGACCTGAATTGAACTGACTCTGGAAAAAGCTTATTAATGGCACACTGAAACTCCATTGCCATACCTGTGTTCATTCTGTTCAAGTCAATTGATGATCTTAATAGCAATCTTACCTTTAGGGTTGCCAGAGTGAAAACTACAGATGGTTCCTGTGCCTTTAATGGCTTGTTACCTGTCTTTGTGACAAGCAGTACCCCCTGAAAGTCCCTCTTCTACACAGTTATTGAAGGTACAGGAGCCCTTACCACTTTTCACTACTTACCTTTTGATCTAACTGCTTCTTAAGAAAACAGCAAGTGTCTCTATCCCTTTTCCCCTCTTTCCAAGCTTTTATTACCATCCACAGAATCTGAGCATTGTTTGGAATATAACTCTCTGAATGCCTCAGACAGTATACAACCAAGCTGACTAGGGAATTCTGGGTGCCATCACCCTCTATCAACCTTGGCCAATCTGGGTTGAGGAAGTCCAGATCTATTATTTCAGACACTTCTAAATGCCAAGGGGTCTCGCCTTTGCACCAGAGCCTTAGGCAAAATAACTTTAAAGGTGAAGATTTCCCCTTGGCATGATTGTCTAGTTGTAACTGGTTGTAGGGGGCGGTGCTCATCTATATTACTAAGTCAAACAGCTAGTATTGTCTGAAGATGACTACAGTGGTCATGTGGCCAGCATGACTGCATGGAATGCTATTACCTTCCCACCAAAGTGCTACCTTTTTATCTACTTGCATTTGCAGGCTTTAAAATGCTAAGTTGACAGAAGCTGGGACTAGTGATGGGAGCTGACTCTGTCACACTGCACTTGGAGCTCGAACTGCAAACCTTCTGACTTGTCGATCATCAGCATTAATAATAAAATAATAATAATAATAATAATAATAATAATAATAATAAATTTTTATTTATAGCCCGCCCCTCTGTGTGGCAATCGGAGTGGGGTACAACAAGTTTAAAAACAGAACAGAGTTAAAAACCATTCCCTCATCCCATAATCCCACCCTCCCATCCCCTTAAAACAGAATTAAACTACAAACCAATTAAAAATGCCACATTAGTGTAAAATTAAAAATAGTGAAAAACATACAAATAACATAGGAATCAGAGGTAACGAATTAGGGACTCATCTCTCAGCTGACAGCATTGATGTCTTAACCACTAAGCCACCACGTCCCAACTTTACAGTAGCCCAAAAGACAGAAACACTATTTTGCATCAAAGGTGAATGCTGGGACAGCATCCTTCCAATGAAGGAGATTACTTTATTTACAATGGAAGACAACTCTTTAAGAAATATGTTAGAACAGGACAAAATAATAAAAGCACAGCCAAGCTAATTATGCCTGTCAGAATGAGAGTGTCCAGGACCACAGGAACAAAGGCATAAACAGAGGGCAAGACTCCATGTAGTAAGATAAGCATAAAATTGTGAGGTGAGGTATGAGGCTACTGAGCAAAGGAGCAAAGGCAACACTTATACCAACTCCAACCAAAATAATCCCAACTGACCAATCTCAGGGCCTAAAGCCCAGAACTTTGCAGCCCATGGTCCGTCTGCAGTTTTCCTGTGTGAACAGAACTGAATAAACAATCCCAACTGTTAAGTCTGGCTGTTGTCTTGACTGAACAAGCAAGTTATGGCAGACGTAAGCAATAATGAGCCCTCAATCCTTAAGCAGCCAGGGAACCATAAATGTATAGAAGCTCACAGAACACTGGTTTTTGTGACAACCACAAGTTAGCATTTGTGACTCATCTTTGTCCTTTTTCCTTTAGTGATACATCCCCCCCGTGTGTGTGTGTGTGTGTGTGTGTGTGTGTGTGTAAGAAAGAGAGAGGGAGAGGGAGAGAGAGAGGTGTAAATAGCCACCCTAGCTGTCAACGTCTGCTTACATGGCAGACAAAAATGTATTATCCAGACCCCTAGAAATATAAAATATACACTTGCTGTAGTCCTGCAGAGAGGTTCGGTATGTGACTGTGAACATGTGTTAGACCATCTCACTGTGAGCCTTAAATTGACAGTTTACCATCTCCTGTTGCACTTTACACCAAATACTTTATGTTATAGTAAGTGGCAACAACTGAGAAAGTAATGATCTAAGCCAGGGGTAGGCAACCTTTCCCCTTTAAGGGCTGAGGGACTTCAGCTCCCAGAAACCTCAGCCATGTTGGCCAATAGTCCCATGTTGGCCAATAGCTCCTGGGATTCTGGGAGCTGAAGTCCCTCGGCCCTTAAAGGGGAAAGGTTGCCTACCCTTGATCTAAGCTGTGCACCACTTCAGAGAGTAACTACTAGGAGTGGCATCAACATCCTTGGTGTTACCCACTGTGGAGAGGCTCTAGGGGGTAGTGGCAGTGCCCTGCCCTGCCTCCCCACTGCCTCCTTCACCTGTCCCTCCTTCTCATCTGCCCATCACCTCGCCAGACCTTATAATGGCTGCTGACAGAGGCGGTGAAGGATTCCCCTAGCTCTCCTCTCTTCTCCTTCTGCTGCCTCCAGCCTCACTCTCTCTCGCTTGCTTGGCCACCCCCCCAGGGCAGCTGAGGAATGGCTGGGCAAATGAGGCAGTGGGAGGAGATGGAAGGGGCTCATTCATCCCTCCTCTTCCTCTACTGCTTGGCTTCCTCCTTGAGAGAAAGCCAGGCAGTGGAGGAGCCTTGGGAGAAAGGGCCAGAGCTGGTGCAGCACCACCATTGCACACATCTCCCCAGAGTGGGAGAAGGA
>CM034706.1:166949645-166966435 GCA_020142125.1 Phrynosoma platyrhinos | reverse complement strand
CCCCCCCCTCACCCCACAAGTGATACCACTGACTGCTAGAGCTGATTTTAATGTAAGTTTGTTGGAGTTCAGTTTATTGCAACTTACATGGCTAACTGCTCTGAGACTATGGAGCAGCATTGAAACTAAATGACAATGGACTAAAATTGAAATTAGCCTTGGTTAGAGACCAACAAAATTAATGGGACTTACTAGTCATGACAAGCCATTGTCCCTTTTATTTTCTCCAGACAGGTCTAACATTGGATTTACTCTGTGTTAGACTAACATTGCATTTCATCTTCTATCTCCACCCTTAAATAGTAATATGAAACCTATTCTGCCTAAACTGCTACTATCTCCAGATTATATTCTACACTCATGGTGGTACCTCTTGATGTTACTTTAATATCAGTTGTAACTGCATTGTTAACTAATTGATTGGTTCATGGGGAGTTTCCAGCACTGTTTTCCATGTAACTCAGTTCTTCCATAATAGTGATTTGTCATAAAGAAACCATGTACTTCTCTCTTATCTCAATGATGACTATCTTAAGAAGGAAAATTTAAAGTCATCTGTCCCTTTAACATTATTTATATTTCTAAAAGGCTTAAATGTGAAACTCTGTCCGATGCTTTATATCTGTGCTCAAATAATGGATGACTCTATGTGTATTGTATATATTCATTACATGACTAAGGACCTTATCACACGTGGCCCACAAAGCGATAATAATCCTGAAATGACAGATTCCGAAAAGAAACCGAAAATAATCCTTCATTCCACAAATGGTTTTCACATGCAATTACCTTCATCGCGCATTTAAGAAAGCGCTCCCGGGAACCGTATTTGCCGTTCACAGACAAGTGAGAAAATCCTGTACATGAACAAGCAATGATGTTCTTGCACATGCGCACTATGCTCACCACGGCTGTCACTCGCCGCGGCTGTCACCCTTTCCCAGGTCGTCCTCAGTGCAGCCGGCCCTCCGCACGGCCGGCGCTCCGAGGAGGACCTCCCGCCGCAGCGTTCACCGAGGAGGTCCTCCTTGGAGCGCTGGCCCTGTGCTCCGAGGAGGTAATGACGAGGAAATGCTCCCCAATACATATTTGGCGATACGTATTTGGTGATCGTACTTACGGTAAAAGCAAAATGATTCCCGTCGCGCAATTGCAATTCCTGAAGAAACCGAAATTCAAAAGACCTCGGATCATTCCGCATTCTGTCGGGGTTCTGTGCGACATCGTGTGGAAACACGGGAAAATAATACGTATTAGGTCGGGATTTCGTTTGGATTCTGTCAGGATTGGGCCCTGTGTGATAAGGTCCAAATGTGTGGAATACAAAATGGATTTAAGCAAAACTCACCAAATGCATTATAGCACACTAAAAATAAAATACAAATTACAGGGACTTAACAACACGCAGGCAGCACAGAATATAAAACTACTGCTACTGGGTCTAAATTGGAGTGGGAAAAGCATGGCCTTCCAGATGCTGTTGGACTGCTTTAGTCAGCAGAGCCAATAGGGAGGAATGATGGGAGTTGTGAACCAACAATGTCGGAAAGGCTTCACATTCCCCACCACTAGTCTGAATGAACAATATGCTCTTAAAAGCAAAGCAAGCAAAGCAGCTTCATTTATATACCGCTTCATATCGCGCTATGGGATGTCTAAGCGGTTTACAACTGTAAGCTCATTGCCCCCCAACAGTTGGGTACTCATTTTAGTGACCTCAGAAGGATGCAGGCCTGAGTCTAGCCTGAGCCCTGGCTGGTATTGAACTCGCAACCTTGTGGTCTATGAGTGAGTGGCTGCAGTACAGGCATTTAACCACTGCGCTAAAAGATCTTGCAGAAACAGCAACATAGTGGATACCGGGCACGCTTTCCTACAGAGACTCTTCTTCAGGGCTGATTGAGGACAGAGGGAGCAAAATCCCTGGAACACAGATCTTTGGTTCACATGTGCCTCTGGTGGCCTGGACAGTAAAAAAGCAACAATGTGTTACAAAATGTTAGTATCTCAACAGACTAGAAAGTGGCTCTACTGTTTGTCAACATTACTATCTTTATAAATGCTTTTATATATTTTCAGTCTTTCTCACCTTAAGTTAAATATGTTAAGTTACTTCAAAACCTTAAAAAGAAAAAAAAAGTAACATTTTAGAAGATTTAGGAGAGATGGACTAGTTGTATATTTTGCTTCAGGCTCTGTGGCAGCCCTCAGTACTCTTGCTGCTTTTCTCTGTTATGGCCAACACTTGAAACTTGTAGAGACTCTCCTGTAGATGACTTCAGTACAGGGGTGGGCAGGAAGCAATGGTGTTGGGGTTAAGGTTAAGGTTCGATGCCACTTTAACAACTTTTTAGTTCAAACCAGCATTTTGAATTGGGTCCAGATGGGAATCAGGTTTTGGCCAAGAATCTGTATTGACTGAAGGAATTGTCTTAGTAGCTGCATTTCACCCAAGCCCCATGTTGTCTCTGTGCTCATAAAACAGGGATGCTTTACCTTTGGACTAGATCAGGGATGGACAAATTGTGGCCTTCCAGAGATTCTTGGACTGCAACTCCTATCATACCTAGCCAGCATGTTACAGTCCAACATTGGCTGTGATTTACCTGCCCTGAGCTAGATGATCAACAAGGTCCCTTCCAACTTTCTCATTCTGTGAGGATGGTACTGCTTGTCAGCTGGTTATTTGTAGTGTAGAACTATAGCTTCAGTTGCACAGACGCCACATAAAAAGACACATCTGGGACTTGGCTCTGTCACTGTGTCATAGCTCTCCAGCTTCAAGGTAGAGGTAAAGTGGGAACTGATCACAGGATGGGTTCTCATACCATATCAATGTCACTGAAATAATGCCTCTGTCAAGGATTTGGCCCACATTGCTGCAGTTTTCCCAGATTTTTGAGCTTGAGTGAGCATGGACTGTTAAACTAAAGGTTTAATTTAATAAATGTTTAATATTCAAAAGAAAAACTCCCAAATGTATATTGAAACTTCAGGATACAAGAAAGAGAAACTGGCTTTCATCTAGCCTGTTCTCTCAATATGTTTATGAAACAGATCTTTGCCATTATCAAAATCTCCATGTGTCTGTTTGGGAGGAGCACTACCAGTGGAAGAGCACTTAATCTTCAAGTCAAGAAAGGGAGGTTTCAGCAGCCAGAACTCCTTTCTGTATCATTTCTTCAATTTCTGAATCAACATCCCGCTGTTCCCTTGACACTCTTAGACCAAGGGACCTGGCTTAATGGTGTCTCTATTTCCTCAGGTTTATTCTTTTAATTTATTCTTGATGGGTAGGATAATGAGATCAGGTTCAGGAATGTGTCCAGTATAATTTAGGTGTACAGCAGCAAATAGATAGTGAATCCATGCAGACTGCAATATTGAATTTTCTAGAATGAATATATATTTTGCATAGTTTTGGTTACTAGGTGCATGTAGTCATGGAAATGGGGTAGAATGAAGTCCACATTACTCTGAAAAGTGTCTCATGTTTTTCTAGCCTGAGGTTGTATCTCCTGGTCAGCTGCTCCTGCTTATTTTCCATTTACCTTGGAGTCTTTTCTGATCTAAATTTCCCTCCTTGCCTCATAAGTTCTGATTTTGCCAGTATTATGCATTTTTTGTTCCTGTTCTTTTTCTTTCCAAGAATGTTCCCATTTCATTTATATGGAAACAACCCTAAAGATACCAGATCCTGAACTTGCAAGCTAACCAGGGTCAGTCCTGGTTAGTACTTGGAGTCAGACTGCTAATAAACCAGCTTCTAACATACCAGGTGTTGTATATTTCAGAGGAAGGAACTGCAAAACCATTTACATTCCTTGCCTAAGAACATCCTACAAAATTCATGAAGTTGCCATAAGTTGACAGGCAACCTGAAAGCACATTTACACACAGGACTATTTTATCTATTCTTCCAGTGATATGCTTGTGTTAGAGTGTGCTAACATTATGTATGTACCATTGCAGCAGCAGTGAGAGAGGCTAAGGCAGAATGTTTGTAGGTGCCACTTCTGACTTGTTCCTGTTGGCAAGTGGCTTGGCATAGATAACTGGTTATGGAAGCAGGTCACGAAAACAGCATTCAAAATATAACCTGCATTGATCAGCACATGGCAACAGCAAATTGTTCCAATATGAAGCAGCATTGCAATTAAAATGTCTTTGGCAATGCTAAGTAAAGATATGTAAAAACTTGTCTATACTTTGAAAAAGAAAAATCCAGTACTTACTGAGTAAAGTAGTGTTAACTACAGGAAATTCTCATTAGATCCAGGGCTCAACTGTTTTATTGATATAGTTTCTCAGTGGTTGTGTTAATAATGGATTGTCTTCCAATTATATTAAAGCAGGTATAGGACCAGAATTTCCTTTGGCTAGGGTAGATGTCATGCTTCCTCCAGATATGGTTGAATGACAGCTCCCAGCATTCTTCACCATTGGTTGCACTGGCTAATGGTGTTGGGACTTGCAGTCCAGCACCATTTGGAAGGCCACATGATTACCACCCCTGTGCTAGAGCATATAATATAAATACTGTAAGCCAAAAATAATAATGGAAGGTAAAATGTATAAGAGAGTTAGATCATTGTTCAATGACAGCACTGAAAGAAAATGCAACCACTATGAAATAGACTATTTTTTAGTGTTAATTGCCACCAAGTCAGCTTTGGCTTATGGTGACCCTATGAATGAGAGCTCTCTTAAGAAATTCTGTTATTAACAGTCCTGCTAAGGCCTTGCAAACTCAGGGATTTATTTCCTTAAATGACTCTATCCACCTATATTCAGTCGTCCTCTTTTCCTGTTGCCTTAACCTAGCATTATTGTCTGTTTCTATGTAATGAGTCATCTTGTATCGTGATATGTCTCAATCAAGTATGACAATCTCAGTTTGGCTTCTGCAGAGAGTTCGGGCTTGCATTTTTCCAAGAGCCATTTGTTCGTGTTTAGGGGGTTTTTTTTAGTTTTTTTTTAACAGTTTGTGGTATCTATAGAACTTTCTTCCAGCATCACATTTTAAGTGACTTGATTCAGATGAGTTAAATGGGCTGCCTATTTCTAATGTTGCTGCACAGTGAGTGTAATAAAAATGGTGTGCACAGGAATTGCAAAGCCAGTGAAATAGACATGGTTCACCACTCCTGCCTCTTTAGATTGAGGAACTGAAGGTTCTTTGCCATTTATCAGCTAATCTGTATTCAGTCTTGTGTCCCAAGCTCACCTTCTGGACACCTAGGCATCCAACTCATAGATGGTGGTGAAAACCAGACAGGCAGAGTTAACATCAACACTCCACTTAAGCATTCTTAAATATTAGAATCTCAGGATATTTATATGGGAAGATGGTTTAGGCTATTTGGTTTAGGCTATTTGTTATATGCAGTCATAGATATACAACATAAACATTCAGAGAGAAACACAGGACCTTATCACACGGGGTCTAAAGCAGACAGAACCCCGTCCCATCCCTGTCCCATTGCAGTTCCTTTTCCCTTGTGTTCACATGATGTTGCACAGAACCCCGTCCCATCCCCATCCCATTGTGGTTCCTTTTCCCGTGTGTTCACATGACATCGCAGAGAACCCCGTCCCATCCCCGTCCCAATGCGGCATCATCCCCGTTCTTTTGAATGCCGGTTTCCTGGGGAATTACATTTGCGCGACCAGAATGATACCGGAATGATGCTGCTTTCGTTCATTGCGCAATGATGCTAGTTGCGTCTGATAGCAATTTCCGTCTTGTGGGGTCTATACCGGTATAGTTCTGGATTGATTCCATACCGCTTTCTTGCTGCTTTGAGACCCGCGTGTGATAACGTCCACAGACATGTCAGTGTCTAGGTGCTTTGCTTTCATTACATTGCATGTAAAGTGCCATACATTAATTACATTACAGGATATGACAAGTAAGATTTCACACCTTCATAGGGACCAAAGCTTTGTCTCTCTACACCTCTTTAATGTGCTTTTTAATAGTTAACACATGGAAGAACTTTACCAGTTTAAATAATATATCTTAAGCATTTGTCCATTAAGAATATAATCTAATCTGTTAAGGAAATATATGTTTCTACACAGGCATCGGTGAACACACAAGCATTCAAGACGACTATTAAATCTTAACAGTAACCACTGCCTCCATAAACATCTTTATGGCCATCCATTACAGGGTCACATATAAGGGACTTTAAGGGGGATGGGTTCCTAAGAATAACTTTGTATTCCCCCCCCCCATCTCCTGCCACTGTAAAGATTCTAATTAATCACTTTGAGGCTTCTGTAGAAAAACATTATAGATTTAGTCAGTTTTATTATTTCTAGAAACCTTTAAAACAAACAATGCATTAAACCTGATTTTCAATATTTTATTTTGGCAGATGGAATCTCCCAGCATGGCTTTCATTGCTTGGATGCTCCTTTGCTTTTCTGGCCCATCAACTGGTTACCCAAATGGAAAAGTCACAGAGTCCTGCAATAGTATGATACCACTCCATGGGCACCCACCTCAAAAATTTCCTAAGCACACCATTGAAGTAAATGTGACACAGTTTAAGCCAGGCGATCATGTGAAAGGTACCATCTTTTCCCCCCTTCTGCTGTCTGTGATGAGGATAGGAATGGCATTCCTATGGATAATTGAATAATGTTAGAAAATTTTGGGCAGTTGTTGGAGTGGATGGTGTATTCATGTTCCTCCAAATCTTGTTGGACTTCAGATCCCAGCAGACCTAGTTAAGATCGCCAATAATGAGAAATGCTGGACGTTACAGTACAGCAACATAAGGAGAGCCTCATGATTCCCTCCCTTGTTTAAATGTTTTTGAATCACAATTTTATTTTTTATTTTTTTATTTTGCATGTTACCTTTCTCCCAAATTGGATCCAAGGCAGCTTGCAAAATGTGCTTAACAACAACAACAACATTGTACAATTTTAAAACACCATATTAATAGTAAAAAATGTAAAATCCTTGAAAACTGTAAGTGAAAAATATAAAACCATTAAAAGCATACCAAAGCAAACATCCCAATAAGAAGCCTCCCTCGATGCAATTATGTATTAAAATTTACAGCAGCCCTAGTTAGCTCAGCCATACAGTATTTTGGAGGTGGGGAGAAGGTTATGAAAATGAGTGAGAAGTTTACTTCAAGCATCAGAGCCAGTTAAGCCAGAGAATTAATGGCTGTACTGGTAAAGGTGACAGAGCATCTTATGACAATGTAAAGAAGAAGAAGAGAAGAAGACCACCAACAAATTTGCTGTGGCATAGATTTCTATAGACATTGTCCAATTGTGCAGTTTTAAAGATGCTCCAGGTCTTCATTTTTGATGTAGCAGGTGAACCCTGCTGTTTTTCTGGAAACTCCCAAGAAATCTAGTTCATGGATAGAGTTCCCAGATCTGAGAGCCCGGCCCTGAATTTCAAGGTTTAACCTCTCTTTTCCAGTCCTCAGGTTAAAAACATTACCTTAAAATCTGAGTATATATTTCCCTTATTAGATTTTGTGTTTTTATTGGAATGGTATACTCTTATGTGTCTGTAGCTGATACTTAAGGTATTATGCTATTATGTTTAATGACATCCCTGGGGTTTACCTTTGTGACACCATAAGAGTTATCCCTAGATCTCAGGTTTTGATCTTAAAATCCCAGGGTCCTGGATAATTTTGACCTCACAACCCTATTCATTGATAAGTTTTAGAATAGCCAATTCTGGCTTACTAGCCATAGAAGATATATGTATAGATCTACAATATTATATTTATTTATTTGTTGATATCCTCCCTTTTCCCCAATTTGGGACTCAAGGTACCTTATAACAATTCAAGAGCTCTGGTGGCACAGTGGTTAAATGCATGTACTACAGCCACTCACTCACAAACCACAAGGTTGTGAGTTCACTACCAACCAGGGGCTCAGGTTGAACTCAGGCTTGTATCCTTCTGAGGTCGCTAAAATGAGTACCCAGATGGTTGGGGGCAATGAGCTTACAGTTGTAAACCGCTTAGAGATTGCATAGCACAGTATGAAGCTGCTATTGCTATAATAGTTAAAACAAACATAATTAAAAATGCACAGCAAACATAAGTTAAAAAGCAATTAAACAATTATAAAATTAAAATTAGTTAAAAACATAAACCATTAAACAGCAACAACAAAAATAATGGTCCAGCACATTATACAAGGTCTGTTTCCCCTAAAACAAACAAACAAACTCCCCAAAACAACAACAGTTCTCAAAGGCCTGCTGGAATAAAAAGGGATTTACCAGCTTGCAGGAAGGTGGTAAGGAGAGGCCAGTCTTGCCTCTCTGGGAAGGGAGCTCCAGAGCATGAACTTGGTCAGAAATGTGTTAATGTTGCCACAATAATTGGAGTTTAATCTCTATCTTTTTTTTCACCCTCTCCTCATTCTAGTTACTTTGTTTGGGCCTCCATTTGAAGGTTTTTTGCTACAAGCCCGCAATGCTGAGAATGTGGGAGGTCCTGCCATTGGCTCTTTTGTTCTGGCTGACAAGAAAAGATCTCAACTGCTCACCTGTGGGCGTATAAAGGTAAGGGACCTTGATGTCAGTAAGGAAGCTGGTTTGTTTGACTCTTTCTTAGCTCAAACCAGAGCTTCAGGAAGACACATTGACACCACTGTTAGGGTGTGGGGGATAAAAAAACCCAAAAAACCATATTGATGATTCTGTAAATATTTTATTTTAAAAGATTGCACACATTTACAATGCATTTATACAGTTGGCTGTATCCATAGATTCTGCATCCATGAATTCAACCATGGATGGCTTGAAAATATTTTTTTTAAATCCCCAAAAGCAAATCTTGATTTTGCCATTTTATGTAAGAGACACCATTAATGATGTCATTGTATGTAATGGGACTTGAGCATCCATTGAGTTTGGTATCCATGGGGGATCCTGGAACCAAACCCCAGCAGATACCAAGGGCCCACAGTACAAGTTCTTTATGCAAAAACTGATTCAAATTTGGCATTGTATTTAATTAGCAGTGAAGTAGGTTTGTATATGCAGATATGTCTTCAGAGAGGGCTTTCATGGGCAAGGAATTCTCAAAGTTGGTTTTGCCTGTCCCTTCCTCTGAAATGTAGCCTACGGCACCTGATATTAATAGGCAGTCTCCAAGTAATAACCAGGGCTGCCCCTGATTAGCTTCCAAGATCAGATGGGATTTGGTGCCTTTAGGGCAGGGGTAGGCAACCTAAGGCCTGGGGGCCAGATGCGGCCCCCTGAAGCCTTTGGACTGGCCCCAGGCCGGTCTTGCCACCCCTGCCGCCCGCCATGATGATTATTGTTGTTATTACTTGTTCTTGGGGTTTTCTTGGCAAAATCTCCACAGGGGTTTTGCCATGGCTTCTCTGGGGCTGAGACAGTGTGCATGCATATTTTAAAAAATTAATTTTTATTTTTATTTATTTATTTATTTATTTATTTTTGGTGCTTCGGCCCCCCAATTGTCAGAGGGACAGCAACCCGGCCCCCCGCTCAAAAAGGTTGCCTACCCCTGCTTTAGGATACTAGAGTCTCTTAAGTCAAGCAATGTTTAAATAGTAGTACTCCCCCTACTGGTAAAAGTGTATTAATGGCTGTTCCTAGGCTCCTTGAGTAGAGTCATTACCATACTAAATGGCTCAAAATGAATACATTATTTTTCTTTTGTCCTTCCTATAATGGAATAGCTAACTAGGTACCTTCCACCTTTTTATGGACTACAACTCTCACAAGTCCTCACCAGCAAAACAAGTGATTGGGAATTGTGGTCCAAAACATCAGAAGGGTAACAGGTCAAGTATATGGCTGAGTTTTCTGGGTGCTGTCTGATTAGTAGGCATTTCCCTGCTTGACAAGTTTAAATTGTCTAAACTGGTCTTACTTTACAGTAAGGTTAGACTAGTTTGGATGCATTGGTTCACTACTTTTTTTTAGTCAGCTTTTCATCTGTTTATAGGTTTGTTCCATTCTGTATCTTCACTGATCATATTCAAGTGTGATGTTCACAAGACTATGATATAAACCCAGTATTAATGTGGTTTGTACCAGGTGATGATGAAAGATGATTTATGGGAATACCTTATGCAGTTTTGCTGTGTAATGCTTACATGGGATTTTTATATGTTGTAGAAATCAGCTGTCAGTCATACAAGTAAATCTAAGAAAACTCATCTAGAGGCCTACTGGATTTCTCCAAGAGATGCACCCAAAAGAATACAATTTTTGTAAGTATTCATAAACTTCTATGTAAATATAATCTATTGTTTGATTCTCTTGGTTGGATTTTTCTCACATTTTCAGTGCTGTTGTGAAGTAAACTTTAGGTTTGTCTACATTTTGAATGCACTGTTTCCTTAAGCCTTGTGCAAGTACTGAGCCTATATGTGCAAAAGCTAAAGCAGTGGCAGAATTGATGCAGAGGTGTTTCCAGGAAAGAAAAACAGTTGTAGCTAAGGTACCAACTCTGGCAATTGGGAGGAAAAATTGGTGGTCCCCCATATCAGATAGCTTGGATGGACTTACATACAGGACAGACATCAGAGGGCTTGAGAGTGCAAACATTTAAATACATGACTTTATATCTTGTATTCAGAGCCACAGTTGTAGAAAAATACCACATCTTTTGGGTAAAAATTCCTGGCCCTGTGATTTCCCAGCCTGACACACCTATCTTGACGACAACTGTGACCATTCCAACATCACATTCTGTTCGTCATCTAACTCAGTCAGTAAGTAGCATGGCGTCCATAACAACTGTACTGTATTTTAATCTAATGTGACTTCAAGGTCAGGATCCTATACCAGAGAAGGGAGATGTGTGGTTCTCTAGATGTTGTTTGACTCCAATTCCTATAATTTTTTTTATCACTGGCTATCTTTTTTAGGGCTGCTGGGGGTTACAGCCCAACAACCTCTGGAGGGCAACATGATTCCCATGCATTGTCTGTACCTCTGGCAATGTAGCTGCATTGATGAGGAAGGTGAATTAGAGATGAAGGCAGTGGCAAGAAAGGTGGAAAAAGGCAGTGGTGATAGAAGGTGAAGGCTGCTGGCTCTGAGTGCCTGTTTCTTGACTGCTTGGCTTCCAGAGGTGCCTTCCAGCTGACAGTCCAGCTGACAGTCTTCTCCTACTGTCACTGATACTATCATCTCCT
The DNA here is from genome assembly GCA_020142125.1 of Phrynosoma platyrhinos. Taxonomy (NCBI): domain Eukaryota; kingdom Metazoa; phylum Chordata; class Lepidosauria; order Squamata; family Phrynosomatidae; genus Phrynosoma; species Phrynosoma platyrhinos. The sequence continues at coordinate 166,955,260 of CM034706.1, read as the reverse complement.
TCATGCTCCAATAGGGAGGAAGAAACACTATTGATATGATAGAACATTACACAAGTGTGCTCCTTTAGGATCCTGACTCAAGGACATTCTAATTAAGATTGCAGGCCCAAAAGGTATGTGGCTCCATCAGACACCTATTTTTCCCCTTGTCCACCCCCAAGTCTAAATGTCATTGGAAACTTTGATCTCATATTAAAGTCCTGTCCCAGCAATATACTTTGCCTTCAGTGGCTGTTGATGTGTGCTGGGGCACATCTATAGATTAGTTGTAAATTTGTTACCATAACCATGGTACCATGGCTTTTAAGTATAACTCAGATATCTATCTGGATCTTGGTGCTTACTGGGGTTAGACCTGTAAATTTCTAACAAGTATGACACTAGGGTAGAACTTAGAGGAGGCTCTGTATTTTCTCCTAGCAGCCATGTGCTGAACTAGCAATGAGACCAGATCATGCATTCAGTCACATGCATTCCATATTAGTTCAAAGGAAAAATATGTAAAGGACAAAGCAAAGGAAAATGATGTCAAAGAATGTACAACATTTAAGCAAGCATAACTATTTGTGCTCACTCTAAAGGCTGGTTTGATGAGGAGGGAACTGTGGTAAGTGGTGGCTGTGCTATGTGTGGACACCAGGCATAGGTAGAACTATGAAAACATGCATATATCTGCTCTTTCAGTGTTATTTTGAGGGGAAACACCAGAAGCTGTTACCACCACCACCATTTTCTTGGCCAGGTATTAAAAAACACACAGAAGTGTTGCTGTGGTGGAGAGAATAGAGGGGCTTCCTTTAGGTTTTTCCAGGAGTGACTAAGCTCTTGCCTTTCGACACTCAGAAAAGGAAATGGTTCCTTTAAAAAAAAAAAATAAGGTACAGTACTTACCTGTGGATAAGCCAACCCAGGTTCTTGGGTTAATTTTTTGATTAAAATTTCTAGACTTAGATGAGTTTATACAGTACTCTTAGCTTTTCTATATTTATAATTGTACAGATAATAGAATTATTTTCACCTTAAAGAAAAAGAAGTCCCTGTGTGTCCCCCTCCCCTTTAAGCTTTAATGGAGTTTCTGTAATAATCTGGAACACTTTGCAGTGATTTAGAAAGCCTTTAATTATACTGCTGTTTATGCAGAGTTTTGAACAATCAACCATTAAGTGTCTGAGTAAGACAAGAGTGGGACTGTTTTGTATCCAAAATTATAGGCTTGTAACACTGTGCTGTCAAGTTCAAACAGGATTGCTGATTTGAGGCTTACATGTTAATAATGACCAGAAAAAAAAAATGAACCGTAATTGCTAGGTAGAAATTTATGGTGTGTATATACCTTCTATTAAATCCTGAAAATTGTACTCCCTGGCATTCTGAAAGTAATCTCTTTCTTGATCAGTGACCTGCAAAGTAATATAACATGGCTTCTTGTCTCCTTAGTTCAATGCCTCAGACTGTGGAAACAACAAGTTCTGTGTGAGAAACCCTTCAAACTGTGATCCTAAAGCCAACAGTTGCTTCTTTCTCTCCTTCAAACAAGATAGTGACTCAGTGTTGGTTGAAATGAGTGGCCCTAGTGAAGGCTACATCGCATTTGCATTGTCTCATGATCAGTGGATGGTTAGTAACATTCTTATTTTGCAGTCAGATCCTCTTCCTGATCTGGAGAAAACTGTATGATTTTCTTGGACAGCCATGAGAATTCTAGGATCCTCCAGATGTTCTGGGATTTCAAATCTCACCAGCCCTAGCCTGTATAGCCAACAAGTGAGGAATGCTGGGAGTTGCAGTGCAATGACATCTGGAGAGCTGCATAATTCCAATCCTCTTAAGCAAGCCTTAAGAATAAATTATCTGTAAAATCTAAATATGGCAAGTGAAGCAAGAAAACTGGAACATTCTCCTTGTTGTGCTATTGGTATGAAAATCCAAGCATCCAACAGCATTATTTTCAATGTTATCCTGAGACTGCTTACATGGCAGTGGAGCACACCTCCTTGGTGTGTGGTGGAGTCTCCTTTTTTGGAGGTCTTTAAGCAGAGGCTGGATGGCCATCTGTCGGGGATGCTTTGATTTTGAGTTCCTACATGGCAGGGGGGTTGGACTGGATGGCCCTTGTGGTCTCTTCCAACTCTATAATTCTATGAGTGAATGGATGTTTAGAATGAGAAATGGCATAATCAGTCTTTCATTTGTGTTAATAACTGGGATGGTGATAGTTCAGATATTCAGGGTTTATTTTTGTAGGTGATGTTTTCCACTGTGCCTGAGTTTATGGCCACACATTACTTATGTATTAAGGCTGGGCATAATGTCTGTGATAACACTGGTGTTATTAAATGGGAACTTCACTAAATGTATCTTTGGATGAGGTTATCCTATTCAGCTTTGATGTGTGCTTTCTCAACTTCATTTGCTTTGGCTATGTCATAAGGGACTGTGGAAGGGAGGACAATTTGGGAATGCAATAATCTTTTCACCTTATTTGTAGGGTGGTGGTGATGATGCATATCTCTGCATTAGTGATGATCATCGTGTTGACATCAAAACAGCCTCTCTGGTGGGACGAGCCTATCCAGAGTTTGATTCAGAGGTATTATAGTTCCATGTGTGTTAAAAATAAGGACTGAATTGATCAGACTCTTGCTATGAAGTATTTTATCCAGTATATTTAAACCAAAGGAGGGACTGTGTGATTCAAGCAGATACTAATGAGCTGCAGCTCTCATAGTAACTTTCCATTCACTGTGTTGGTGTAGGGTGATAGCAGTTGCAGTCCACCAATATCTAGAGCAGGGGTAGGCAACCTTTCCCCTTTAAGGGCCGAGGGACTTCAGCTCCCAGAAGCCTCAGCCATGTTGGCCAATAGTCCCATGTTGGCCAATAGCTCCTGGGATTCTGGGAGCTGAAGTTCCTCGGCCCTTAAAGGGGAAAGGTTGCCTACCCCTGATCTAGAGAGTCACACATTCCTTGCATCTGCTCTAAAGAGATCCAGTATACCAAAATAAGTGTTCTTCCTACAAAGATCCTTGGATGCTTTTGACTTTTGACACCACTTTAACTGGGCGACTTCAACATTCCACTCGAGACCAGCCTATCAAATCTAACTAGTGTAGCTAGGGAGTTCATGGAGACCATGACAAACATGGGCCTATCCCAACTGGTTGACGGACCCACACATTGTGCTAGTCATACCCTCGATGGAGATTTTAGTATGGAACAGGAATATCCGTGGGCGGAGGTTACAAAAGCCTCTGCATTGTCATGGATGGATCATTTCCTGGTCAAGATGAAGCTAAAGGCCACTATCTACCCCCCCCAAGGGTGGTGGACCCATTAGAATGGTCCGCCCTCGAAGGCTAATGGAACCAATTGGTTTCCAGAAGGCCGTAGAGGGTTTAATGGTTGGTGACGCCGGTGATTCTGCCGAAGCCTTGGTGAGTGCTTGGAACACCGATCTCACCAGGGCTATCAACACAATCGCTCCGAAGCGTCCTTTCCAGCCTGCTTCTAATCGTAAGACCTGGTATACAGAGGAGCTTAGGAGGATGAAGCGAGCTGGACAACGACTAGAGTGCAGATGGCGGAAGACTCGACTCCTATCTGACAGAACTCGCCATAGGAAGCATCTTGATTCCTATAGGGAGGCATTGTGTGCAGCGCAGAGATCTTTCTGTTCTGCATGCATTGCGTCTGGACAAATAAAAAATTATTATTATATTATTATTAACTGCCATGGCTCAATGCTATGGAATTCTAGGAATTGTAGTATATTGTGGCACCAGAGCACTGACAAAGAAGGCTAAATATCTCATAGAATTACAATTCCCAGAATTCCATAGCATTGAGGTATAGCAGTTAAAGTGGTGTCAAACTAGATTATTTCTGCAGTGCAGATACACTCTTTTTGTCAGTTTTATTTCCCTAGACCTCTGTGTAAGAAAGATAACAAATATTCTTATTTATTTCTTGTCACACCAGGGGAGATAAATATAAATAAAGATCCTATTTACTGAGTGGGAGAAAGCTCCAATTAATTTCTGGATTCTTTCTGTGTTTTCCAAAATGCGCTCCATACAACATTTAATAAATACAGTGATCCTAAGAAGTCTATTCTGTTCCTTTAAAAAAAGAATAAGATACTACATACCAACTGTGTATTATTGCATGGTTGTATTATCCTGTGTATTACACTTTCTAGAGTGTAGCAATGCTATGTTATGGTTTTGGGAGAGACTCCACAGATCAGTAAGGTCTCATAGAGAAAGACTATTTGCCATTGTCCTCTTCTGAGGCTAAGAGAGTATGACTTACCCCAGGTAATACACTGGGTTTCCATTGCCAAGTGGGGATTTGAACCCTTTTCTCCCAGAATCCTAGTCCAAAACCGAAACCACAACACACACACTAGTTAACTGGTGTAGACATAATTGTTGCTGTTTCTTTAGAACTTGCCAAATGAATCCTTTTTTTGGATCAAACATATTTGTTTGGATTATTATATTCAAATATGATAAAAAACATGGCAGCATGAATTATGTGAAAGTTCTTATTTGTGATGGTTTACCTTTTATAGCACCAGTCCTAAATTTGTACTGCATATTTCTCAGGATGTTCTGGAAGACAAGTCATGGAGAGTGGCTGATGGCCTTATTCAGTGTTCTTTCCGAAGAAGAGTTAACCTTCCTGCTTTTAAAAGGAGGCTTAATCTAGATGCGTACTACTACATATTTCTGGTAGACGGTGAAGTCAGTGAAGGTAAAGTCTGGGAATGAGAAAAATTTAAGGTTCCTTCATTGGTTATGGACTCTTGTGTTAAATACATGTGTTCTCTGGTCAGTGTGCCAGGGCCCATAAGATCTTATTAAATTTCATATTTTGAGTGAGGAAGAAAGTGGCGGTAGAAAGTGTAGTTGCCATTGTTCCTTTGCTGGTGTGACTTTGGTAGAGTTAGGGGCTGAAAAAGCATATTAATCATCTTCTTACTTCCTTCTGTTCTATAAAGGCCTTCCATTCTACAGAAAGAAATGGGGAAAAGTATGCTAGTTTATATCTTGCATAGACATTTCTCCTCTCATAGGGATCCCACATGAGGGGGCAGGGAATGTAAAAAGGCTGGGCAGAGCTAACAAATGTTTAAAATCCCAGTTTCTATTTTGGCTAGTGCCAACCAAGAAAGGCTTGGGATTGACTGCTCTGCTCTCATGGATTCTCCTTCTCTTGCCTGAAATGATTACCCTGCCCATATGATTTTCAAATTGCATAAGGTAGGAACACCTTTTGGATGGGTTGCTCCTCCACTCAATTGGATCAGCGGCCATAACTTGGACCCTTTAAAAGTGTTTCCAAACTCCCAGTAAATCCAGCCTTATTTCTGCCTAGTACTCTGAAAATGTCTGACTTAACTCATTACTCCTTCCACTTGAGCCTATCTCCACTTCACCCTAACCTTTGCATTCCTCTGATTTTTCTCTTTGCATGCTCCAGTCTTTTAACCCTTACTTAGCCTTCGTTCTGTCACCCCACCCCCTTGGGGACTTAAGAAAAGATGTACAGATCAGTGGACATATCTTGGGGCCTCGGCAGACGACTAATTGAGTCGTCTTTGAGGCAAGGAA
>CM034706.1:166931645-166941678 GCA_020142125.1 Phrynosoma platyrhinos | reverse complement strand
TCCTTAGACACTTTAATGATATATTATTTAACTGAGATATGTAATCACTTCAGTAATATAGATTAAAACTACTATATGAATAGTTACTTTGTCCAGTTTGTCATCTGATAGCCATCTTTCTGGTGATGAGCATCTCTGTACATAATCCAGTTTGTTCTTACATGTCAGAAATGTCTGCCTCCAGGGCTCTACTTCAATCCAATACTTGCTCAGTAGAATATCTCCTTGGTGGAATCTTGTAGAGTATATGCATTGTTGATACAACAATTAAGAGCCCAGTGTCACTTCCATGCCACAAAGAGGAAGCTGAGTAGAACTTTGTGGAGGTTTCCCATCTATGTTGTTGTTATGTGCCTTCAGGTTGAGCCTGACTTATGGCAAAACTCTAATGTGGCTTGCGTGGCAAGATTTATTCAGAGAAATTTGCCATTGCCTTCCTCTAAGGATGAGAGAATATGACTTGCTCAAGATCACCGATGGCTAATTGGGGATTTGAATCATGGTCTCCCAGAGTCCTAGCCCAGCAGTCAAACCACTATACATTCTATGTGTGTATGCGCTTATCAGCTTATGATGATCTCATGAATTTTTCATAGGGTTTTCTTAGGCAAGGAATAGACAAGATGATTTTGCCAGTTCCTTCTTCTGAAATATAGCCCATAGCACCTGGTATTACTTGGCAGTCTCACATTCAAGTACCAACCAGGGCTGACTCTTCTTAGCTTCCAAGATCAGATGGGATCTGATGCATTTAGGGTATTTGGACCTTGTTATGTTCTATAGGAGTGGTTAAATATCTGATAGTAATGATATATTAAGGATGTCTGTCTGTTGTCAATGAAATTCCTTGAATATTTTTCAAAAGTTCAGCTATTATCTGAAGAAAAATAAGTGTATAAACTGTATATTGTTCTTACATAGTGGTTACAATGTTCCTGGGAATGGACTTGACAGCTCTCAATCTACCAGATCCATGGGATACGTATGCAATGACTGGATTTGTAGCTTGGCATGTTGGCACTGATATTCTTCTAGAAATACATGGCTACTATCTCATTCGCAAAGGTACAAAGAATTACACTTCAGTTTTGTACTGAAACCAATGCAGTTGTAACAAGCAAAAAACAAAAAATAAAACAAAACACCCTTTCAACTATTTGTGGTGCTTAAAGAGGCTGACTTTAAGACCATTTCAGGTTGATCTTAATCTACTTATTTTTTCCCCTTGAGATCTGCTGTGAATGCTCCAGGTGTATTCTCTCTCTCTCTCTCTCTCTCTGAAAAAGCAATGTGATATACTTGGTCAGAAATTTACATAGTGGTGCTTGTATTCAGAAGAGGTTGGTGAAATGAATGTCTAAACTGATCTGTCCTTCAGTTTGTGGCAGCTAAAAGACAGATGGGTTTGAAGGTCAAAGAGGTGCCAGTTGAGTCTCTTTGTGGGCCAAAGGTTGAGGTGACAACATGGACAGTAGAGATGGATATGGATAGAGAAAGCCACTAGATGAGATCATAGCTAAATAGGGATTTGGTCTTTTGTTTTCTAGAACCTAGTGTGATGCCCATGCTCTTCTTTTCCATCAGATGTTCCTACAATCATTGAAACAACTGCCAACTATTTCAGTCACTTGTCTCCATTCTAATCTGCATTGCAGAAATAATGCTGTTGGACACTGCTTTAAGTGCCATGGCTCAGTGCTATGGAATCCTGGGATTTGTAGTTTGTTGTAGCACCAGAGCTCTCTGACAGAGAAGGCTAAATATCTTACATAATTACAAAACCCAGAATTCCATAGCATTGTGCCATGACAGTTAAAGCAGTGCCAAACTGCATTATTTCTGCTGTGCATATTAGACCAAAGCAAATGAATTTGTTTACTTCACAGTTAGCAACTTACAAATCAGCATGCCCTTCCTGCATTTCTCCCCATATGCAGCCAACACTGAATAAACATCCTATTTGGTTATTTTTTTGGTTATTGGAAATGATAGCTAGTGTCATTGAGCACCAAATGAAAAAAAAAAGTAAATGTTTAAATGTTGTCCAAACATGGTGCATATAAGCAAGAAAACTAATCTTTGTGGCTAGAAATTTGCATGGTTGCAAGACCTTGTAAGAAACATACTAGAACTGTGAAACTGGATGCCACTCAGCACGTCTCACTTCCAAATTTTCATTGCCATGCTAAGAATCTGTGCAAATGTCTGCAGATGTATGCAGCCTAGTCTAATGAAATCCCAGTATGTAATACACTTCCTAATTGGTAAATATATTTATCTATTCTGGCACACCATAGTACACAAGTGTATGCAAAGCAAAGCAGTTTCATTTATATACCGCTTCATATTGCACTCTGGGATGTCTAAGCGGTTTACAACTAAGCTCATTGCCCTCCAATAGTTGGGTACTCATTTTAGCAACCTCGGAAGGATGCAGGCCTGAGTCTAGCCTGAGCCCTGGCTAGTATTGAACTCGCAACCTTGTGGTCTTTGAGTGAATGGCTGCAGTACAGGCATTTAACCACTGCGCCACCAGGGTTCCTTAAGTGTAGCATCCAGATCCAGTGCAAGTATGTTTGGCTTTTTCGGTGGCTGTTCTTTGCAACAAATGGAAGCAGGCACCTGACATTTGTTATCTATATTTGGAGGGAACAGGTATTGAAGACTAGTACAAAAATGTCATCAATGTACAAAACATTATGCTTTGTAGTGTTCTGAAGGACAGATCACTAGCTAAACTATTATATAAAACCTTATGTTCTCCTTGTTTTTCTATAGCCTTATCCAGTTCTCCTGTTGCCTACGGACTATAATGTTTGTGTGCTACTAGGTTGTCTTCAGTTTAGGGCCCTTTTTGCTGTGATAGTCCATAATGAAGAGGCAAGACTCCTCCATTTAAAAGAGAATGCACTAGTTTCACAAGATGCCTTAAATCAAATCTGGTTGTAGGTAGGGTGTAAATTGGTAGAAGAAGCTCAGTGGCACAATATAAAGCAGTGCTTCCTAAGGTCTCTGATGTATGGAACTTGCAGTCCCACTCCCCTAGTATGCCAGGAACCATTACTATATTTGTGCCCATTAGCTACAATTCTTTGATTATGTTCTGGAAACTTCCCGGGATTGTGGAGTAGCACTGGTCCATGGACCAGCACTTTGAGTAATACTGATGTAAAGATCAGTATTTTAAATGAACTAGTTGTGTTGGATTGTGTCTCTTGTTTTACATGCATCCCTTTTGAAATGCAGGGGGCAACTGTTCCCTTCCAGATTGTGATGGTCCACTTTCCCCATAATCCTTCACCATTGACTGAGCTGGCTAGAGCCCATGGGACTTGCAGTTGATCATCATTTAGGGGGAACAGGTGTTTGTTCAAAAGCCAAGGATGGGCATCTTCAGAGGAATTGGTGGCTTTCCAGACCTCAGACATCCATGGGTTGCAACCACCCCTTTTTCAAACCTGAAGGTTTACTTATGTTTTTACTTTTAGCACTAATTTGGCCATCTGTATGAGTGAAATAGGATTTAAATGGCCAGTTCCATTTCCAGAGATTTTACAGGGTCTTATTGGTTATTTTTACACCACCCTTGTGTGGGGTGTGTGAATGTGTTGGGGTGCTTGGGTGGACTGTATGTGACCTGAGCCCCCATTTTGCTTGCCTCTGCTTTAAGTGAGTCTTGTAAGCAACCTGGAAGGAAGGTAGTTAGGGTTGTGTGAAAGTGAAGATGAGAGGCAGTGAATATGTCTCTCTTTCCTATAGCTCTAATAATACTTGTCTGTTGCAGCTGAAGTGGTGGAAGAGGACAGGATACAAATTTTGCAGTCTATTAACTCCACAGAAGCACAGGTAAGCATGTGTATGTGCAAAAGAGATGGGACACATTGAATTAAGAGAAGACAACGCAAATGAATTCTTTCAGAATGTGGAACAGTCTTCCAAGAGTTCTCCAAGGAAACCAGTGGATGCCCTTTAACCCTTAGTATTTCCCAGCATTGGTTGTGCTGGCTAGGGCTGATGGGACCTGCATTCTAACAAAAACTGGAGGGCCCCACACTTGCCAATATGGAATTATATCATTTTCAGTGAGTAGGAGCAGCACAGATTAATGACCCCTTGTGTTTACCCCCCCAAAAAAGGCTGCCATATTGGGATTATGTTCACTCTAATATTCTTCTCTGTTCATAGCATTGATTTACTATGGTAATCCTTCCCTCTACATTGGGTAGTACTGTGATTGCCATACCATCTCCCTCACCACCTGCATCCTGAGTGGCACACTAAGGATGTAAAGATTGTGCATGTATGTCCCTTCAAGCCCCCTGTTGACTTAGATGTTGTTGTTGTTTGCCTTCAAATTGTTTCTGACTTATGGTGACCATAAGGCAAACCTATCACAGGGTTTTCTTGGGAAGTTTCTTCAGAGGGAGTTTGCTATTGCCATCCACTGAGGCTGAGAGACTGTGACTTGCCCACAGTCACCCAGTGGGTTTTCATGGCTGAGCAGGTATTCTAACCCTGGTCTCCAGAGACTTAGGGCCTTTATAGACTGCCAGAAATAATCCAGCTTGAGACCACTTTAACTGTCCTGGCCCAATGCTAGGGAATCATGGGAATTGTAGTTTTTCTGAGACATTGAGCCTTTTCTGTCAGAGCTCTGATGCCACTATAAAATACAGTTCCCATGATTCCCTAGCACAGAGACAAGGCAGTTAAATTGGTTTCAAAATGGATTATTTCTGGCAGTCTTTTCAGGCCTATAACGCTCAAAATTCTACACCATACAGGCTATCTGTTGACTTATGGGAAACCCATTAATTTTATAGGATTTTCTTAGGCAAGGAATACTTAGGTGGAGTTTACTGTTGCCTTCCTGTGAAACCTCTCTTACAACACCTGATATTTTTTGGTGACCAGCAAGTACTAGCAAGGCCTGACTCTGCTTTGCTCTCAAGATCATTTGAGATCTGGTGCCTTCAGGATATTAGTCACAAATTGGTTATTTGTGTACAATTCACTGTTTTTGTGTGTGTAGAATTTTGAGCTTTTGTGCAAAAACAAGATTTTTGTGTGCCAAAAAGTTTTTCTGAAAATGATTTCTTTTCCTAAAAATAATAAAGTGTGAAAAATTATTTAAAAATGTCAGTCATGTGAAGCTTTTGAAGGCATTTTTTCTTGCATATGAGAATGAAGTAAGTGAAGATTTATCTACGGTTCACTTTGAAAGGATTGGTAGACAGAATTTTTCAGAAATGGTATGTGAGTTTTCATAAACAGGCATGAGCCCTCAACTTTTGTTTTCTTCCTTCTGTCCAGGGCCATACATTTAAAAAGATAGTGCTCTTCATCTACATTTGTGGAAATATTGCATTCCTCATCAACTTCCTGACAGCAATTGTACAAATATGACTGTGAAGAAAAATTTAGTGCTCTGAAAAGTTTGTGCAGAAGTATTGCCTCTCTGGGACAAAAATATTTTATTGATGCTTACAGCAAAAAGACCAATCTCTGAATGAAACTCTTATTACAAATCCAGGATTTAAGAAAGTGTGTGTGAACTGGATTTTCACTGCTATGCAGTAATTGGATGATGAAATTAGATCTGTTGAGTGATGAAGTCCCAATCCTGATTTGGACCTGTCTGTCTCTTCCCCATGAATGACCATCCCATTTCAATGTTGATATTCATATTCTGTCATTTCATCTGGCACAGAAGAAAGGATACTGCTTTCAACAAGCTGGGCTTGAGACTGCCTATGTATCTGATCTGGGCTGCTTGTTGTTCCACTTGATCAACTGTGTCTTCATCTCCTTAATCTGAGTTCCTGATGGGCCAGCACATCTTGTCACAGACGATCACCATTATGGTGTGAGAGAATGTGGAACCCCATATATTCAGACGCTGTATGATCAAGGATAGCTTATAGTCTGTCTCACTCCATCTGAGTACGGATAATTGTAGCCACAATGTTATAGAGCTATACTTGAAGAATAATGATGTTCACAAGAAGCTCCCAGTTTTTGTACTTTGACTCCAGTTGAGATTCAGACACTAGGTTTTATAGAGCTTTGTCTGTTCCATTGGGGATTACAGCTGTTAAATCTGGAAATAAATTACTTGTGAATCTTAGAGGCAATAGGGCTCTGTGTGAATGGAACCCAAATAGGTATTAGATAGCTGTTGGTACCACCTCCATCCATGGCTGATGGAAAACAATTCTTCTTAAAGGAACAACATGAAGAGAAGTGAATGAGTATGTGTGTTTCAGGGTGGGTTTTTTTCTTTTTTTTGGATGAAGTACTTTAGGATTTTTAGTTTGACCAACAGACTGTAGGTGCTAACAATGAAAACACTGAGCATTCTGAGAGTGATGGAAACTATTTGAACATCCTCTCTTCTTTTGTAATTTCAAATTTGCATGCAGTAACAAACTAGCCTCCCCCTTTCTTTTCAGCCTGAAGGTTTGTTTGTTTGTTTGTAAAAGATAACTAGTCACTCTGTGTAGGCCTTATGCACAAAGGGCTCTGTTAGAACTGCCAACTGATGTATTTAGTCTTATATTAGCATATATTTTGGGGGTTTTTTTTGTTTTTTTGAAGGGGATCCAGTTGTGTCTATCTGCCATTAGAATGAAATCTACCAACAGGGCTGTTCCTCCTCTTCCTGCAGCCTCTGATCTTAGAAGGGTTGGGGGATTTTTGGATATGGGTTGGAAGATGTAGAGGTTTGTGAGGGATAGGAAAGTTTTATTGTGTGAGCAGACCTTTGCTTGCCCAACACTGGAAGTATTCTCATAGGAAGAAAACAGCTTGTGTCAATTTGCTATGAATATAGTTGATGAAAATGCTCTGCAGATCACAAGATTTCATCTCCAGTCCCTGAAAGTTTCCAGTAGATTTTGGTAATTTTGGTCCCCTTGAAATCTAATTGTTTTCACAACTTGCCACACTCCCCCCCCCCAAAAAAAATCAAATGTGAGGCTACTTAATTTTTATAGTTGTGCATTGCATTCCAGTACTTTTATCTTGTTATAAAAATATAAATTGTTTAAATTAAAATGTTTGTATATTACATTGACTTTTAAAAAAAGGGCTTCTTATTCTGAAAGCAGCATTGCACTTAACTCAAACAAATGAATGGTTTAAGAATTTGAGAAATGGGATAGCTGTTGAATGTATAACAGTTGCTAGCCTTTTGCTTACCTGCTACAAATATATTTGCACCAAAAGAACCCAACCAATTATTATAATGAATACAAGGCATGCAAATTGCTTTAATTTTCTATGATTTGATATATACATGAAGCTACTCTGATTTGCCCAGCAATAAGTCACAGAATCTTAGAGTTGGAAAGGACCCAAAGGGCCATTTAGCTCAACCCCTTGCCATGCAGGGATACAACTAAGCACTCCTTAAAGATGCTCATCCAGCCTCTCATTCCAAAGAAGGAGAATCAACCACCTTCCAAAGCACTCTATTTCACTGTTGAACAGTTCTTATAGCAAAGAAGTTCTTGCTAATGTTTAAGTGGAATCCTTTTTCTTGTGATTTGAACTCATTGGTTTGTGTTCTTGATTCTGGAGCAGCAGAAAACAAGTTTGCTCTACATCTTCTGCATTACGTTCCTTCAGATATTTAAAGATGGCTATCATGTCATGCCTCAGTCTTCTCTTTTCCAAGCTAAACTTACTCAGTTCCCTAAGTTGTTCCTCATCAGGCTTGGTTTCCAGACTTTTAATCATCTTGGTTACCCTTCCTTGGACATGTTCCAGCTTGTAAATATCCTTCTTGAACTGTGGTGCCCAGAACTGGACACAGTATTCCAGATGAGGCCTGACCAAAGCAGAATAGAGTGGCACTGCTACTTAATCTTGATCCTACTGAAACAGCTAGAATTGCATTGGCTCATTTGGTTGCAGCATTGCATGGCTGACTCTTATTTAGTTTGTGATTTACTAAAGCATCTAAATCCTTTTCACATATCAACTTGTTTCTAGAAGCAACAATATCACCCATGAATTAGCATCTAATATATATGCATGGAAATCCAAGAGAATCTCTGCAACACCTGCACAATCAATAGTGAGGAATGATGGGAGCTTTAGTTCAACAATAAGTAAAGGTTGCACATTTTCTGCCCCTACCCTTGAAGCTTTTGACATCAGGTCGATGCTGCTTCCTGCTAGAAGGGCAAGTCAGGAGTACTGAACCTGTGATCCTCTGGATGTTGTTGGATTGCAACTCCCATTTGAATTTGCTAGCATAGGTAATGTGGACTATGGGAGATGCAGTCCAAAAACCGCAGGGCCACATGTTCCCCACACCTGGAATAAATACTGTACCTGCTTTGGCAATTATTTGAGTAGCTGTAATGTAGTCTTTGTGAGCCTTCCCCCAGAAACTGTACAGAAATGGGGTGGAGGGGGAGAAAATGAAGCTGTTTGGCTTTAGAAATGGATCAGGCAACTGTGGAAGAGCAGGGGGCTGCATTAGCCTCCCAGGAGACCTTGGAGCCTGCACCTTGCTGCACTCCCTAAAAAAATAAAATATCCCTCCCCCCCCCCCCCGAAGTCCTATGAGGTGTATGTGGGGGATTTTACCATGTTTTAATGCCCTGGAAAGACCTTTTAAAAAACTTTGTTTAAATTTCTATTCACTTCCTATTTCAGAAAAAAAGCCTTCTCCTGGTCTTAAATTGGGTGGGGGGATGCTTGTGGGCACACATTTGATAATGCACATCCTCGCCAATACCCCTGTAAAAACTGCAAAGCCTTTTTCTCCAGAGTTGAAGCAGTTCCCCCCTCCCATCACCATTGCAAAAGGCCCAAACTCCAGTGAATCATATGTGGCAGGATTGTATTTTGATCTAATGGAATGAGCAGTATTTTAATCATGTAGACAAGCCCATGTATCTTCGATTGTGCTTGGGAGCTAATAGTGCTGATTTTGTCTCTGTTGGATGTATCCTTCCAATGGAGTAGACAAGAGGAACATGGGAATTGGATTCTAAACATAATTTGGTTGTCCGGCAGAGAAGGGATTGAGATCTCACAGAAGAAAGAGCTGGAAGTGCTTTCCATTGAATAATTCCAGAGATCTTGATTCTTAAGCTATGCTTGCCAAAAAAGTCTGAGTGAAAACATTTGAAAAGGAAGTTCTCTTCCCTTCATCCCTTTTAGTGCTATTTGCCATAGATATAATTCTGTATGAGATGGGAAACACGCAAAACATGCCCATGTCTTCATAACAATAAACCATGCATGTTAAATATTCTCCTTCCTTTAATAAAACAAAGCCAAAGTCTTTCATAAGGTATATTGTTGATACGTTTCTGAAGATGGACTCTGGAACAAATCCATCTTTCCTTGTTACTTGTCATTTCTGTCTTTTGTAGAGAAGGGGCAGTGTTGTCACACTTAGTATTGGTTTCATATAAAACAGAGCCCTAGGAATGCCACTTTCATGATGAAGGCACTGTGTGGTGCTCTTGCTCAGCTTAGGTCTTTAGACATGGTGGCCAAGTTGAACAAATAAAAAAGATCCACATGAGCCTAAATTTCCTGGGGGTAAATAGAAATCTAAGATTTGAAAGCATAATGTGTTACTTCATTTAGTTCCCCCTTGCAAATATATGTATTTTGTTAACACGAAGCAGGCTGAAACGTGAACCAGTTAGCTCTACAGATGTTACAGGCATCCATTTCCACAGCAGACAGAAATTCTGAAGCAGGTAGGTGTATCTAGTTAGGTAAGAATAAGTTCTGACCAAAGCTGGCTGCAGTAATAAAGTTCCCCCTTGTAGTTGCCAGTTTCCTCTTTAACATTTCCTTTCTCTTCTAGTTAGTAAGAATCAAATGATAAAAAAGCCAAAAACCAAACATATTCGCCTGACTTCTAAGGTGAAGGGATGGACTGTGATAAATAGCAAATATCATGATGAACTCTAGTCTGTATCTGGCCAAGTAAATGTTTTTTGAGAATATAAAAGTTACACTCTGTAGCACAGGTCTGGGCAATGTGTGGCCCATTGACTGT
>CM034706.1:166878651-166905654 GCA_020142125.1 Phrynosoma platyrhinos | reverse complement strand
TTTGGTGGAGTGGAGGCCAGGCACAGACATATATATGTGAGAATGTCAGTTCTCAAGGTGTAATTTTGTAATTTGAATTGACATCCTTACATATATATGTCTGTGCCTGGCCTCCACTCCATCAAATGCCAAATGATGTGCACAATGACCATATAGCTCTTGCTCATTCCCTTCTGGAATTCATCATAAGGTGCTGGCATACTCCATTTTCTCCTGATAGGATTTCTCAAAGGATTACAAACTGCTCTGTTTGTGGGGTATTTTTGAGTGCCTCTTTTGTTGCGGGGAATGTCTGTGGTGTTTACATACTGGCCACTCTGCTTTTGATTTTGTATTTCTACCTTTTCCCACTATCCTCCATTTTTGCCAGTGGTAGGGGTACTTGGATGGGACATCACCAATGAATACCAGGTGTTTTAGGCTATATTTTAGAAGAAGAAGCTGTGAAAACCACCTCTTAGTACTCCATGCTTAAGAAAACCTTGTGTGCTGGAGTCACCGGAATTCAACATATGATTTGGAGCCACATATACACATACAGGAAAAAAAGAGCCAATATGCTGTATTGTTTTGTCTAGGTATCTGGGAGGCAAGAGTTCAAATCCCTGCTTAGCAACTGAAAGCCTAAGGGTGACTTCAGGCAAGTTGCACAGTCTTAACCTCAATGACAAACCTCCTCTGAAAAAATCTTGCCAAGAAAAACTAGTGATCGGGTGGCCTTAGACCAGGCCCCTGAGTGAAATTTTGCAAGAGACTGCTTTAAGGGCTTGGGGCGGGGTGGGGAGGGGATCCTCTCAAAACTGAGGATTCAAGATTTAAAAGCACCATAAATCCTTAATTAAATATTTTCAATAAAGATAATGGTACAACATAAAATGTTATAACACGAATTCAGAAGTCTGTGATTATATCCCATTTCACAGGTGAAATGATCCATTCATTTCATAGGAAAAATAGATAGGTCCTGGTAAAAAGCCAAAATAATACCTGAAGAATTGCATGCTTGCTAACCTTTCTAAAATAATGCAATGGAAGGGGGCTGTGCATTTTTTTTTGAGGGAGGGGACCATCAGAAATTTACGAGGCCCTCCTAGGCCCCAGACTGATGTAGAAGCTGAACCCTGCTCTTATAGGCCCTGGTTTTAGAGTTACCATGTTAGAAAAACCCTGTAGGAACACAACAGCAACAAAGGAAAAATATTGTTTTCCTAAAAATTACTGGAGCACATATGATGGGAAAAGGATATAGTTTTGTTAGAAGGACATTAATTCCCCAGAAAGTACGGATAGGGACTTATGCAATTATAGGGAATCAAATGTCCATCCATTTGGATGGAACAAGAAACTGAAGCATCAGGAACTGGGATCAAGAGAAAATGACATTTTGGATACAACAGAAACAGAGGGTGATACACAATACTCATCTGGTTTTGCCCTAAATAGAATGCACATGATGATAACAGACCATCATGTTTTGAATGTATATTTTCTAAACTTTGGGCCGTGGGCCACCCTGAGAAGCCGCAGATTGGGACCGAGGCTGCCCCACGCCTTGGCCCCAATCCACCCTTATGGTGCCTCTGAAAAGGAATGCTAAAATAGTGCTCCTTTCAGAGGAACCAAAAGGGGCGCCTCTTCTGCGCTCCTTCCGGCTCAGCGTGTCGGGACGCTGACCCAGAAGGACATCATCAGAGCACCTGCTGTGTGCAACGGTGGGTGCTCCTATGACGTCCTCAGGAAGGGGTTGGGGCACCTGGTGTCCAGCTGCCTCTCCCCTTCCTGAGCTTGAAGATGGCGCTTTTCGCTGTCTGCATCCCCCCATAGTTTCAAAGCCCTCCTCTAGATACTGAACTTAATGAGAAACTGAAGTCCTTGTCATTGGGTTAAGATAACGCAGCAGCTCAATAAAAATAAATAAATAAATAAATAAATAAATAAATAAATAAATATATACACCCATTGTTCATTTATACATAAGGACTCTCCAATGGACTCACAGAACCTGGTACGTCATGGCTACATTAAATCTTACATTGAATCAACATTTCTTCGTTCGCCCTTGTTGGGACACAGGTTCTTTGTGGGGAAACTCATGAACAATGAGCATTTTTACATTATGTTGGCCAGTAGACAAGACTGGAAAAATACTTACTAGTCTTTTCAGATGTTATGCTATCACCTGTTTATACATACATTCAGCAAACAATCATATGCAGGGGACATGAGGGTCTACCTCTCTTCTCCCAATTTATTCATGTTTTACTGGACACCTGAACAGAGTATTCAGAACAGAGTAATCATTTTCACACTTGCAACAATACCACAATGAGTCCACTTTAACTGCCATGGTTTTATCCTATAGAATCCTGGAATTTGCAGTTCAGGGAATGGTATCTAGAAGTATAAGCCAGATAGCTTTGGAGCCTCACTAACTACACACCCTGGAAATTCATAGGTTGAAGCCATAGCAGTTAAACAGAATTTTGTCTATGCAGCAAAGATTCCTGCAGAATCAGGGTTCCAGATCCTTTGGACCATGTATGCATACAAATACATGTGTGTGTCCTTTTTCAGGTATTGAACAAATCTGTGTAGATCAGAGGCAAGTTCTCCTGCCATGTTGGCCACCATGTGTACAATGAAAATGCAATGGAGTGATAGTAAATAATTGAAAGGGGCTTTGAAGCCCAAGCAATTTGGTCCATACAAATTGATTCACATTCAGTGGGTAGGTCTGAACACACCCATTTAAAATCTTGGCTGCTTGGACATGCCTATGGTACTCCTACATGGTGGTGAATCACTCCTGTGTGAAACACTATACGTAGTTTGTTTGTTTATAGGGATGTACCAAACCAGTAAGAGACAGCAGTGCTGGTGTTTTCTTCTCAGGTATCCTCCCTGGACAAGCAAGAGAAAAAATCCTATAACTCCTGTCATGCTTTGCATGTATATTCTAAAGTTTGTTTCAAGAGCCTTCCTTCATATCACAGATGATAGACTCATAGTTTGGTTAGTTGCAAATTGGAGTGATTTGGTGGCATACACAAGCGGGCTGTTAATCCCCAGTGGTTCATATGATAATCATGCCAAAGACTTGAGCAGTGTCACCCAGCCCTTTGTGTTTTGGGAGATTTTTCAAGCTTGAACAAGATGGAGAAACTAAAGATGACCACCTGTGTAACTTCTGCAGTGTGTGCATGCCAGCCAAGTAATTTCATCCAATTCCCTGGACTGGGCACAAACTGTGCTGACGTTTTTGTTTTATTTTGTTTTGTTTTGTGCAGGGAGAATGTTATGGTTTTGAGTATTTTCAACAACTGAGCACTATGGATGTTTTGTTGTTTAGTGTTTAATATAAAAAGAAATGTCAAGCTGTCCTTGCAAAGCAGAGTTTGAGAGTAGAGAATCAGTTATTCCCTTCCCTCTCGCCTTCTCATTCATGTCAAGCTGGTTACTTGATCCATCAGTAATTGGGATTCCGTACTAAGGAACTTGGCAGGTTTGACATGAGTGTAAAATCTGCAGATGCTTCTCCTATGCGTGGGAAGCAGGCTCAAAACTTTTTTTTTCATTTAAGATCCATTAAACTTAATTGACTGAAAGTTTTTGCCAGATAAAATAAGCTACTGCCTGAGGATGTTAGCAAGATGTTCCACACAATGCTTTGTTGAGTGTAATTGTTATGGTGTATAAAGCAAAGTGCCAGTACCAAAGGGAACACACCCTGTTGGCAAAACGGCACCCATATGTTTAGTACGGAATTATTTCTGGCCATGATCTCATTTTCAATTGCAGAACAACATGACTAAACACCACTAGCCTGTTGTTTATGTGATTTTGGAAGTCTCCAGTGCTTCTTAATGAAGTCTATTGTCTTCTAGAGGGTAAAGTGAAAATTGCACCTGTAAACCTAGCAACAACAAAAACCTAAGGAAAAAAACAGACCTAAACCTCTAAATGTTAAGGAAATACTGAGAAAGGTTAACTAAACACTGAGATTTGTGGATGAAATAGTGCTTGTACTTTGACCTGTATTGTTTACGCAAGGCTTACATTTATCTAAAATTGATTCATGCATAAATCCACAGGGCTAAATCTAGTTACTAGTGCCAACTAGAGAAGAGTTATTGAAACAATGGGATTTACATAAATGATGACTTATGTAAATCATTTCAGCAGCCTATTCAATGGGTCCCTTTAGATGGGACTAGTATTTAGTGCTAGAATTTAGTGCTTGTGGCATAGTAATTAGAGTATTAGACTACAACCAGGGACATTCAAATCCTCTCTTGAAGCTACTTGGGCCATGAAGCTCCTTGGATGATTTTAGGTCTATATCTTGAGACTTGTCTACATGGGTTATTTACTTTGAATCCACCTCCTCCCCTGGACCACTGCATTCTGTTTACATGATTCAGGACCAAACTGAGGGTGGACTTCCTTCACAACATCCAGGCTCAATTTTCTCCCCTTAACCTAAATTTAAAAAATTTACCTTTTACTCTAGGTTTTTTAGTATTCTCTGCAGTGATGGTGGGTGGTTGCCTTCCCACACGGTCCCTGAAGCTGCCCAGTGCTGTGGGTGCAATTTGCTCTGAGGTCAGAACAATGTGCCCAGCATGGATAACATGACTAGGTGCTTCATTATAACCTCAGTGGTACGGCTGGGTGATGAACATGGATTGCATGGGAAGGCAGCCATTGCTGTTGCTGCAGAGAGAGAACAGGTAATGGGTGGTGGGATTTCAGGGGGAATTTGGGGCAGCCCATAGTATTCTAGCCAGTGAAGACAAGCCCTGGGTTTAAATTATCTCTTGGGTATATAAATAAAATGAAGTTTTGATTTCTGCATGTAGGTGTGAAGTAAAAGTAGAACATGTACCTTGTGATCCCTGGATAAAATATGGAACATGCAGAAAGGAAAAGACTACCCATGAGGTGATTGCCTTCATATGTGAATGGACCAATACAGATCTGACACACAGACAAAACTTCCAGTTTCTTCCTTCCATTTTCTCCTCCCATCTCATTTTTCAGGGCAGTTGTGTCAAACACTCAACAGCTAGCCATCAAGCATATAGAAATCTATTTAGGTATATGCATACTGGTTTTTTCTTTTCATGCAGTGAACTTCCAGAGAAGGAAGGTAAACAGAAAAGTATTTGAGTTTTCCAAGAGTTACCTTTAAGTGCTGATGTTTTAATTTTTCTTCTTCAACTTTAAGGCGTTTCTGTGTAATTTCTTCTTGCAGTTTCCTCTTGTCCTGAAAATTACAAAGAAAGGGTTTTTATTCCCATCTACAGAACAGTTAAGAGAAAACAAAACCTCAATCTGATTTGATAATAAATTGTTCTTACAGTTAAAAGCAGTTGGCATTTAGCCACTGAATGCAAAAAATAGAACTAATTATATCTCCGTCTTGAAATATAAGTCTACCATATAGAATAGGTAATGTGAAGGCACTCTCTATGATCTGGGTCAGGACATATAATATGGAGCAGTGGCGTCACTAGGATTGGCATCACCTGGTGCGGTAACTCATGGTGTCACCCTGCCCCCATTGATCTCCTCCCATACCACACCATATAGAATCCTTAGTAATGTCTTTTGTACTATTGTTACTCAGAAATAATAATTCCCATATATATCACTGAATGTAGTTCTGACATAAACAACTAGCAAAATTAAAATTATACCTTTACATTACATTATCATACATTCAGCCTAAATATATTTACATGTACATGGTTTCATGTGGTTAAAGTGGACATTTGTTAAGATGAAATGTTTTTAAAGAAGATTGAAAAAGATTTTAAAAAATTAAATTTAATAAAAATAAAAATTAAAAAAATCCTGAGTCCTGTTCTTTTCCTCCCACTGAGCCTCACCCCACTCACACCATCTCCAGTATTTTAAAGTGTTTAAGGCAAACTCCACAGTCAGTTTCTGCCAAAAGTTAGAAATCTGGGGAGCAGTGGTGTCACCCCTCTCTTAGGGTGTCACCTGGTGTGACTTCACTCCCTGCAACATGCTAGTGATGCTCTGGATATGTAGTACTCTAGGGGTAGAATACCAGCTCTGCAATACCCAGCACATGGCTGATGTGGATTGCTTCAGATCAAGCAGGAATGTAGTTGCAACAACTCCCCACTCCAAACAATGGGCCTTTACAGACTGCCAGAAATAATGCAGCTTGAGACCACTTTAACTGCCCTGTCTCAATGCTAGGGAATCATGGGACTTGTAGTTTTTTCTGAGACACTGAGCCTTCTCTGTCAGAGAGCTCTGGTGCCACAATAAACTACAGTTTCCATGATTCCCTAGCACTGAGCCAGGGCAGTTAAAGTGGTCTCAAGCTGCATTATTTCTGGCAGTCTGTAAAGGCCCAATGCCAGTTTATTGGCATTCATTCACTTTATGAGTCAAGCAGTAGCATTGTATTTGCTGATATGTATGAATTCATGGGATATATCTTAGGAAAATACTGTTACAGGAGCTTTTAGGCAGTTAAAATAGAGCAAATGATTTTGTAATTTCTTTCAGCCTTAGGAGTTACTTAAAATAGTAATGTAAGGGTGAGAAACTGATGATCTTTCAGATGGTGGTTGGAATCTTAATTCCCATGCACTCTACTGGCATGTCTAGTGGTGAAGGATGATAGGAACTGGAGTGGAGATCGACAACACAGGTCCACCCAGCCCTGTGCTAAGGGAATGTGTGGTCTTATCTCAGTTGTTAGGCTGTCAAAAAGCAACTCTGGTTGTAGTCACACTGAAGAATTAAAGCAGTCTGACATCATCTTTAACTGCCATGACTCTCTCCTGTGGAATCTTGGGATTTGTAGTTTGGTGAGGCACCAGAGCTCTCTGACGGACCAAGCTGAATACTTTACCACACTACAAATTCCAGGATTCTGTAGGACAGAGTCATGACAATTAAAGTGGTGTCAAAATGTGTAAACTCTACAGTGGGGCCACACCGTAGGCTTTGCACTGGCTGGATTGTGTTGGAAACCAGACTGCCATTGCCTAAGCAGTTCTGATCGCAGAGTCTCTGACAGCCATTGACTGAACTACTCAGACCATGTAAAGAGCTGGCAGAAGGTCCTTGGCAAAACTAGGATGAGGATAAGGTGGCAGTCTAAGGACCTTATCACACGCGGGCCACAAAGCGATAATAAAGTGAAATAAGAATGAATCCAAGAATAAACCGAAAGAAACCCTACAATACGCAAATGGCTATCACACGCAATTACCTTCATTGCACTTTTAAGGAAAGCGCTCCCGTATTTGCCGTTCACACACAAGTGAGAAAATCCCGTACATGAACAAGCAATGACGTTGTTGCACATGCTCAATACAGCCGTGGCTGTCACTTGCCGTGACTGTCACCCCTTCCCAAGCCGGCTCTCTGAGGAGGTCCTCCTTGGAGCGAGGCCCCGTGCAGGGTCGGTGCTCCGAGGAGGACGTCCTCAGAGAGCCGGCTCTCCGGGAAGGACCTCCTCGGAGCGCGGACCCTGCGCGGGGCCTGCGCTCCAAGGAGGACGTCCTCAGAGGCTCTCCTGCGTGGGGCCTTGCTCCAAGGAGGACCTCAGAGAGCCGGCTCTCCGGGGAGGACCTTGTCGGAGCACGGACCCTGCGCGGGGCCTGCGGTCCAAGGAGGACGTCCTCAGAGAGCTGGCTCTCCGGGGAGGACCTCCTCGAAGCACGGACCCTGCGCGGGGCCTCAGGATGTAAGAGGTGGTGGTTCTGAGCTAAAGAAGAGAAGGTGTAAATAAGGAGAAAACTAGGAAAGAAGGGTCTGAAAAGGTGGGGAGACCTACCCCAAGACCAGGAACTACAGAGATACATAAGGCTAATGTTCACATTAATTAAAAATAACCAGCCCAGTCCATTAATTAAAATTAATTAACCAACCCATTAATTAAAAACAACCAGCCATTGGCAGACCTCAAATTTCCCTGAAAAGCATGAGGGTATTAGTTGTTAAATGGAATAATTTTGTCCAACTTTAATTTAAAGTTGCCACATCTGTTTTGCCAAGTTTAAGAGCTAAGGCATTATTCATTCACCTATCTTGTGGTGGCATGTTTTCCTACTCTTGCTGATGAGAAAAAGCTTGCCTCAGCTGAATATATATACTTCAGATGCAATGTGGATTTTGTATAGAACAATTCTATGCTTATGGCAAGTGTGTCATATGACTCACTCACTGTGAGCAGTTCCCATGGCAAAAAAATCAACCAAACAAAAGCAACGTGGATGCCCAGAATGGGGTTGGTGTGCACATTGGTTGTAGCTCTGTACTATAAAAGTGCCACAAGACAAAACTTTATATGAAAAGCTACTAAAATTGATGCTGGCTTCAAGATTGTGGGGCGAGGAGAGAATCTGGACAGTAAGCCTGCCATTTTCACATACCCTCCAACATTTCACAAAATATTTGTTATATTTTTAATATAACAAAGCACTTTTGCTGGACAAAAAGAGGTACAATGGTCACAAAAAGATATTATAACTGGGAATATGGTGGTATGGAATGGTTTTAAGCTGCTAAAAAGAGGAATCAATTTATCCAAAATAGAAGATGGTATGAAAAAAATGTGAAGAAATTCTCAGAATGTATTACGACTACTACTACTACAGTATAATATTTATTTCTATCCCACTTTTTCACCAGAATTGGGTGAAAAGTGGCTCACAATTTAAAAGAACGATACAATTAAACCCATGCAAAAAGAATAGAAATAAACTATTTACAGTATTAAAACAAGTGAATTTCAATAAAGAAATGAAATGCAATTAAAAAGATTCAAAAGCTCTGAAAAACAGTTTAGTTAAAACAATATAGTACCCATTGGCACATTGTTTAAAAACTTTCTGTTTTAAAAGCCTGTATTTGGCCTGCTGGCGGAAGGACAACAAGGAGGAGGCCATTCTGGCCTCCCTGGGAAGGGAGTTCTAGAGCAGGGGCAGGCAACCTTTCCCCTTTAACGGCCGAGGGACTTCAGCTCCCAGAATGCCAGGAGCTATTGGCCAACATGGGACTATTGCCCAACATGGCTGAGGCTTCTGGGAGCTGAAGTCCCTTGGCCCTTAAAGGGGAAAGGTTGCCTACCCCTGTGCTAGAGTCTAGGGGCAGCCACTGAGAAGGCTCTCTCTCACATCCCCACCAACTGTTCTTGCAAAGATGGTGGAACTGAGAGAAGGGCCTCTTCTGATGATTTCAGAGCCTGCGCCTGCTCATACAGGGAATATGGTCTTCTAAATAGCCTTGACCTGAGCCATATAGGGATTTATAGGTCATAATCATCACTTTGAATTGTGTCCAGAAACAAACTGTCAGCCAATGGAGCTGTTTCAACAGGGGTGTAGTATAGTGTCTGTAACCTGCCCCAGTTAACAGTCTGGCTGCAGCTCTTTGGACTAGCTGAAGTTTCCAAACACTTTTCAAAGGCAGCCCCAAGTAGAGCATGTTACACTAGTCCAAATGGGATGCAACTGAAATATGTACTACTGTGGCCAGATACGGCATTGCAAGGAATGAGTGCAGTTGGTGCAGATGTTTTAAATGTGCAAAAGCACTCTGAGAAACCTGAGCCTGCAAGTTCAAAGCTGAGTCAGGAGTACCCCCAAACTGGAAACCTGTGACTCCAGGGAGAATATAACCTCATCTACACAAGCTAAATCCCTGTTCCATAATCTGTCCCTGATCAAAACACCTCTACCTTTTCTAAATTAAGTTTCAATTTATTTTCCTAGATCATTACTGATGATAGACACTGGTTTAGGACCAAGACAGCCTCCTTGGATTGGGATGGAAAGGAATAATA
Organism: Phrynosoma platyrhinos; assembly: GCA_020142125.1. Classification (NCBI taxonomy): domain Eukaryota; kingdom Metazoa; phylum Chordata; class Lepidosauria; order Squamata; family Phrynosomatidae; genus Phrynosoma; species Phrynosoma platyrhinos. The sequence goes on along the minus strand of CM034706.1, from coordinate 166,895,819 downwards.
GAGCTGAGTGTCTTCTGCATTGATGGAACTGCATCCCAGGACTCCAGACAACCTCTCCCAGTGGTTTTGTGTATATGTTAAATAGCATGGTTACATAGCATGGTGGACAAAACAGAACCTTGGCCAATGGCCAGGAGTTCAAAGAAGTTCTCCAGCACCACCTTCTGGGTTCACCCCTCCAGGAAGGAATAGAGCCACTATAAAACAATGCCTCCAGGCCCCATCCCAGAGAGGCAGCCCAGAATGATATCATGGCCGGTGATACTGAGAATTGCTGAGAGGTCCAGCAGAACCAACAGGGCACACTCCTCCTGTCCAGTTCCCAGCTAGACGGTAAACTTATAGTTGGCTTATATTGCTTCAGAACTCATGGTTTCCCCCAGGAGCATACACTTAGAGAACTCTAGCTCATGGAACAGAACTACAATTCCAATGACTCTTTGGGAAAAGGAAATATCAAAACAAGCTTTATTTTGAGAACAAATCTCAGGGCTTCTGCAAACCGGCCCAAAGGGCCAGCCTGGGAGTAGAGTTGCTGATGCCGTCCTGATGCGGTGTGGTGTTATGCATGGTGCACAGCATCAGGACACCCTCCAGGTGCAGCATTTAAACATGCTGTGCTGAAAGGGCAAGGAAGAGCTGCGGCACCGGTTCTTAGGGTGGCCTTTTGCTGCCCCTAAAAAAAGCGGCATTTTGCCGCTTTTTTCGGGGCGCCAAAAGGGAGGATTGGGGCCGCAGTGTGGGGTTGCTACGGCCCTGATCCACCACTTCTCGGGGCGGCTTTGTGCTGCCCGTCTGCAGAGGCCTTCAGTATCCTTTTAGAAAGTAGCCTTTTTGTTCTTTTTTGTTATTGTTACATATCCAGCATCTGTTTCAGTATACGGAAAAGAATAAGCAAAAGATCTCATGGAATGTTTAGCCTAGACCAGTGATGGTGAACCTTTTTAGGGGCCGAGTGCCCAAACTAAAAGGCGTCCTGGTACCAGGTGTTATCCGGTGCTGGGGGTGGGACTTCTGGGGCAGGCCTTCTGCCTTCTGAGGGCAGGACTTCCAGGGTGGGACTTCTTCCCTTCGCCCTTCTGGGTATTCAGCTGCCTCTCCAGAGACAGCTGAGGCCTGGGGTGGGGGGGGGAGGGAGGAAGAAAAGGAACAGGTCCCTCGACCCTTCCCTGGCCTTCCACCGCCTCTCCATAAGGAGCTGAAGGCCCGGGGTGGATGAAAAGAGGAGGAAGAGGCATGTGTCTGTTCCTCCTCTTCCCCACTCTTGGTGTGCCAAGGAAAATGGTCTCATGCATCATCTCTGGCACATGTGCCATAGGTTTGCCACCATGGGCCTAGACATGCATTCCTAAAATTGTTTTTGTCCAATAATTTTGTTTCATTGAACAAAAATTAGAAAAAACAAATCCCAGTTCATTTGATCTGATTCCAAGCAGCTTTTCCCTACATCTCAATGTATGTATGTTCTTTATGCATTTACTAGCATCCCTCAGAGAAACAACAAAGGAGAATTTAACTGAGGTTAAGTTGATAAGAGATAATTTCAGTTACAGAGGAATTATCAGCCAGACTAGGGCCAATTCCCAATATCATCTCAAAACTTTGTGAAGAATATTCATTGCAGATAGGAGTAATGTCATTCCCAAAGGTAAATATAAACAACATGAGAAGTAAATAATTTGATAGTCTAATATTTCCACATGTCCCTGTAATGTTTAGATCCTTTGCAATACATCCAGCCTCTGCTTCTCATTGACAGCTGATGAATTTGAGAAAAGAATGATAGCTGGTGTGTTGTTGATCTTTGGTGAGTTCTATTTTTAAAGTTTGTTTACTGAGGTACATCCTGGTGGCAGTTTTAACTGGTTCAGTTAATCCAGACTTCAAGAACATGATCCAGCTTCCAGTCTCTGAACCTCAGGCTTTCTTTTCTTCCCAAATGTCTACAGATGGCTTTGAAATAATCCAGTCATTAATGAAAATGAGCAAACATTCAATGAGGATTTGCTAGATGAGAGTGCTTACAGGTATACCTATAAGCTGGAAGTTTGTCTTTTTTACTACTGCAGGATGAATTCACTTCCTTTTACCCTTGCACCTCAAATCACTCATGGCCTTGATATTTCTAAGGATGTATGAAGAAGATTCCTCTGCCTCCCCACATCTGACTCTTCAAATACAGTGGCTCCTCCACATTCACTGGGGTTAGGGATGGATCCCATGAATGTGGGAAAACAGCAAATAATAATAAAAAAACCCAAATACCAATATTCTTTTTACCTGAGAGAAAGCTCTCTAGGAATCTCCAGGTCCTCCAGTGCAACTCTATAGTCAGTATCTGCCAGATGCTGATCATAGAATCAAGCTGGAGGACTTACAAATGTTTAGAGAAGTGTTTTCTCTAGGAACTTCTAGGGATTCTCCAGCACAACTCTGTGGTCAACATCTGGCAGAGTCATGCTGGCATTTCCTAGCAATTCCTAGAGAAAACATATTAGTATCCTGCCTTAGAATATTCATATGAATCCCAAAACAACCCCAGGGTATTTTGTTGCCTGAGGCAAAGGATAGGATGATGTCTGTGGACCCACATTCCACATAAAGAATCCAACTGGAGTGCCACCACACCTGAGAGCAGCAGGCCAGTTTAGGGGATTAGGACAATTACTTGGCACATACATTTCTGTCTTTCAGAAGTAGGAAACACTTTGCTCAGGAAGAACTGTCACAGAACAGGGATCCTTCCACACTATCTATGATACCACTTTAGCTGCCATGGTTGCATCCAATGAAACCCTGGGATTTGTAATTTGGGGAGACATTAGAGGAGCTGTCTGGCTAAGAATGCTAAATAATCTCCTTTCCTTAGGACATTGCCATGGCAGTTAATGTAGAATCATAGTGCTATGACTGTGTAGTGCAAAATAGCCCCTCAGCACTTGCCACCTTAGGCATGTTTATCTTGCTGTTTAATAGTATGACTGACCCTAGCAAAGCTGTCTTGTTCTACCTTTTTTTAAAAACCTTGGCCCTGTGAATTTCTATGAATTCTTTTGCACAAACCTGAAATTCTATATCCAATTTTAACCAAACCTAGGCTGCATCTGCAATACAGAAATAATCCATTTTTTACCGCTTTAACTGCTGTGACTCCATGCTATGGAAATCTGGGAACTGTAGTTTGTTGTGGCATCAGCTACAATTCCCAGAATTCCATAGCACGGAGTCACGGCAATTAAAGCGGTGTCAAACCAGATTATTTCTGCAATGCAGATGCAGCCCTAAAGACATTAATGGAAGAAAAATACATTTACTCCTGCCTCAGTTTCCCAGATTTTCCTTTTATTTCCTCATGTCAGCTGTTAAACTGCAAGTCCCTTGGGGGTAGGGGCCTGCTCTCCTGTAGTGATATTCTCTCTCTGTAATTCACTGTTCCTGCTAGTACTATTATATAGAGAACAACAAGCAGGTCTGTAATTGTACTGTTTGTGGAGATTCAAAACCTGCTTCAGTGGAGAGCATTTCTCAACTTTGAAATCAACTCATAAAAACATATGAGCTTGCAAACATTTTAACGGAAGTTGGACCTTATACTGCGTTATATGAGATGGCTACTTCTGGCAGCAGCTTTGGTAGGGGCATGTGTCATGAAATGATAACAGATAGTTAGCTATTTAATTGGCTATGTTATTGTTATTAGCAGGGATGGGGAGAACTGATCATGGGGAGTTTCTGCTTCATGTCTTAAAATAAGTTGCCTGACTTTGGATGCTTCGGCAGAGACATGGCAGGGGAGCATTATTTTTTCTACTCCTCAGGCAATAACATTTATTTTCATATCAGATCCGACCCCACATATTTAAGTGGATCAGTTGTGGGGAGGGGGAGAGGTTCAGCATATTTCCAGCTTAAAATGAATCCTTGGTTCTTTCTTTACTTGGGTGTATTTTAGATGGATGCCTCATAAATAGTGTTCTCAGTCAAAAGTAATTGTGTAGTTATTCTGTGCTTTCTCCCTCAATCGATTGTGTGTGTGTGTGTGTGTGTGTGTGTGTGTGTGTGTAAAGGAAAAGTCAAAAGAAGCAGTTGGAAAACAGGAGGATAACAGTTAGAAGACATCAGCTGAATGAGGCCTAGACATGATCAAAACTTCATCTGAAAGCAACACTGGAGTAGGTTTAAAAAAATCACTGCAAACTATAAGGTGAGAATATTACAAGGTCTTGAGGTGACAACATTTCACCAATGAGAAGCCTTTGTTCTTCATGTGGGTAGACCGAACTGAAGATAAATTAGCATTAAAGGAAGGGACTGAAACCAGTTATTCCATAACTTTTAAGATTTCCCCCCTTTGGGCCTTTGGTTCACAAGCTTAGCTTGCATTGGGAGCAACAGAAATACATGTAAAACAAAAGCAACCCAAAGCATTAAGTGTTCTTTTTCCAAAGCATGTTGCGCCAAACTTCAGAAGCGTTCTCTCAGATCATAGGTATTATTGCATCACAATGCTAACAGCCAATGACAGCTCTGCCATTAAAGGAAAACCAACATTGTTGCCTGAATGGGCTACTAGACCTTCTCAGTTGTTGAGTCCAGACTTTGGAACTCATTGCCAAGGAAGTTTAGGCTGCTTCCCACCCTGTTGTCCTTCCTCTGGCCTTGCAAAGCCCTTTTGGTTCAGGTTTCAAGGAATTGCTTCTTTTTATTGCTCTCTTGTGTATGTTTTGAACCCAAGTTTTAACATTATAATTGATACTGTAACCTACAATTGATTTACAATTTTATTGTTTGTTACAATTTTTCTCCAAGGGCACCTAACCGCCAAATAAAGTAACAATATTAGACCCTACATGCTTGACCCAAAATGAGGGTCAAGGGAGCACAGTGTTGGAGGTCATTCTTTTGGTTGCTGAAATGATTGTGCCCCGTATCTTTCTCCTCTAAAATAAACTCTGCTTCCTCCAATTGCTTGGCATATTTTTTTTTAAAAAAAATACATAATGTCACCTGACTGTCATGAACTGATTTGAATATCACCCCGTCTGCTCTTTTCCAAAAACTCTGGTGTTCACATGATCTATCAATCCTGTAAAATCCACATTCTGCTAAAGCAAAAGACTAGTGTCCTGGGTACTTCTCTTCATGCTGTGGAATTCTTTATCTCCAGCATTTCTCTAGTTTTGACCTTCAAATGCAGGCATGCATGCATGCTCACCAAACTGCTCAGTCTTAATGACACCATCATGTAAGCCTGATATAAAACATAGCAGTACTCTTACATTGGCTACATTCAAATGCCCAGACCTAACTGTCAAATCATATACACGCTGAAAGGGCAATTCACATGCAGAATTATGCTGAATCCCCAAAGTTTGTCATGTACAAAGACGAAACCAAATAAGAACAGAAACAAAGGATTTCAGACAGCAGAGGGATAAGTGTTCCAGCCACCTCCAAGCAGCTTTGATCATGATTTTCAAAAGCAATATTATACATATGTAATCTTGATAAGCACTTACTGTGATGGCCTGCAATCTTTCTTTCAGCAGTTCGGCTTCTTCCATTCTAGAAATCAAATGTATAGGTTGTGAGAGCGACAAAGAGACAACCACATAAGAAAAAGGAGCACCCGTAAGGAGAGGAAGGAGGAGGGTTGTAAGGCAGATTCTTCACGAAAGGGTTGTGATCTAATTCCACACAGCAAGGAGAATTCTCAACTTATGCAGTGTGTCTCCAAACAGATGAGCAAGTTGGCTCAGACAGACACATGTAATGAGGGTGTGCTGAGGAGGCAGACGTCCAGAACTGGCATGAGTTGACTGACAAGTTTGAACGGCAGAGGCACAAGCCCTTTTCCTTCTGCAGCTGCCAATTCTTCGTTGTAATAATAATATGCACACTTTGCATGCCATAGATTAACTATTAACTGCCCAGATAAAGTTCTCCTCCTACTCTGACATGCAAATCATATTTGCCTAGGCTCTGACAGTAAATCTATCTATATTTAAATTATGGATGAAATATAAAACAATGGCTTTTAGAGTCCAGAGTTTTCTTTTAATCAGAGCTTGGAAAAGTTTCTGTTGGGAATCATATCTAAATGGAGGATTCTGGAAGCTTTAGTCCAAAAAAGGGGCTTTTCCAAGCTCAGCCATTAATGTTCACGAAGATGTCATTTTTTGGGGGTATTTTTGAACAGTAATTAACTCTTTGGAGCTTTATTTTTGTAAAACCTACCGTGACATAGGCCTGTATAAAGTGTCCACATTGCAGACTGGGACTTGAAGATTGAAAAAATATCACACCTAAAGCTATGGTTAAGATAAGGTTTGAAGGTTTCTGGCACATTTAAATCTTACAACACTTTTGGATACTGCACTTATCTGTTGCACTATATCATGTTGTTGTGTATACTTTCAAGTCATTTACAACTTACGGTAACCCTAAGGCAAACTTATCACTGCCTTTTCTTGGCAAGCTTTGTCCATATTGAGTTTACCATTGCATTTCTCTGAGCCTGAGAGTGTGTGACTTGCCCAAGGTAAACCAATGGATTTCCATGGCCAAGCAGGGATTTGAATCCTGCTCTCCAAGAGTCTAGTCCAACATTCAAACCACTACATCAGGCTGGCTCTCACATTGTACCACAGAGGCAGGTAAAGTGAAGCCCTCCAGATGCAACTTTTAGAGCTCCTCACATTTGGCAATACTGGCAGTTACAGTTCAACAATATTTGGAAGACTTTTTGACTACTTCTGCTATACCAGATACCATTGTAGCCATTCCAGAAATTTTTAAAGACATTTCGAAACATCAGAGAACTATTTCATTTAAAATCACTGAGAGGGATTAGGACAAGAACATTACAGCCTATTATAAAGTAAAAAGATACCAGGAGATAAAAAAGGCATGGTGGTGGTAGTGGTAGGGGAAGCCACAATAATCCAGATATACACACCAAGGCTATGCTGGCTGCTGGTAGTAAGAGTTGGAATTCCAACACATTTGAGGGTTTCCACTTTGGGGAAGGCTGGTGTAGATCAACCCATTAAACTGTCTTTTTTGAAGTGTGCTATTATGCTATTATGTGGGACTATAAGCAACCAATAATGTTCTGATTGATACCAAAATAAAATGGAGACTATTGATCCTTTTAAATCATCCTGTGAGTTTCAGCATAAAAAAAATGGAAAAAACTCTGCTACTTCAGAATGATTAAAGATCCTTAAATTGTGTCAAACTTTTATGAGGTTTTCCCCCCATTATACCTGGATTTTTGAATACTGAAGGCAAGACTGAGGAGCTTATTGCATGGCTTTTTAAACTGGCTTACCTCTCTCACTGTAAATTTTTAATCAGGTGGCATTCTGATATTATCACAAGGATTTTGCTGCCGAATCTACCACCCGGGTCTATCTCCTCTCCCAAGAGTGCTCCAGCAGCCATTTTCTTAAGTTGGAAAACACAGTTTTGAAAAGAGCCATGCTGAGTGCCCCTGGGAGCAGGGATGGACCCAGGTTGTATTCAGGTGGCAGATTCGGCACCCAAATCCTTGCGATAATATCAGGATGCCACCCAATTTAAAATTTAAGCTGGGAGGTAAACCGGTTTAAAAAGCCATGCAATAAGCTCCTATATTTTTGTTTATAGCTTTAGAAAGAGGCTTTATGCTGCTGAGAAAATGGCCAGATTCCTTAACTTTCCAACTGAAAGGGCAAGCTTTCTAAAAATATGCAGAAACCTTTCAAAGTCAGTAGAATGGTGAAAAATAATACTTACTTATTGGACAAGAACAAAACCCTGGTAAATCTCTTAAAAGAGGAATCTGAGTAGCTCACTATTGCACAAGCTTGGGAATTGTTCCATACCTTCTACATCATGTAAATGTACCTGTTTGATCTCTGCAAGTATATGTAGCTATGGGAACTAGCAGCCAATGTTCTACTTCTGGCTTATAAAATGAGCCATATATAAATAAGAGGCATTATCAACCCATTTTTTTTAAATAGCACACTATGCCTTTAACATCTGGAGTATAAGCAGAAGACAGTGAGTGGGTCATCACTGCAACCATGTCTGCAAAGGAGGGATGTATTTGGCATTTTGTGGGATTTTTTTTTAGTTTGTCCACTGTTATAGACATAAGACAACAGCTCTCCCCTCCAAAAGTGGGACTGTAAATATTCCTAGTAAAAACATTCCACTTTTGAACATTGAGAATATCTTATATATTTACTGAGGTCCTGCCAGGTGAAGTCAGCAGGATGGTTACTAGAGAGAAGGACTTTTCGGTGGTGACATATTGACATGGAATGCTCTCTCTACATGTTAGGCATGTATGTTGTGGTCTTTGTGTTGGGTAAAGACCTTTCCCAGGCTTCTTAGGGCAGGTCTACACTGGCCAGAATACTCCAGGAGCATCCCAGTGTATTCTGGCTCTGAAACTGCCCCAAAGTCCCCCCAAAGTCCATTACATTCATATTCCCTCTGAATTCTGTTACTTTCATATTCCACAATGATGCCAGGAGGCTTTCTATAAAGCCTCCTGCTGTGCCACCTGCTGCCACTGCTGGTGTGAGTTGCTTCCTCTGAGGCCAAAAATGAGGTACCCAGCTTCTATCTATCTATCTATCTATCTATCTATCTATCTATCTATCTATCTATCTATCTATCTATCTATCTATCTATCTATCTATCTATCTATCTATCTATCTCATGGGTGGGCACCTCATTGTGACTTCAGAGGGAGTGAAGTCGTAGCAGTGCTAGGAAGCACAGTGGGACACTGCGTAAACAGCAGCTCAGTGTAGCTCTAGAGCAGGGGTAGGCAACCTTTTTGAGCCAGGGGCCAGGTTGCTGTCCCTCAGAAAATTGGGGGGCCGAAGCACCATAAATAAATAAATAAATAAATAAATAAATAAATAAATATTTTAAAAATAAATGAAATTAAAAAATATGCATGCACACTCTCTCAGCCCCAGAAAAGCCATGGCAAACCCTCTGTGGAGATTTTGCCAAGAAAACCCCAAGAACAAGTAAAAACAACAATAATCAATATCATCATGGTGGGTGGTGGCGGCGGCGGCGGTGGCGGTGGCAGGACCGGCTTGGGGCTGGTCCAAAGTCCTCAGGGGGCCGCACTCAGCCCCAGGGCCTTAGGTTGCCTACCCCTGCTCTAGAGTTTTCAGATTGTGAATTTTTAAAATGTGGATTGAGAGCAGAATGGCTTGGATCTGTTCTGGGACTGCCCTTCCCATGTGTAGACAGTCTGCAGTTGGATTTAGCCTTTGGCCCTGAGTCATCTGAGCAGAAGGCCCATGTAAACAAGCCCCATACCTTTTAGTTGCTTGTGCTTTTTAGATCTTTGCCCTATTGTGCTCAGCTGTTGTTTTTATTCTACATCTGTTGTAATTGTTATAGATTTCACATTGTTTTATGACATGCAGGTACTTTATAGTTTTAACTTTTATTTTGTAAACTGCCCAGAAACCTTCACCTTTTGGGTGGTATATAGAAATGAAAGTGAAAATGCACAGAAGAGTGAGTATAAAGGCAAGGCAAGGTTGTCTACTACTTATCAAGCTTTAAATTTGTTCTGATTTTCCACATTTAATTTTAAAAATCAGGCTACAAGAAAAAGTCAGGTTATAACATGCTGTCAGCTGATGAATTTGACTAGTATTTCCATAGAAAGACAATTCGTCTCTTATTTTCCCAGAATGCTTTACTTATTATTTAAGTCAAAATACTGTGATAAAGTCACTCACAAAGAATTTCTTAATAATTGGCCACACTTGTCTTCTTTGTAACTTGATGCCAAGGCTTTTGGCCTATCCATCAATGTAGCCATACTTGAACAGCTGGCATTTTATCTTCCAAGAGAACTTTGTAAGTATTTGAAGACTCCAGCTTTATCCTCCCTCAGGCTTCTCTTACTGTGAGTAACAAGCTAAATAACAGACTAACTTCAGATCCAATCTAAGACTTTGAGAAATTAAAAATAAAATCCATATGTTTAAGAAATGACCGGGGGAATGAATATGGTTTGATCTTGCCTCTGTAATATGGGAGTGGGTGGATTATCTACTTTTATAGGTATTTCCAAATATTACATATGAAGTTTCTGCTATAACCCTATAGTTACTCACATAGCAGATGAATTACATAGCAGTGCTAAACCATGCCTGGCTCACCTCCCTGCTTGTTCTTTTATTCAGATAATTATGAATCCCAAGTAAAGATCTTAGAGATGGAAATAATATTTTAAAAATCTGAAAAACATCAGAGAAACATGCCTTTCAAGTTTTGAGAAACCCCGATGAAAAGAACACTGGACTGATGTGAATCTTTGCAAATTCATACATGGTTGTTTTGTGCAGAAAACAACATTTTCTTGTACAGAAAAGGCTGTTTTCTGAGCAGAAAATGCTGTAATTGAGGTCTTGGTCCGCACAAAATTCACAGCATCTTCTGTGCAGGAAATATGTTTACACAAATGGCAGTTTTGTGCACAGAAAATCCTGTTTTTACTGCAAAACAACCACATGCAAATTTTGTGCAAAATAGATTCTGAATATGGTTTGAAACCTATGTGGTTTTCAAAGGGTTTTTTCACAGTGGGAAGAAATTTGCTAAAATTGTTGCTTTCTTTGAGAAGAAAATTAGTGAAGAATTACAACCCTACTTGGCTTCTCTGCCCACCCGAATGTTTTTAGATTGTCTGATAATTGTTACTTCATTTCAACCTGATACAGCTCCAAGTCCATGCTTGTGTGTTGGTCTGTGACTCTAGAGACCAGGGTTCGATTCCCAACTTGGCCATGTAAACTCACTGGGTGACCTTGGCAAGTCACAGTCTCTTAGCCTCAGGGGAAGGCAATGGCAAGCCTCCTCTGAACAAATATTGCCAATAAAACTCCATATTGCCTTAGGGTTGCCATTAGTCAGAAATGACGTGAAGTCACACAACAAACAAACAACATCCAGTTCAGTCCCCTATCTATCCTCTGTCCCTCCAGCCTAGGACAACTAATCTCTCCATAGGGACTTGTACATAAGTGTAACCACCTTAGGGCTCAAGTTATGTTGTTAAAAATGTATGCTTAAACTTTTAGAGGGGGAAAGCTGCAGGGCCTGTGACCCCTCTGTACCACTGAACACTGTTAAAAGCAAAGTGTGTACTGGACACATCCTTCGGGGCAAATAGCACCTGGGAGGAATTTTCAGAAGGAAATCAGCAGCAATTTGAGATAAATCTTGTTGTTCCCAAGATTTTTACATAAATCTGGTCATCTCAGCATGACCAGACTGCATTGTGACAAAAATGAGCCTTCTGATAGTCCAACCTTTTACTGATTCATGACACCAAGCTAAAGTATCACATTTTCAGCTACTGCAGAAAAATCACTTATGAAAATGGGTGAATTTTCTACAAGACTAATAACAATATTGGCCCACAAGAAGTAGACAGTATTCCCATTTATCACATGAGGACATATACATCACTGGAAACATATAGTGGAACTCACAGTGATTTTTTATGACATCATTATAGCCCATTATTTCTATGTTTTTCCCTTCCTCCTTTTCTTTCCTTATGGAGCAGTAAATCTTTAAATTCTAGAGTTCTAGCTGACTATAGACCCACTACCTTTTGAGTAACAAGAGGGAGGAGTCATGCACATAAGCCCCATTTCCAATGTCCTCTTGTCTTGCATACTGGTCCTGCCATCTAAAAGTGTCTACCCTTCTTGTGTTATGAGTAGACCCTTTCACTTGATCAGAAACTCTGGTCAAGCAGTGTTCCTGGTTGCACAGTGGCTTTTAGTCTTATGCAAGCAAATGCAAGTGGAAGTCTACTCTAGATTTTGCATGCTCAACAGAGTTGAGGATGTAGGGGCTGAACTTTTGGTGCATTAATGAAATGCCACCTTTGCACTATAATAACACCATAACTAAGGGGGGGGGGTCAAAGGAGGAGAAAATTTGCCCTTGAAAATTACAAGACTACTATGCCCTCAGTGTTTTTTTTTTTTAACCTTTGGAAAAGTCCCTGTGCAGACCTAAGAAATTGTTAGAAACAGCTATAAACAGCACTTCAAATGAATGGAATGAGCAGATGAGGAAGTGGGAAAAACCCTGGGAAAACCCAAAAGAGTGAGGAGAAATGAACAGCTTTCTACTGCTTATTGTGGATCTGCCTGAATTCAGCAGGACTTTGGCCTAGATTGGTTTCCCTAGAATGGCAGACCAAGAATAATAGTTCTTAAGTGACTTCTATTGCAAAACTTTCTTAAATATTTTTTTTCTCATCTAAACTCCTTGCTAGGTGGAGTTTTTCTTTCAACCAATAGATCCCCTCCCCATTTCCATTAAGCCCCAGTCTGAGCAAGATTTGCATGGAAAAAAGAGAAATTACCCAGCTGTTAGTTTTGTCTGGCCTTAAGCCCACTTTGTCTATAATGGTGCCATTGCCAAGATATCACCTCCTGATGCCCAGAAACTTCAACAGCCACAGTCTGGGCAAGATTCCTTGAAGAGGGGTTTAAGAGATTTAGCAATTAAAATAGTTTCCTTTACAGCTACTACCAAGCCTGTTGTCCATTAAAAATTGCATTCAGTTTGTTTAAACTTTGTTTTTGAGCTGGTTTCTTTCATAGGTCATGAGCAAACATTTCTCTCAACCCAACGGACATTGACTGATGAATGTAATGTTTCTAGTCATTTGATCTGGACTGCTGATTGCATTCTTGTTTTGGGTCACCTCCCACCCACCCCCACATACTTTCTGCATTCAGTTCCAGCTTGTAAAGGATTTTGCTGTAGGAGTTTGCTTCCACAGTACCTTATCACAGCACATTTTGAAACAAAGGTTGTAGGAAGTGGGGGTGGTTTTTGAGAACTAGATAATCTTAATTTAAAAAGAAAAATCTTAGAACTAGATAATCTTAATCCTCTCCCCCCTCCCACTGCATCATGACAACAGTAGCAGTTGGATATGAATATGGATGTGGTGGTTCCCAGAGTCTTGCTCCTACAGGCAATTTTAAATAGCTGCATGGACTAATCCCAGTCAGTGTATAAGGACTGTACCAGCTGTCCCTTTGTTCCACAGTTTTTGACGTCTTTTATTCCTTAAAATCTGATAGCTGTGGCACACTTACTTTTCTGAATTAAAACTTGAGGGGCATTTCACTCTCTTGACAGTCAGAGAGCTTGACTTCTGAACAATACATTAAATCAGTAGTATGTTGCTGAGACAGTCGCTCTCCTTTTTACTTCAGATAAGCAGAACTGATCCAGTTGCAGGCTGGGGCCACTATATGTGGACAAGGAAGGCTGAAACCTCTCTCCTCACCAAAAGCCCTTTCACATTACAATTATAGTGGTATGGATCATTCCACTTTAACTGCCATCACAACATCCTACAAAATCCTGGGATTTGCAGTTGAGGAAAGGTTATTTAGAATTTTTGGCTGGAGAGCCCTATGTCTATCCGGACTACAAATCCCAGGATTCCACAGCATGCAGCCAGGACAGTTAAAGTGGAAGCATAGGGCTATAATTTTGTGATGTGAAAATAATAATAATAATAATAATAATAATAATAATAATAATAATTATTATTATTATTATTATTATTATTATTTCTATCCCACCCCTCTGCGTAATGCAACTGGGTTCTTCTCCAGGTCCTCCCCCTCTCCCCCCTGCACTAAGGGAGTAAAGAAAAGGAAGATAACCAACTGAGGACTCACCCAGACTGCTCTAAAGAAGCTTGAGTTCTTGCAATATAGCTCCCTGGGTTTTGCTGGTTGCTGTTGCCTCCACATTCATTTATTCCATTCTTTCTGGGAAGCTGTTTGTAATGATGTCTTGCCTGCTCTTTGGATGTATGTGGAGCAGGATTGGGTTGAGGCCTCAATGTACAGTTGGCCCTCCGTTTTCGCAGGGGATGCGTTCTGGACCCCCGCGAAAACGGAGACTCGCCAATATTCAAGCCCCATAGGCTTGAATGGGGCATGTCCCTGTGGATGTGTGTGAGTGTGCTCCCACATGGGCATGCCCCATTGATTTTAATGGAGGTCGCCCCTCCGTGCATATTCAAAACCATGGATCTCAAGTCTGCAAGAATGGAGGGGTGACTCTAATTGCCATTTTTAATAATTTCTGCATTTCTGCTCTCTCTCTGATGTCAATATTTTCAAACCTTCCCCCCAACCTAAATTTTGGACATTTAATAAAGTGAGTTGCAGCCCATGAGAGCTGATACAGGAATACAATTGTTAGTTTTTAAGTAACTATGGGATTCTGTGTTACTTTTGATGATGAGCAGTTAGGGAGTGCTGAAAAATCAATGTTATATGTTGGGCAGAATGTGCTGATGATCCTACAGTTACTGTATATGGACTGTCAAGGTACAGTGCATTGCCCAGGTGCCATGACATGCCAAAACAACATCTCATAAGTCAAGATGCATAGTATCTAGAGCCAGTCAGCTTATTAAGGCACAGGAGACAGGAAGTCCAACAAATGTCTTTCACACTGTTCTTGGTGATAAAATAATAAATTACATAATGAATAACTTGCTGCCTTCCATTATATTCAGAATCTGCTGCTTGAGGCAACTATCTTAGGGCCTTTGCAGACTGCCAGAAATAGTTCAAATTGAGTCCACTTTAAGGGTTAGGGTTAGTGCTAGGGAATCATGGGAATTGTTTTTTTTCGGAGACATTGAGCCTTCTCTGTCAGAGAGCTCTGGTGCCACAATAAATTACAGTTCCATGATTCTCTAACCCTAACCCTAACCCTTAAAGTGGATTCAATTTGCACCATTTCTGGCAGTCTGCAAAATTACTCCACCTATTAGTAGGGCTGGCCTTGCTTTGGATGTACATTAATCATTTCTCATGGGTCAAATGTCATGCCCTCTCTCTGTCCTCATGGTGAGTAGTCCTGATGACACAGGGCACAATCTTCAGTTCTGGTATGAACTGTTTGGATGATGTCTGGCCAGTTCAGCACTGAGCCTGCCATATACCCCCTTAAGCTGAATTAAAAAAACAAAACCTCACCTTTTGCTCTGGATCTTCTCAGATCTGGAGCCTCCCAAACAACAGCAGACAGCTGTTTGCATGCATGTCTCACTGTGCTGCCTGCTACCACCACTGTGAATCTCTCCCTCTGAGGTCAGAAAGAAGGTGCCCAGCCATGTGACCAATGATGGGCATCATGTTTTTGGCCTCAGAGGGAATGACCTGCAGCAGCAGTAGCATGTAGCACAGTGGGACACACGTGTGAGCAACTGCCCACTGTCACTCCAGAGTGCCAGGTAACAGGTGGATACTGGGGCATCTCTGGGCCCAGAATACTCCTGGAGTATTCTGGCCTGTGCAGACACCACCAAAGTCAAGGCTGCTCTGAACAATCAGAACTGCAGTATGAAGCAAAATATACCAAAATATGTCTTTCTGCAACAGAGAATGTCTTGTTGACAAAAAAAAAAAAAAAAAAAAACCAAAAAAAAAAAAAAACAACAACAACAGTATGAGGAATAAATTTTGTTTCTGTGTGGAATATGAAAGTTCTCTTTGATAAAGGAAAACCAATTTGACTAGGCATCCGTGGCTCAGTTTTCAACTGCTTTATATTGCAACATGCCCTTTTTAAGTGCCAGTTTTACTTTTGGACACATATATCTGACAAAATGGAAGTTTTAATCACTTGCCACACTGTGTCTGCTTCAAATGATGGAATTACTTTGCTTTTAATGAAGTTTCCAGTATCACAGCTTAAGTGTGGAAAAGACTGTTTTGTATTCTATACACCCTTTTTAAAAAAAAAAAAAGTAGTTCATGAACTAATAAAAAAAAGTCTGTAACTTTCACTAGTACACATGTCTGTACTTCTGCCTGTACCTGCTTTTATATTGCCTTGCAGCCTGGTCAAAACCTATATTTATATTTAATGAGTGGATTTAATTTAATCTCATAAACTTCCAAAGGTTTAATAAATCTGTATACTTGAGTAAAATTGGGATGAGTAAAAGGCAGCTGCCTTCAGATATAAGTAGGGGCAAGCAGGACTATCCAGAATTTTACAATGATTCTTTTGCTTCCGTCAAACTTAGTCAGGGTGTGGCACCAACCTCAGATGGTGGAATGCAAGGGATAGCAAATTGTACCCCTTACTTCTGGGTGGGACCCCCTCCCCCCATACATCCAGGAAGTGGCTGTACAGGCTCTTCAGAAGAAGCATTGGCAAGCTTGGGAGAGCTGGACACCAGCTGCTTTCCTTGTAGTTGTTGTTAACTGCCATTACGTCAACTTTGACTTATGGTGACTCTATGAATGAGAGACTGCCAAGTCACTGCCATCAACAACACTGCTAATGTTTTGCAGACTCATGGCCATGGCTTCCTAGATTAAGTCTATACATCTGGAATGCAGCCTTCCTATTTTCCTACCTGTTTTCTACCTTTATTGTCTTTTCTAGTGAGTAGTGTCTTCTCATAATATGGCCAAAGTCTGACATCCTCAGTTTAGTCATCTTGGCTTCTAGAGAGAAGTCAGGCTTGATTTGCTATAGAACCCATTAATTTGTCTTTTTAGCAGTCCACAGTATCCATAGAACTCTTCTCCAGAACCACATTTCAAATGCATCTCTACTTTAACAAAATAGATAGATTAACTGCCTAATTATATCCCTGACTAATGTTTGGAGAAGTTACTTTTTATGACTACAAATCGCAGGATCCCCTAGCAGCATGGCCAGTGGAATCTGGGAGTTGTAATATTAGAAGAAAAAAAAAAAAAAAACCAACCCAAGTTCTTCTGACCCATTCTATCAGTGCATCTGTTGAGCTACTAGTGCTTATGCAGTAGTATAGGATGAGTATCCCTTATCTGGAATTCTGAAATCTGAAATAATCCAAAATCCAAAATTGTTTATACGGGTAGCCAAGATAGTGACACTTTTGCTTTCTGATGGTTCAGTGTGCACAAACTTTGTTTCACACATCAAATTATTAAAAATAATATTTATAAAATTATTTCAGGACTATGTTTATAAAGTGTACAAGGAACATAAATGAATGTCATGTTTAGACTTGGGTTCCATTGCCAAATTATCTCATTATGTATATGCAAATATTAAAAAATCACAAAAAA
>CM034706.1:166820184-166844867 GCA_020142125.1 Phrynosoma platyrhinos | reverse complement strand
ATGGGACGGGAATGCGAGTGCTTCAGTCCCCGTGGGATAAGGTCCAAAAACAGTGAAGGGTCTGGAAACTATGCCCTATGAAGAGAGACTTAGGGAGCTGGGTAAGTTTAGCCTGGAGAAGAGAAGGTTAAGAGGTGATATGATAACTCTGTTTAAATATTTGAAGGGATGTATACTGAAGATGGAACAAGTTTGTAACAACAACAACAACAGAACCTGGAGCAATGATTTCAAGCTACAGGAAAAGAGATTCCACCTCAACATTAGGAAGAACTTCCTGACAATAAGAGTTGTTCGACAGTGGAACACACTCCCTCGGAGAGTAGTGGAGTCTCCTTCTTTGGAGGTCTTTAAACAGAGGCTAGATGGCCATCTGTCAGGAATGCTTTGATTGTGATTTCCTGCATGGCAGGGGGTTGGATTGGATGGCCCTTGTGGTCTCTTCCAACTCTATGATTCTATGATTCTAATATTGCTAAAGCATTTTAGAATTTTGACTATAACTCTTGAGTATTAATAAAGAAGACTTGGTGGAAATGGATGAAAATAAATTTCTGAAATATTGCACAAGACTAAATGTGACATATGATCAGTGGGAGGAGGAAGAGGAAGGACACAAGGGATGGAGGAAGGAGGGAAACAACATATTTCAGAAAGAGACTGGATGCAACTGGTGAATAAGTGGGTATAATCAAAACAAAAAGAAGTCTCAAATTTTCCAAAGAACTTCTTTTCCTGTCTGAAGCTGTCCTAAGATAATTTACCCAATGCCTATATTGATCTTGTTAATACAAATATATCCAGATTATTTAAGGGATTTCCCTGTATAAGAAGTAATGGTTTGAACCATCTTGTTCAAAGTTACCATGCATACGCAGTCTAGTAAACTTGACCTACATAAATTTGTTCATAACAGAGACATCACATAATTTAAATCATACCTTTTCATTGCCAAGGAAGCACCCAAGGAAACTAGTACAAATGAAATAATTAAACAATACAAGAAATCTAAACCATCACAAGTAGGTAGACCATAACTGTATATTAAAATTATTTCGCACATTACATTCTGTACTGCATGTTTACTTTTCCAGTTTTCAGGATTAAGTGATAAGAGATGTAACTTTTTCAGAAGTCTGTATGATTGTTGAGGTTTTGGACTTTTGATCCCCAAAGAAGGAAATATTTAATAGCCTTGGAAGAATTTCAGATGAAGACAAATTCAGTTTAAACTGAATGTGGAAGGAAAATGAAACAAAAACAGTGACTGCATTAAGCAAGCAGATAGTTCAGAATTATGCTTCACTGAGAAAGTGGCAGTGTGGATATGAATGAACCAAAAGCTATAAATCTGATACAGTTTATGCCAGGCTAAGAAAATTTTTCCAGGAGACCTTCATTAGTTACAGCTGTTACAGTGCCTTAGTCAGGTTTGCCCAAGGTGCTGGCTGGCTTTATGAGGCTGCTGAGCTGTCTAGACAGCATGTGTAGGTGTTAGAGATGCAAATGGAAATCTCTCTCCTTTCTGTTTTAATAATGCCAGGCTTCACTGTCTCCCTACTGAACAGTTGGGGGGGGGGGGAACCTTGGAAAGAATTGCTACTCTATGAAGCAACTGCTCCCATTCAAGGAAGATCAGAGCTTAGATCAGGGGTAGGCAACCTTTCCCCTTTAAGGGCCGAGGGACTTCAGTTCCCAGAAGCCTCAGCCATGTTGGCCAATAGTCCCATGTTGGCCAATAGCTCCTGGGATTCTGGGAGCTGAAGTCCCTCTGCCCTTAAAGGGGAAAGGTTGCCTACCCCTGGCTTAGATTGTTGGGGTTCACTGATTTTAATACAAACACCAGCAGCAAGAGAATAGACATTGAGGTCATCTATGATAAGTGAGGTTGGAAACCCCGCCAAACCTTAAATGTGTAACCAGAGAGATGCCTGCTAAAGGGTGAGAATGTTTCAAATTTGAAGTACAGCCTGGCTTGCAATATCAAAAGTTCAGGAAAGGACTATGTATATGTAAATACATTTAAGTTGTGCTTATGATATTGTAATTTGAAGGTATAATTTTAATTTTGCTAGTTATTTACGTGACAACTATTAGCATTACATTCAGTGGAATATGGGAATTACGATTTACGAGTAACATTAGTGCAAAAAAGCATTACTAAGGATTCTGTATGATGTGAAATGGGAGGAGGTCAATTAGGTGTGTGTGTGATGCCATGAGTTACCGCACTGAGTGACACCAACTCTAGGGATACCATTGGGTTCTTGACAAAGTAGGGTGGTTGTCTGTCCTACTCCGAGCTTGGGAGAATTACTTTTCAGACTGAAACTCTAAGAATCCAGGCTGGTTCTTTGGAGTACCAAGCTTTGGTCCTATTTCATAGAGGTAGTCCTCCATTCAATGGGCTGTCTGAGAGAAGCCCTATCTTTTAGGCTGTCAAAGCCGGTTCAGAGGTGAAGAAAGAGAGCAGGGGCTATGAAATTTCCCATCCACAGTGAGGTCCTAAACAGTAGTTTGAACAGGCTCACAAGTCACCTGGATTCTGATTTCAGTTTCTATTTAAGAGTGCTTCTACATTGTAGAAATAATGCAGTTGACACCATTTTAAGTGCTGTAACTCCAGTATATGGAACCCTGAGATTTGTAGTTTTATGAGGTCTTTAGACTTCTTTGCCAAAGTCTTGGTGCCTAGCAAAGCTCTGGGCCAGCCAAAATAATCTTGAAGGACTGCATGAAGACCCAGGCTGTACTTTGCTCTGTTGCTGTAAAGTGTCATCAGCCAGGTAGAAAAGATACCATCAGAGAGCTTAGAGAGACAGGGAAATAATGGACTGTGTCAAACAGGGTACACCAATCTCCATGTACTTTGCCAAATACTATAAGCAGTCTCAGTTTTTTCTGGAGCTCTAAATTTATTTCCTTCCTGTGCTCTTTCTGTAGTTGCTTTAGCTCTCCCCTTAAGTCAAGCATCTCTGCTCTGTAGATCACAGGACATATTAGTTACAAAGGATTCTTTCTGACATGGCTTTGTGAGTAGGACTTGATGAAACCTTGTTTTGGTAGCGTAGCCCCAAGCCCACTTTAACATGGTTTGCATCACAAATAGGTGCAGCTTGTAACATTACTATTATAAAAACTGAATTATTATCAATCCTAGCTGCAGTTTTTTTGTGGGTTTTTTCGGGCTGTGTGGCCATGTTCTAGAAGAGTTTCTTTCTGACGTTTCGCCAGCATCTGTGGCTAGCATCTTCAAAGAAAACATCTCTGAAGATGCTTTCAGAGAAGATCTTCTCTGAAGATGCTAGCCACAGATGCTGGCGAAACGTCAGAAAGAAACTCTTCTAGAACATGGCCACACAGCCCGAAAAAACCCACAAAAAAACTATGGATGCCGGCCATGAAAGCCTACGATTTCACAATCCTAGCTGCCTTTGTAAGTTTTTAATGAAATCAAGGTGCCAGAAGCAGAATAACATTTATAGTTCATATTTTCTTTTTTAGTATTAAATATAAGTAGCAAGTGGAGTGTGAAATGACTGTACAGAATAGCTGTACAGCTGCTCTGAGTCCCAGTTCTGGGGAAAAAAGCTGGATACAAATAAATATAATAAACAAACAAACAAATAAATAAATATTTGCATGACCTTGAGCTTGATCAGACTTGTTACAGTGGCACTATCTCCATACTGGAAACCTTTACATTCCTGAGAATTTAATCAACTTAAACAGAGCTATTTACTTCAGGTAACCCAGGATTTCAGAAATGCACATTTATCCTAAATGCCAGATGGTGGCAGTACAGAATGTACTAGATAGTTTGGGAAATGCACATTCTGTAGAGGTAAAAATAGATTTTTAAATAGAAAAAGCAGGCATTAAAATTCACCCATATTATCTCCTCCTCCTTATTTCCTGGATTTAAAATACCACCTTTTTCTCTGAAAAGAAAGACGGTGAAGATAGGTATATTTGACATATCCAGTTTTGATTGTATAATGCGGTGGTTGGAATTCAGTGAGAATCTATCCATAGCTAAGTAAGGTTCTTCAAAAATCAGGTCCCTAGGTATACGTTGGAAAAATTACTTTTTAAGGCTACAACTTCTAGAACCCCATAACCGGCATGGGGATTCTGGAAGTTGTAGTCCAAACAATGTTTGCAGCCTCTGGTTATAAACTATACTGTGAAGTGCTTGAATTCAATGGATTTCAATGGGACTTTAGCCCTATCCAGGCATTTAGGATAGGGTTAAATAATGATATGTTAATAGGAATAGGCTAGGGCCACCATCTATTTTTGCCACTCTCTTCACCATTGTGAGATTCTGCACTATGTCTGGAGCTTTAGAAAATCAGGTTTTGTAATCACATGAAGAAGTTGCACTAATGCTCTCTATGCAAGGAAAGTGGCAACAGAGGAAGGCAGGACCAGCCTGCTTCCTTTCTGCCTATGTTCAGTTAACCTGAACCCAAACGCATAAATAGGGTTTTTGCCATATTAAATTTGCATCTCATATGCACATCCTTCCTCTGTATAAATAATTGCCCTTCAGCTGTTAAACTGATTTGAGTTCCCACTGAAAGTGATGAGGGGAGATATTCCAACAAGCAACAGAATTCATGGATGTTAACAAATAATTTTAAATGTCTGTTGGAGTGGCCATTGATAAGGATCTAGTTCTCACTGAGGTGGTAGATGAACTTATAGAACAATGATAACAGGCTGCTTCCCCTTTCACAACAGAAAGTGTCTAGTACACATACATGAAATGCATGCAAATAGACCTTAAGGCTGCAGTCCTATGGACATTGGATAAATTCCTGCAAACTTCTTCCACTGATGGCTTTGGCTTCTATTAGTACCAAAGTGAGCAAGCTCCACTGGTCAACTCTTGCCTCCTAGGAACTGGTCTGGATTACCTGCATCTCTCTAAAGTGAAACTGGAAGTGATTGGAAGTTTACTTCTGGTTTGTAAAAAACAAACAAACCATGGGAGTTCCAAAACATCTCATAGGAATCTGTACTCAGGACAAGAGGCTACTGTCAGAACAGAACATGGAGAAACAGAATGGTTCCCAATTGGCAAAGGAGTCAGACAAGGCTGCATCCTATCATCCTATCTATTCAACTTATATGCAGAACATATTGTAAGGAAAGCAGGCTTGGACACAGAAGAAGGAGAAGTGAAAATAGGAAGAAGGAGTATTAACAATCTAAGATGTGCAGATGACACCACAATACTAGCAGAAAACTTCCCAGACCTGGAACACCTACTAAAGAAGATCAAAGAAGAAAGTGGTAGGGCAGGCTTAATGCTGAACATCAAGAAAATAAAAATAATGACCACTGATGACTTTCACAAGTTCTACCTAGGCAGTGAGGAAATAGAAATAGTAAAAGAGTTGTCATATCTGGGATCAAACATTGATCAGAATGGGGACTGCAGCCGGGAAACCAAAAGAAGATTAAGAATGGGGAGGGCGGCTATGAAAGAACTAGAAATAATCCTTAAATGCAACTCAGCACAAAGGTCAGTCATACAAGCCATTGTATTCCCTATTACCATGTATGGATGTGAGAGCTGGACAGTCAAGAAAGAAAAGATGGAAAAAAATCAACTCATTTGAGATAATGTGATGCTGGAGAAGAGTGCTGAGGATCCCATGGACAGCCAAAAGGACAAAGAAATGGGTCCTAGAGCAGATCAAGCCAGAGATATCCCTAGAAGCCAAGATGACAAGACTTGTCATACTTTGGACACATCATGAGAAGGCATGAATCATTGGAAAAGACAATATGTTAGGAAAGGTGGAAGGAAGTAGAAAGACAGGAAGGCCACATGCTAGATGGATGGACTTTATTAAAGAGACCATGAATATGAGTTTGTAGGAGCTGGGCAGAGCATTACAGGACAGGGGGGCCTGGAGATGTCTCATCCATAGGGTTGCCATTGGTTGAGACCAATGCGAAGGCAGTTAACAAACAAAACAAAGGGTGGGGTAGGGTTGCTGGTGGATAAAACAAAGTTCAGGGGCCTGCTCCTTATTTTATGGCAAATCACCAATCCTGGAGGCTTCCAGAAACAAACTTGTGCTGTGAGTGTGTTCTGAGTCTATTGAAATAGGCAGTTTTTTTTTTTTTAATTTGGTGGACTGACATTTTGCTGAGAATAAAAGTGCTTTGGTCAAAGGTAATCTCTTTGTTGGAAATAACAGCTTACATGCACTGTATGGTATTATTCAAGTACAGCAGAAATGTACTGGATGCTCACTCATCCTCCACAGGGGAGATTAAAGTGACTTTTCCCTCCATGTTTAGACATCAGAGGGTCAGACAAAAAGCCAAGCTACAGCAACGTGATACTCAGAACTTTTTTCAAATGTAAAACACATTTATACATACCAGTGACATGCAGTAACAGTGGCTGTGGGCTGAATTCAATTGTCAGTCCCCGCTAAAGTTGAACCGGTGAGAATTCATATTTGAGTAAGCCTCATTAATTCAACTTGCTACTCTACAGGGGCCTAAAAATTACATTTAACCCCATGACTCAGATAAAGATGCCTTCCAAGGGCAGACTTACTCAACATACTTCTAATCATGTTCTTCCAGTCTTTGAGTGAAACATTATGTTGAATTGTGTGCAGCTCTGTATGGAGTTTTTCTTTTTTCAAAAGTCACCATGAGGACTTTTAATCTGGTATGTGGAATGTGGTGGGAAGGGTTATTCCTTCTCTCTTCGCATGGCAGTGAGCAAGCATAAAACAACACATGCACACACAACTTTCATATGGTATCTACATCTACCAAGGAGACAGTTGACATAGTCTACATCAGGAGTAGGCAACCTAAGGCCCGGGGGCTGGATGTGGCCCCCCGAGGCCTTTGGACCGGCCCCAGGCTGGTCCTGCCGCCACCCCCCATGATGATATTGATTATTGTTGTTATTACTTGTTCTTGGGGTTTTCTTGGCAAAATCTCCACAGGGGTTTTGCCATGGCTTTTCTGGGGCTGAGAGAGTGTGCATGCATATTTTTTTAATTTTTAATTTTTTAAATTTGTTTATTTATTTATTTATTTATTTTTGGTGCTTCGGCCCCCCAATTGTCTGAGGGACAGCAATCTGGCCCCCGGCTCAAAAAGGTTGCCTACCCCTGGTCTACATGCTTGCCACAATCCCAGCTATGACTGAACTCTGATGACTCAACCTCTTAACAATGACAAGGCCCCATCCCCCAAAGGCATATATCCTTACTACATAATAACATCTTTGCACCCCCTCCCCACGGAATGCATCCTTTCTAAGCAGTACTTGGAAAGTGCTTCAGAATAACAGATATAACATGCTGAAGTCATGGATGATGATCTGGTCTTCTTAAAGCAGGTTCCACATCTATGGATTGTTTCCCACTTCGTCAAAGTGATGCCCTCCTTCCTCTGCACAATCACAGCAGCTTGCAGCACTTTTACTTCTATGGCTCCATCTTATGGGCTCTTAAGGTTTGCAATATGGAGAAGGATTTGGTATTCTTTGCCACAGAGTGCGAATTCACACCCTGTACTAAAATTCCCAAGGTATTCTGAGAGCCTGTCTACCCTATAGAATTAAACTAGTTTACTCCTCAGTCCTTCTCTTTTCTGGGTTCCTTGGTACCTTCTGAATAGCTCACCAAATTACAAATTGTAGGATTCTGTTGGATGGAGCTATGGCAATTAAAGTAGTATCAAATGGCTATAATTGTGCTGTGTGGATACATGCTCAGCAGTTGAGCTATTGCTCTGAAAGTAGGATGCCACTATCAGATGCCTGGAGATCTCATCTGCCAACTTTTTTTTTTTTTTTGCTTCTAAGGGAAGTTCAAGGGAAGGATTTCTATTCTCCAGATTTTAAATCCCCAGGTTTAATTATTTATATATTTATTCATATCCCACTTTTCCTAACTGCTCAAGGCAGTTCACAGCATCAGTGATTCCATACCATATAAAAAGAAAGGAACCTAAATCAACAAGCCATTTGACTAACATCCCTGCCAGATTGCATAAGCTAGTGGCAGTGAGGATAGGAATATCTAGGGGAAGAAAGATCCCAGACCAGGAGACCTATAATAAACTGAGAGAAATAAACATTGTGAGTGACATTCCTGGCAGGTCTTTTTAAGCCATCAATCTCTGGCCACTGATCTGAGCCCAAATATCCCTCTGAGGCATATTTTCTTCCTGTTTTCTTTCTCCAGAGCCAGTATGATATATAATTAACCATGCTACACTGCTATTCAAGGCAGAGAAAAATATTTTTATTACATTTGAACAGCTTGTTGTGCCATTTGTTCTACTGGATCCCTTGAAATACAGCTGTGCAGGGCAGACATTCCCAATAGATATTTAAAATTATTGTGAACTAAAGCTTGTAGACAAACAGAGATTTGCTCCCTTCCTTAGTTGTGAATTGTATTAGAAAAACAAGAAACCTCCTTATACTAGGTAAAGCTTCATGAAGTCATATTTTTGGACTATTGTTTTCAGAATTTATTAAGACTGCATGGCCACTGGCCTTGCTAACTAGAGAGATCATGAGGGCTGTAGGCATATATATCCTAAGGTACCAGATCTCATCTGATCTTGGAAGCTAATCCAGGCCAGCCCTGGTACTTGAATGGGAGATTACCGATGAATACCGTGTGTAGTAGGCTATATTTTAGAGCAGGGCTAGGCAACCTTTTTGAGCTGGGGGCCGGGTTGCTGTCCCTCAGACAATTGGGGGGCTGAAGCACGAAGAATAAATAAATTAATAAATAAAAATAAAATAAAAAAGATGCATGCACACTCTCTCAGCCCCAGAAAAGCCATGGCAAAACCCCTGTGGAGATTTTGCCAAGAAAACCCCAAGAACAAGTAATAACAACAATAATCAATATCATCATGGCGGGCGGCGGTGGCGGTGGCGGTGGCAGGACCGGCCTGGGACCGGTCCAAAGGCATCGGGGTGCTGCAACCGGCCCCCAGGCCTTAGGTTGCCTACCCCTGTTTTAGAGGAAGGAACTGGAACAACTTCCTTGAAGTATTCCTTGCCTAATAAAACCCTATGGCATTCATGGGGTTGCCATAAGGCGATAGGCAACTGAAAAAGACATACACACACAGTCTAACTCCCTCCCCCCAACTTTTGTCAGCCCAGATATTTGGTCATACTATTTGTTCACTGAGTAGGGCTGTCCCAAAACATTTGACTGCCAAATGCAAAGAACATGATGGAAACCCAGTCTATTCCATACAACTGGAAGCCATGGATGTATCCACATTGTAAAATTACAGCAGTTTGATAACATGCAAACTGCCATGGCCCCATCCTATGGAATCCTGCAATTTGCAGCTTAGTGAAGCATTTAAGTACCTTGTAATGTTACAAACCCCAGGCTTCCATAGGATGGAGGCATGGCAGTTAAAGCAGTATCAAAGTGGTATAATTGTGTAGTGTGGTATCTTTCCTCAGCATATCCAATAAGACAGTATCCTTCACTATTCCATCTACATTTAGAAGGTGCAGAACAGGCTATGTGGCTTGCTGTTTTCTGCAACACTTTCCTGTTGCCTCACAACATGTGCTGCCCGAGGTGACCAGATCATTTTGCTGGTCCTACATTTCAGCTCAGTATTATTTATTTTGATTTGCAACAACTCAATAGATGGGATGACCATGTGCCATATTATATAGTTGAAGTCACAAGATACTGTGACACTATGGTGTAGGTTTTGCTAGGTATTCAGAGTGACTTTTTTCAACAAAGCAGAATGAATGTATCCAGCAGATGGTGGAACCATTGCAGATGTACCGTAATACACTTAGGGGAGTGTGTCTAAGCATTTCTAGGTCCTCCAATGTGATTTTATGGTATGCTTGCTCTGGAAGTTGATCATAAAAACACATGGGAGGTCCTAGAAATGCCCTAGAGAGAATGTATTTTTTCAGACATGGATCAGTAACATACCAAATCTATGGATATGGGGGGTTGTACTGTACATTTATTTCTAGACATTTGTCATGTAAGTGAGCCTGTTTGGTGTGACTTATGCTTTATTTGTATATTTCTTTTCAGTCTCTTTCTAAAGAAACTCAACCCAAAGCCTTGTCCCAGAGCCTCTCATTCCTTGGGAATGTAGGTGTTGCAGAACAATATGTCTGCAGTCCTGCATTGGCAGATGTAGCTATGGCAGATGTGGACATAATGGTGGAGCTCTGTCATTGTAGCTACTTCTGCTAATGTCACCTGCCTCCCAAAAGTGCTATCCCTGTCATGTGGTGTGTTGAGATTGGCAGCTGGTGACCATAAATGTGAATCCCCAAAGTTAGAAGATTGTAAATTTGGCTTATGACCTCATATATATTGAATAGGATGCCAGCTGTCAGGAAGCGACATATGCATATAGAATAGGTGCTGTGTACTTGTGGTGTGAAGAGCTTGCCACTGCACAGCTGATGAATTCATCAGGCAATTGTGGAAGTGAAGACTGCAGAGCACAATGTTGTACAAGGACACATTCAAGAAGCCACAGTGGAAGCAACCACTGATGTTGCACATTCAGATGTGTGATGCAGTCACTTGGGTTCCTGACAGCCAATCCCAGTTCTGGCTGACTGTGAGGGAGGGGCTGCTGGGGAAGGAGTAGATATAAAAGAGACAAGTGAGTGATTGGGAAGTCAGTTGAGTTATGTTCAGTCGAGTTGAGTTCAGTTCAAGAGAGTTCTACTCAAGAGAGTTCAGAGCAGAGCAGTTGAGTGGGAGTTGAGGAGGAGTTTAAGAGAGCTGAAAGGAGATGAAGGGAATTGAATTGAGAGAAGGATACTGAATGGGAGAGAAAGTGTATTGGAGGTTGTAAAGAGGAAATTGTGAAATGTCCGCAACTGTAATATTTTTGTAACCATACCACCTTGGAACTATTCTACCTAAGTTACATTCTTGCTAAATGTTATTCAGTAAACTCAATGTTTATTTGTTACAAATGAGCCTCTGCCTTATATAGGCACATAAAATCACGCTACCAAAGATATTAAACTTGTAAGAGGAAGACAATTGGGACTCTAGTCTTTATACATATAGGGAAAGTGTATAAAGAATGGATGTTTGGCAGGTGCAATTGATGAGGGGCCTTCTAATTCATAAGATGTATAAAGTGACCTCAAAGCATAGAGAAGGTCACGCGTTACAGAGAGGCATAGAGAGGAAGTCACACAATGAATTCAGAAAGCCTTTGCAGAGTTAAGAGAGAAATTTGAGGTTATGGATCTTAGAAATAAGATACAGGGTTTAGTATAAAAAACAAATTGGACAAAAATAACAAAGAACAGCAAGAAATGACAAAAAAAATGTAAAGACAGAACAAAGAACTGGGCTGACTGTAAAAACAAGAAGTTAAGGTTGAAGAATGGAAATTAAGTATAAAAAGAAGTTAGAGACAAAGGGGACAATAAATGTGTAGATCAGGGGTAGGCAACCTAAGGCCCAGGGGCTGGATGCGCCCCCCCGAGGCCTTTGGACCGGCCCCAGGCCGGTCCTTCTGCCGCCACCGCCACCCACCATGATGATATTGATTATTGTTGTTATTATTTGTTCTTGGGGTTTTCTTGGCAAAATCTCCACAGGGTT
The DNA here is from genome assembly GCA_020142125.1 of Phrynosoma platyrhinos. Taxonomy (NCBI): domain Eukaryota; kingdom Metazoa; phylum Chordata; class Lepidosauria; order Squamata; family Phrynosomatidae; genus Phrynosoma; species Phrynosoma platyrhinos. The sequence goes on along the minus strand of CM034706.1, from coordinate 166,833,222 downwards.
TTGCCATGGCTTTTCTGGGGCTGAGAGAGTGTGCATGCATAATTTAAAAAATGTTTTATTTATTTATTTATTTATTTATGGTGCTTCGGCCCCCCAATTGTCTGAGGGACAGCAACCCGCCCCCCGGCTCAAAAAGGTTGCCTACCCCTGGTGTAGATGGTTAGGATTGTATGTAAATAATTGTATACATGAAACTAAATGGTAGGTGTGTATGGGACTTGGAATGTTTGTATGATATATGTTGTAAATTAATATAAGAATGAAATAACTAATAAAAACATATTAAAAAGAAAAAAGAAGAAAGAAAGCATTTGCAGAAGCAAAGGACTGCAGAGCACAATGTTGCACAAGGGGCATATCCAAGAGGCCTCAGTGGAAGCAACCACTGATGTTGCACATTCAGGTGCTACTCTGGTTTTGGGGGTTTCTGCCTGTCCTGCTTTCACCATTTTGTCTGTGCCTTATTAAACATTTCATTTTGTTCATCTTATGATATGCATCCGGCAGTTTGTTGTCCTGCTGTGTGTCACTGCCCTTTTGGCTCTGTGGTCATTGCATATTGTGGTTTGGCTGTTGTGTAACTCAAGTGTATGTTCATATGTATTGCCTGATGTTGCTATCCAGCATGGGGATTGTGTAGTGCTGAGATGGCATAGTCTGCATGCAGTTTTTTTTTATGCTATACTAAGAGCATATTGAATTAAGGCCTATCTATGTTGATTGCCCAAATTATCAACTGCTAGTCGAGCTAGCTAGATTTAAGATTCAACTTCCAGGCCAACTCTCCTTCTCATAGTAATTTCTTTTTAAGTCAGACTTCTACAAAGAGAATGACTATGCTCTGTAAAACACAGCACATGGCCACACTATGAGAAGAGTATTGCCAGTTGGGTAAGTGCATGGGCCATCTCTTTGAGAGGATCCCACAGCATAAGTCCTATGGTGGCAAGATGCAAAGGATAACAAAATTCTTGCATTTTAAATTCTCACACAGAGGAGTGGAATTTCAATAGGAGGAGCTGTGCTTCTTCTAGCACACCTGCAAAATCTCCATCCTCTGCATATCTATTAAAGCTGCTTGAATCCTGTCCTTCTTTGTATCTAGGCACCCCAAGGGTTCTCTTAGAGGGAAGCTGAAAGATTAAAGACTTGGATCTGGATTGGTTTAAAGTGCCTCATTATTTTTAGAAGGGGGGATATGCATACTCTTGCAAATGAACATGTGTGAGCACACACAGACATGCACACACATTAATAACCTGCTTCATTAAAAAAAAAAAAATCTCACGAATGACAGCATGAATCCAAATGCTGGATGAAAAACCTGAGCAGATTTCAAAAGCATTTGAAAAATCCTAGATCCCAGCTTGAAGATTAAATTACCCTTTCCGTCACCAAGAGCATAGCATTTCTCCATTCCTTTCCTAGGAAGGTTAATTTTAGATACAACAAGGGAAAAAAAATTCTCTCAAATTGTTGGAAGAACATATGGAATGTATAGGGAAAACTATACCTGTAACCCCATAATTGGTTTGCCTTAGGTTACCATAAATTGGAAACGACTTGAAGGCACACAACATTTCTCTCTGCATTATGCCTGAGAACCAAGGGTTCATTCACATGTTTTTGTACTGAGGAGATTTAGATCTCCTTGGGAAGGTGAAACTGAATCAAAGTTCCTACAACGTTTACCCTGATCTAATCTCTTCATGGCATTTTACCCTTATTGCATTCACACTGCCATTGTATAGATTTAGAATGCATCCTCCATTTTTAACGTGTTTGATCATTCTCATTTTTTAAAAAAAATATATCATTCAAGTGATGTGCATTTTTGTCATTCTGCTTCCGCTTTCACTGTTAGTGATGTCATCCTGCTTCCTGCCTTCTCTTGATGGTTACTATTGCATCCTCTGTCCAATGGTTACTATTGCATTCTCCGTCCAATGGGACAGAGGAGAGTCACCCTATCTCAGTCTCAGAAGATGGCCATGGTAAACTCCTCTGAAGAATCCTTGCTAAGAAAACCCTGTGATAGGTTTGCCTTTGGGGGAGTCACTCCCTCTCAGCCTCAGCAGATGGCCATAGCAAACCCCTCTGAAGAATCCTTGCTAAGAAAACCCTGTGATAGGTTTGCCTTTGGCGGAGTCACTCCCTCTCAGCCTCAGCAGATGGCCATAGCAAACCCCTCTGAAGAATCTTTTCCAAGAAAACCCCATGATAGATTTGCCTTGAAGGGAGTCACACTACTTCAGCCTCAGTGGATGACCATGGCAAACCCCTTCTGAAGAAATGTTGCCAAGAAAGCCTCATGATAGGTTCACCTGGGTGGTGGTGGTGTCACACTATCTCAGCCTCAGAGGATGGCCATGGCAAACCCAGGTAGGAGGGCAACAGTCAGATGGGATGCGTATATTCCACCCCTGCTTACTAAACTCCTCCCTTCCTATTTGGGAATGATCATTGCAGGGCACTGTGAATGGATTCGATAGCACATTCACATTGGCAACAATGTGGATCTTTCAAAAGGACGCAGGGGAAAAAATGGTATTGAATATACTGGGTTAAATGGGTTTTTGGGTAGCCCCCCTGGAAAGTGCACCAACTGCAGTCGTGGAGAGCACCAAGGAAACACCCTGGTTTCCACACCATGTTATTTCATAGTGTGAATGCCCCTAAGAAAGCTGTTCAGTTGCTGTTCATCCTCTGTATCTGGGCCATGAAACTTCAGCCTTTTTTTTTTGCCCATTGATGTTGAAGAAAACAAACAGAGGCAAGGACCATTGTAGTTATTCCATGGATAAAACTCTTTCACTCAATGGAAGTGAATGATTTCCAAAGCTTGGGAAAGTTACTTTTTTTGGACTACAACTCAACATGGCAAGTGGTCATACTGGATGGGGGAGTTTGAGGGGGTTTTAGTAAAAAAAGGAAAGTGTCCCAGTGTCGATAATACTTACCCCCTGCCACCCATTGCAGCCTTCTTGACACCCTCACAACCTGTCCTAGAGAACCCTTTGGATCAGGTTTTCAAGTAGTGTAGAGCAGTGTTTCTCAGGCTCTTTGAGGTGGGTTAAGTTTTTCTCTCTTGTGTGCCATGGACTTGCAATATTGGCTACAGTTGGTTCTTTCCTGGAATGGGGGCAGGGTGATCAGATTTCCTTCCCAGAAAGGAGGACAAAGCACCATAAAATGTAGGACATTCAAGAAAAATGTAGGGCATTACAAAATAAAGGCTAAAAACACTCATAGAAATATAAATTCATGGAGGATATTTGGGAATTCCTCCTGGACAGAAGGTTGAAATGCAAGCTACATTTGGGGAAAGCAGGACATCTGGCCACCCTGACTCAGGGACCAATGGCTCAGGGACCAAAACCAGTCTGGGGGCCACCAATTTGAGTAGCACTGGTATAGAGGACTACAAGAAAATTGAAGAAAGTCCTTTTGTGGTAGTAGAAACCTGCTAGTGCAGCACTGGACTGAGTTCCTTGTGATGGTTCTTAACCACAGCACAGTTGGTGCTTTTTTTTTTAAAATGAAACTTTATTATTAAAATCAAAGATAGATACACACCAAGACTAAAAAGAGGACAAAAATTAAAAATCCAATGATCACTTATACCTACAGACATTAATAGACACATGTTAACATACACACAATATGTAGAGAGATCTTGTTCAAGAAGTTGGCAGCATGAGCTTTGGCAGACTTCAGGCTCATTCCTCTGACGCAACTTCTTTATTTCAGTCTCAAAGATGCTACAAGATCTCTCTACATACTGATTCTACAGACTAACATGGCTATGTCTTTGAATACACACAATAAACATACTAACAGTAAACATCATAAAAGGCTTCCAGTTTTCTTCTCAGTCATTAACTTAACCGTCAACATTTCTTTTTATCATTTAAGACTAAGCAAATAGATAAAACGTACCTTTACTTTTCTAATCCACAAACTGACAGCACAGTTTCTTCCTGACTTTAAAATTTATGTGACAGATAGGCATCCCAGCAAACTGATATCTGGTGTAGCTGTCAATCTTGGTCTCTATCCCATTCTCCAGGCATCCAACCTACACATGTACGTGGATCAATTGATCAATTTATTGTTTACCATTGTCACTCAGCCTTGAAAAAAACCTTTAAAAGAAATTTAAAACTGTTCTGGGGACATGGGGAGGAAGTGTTATATGGCAACTCCGTTTCATGCAATGAGTGTTCTGCATAAGTAGATGTTCACTACTTCAGTTCAAGCTCATCAAAACCATGTTTTTAAAAAGGAAATTGGAAAATTTCTTTGTTGATGAAAAAAGCAGGGGAAATGTATGAGTTTACAAAGTAATGCTGTTCTTTCTATTGCTCTCAAACTGATGCATCTCTCTATACCCTAATAGTAAATGTTCTGGATGTTGGATTGAATAATTCAATTTGAATTTTCAGATGAAAGCAAGCCATTGTTAATCACACACACAGTGTGAAGCATAGCACACGCCCTTATGTCACATGCTGGCATAGATAATTATTTATTTCACTCACTGCTCCTCCTGAGCTGATTTTTAAGTTACAGATGTAATGTACTAGGTATTTTTAGTTGGTTCGTGACTGCATTTTCCCACGCATTTTCTTTCTAAAAACTATGAATTTCAAGTAAAGCTTCATACACCCACCAGGGGGCAGCATCAGACAAATATTCTAGTACAGAGGTAGCCTTTTCAGGAGTGAAAAAACAGCATAAGAGATTTATGTTTGCAAAATTTGGGCTGAAGGCTGGACCATTGAAAATGAATAAGGATCTTTTAAAAGATCTCTTTCATCTAATGCTAACTGAAAATGAACTATCTACTTTGGACACAATCCAACTATGTAATTGGGAGATTTTTGTTGTTGTTGTTGTTGTTGTTGTTGTTGTGTTCCTCCAAGACGTTTCCGACTTATGGTAACCCTAAGGCAAACTTATCAAGGAGTTTGTTTGGGTTTTTTTTTTTGGTAAAATTTGTTCATGATTTGCCATTGCCTTCTCCTGAGGCTGAGAGCATGTGACTAGCCCAAGGTCCCCCACTGGGTTTCATGGCCTAGCAGGAAATTGAACCCTGGTCTCCAGAGTTGTAGTTCAACACTCAAACAACTATTCCACACTGGCTCTATATTTTTGTTAACCCTAACCCTCAGTGGTAATTAAACACATGTCCTCCTCACTTAATCCTCACAGCAACCTCATAAAATAGGTCAATCTGGGGTCCTTTCACACTGCACAGTTATAGCAATATGAGTCCTCTTTATAATAATATAATAATAATAAAATTTTATTTATAGCCTGCCCCTCTGCACGGCAATCGGGGCGGGTTACAGCATTTAAAACAGTCAAAGTTAAAACATTCCCTCATCCCACACCCCAACCCTCCCATCCCCTTAAAACAAAATTAAACCAAGAGAAAGTTAAAAACAACAATACCATAAAATGATAAAACAGTGGAACAAGGAGTCACTAATAATAAAACAAAAGAAAGACTCATCTCCCATCTAGCAGTACTTATTCTGGGAAGGCCTGTCAGACGAGATCCATCTTTACTGCCTTTTTAAAGGCAGCAAGAGTAGTAATAAGATGGATCTCGTCCGGCAGGCCATTCCATAGTCTGGGAGCGGTCGCAGAAAAGGCCCTCTGGGAGGTCTGCGCCAGCCTAGTTTTTATTGGCTGTAGCAGGTTCCTCCCAGAGGACTGGAGAGTGCGGGGGGATCATACGGGGAGAGGCGGTCCCTAATATAAGATGGACCCAAGCCATGTAGGGCTTTAAAGGTTAAAACCAACACCTTGTACTGTGCCCGGAAACTAATTGGCAGACAGTGGAGGGATCTGAGCACAAGTGTTATATGCTCCTTTAACTGCCATGGTTCTTTTCTATGGAATCATGGAATTTGCAATTTAGAAAAGGACATTTGGAATTTTTAGCCAGGGAGCTCTAGTGCCTCACCAAACTACACATTCAAGGATTCCATAGCTATGGCAGTTAAAGTGTAATCATTGTGTTATAGTTATGTAGCATGAAAGAGCACTGAGAATGAGTACCGGTAGCTCAAAATCACAAAATGAATTTCATGGCTTATGAGGGAATTGATTGTGGATCTCTTGAGCCCCAGACCAACACTTTAACCATTAGGACATACTGGCTTCTCAAAGACCTTAAGCATACTCTTGCTTACAGCCACATATTTTAGCACAGTCTGAAAAGGGATCTTGTAGCTGAAAGCAAGAAGATTGTAGCATGAGCTTCATAGACTTGAGCCACAGCTTATACTACCAGCTTCTTTCTTTCAGTTAATCTCAAAGGTGCTATAAGATCTCTTTGCATAATGATTTGCTAGATTAATGCAGCTATGCCTTTGAATATTTTAGCACAGAATTATACAGGGACTGGGCTTCTGTACATCCTCCTGTGCACACCTAATTGGGTGGTGTGTCCTTTGTAAAGGCAGCAGTGCTCTCCTAGTCAAAGGAAGGACATACAAGATCACATAGAAAGGAAACATGCCTGTGAAAGGCATGGCAAAAAGTGAGAAAAGGAGATATAGCCAATACCTCTCTCTGGATTATCACATATGGAATCCTGGTATAAAGCAGAACCAGCATGGTGTAGTGGTTTCAATGTTGGACTATGATTGTGGAGACCAGGATTTGAATCCCCGCTTGGCCATGGAAACCCACTGGTTGACCATGGCCAGGTCACATTTTCTTAGCCTCAGAAGAGAGAAAAGGCAAGCTCCCTCTAAACAAACCTTGCCAAGAAAACCCTATGATAGTTTCATCTTAGAGTTGCTATAGGTTGGAAATGACTTGAAGGTAACCAACAACAACAGCAACAACAAGGCAGAGCAGCAGACAGCGATTAATAACAGATGAGCTTGTGGTGGATCTGCAGGTTGTTGGGACTGAGGCCAACCCAAAACGTAGCAAGAAAATAAATCTGTTCTACCAACTTTACGTAAGTCAGAGTGAATAGTCTCTTGTTATTAACCAAGTTATTTTAATGTTGAAAGCAGGAAATTCCAAGCATCTTTTCACCATTCCTGTCAGGAAAAATAGAATAAACAAACCAACAAACAAAAAACCCAAATGACTAAGAACTAATAACATTCATAATCTTCTGATTCTCTCTCTCTCTGGTAATGAGAAGGTTGGTCTTTAATCAAGCATTATACTCATGCCTGACATGTTGTAGTAAATACAGGTACCCAAGGAGTTAGGCATCCATTCTGTTAAATCTTAAGAGGAATGTGACCCAGGTATTATGAGCTATTTATTTCTATCCCTGACCCCAGCTTTAATTCCATTGGATAGTGATTTGGAAAATAAACACATTTACTATGAGTTTACTTCAAGAAAATGATTAAAAAGGGAGGGCAAAAGCCATATGAGGTGTGCCATATAGATCCCTCTTGGTTTCCCAGCAATTCTCCTCGGACACGTTTCCATGGAAATGATTTATCATGCCTTCAGAGAGTGCAGAGTATGGATCTGTAGAACTACAATATGTTCTCAGCCTATTTAAGACAGAGCTGCTAACAACAAAACTGGGAACTTCTTTGATTGAAGCTGACCTTCATTCAAGTGAAAGGATCTAGAAAAAAATGGCACGGGGTAGGAGAGAGTTAAAGAAGCAAATTTTGTTAATTAGATTTGTTCAAGCGGGAAAGTTCAACATTAAAACCTATTTAATGCTCCTCATTAAAACCTATTTAAACTACAACTGTGCTGCAAGGCCAACAGTCTTTTCTTCATCTTCCACAGTGGGGATGGAGTGGAATAAATGGAACATGCAACAAAATATTGCAAGCAAAGTTCTCTTATTCAACCATGCCCTCTTCCTGCATTCTCCATTCCACTCCTCTTCTCTGTTTGCCTTTCACTCAGTCACAACAACTAATATTTCATGTCAAAAAACCCTGTTGTCAGTCCCAAGGAAAATAAAACCTTTAAACAGAGGAATTACCTAAGTGGTGGCGGTGATGATGATGATGATGATTCATTTATATTACACCCTTTCCCTAACAGTGGGGCCCAAGCCAGCTTACAAAAGTTAAAACAAAATTAAAATCAGTTACAAAAATTGAAGTTTTTTTTTTAAAAAAAATCTAAAATATAATTAAATAATTAAAAAGTTCCCACTTGCCAACAAAATGACCGCAAGGAAGGAACCATCTTGACTTCCCTAGGAAAGGAGTTCCAAAATCTAGGAACAGTTATCAAGAAGGCCTTTTTCCACATTCCCACCAAGTGTGCTTGTGAAACTGGTAGAACTGAGAGAAATGCCTTCTATAAACATCCCTGAATTTTTGGGCAGGCTTAGATGGGAAGATATGATTCTTCAGACAGCCAGACTCGAGTTGTATTTTGTAGAACTCAAGATATATAGAACTGTATGGGTCATATCACTTTAAATTGTACCCCATAATGAACATGGAAACAGTGGAATATTTGCATTGGGGTTGTATCCTGCCCTGTCTGATCTTGGAAGCTAAGCAGGATTAGCTCTGATTAGCATGTGAATGGGATGCTACCAATGAATACCAGATGCTGTAGGATATATTTCAGAGAAAGGAACGTGTCAAACTACCTCTGAGTGTTCCTTGCCTAAGAAAACCCTAAAAATTAATGGGGCTGCAACTTAGAAGGACACCATGGTTAATGGTATCAAAAGCCACTGAGAAGTCTAGCAGAACCAACGGGAACACACTCTCCTTGTTCAGTTTCCTACAAATGTCATCCACCAAGCTGACCAAAGTTGTCTTCATCCCACAACCAGGCCTGAAAACAGATGGGAATGGATCTAAATAATCCATCTCATCCCAAAACCCTTGGGGTTGAGATGCTATCATATGTTCTATTACATTGCCTGAAAATGGAATCTTGGAGGCTGGCTTGTAGTTATCCAGTATGGTAGGCTATACAGAAGGCTTTTTCAGAAGAGGTCTTACCATCTCCATCTTCAGGCATGTTGGGACCCTTCCTTATCGTAAAGAAGCATCAATCACTTCCATTTCCCACTCAGCCAGCCTTCTTCTGGTCTGTTTAGTTAGCCAGGAAAAGCAAGGGTCTAGCACACATGAGTTGGCTCTCACCTCTCCAAGGATCTTGTCCGCATTCTTAGGCTTCACAACTGAAAAGTATCCATCAACATTGGAAAAGCAGGGGCCAAAGTTACCTCTGCGAGAACTGTATCAACTCTGGAATCTATGTCAGAGTGACTCTGAGCAATTTTATCTGTGAAATGGTAGACACATTCTCCGCAGTTGGAGGTACAGTGGGTTATATTTTCCTTTTGGCAAGATTGTAACAGATCTCTGAGCACTAAAAATATATCTGCTGAATTGTACTGAGTGGATGCAATAGTGTTAGCCAGAAAAACCCTTTTGCTACCCTTATTGCCCCACTGTAGGGCTTCAGATAGATTTTATCCTGTTTCCATTGAAACTCACTTTGCGTTTTCTGCCATTGTTCCTCTAGTCTTGGTTGGTCTGGTCTCTGTCTCATCCATTTCATTGTTGCCAGCTCTTTAGAAAACTAGGGGCTCATTGCCACTTATATTTAAATCAATTTACAAATTGCCTTGGCACCAGGTTGTGGATTTGATTCAGGCCGATGCATGGTTCCCACTATGGAAGCAAATTGTTTCCTTATTCCATTTCGTTCCCACTAGTGCACCCCAGTTGGACCCAGGAGAGCTTTGACTGGGAGAGCTGGGGGGGGGAAGGTTTGCTGGGCTCCAAGGGGCCCCCTTTCACTCCGGAGATAGAGAAAAAGACCCCCCTCTCCTAGGTGCACCTGCCCTTCCTGGATGGAGCCCTGGGAGAAGGGTGATCACAGACCCTCCTCCATTTCTTGGAGGATATGTCCTCCATTCCAGCCTCCTGTCCAGGAGGAATCCCCAAAGATCCTCCCTTGGAAGCTACTGATTTTTCAGGGCCTGGTCATCCTTGCCATTGAGGACACCTGGGGTGCCCCTGAGCCTGGGAGGCTGCATAGAGCTGGGTTTGTGTGTCCATAAAAGAGGTGCTCCCAGAATAAGCTGCTCCGAGGTAAAAGAGCTTCAAGGGACTGGACCTTTTCCAAGGGGACCTCAGGTGTCCTCATTGAAAAGGAGGACCAGGCCCTGAAAAAGGGAGGACATCCCAGAAAAAAGGCAAATCAAAGCTCGAAAGTTGTCACACTCTCCTGAGTCCTCTTGTAGGGCAAAGAAAGGGGCCCCTGGTGCCTCCTCCACCCTCCTGGCTCCAGGGACCGAAGAGATCCCTGGAGGAGCGGGCAAAGCCAATCTGTTGAGTAGCTCTGACAACTCTGAGGTGGCCGCTGGGCTTAGAAAGGTCCCGTGCCTTGCTCTCTCCCTCTGGGACATATGTCCAATGACCACAGCAATCCCAAAACTGGATCTGGGATCCCTGAAAGTGGGGTCATGCTCTGCGAGACCAAGGTCAGCTTCAGGGAGCTGGACTTTGGTGAGACCTCTCCTCCAGTGCGATGCAAATCCGTCATTCAAACTTGTTCAGCACTCTTCCAATGTGATTTTTTTAAAAGAACCACCAAAAAAACTAGTGTCTGAAAAGAGTGATTTTTTTTTTTTTGCATTTGCCTTGCTTCAAAGTGACTCTGACCCAATCTGGCTCTGAAACCATTTAAAATGTGAATGGGGCACATATAAAGCGATCAGCAAATCATTTTAAATCATAGTGGGAATGAGCCCTACAAGGCTGGTTTAGCTCCACAGTTGCAGCTGCAGGGTTCTCAGGAAAGGCCATGAAGGAATGATTGCATGACTGGGCAGGGCTTAGCCCTGCTAATGTAATTCACCATGAAGGCAAGTGAGAATTTATTCGCTTGCATATGCAGCACTCTATATACTTGATGACTCCAGATCTCTCATTTTTGCAGTTCTCCTTACTAGTGACATGACCTGAAGGGCTTTTTGCTACACAGAAAAACGCACACACACACACACACACACACACCACTAGTGCTTATTAAAGGCTTTTTATACCCTAGCTATTTGTCTTGACTCACCCCTGACCTTTTCTTAAAAATAATCTGCCAGCAGAGATTCCATTTGACTACCCATGTATTGAGATGTGAGGAATGTGTACTCCAAATATTCTCATGTGGGCAGTGATTTTGACAGGCTGCTGTGCTTTGTGGCCCTGGCAATAGCATATATTCTGCATTCTTACTCATTTAGCATAGTTCTGTTGTCTGTGTTTATTTCCCAAGCAGCCAATGTATCACCATCGCCATTCCTTCCTCTTCATTGGAAAGTTTTGCAGGATTTCACTGAAAGAAAATAGCTTGATTGGGTTTTTTAATCTGCATTACATGGTTTGGAAAGGACAGTGGAGGGAGAGACATAACTGCAGGCAATAGATGATGAAAAGAAAGGCTAATCTTCAGTTGTAATATTAAATATTTACATGAAAGGTATTAATATTAATATTTCTGATTTCATCCCACTGCCATTGGGCTTAGTGCTTTTCAGAGATGATACTCTATGCTGCATTTATTCTTGGTCATGAAAAATGTACACTCAGAGTGAATAAAAGGAATTACCCGTAAAAGTTTAATAATCAGACTAACTAAATGCAAGCACTTCTAAATACAAATCCTATGTTTATGTTCTGCTCACAATGGTACAATCTAATCACTTTTACAGATGTGAAAAAGTGACAAAGGGAACTACAGGTCACTTTACAGCTAGCTAGCAAGGTAATTGGTTGCAGCTGGGATTCAGAATATCTGAACAGTGTACAAGGTCAGTATGTGCCAGAGAGCATGTAGGTCTTATGTGAATATGCAGTGTCATCATGTTTGGGGGACAACAACTCGAGTGACATAGGAAGATGTCACAGAAAGAGGCTGGGCATGGAGGCTGCATGGCAAGTGTCTATAAAAAAACCGAGACCTCAGTGTGGGGGTGTGGGTTGTAGTTGGTCAGTGGTGAGTGTATATAGGGTTGATAAGATTTATTTTTCTGTACATACAACCACTAAAGAATAAAAGTGCCTCTTTGGAGTTAAACCTGGCTTCATTCTGTTTCATCAGGATTAGGGAGTAAGCATTCCTGAGCAGCCAGACAGCTCAGAGGTGTTTTTTTCTCTCCAAAGAGAAGAAAGCTTCAGAGAAACTTGTCTGCATGCTCAATTGCTTGACAAGGGTTATGGGCCCAGGCTGATTCATCTTCTCTGAGGAATTCATCAGGTTGTGAATGAGTGGCACTAATTCTGTTGCTGTGAATTTGTTCCTCTCTACACTGTCGGTGCCAGAAGGCAAAAGTGCTAAGATTTTTGGACAATGGTCTGTGTCTTATCACAATAGACAGTGAAAGCTGGGAAACTGCCAGGACTCTTAAGTTCTAATTAATGATGGAGGCAGCTAAATTTCCCAAGCTAGGTGAAAGCAATTATAATTCATGGAGTGCCTACACTGAATCTTTGCTAATTAGAAAGGGACTGTGGGACGTAGTTCAAAGAGGAGCTACAGCAGATACTCTGAAAAATGACAGAAAAGCGAAAGCAACTATTTTGTTGACAATCACACCAAGTCAAATTAATTATGTCTGAGAGAAAACCTCAAAGGCTGTGTGGGATGCTCTTAAGGGCATACAACAGTCAAGTATGGCATTGTCACACATGATCTGGTGTAGAAGACTGTATGCCTGTAAGATGCAGCAGGGACAATTTCCAGAAAGGCATCTGAAAATAATGCAAGATTTATTTAATCAAGTTCAGATGAGGGGTGTTGAGATCCAAAGAGACCAAAAAGTGTACATCTTGCTGGGGAGTCTCTCAAAGGACTATGAACATATTTTTTTGGTTTCCAGGGAGTTCCTAAAGAGCAGATTACAGTGGAGTTGATAGCTGCTAATCGTGTGTGGAATTCTGCTGTAAAGAAAACCCCATTTCATATGCTATATGGCAGACCACCTAACATGAAATACCTGAGAGTGTATGGGCAGTATGCAAATGTGTATGTACCTGCCAGCTTCAGAAAAAAGGG
>CM034706.1:166798053-166810270 GCA_020142125.1 Phrynosoma platyrhinos | reverse complement strand
GGCTCATATTTGGTCTTCACCCCCATACAAATCCTATTCAGCATCTGTTAGGGAGAATACTTTGAAAATACCCATAGGTGGTATCTCACACCTGTAACACTGTCTAAAATAGTTAAAATGCTCTTTCCTTTTTGCTGGAGGAGTTGTAAATCTAGACTCTTACATGGATTGAATGTCCTAAAGTGAGAAAATTCTGGGATGCAGTTCTCTGTCAAATTTCATGTACCAGTGTTCAAACTGTAAATTTCTGTCCAATTTTGCTTTTGCTTTCTGTTTTTGTTAAAAGTACGGTGATTCTAATTTTTCTTATTATTGCTACCAGATTAGAAGTAGCCAAATGTTGGAAGTTAGGTGGCCTCTCCATTGAGAACTGGTAGTCTACAATTTGGGATATGTGGTTGATGGAGAAACTGTCTGCTGCAACAAGGTTTTGCATTGGCCACAAAAGGACTGACACATTTCAAAAAGACTGGATGATCTTTATTGACTATGTTAATCATCACTCCCACCGGATCCAACCTCCTACTTCACAGATGGATCTTTGGACAGACACTCTATACTTTAACAAGCCAGACTCTCTGGCTCTTACTGAGAACTAATTTTTTGATTCTGCTGCAGAATAACTACTCATAATAGATACATACCTTGGCCCTTGTAGTTAATTGTTGTTGTTGTTGTTCTACAGACTTTGTGTTTTATTGTAAAAAAATCACTAAAATTTAATTAGAAAAAAACTCATTCATTCTATTTACTCACTATATGTTTTAAAAGTAGCCCATTCATGTTACTCATTATTAGAGATGTGAAGAATACTTGCTTTCTATAATGAGTCTTTGTTGTGAAAATTGACCCCTACAACTTGGTTTGTGGGGTGGGAGGAACCTTGTTTTTTGTGCCAAACCAATATATCTTTTTGCCCAGAATTTTGCACTGTGTTCTGAGCATAACGATGCAGATCCTGCATTGTCAAATGTGATTACATTGAGGGGATTCTGTCACCATACTTATGTCTGATGATGCCACCTGGCAAAACCCCATGTTTTCAGCCTGGCCATGCCCCAACCAAAGGTTTCTGAGGCAGTATAGATCAGGGTGTTGGGAAATAACATCTGCAGCACTTCTGGCCAGGGAGATAGATTGAAAATAGGCATCTGGAGACATCCCTTGCATCTGGCTGTGCTTCAACTGCTTGTCTCAAAGCAACCCATGACTGGGAGAGCACTGCAGACATCATTTCCTAGGTCTAAACTGCACTGCGGAAATAATGCAGTTTGACACCATTTTAAATATCTTGGCCCCTTCCTATGGAATCCTGGGATTTTCAGTTTGTTGTAGCACTAGAGCTCTGACAAAGAAGGCTAAATATCTCACAGAATCCCAAAATTCCATAGCATTGAGCCATAGCAGTTAAAGCAACATCAAACTGCATTATTTTTTCTGTGCGGATTAAACTCCAGTAACCTGATCTGCAGTACCTTGGAAATTCTTTGGCTAGGAAATTGCCAGGCTGAAAAGGTGGGTTGTGGGTGCAGGTAACTTGTGACTCAGTACTTTCAGGCTTTGCCAGAGATTTACTTCTTCAGTGTGCTTAATGGCTGAACTATACAAATACTGTGGGAGATACAATATTCAAATACATAAGCCATGTTGGTTTGTGTTGCTCATCACCTCCTTTTCTCTCTCAGTTCTCAAAAATCTGTTTGTGTACATACATTGTGCATAAGGGCTGTAACTGTAACTTTGAGTTTACTTCTGTGAGCCTCGCCAAAGAACCCTGTTGTGGCCTTATTAAATGATAGAGGAGGAATATCACATGGTTCAAGTGCTAGTTTGTTCTTTTCATTGAAAAACAGGTAGATTTAAAAAAAATGCTATTAAGCCTTTAGTATTCAAAACATGGCTTTAAAAAGTATTTATTATTTACTTTTGAGAAATGACAATTAGCTGCTGTTGAAAACAAGGAAGTACAACTAGTTGATTTTACAAAGTAAAAAGTAGCTTTCCAGTCTTTGTCTGGGAAAGTATCTTGGGGCCATAGGATGTTTCTGGACTTTGGCTGCTCAAAGGAAATGTCCCTCCGAGCTACTGAGGAAGCTTCCATGGCCCTTGCCTCTCATGACCCAGGGGTTGTGGCAGTCAAAGAGATTTTAAGTGCATTTGCCTGACATAGCTACATATCATGTAGCATTTCTGGTCATCGAGAGGATTATAAACACTTTCAGCTGATGACTTTCAGAATCCCCTTTCAGACCTAAGTCAGAAGTTATCTTTTCTCACTGCAGCATTGCTGCTGATCAAGGTCTATGATGATGGATTTTAGCTTCTGTAATGCCACGGTGGCTCAGCGGTTAAGATTGGCAGGTTGGCAGTTTGAGGTCCAAGTGCTGTGTGACAGTGAGTTCCTGTCACTAGTCCCAGCTTCTGCCAACTTAGCAGTTCGAAAGCATGTAAAAGTGCAAGTAGATAAATAGGTACCACTTTGGTGTGAAGGTAATAGTGTTCTGTGCAGTCATGCTGGCCACATGACCATAGTCATCTTTGACAATGCTGGCTCTTCGCCCTAATAACGAAGATAAGCACTGGCCCCTACAGTTGGACAGAACTTGACAAACTTGTCAAAGGGAAAACCTTTTTAGTATCCAGAGTAAATACTAATTTTACTCACTTGTCATTTGTATTTGGGCCTTCATACTAGATTGAATGTTTTAGATGCATATTTTACAAATGGCAGCATGATCACATGTTTGATTCTGTATAACACTTAGGGAACTATTTCTTGTTTGTTGTTGATGTGTACCTTCAAGTCACTTCTGACTTATGACAACTGTGAGCCTATCACAGGGTTTTTTAGGACTGAGTCTGTGTGACTTGCCCAAGATTACTCAATGGGTTTCCATGGCTGAGTAGAGAATTGAATCCCAATCTCCAGAGTCCTAGTCCTACACTGAAATCACTACATCATGCTGGCTCGAGCTCTGTTTAGAAGTATCCAATAAATACACAAAGCCTCAAAGTAGTGTCCAAATTAAGATGCCAAGATGGCCAAAAGGTCAGGTCTATCCTTTCTGCTTCAAAGATCTCTTGCAATGCAGTTCTAACACTCAGGACTAGAACCCTTTTTTCAATCTAGATTGGCATGGGAAACATGCAGCTTTCCATGCAACCTTTATGGCCCCTGCCATCACAACCACCACACCACCTGTTTGCTGCTGATACTGCCAAAAGAAAAGCCTTCCTGAAGCTCACAGTAACATTTCCCTCACCATCCTTTCCAGAAGTGATGGAGGCATTCAGTAATATGGAAGGATGCACTCCATTGCATGGACAGACAGTCTGGCACTGCCTACACAATAGTGAGATGACTGGAATTGTCCTAGAATTCTGAAGACAGAGGCATTAGCTCCAGGACCTTTAGTGGCAGCAGTGCAGCTCACAGTTCCCTACCACAGTCTAGGGCAGGGGTAGGCAACCTTTCCCCTTTAAGGGCCGAAGGACTTCAGCTCTCAGAATCCCAGGAGCTATTGGCCAACATGGGACTATTGGCCAACATGGCTGAGGCTTCTGGGAGCTGAAGTCCCTCGGCCCTTAAAGGGGAAAGGTTGCCTACCCCTGGTCTAGGGGTTACCATGAACAATATAAGCAGGCAGGATCAAGCAGCCATCTTCCCTCCTAATGTTTGATTCCAATTCCTTCCTGACACAAGGTCATTACGTTATGATTTTTAAAAACAACAACCAATTTCTGTGCAAAGCTTTATCTGAGTTGTTTTGTTGATCCTTTCAGTTTCTCCTTTCAGTACTTTTGTGTCTGTTTTTTATTCCCCTCTTTGTTCAGCCTCAAAGAAATTCGACTACCTTTTTAATCTAATGGTTTATCTATATAGGTCTCCAAATAGCTCCAGGCAATATTCTTTGCAGAGAACTAAAGAGGTGGGGTGGGGAGAAAGCAGCACAACGATATTGTAATATAAAGGATTTAGAAACGGTTGATAGGGCTGTTGCGGGGAAGGACAATGCTCTCACCTCTCTTTGAACTTAAAAGATGCTACTTACGCACAGACAGTCTCCTAGGTTGTTAGTCTAAACTCTAGCTAATAGGTCCTTTTTTGAAATAGTCCACTGCCGGATACACTGGATTGGGAAATTTCTTTGCCAGCCACTATATATTTAAATTGCCCATCATTATCCTCCCAACCATTCTGCAGTGACTGTGCATTTTATACACCCACGAAAAAGATGCAATTCAGATTGTCTGTTGTTCATAAAATAGCTGACAGCCATGTCACCCGCTGATAAAGAGATTTTTTTAAAAAAATATCAGAGTAATTTCCTTCCACCTTTGCTCCCACTCCCACCTCACATGTGGACTCCTTGTGTTTGTTACATCAAATGAAAGATTATAATTTTTTTTTCTAATTCAGTAGCTTTGTAGCAGGGCAGAACACAATATGATATAATACATTACTGAGTAGGTATCTCAGCAAAATCTTGAATGAGCATGTTTTCATATAAAAAAATACAGGTGGCTCTTAACTTGGCATATGTCTTAGATTCATATAATATTCTGTATCACAATGTTGTTATAGCATGATTCTCTGTCTCTCATAGTACCACAACTGGGGTAAGCCTCTGAAGTGGAATACTGGTAGGGATTCAGGACAGTCAGAAGGCAGCCCTTTGAACAACATGTAGGAGCTTATTGCATTACCTTTTAAAGCAGAAAAAGCCTCCCAGGATGCAGCCAGGATGCTGGATGGAGGTGGGAATTATTGCACAGTAAGACACCATTTTCTAAAAAGTGCCAGCTGAGCCTGGCTATGACCTGGGCTGCAGTCGCCTAGCGATTCAGTGGCGACTTACTATGCGATAATTCCCGCCCCCATCCATTGTCCTGGCTGCATCCCGAGAGGGTTTTTCAGCTTTAAAAGGTAATGTGATAAGCTCCAAAGTGTGAAATCCTCTTCCATAAGATGTGATGATGGCTTTACAGGAAGATTAGACACATTTCTGGAGGATCAGGTTATCAGTGTGACTGTTTGCCATGACAGCTATCTGTTTCCAGAGCTGAGGCAGAAATGCCAAATTCTGGGGAAAACAATGGCAAGGGATAGCTGTTATTAACATTTCTACCTAGTGGTCCTGTGTAAGATTTCATTGGATGGGACTAGGGTTGCTAGGTTAGGATTATCCTGGGCCCAATGATAATATCACAGGGGCAACCCCTGATGATGTCATTAAGCACAATAAATTAAGCACCAGCCACAGTTTCAGAGAATATGCCATTCAGATAAAAAAAATACCAAGTCTAGCAAATGAGGAAAATATGCAAATACTTTTCAAGACTGCACATGCCTTGAGATTTCTCACCCTTGCTCTGATATCTAGAGAAGAGGATCCAGGCCCTGAGGTCTAGAAACTCTAGCCCATGCATTGTTTAAGCTCCTTTGCTATTGTGCTCTTTCTTCTCTGCACAGTTGTAGTCTTTCAATTGTCCTCTGCTTCTCTACCACTTATTAGATGGCAATAAGTGAATAAGGACTTCAGGGCTCACATGGATCCAGAAGCAGTGATTCTTAAACTTTAGTTCTCCAGGTGTTTTGGACTTCAAATCTTAAGAGCCACAACCCCCTTGACCAACAGTCAGGAATTCTGGGAGCTGAAGTTCAAAACACTTGGAGGGCCAAAGTTTGGGAATCACTGATCCAGAGTCATCCCCACTCCCTGGTGAATAAAGACTGTTGGTACAAGATAAATGTTTGGTTTGATCACCAGGGTTCTTCTTATGATCTCATTTTTAAAACAGATTTAATAAGAACTAAGGGGCTATGCAGACGGGCTGTTCTGGGCCACCCTTGCTAACCGTGGATCTAGGCCGCGACAACTGTGCACTGCAGTCCTGATCCTCCCTTTTGCTGCCCCTGAAAAAGTGGCAAAAAGCCGCTCCTTTCAGGGGCGGCAAAAGGGCACCCTAAGAGCTGGTGTGTGGCTCTTTAGCTCTCTTTCTAGGGCAGCACATAAAAGCACTGTGTCGGGAGGATGTCCTGACACTGCGCGCTGTGCGTAACAGTACGCTGTGTCAGGACATCATTGGGCTGGGGTTGGGGCAGCCAGTGTGCGGCTGCCCCTCCCCATCTCTGCCTCCAGGCTGGCCCTTTGGGCTGGTCTGCAGAGGCCCTAAGTATCATTTGTAGGCCCTAAATACTCTAAAGGAACCTGATCTCATTTGATCTTGGAAGCTAAGTAGGGTCAGCCCTGGTTAGTAATTGGTTCTGTAGGCTATATTTCAGAGTAAGGAACAGCATATTCCTTGCCCAAGAAAAATCTATGAAATTCATGGGGTTTGCATATGTTGACAGGCAACTTGAAGGCACATACATGCATGCACACACACACAGCATTCAGTGCAATTGAAATATTCAAGTTTACACCTTGCTTCCAACCCTTGAGGTTTCCATTCTTGGAAGCCCCAGTGCCTTCTCCACACTGCAACTTGGTTCTCTAAGGTTTGTTCCTTTCAATACAAGGTACAGCAGTCAAACTGGTGGTCCCACTGATGTGCTTTGCCTGACTTAAGACCTACATTTATTTGCAGACCTGAAATAATGAAGGCTTCCTGAGAGACTCTGCAATGGGGCCCCATGGTCTTGCATAGTCCAAAGACAGGGACAGATTGCAAAAGGGGGAACTTTTGTGGCTTCAAATGGAAAAGGAACATTTTATTGCTTTCCTTTCACTGGTTTTGTTCCTAGTTTCATCATGTCCCTAGTCAATCCCATCTGACCTTTTTCTCTATATGGGCTGTCTATAACACCTCAAGTGAGTGAGATACATATCTGCGATTCTAACATGGACAGACCTCTTCTCTTGCATTTTTAAAAGGCTACTTTGCCTGATGAAAAGTGGATTTTGAGGGTAAGTGTGATTAATTTTGTGCCTTCTGGTTTGTCTAAAGAAGGTATTGCTACAATGTGTTCTTTTGATGGCAGAATAAAGTTATCAATGATCACTTGTCATTGAGGGCTATCTGTCATCTACAGCCTGTGTCTGTGTACTAGCTGTGGGAGAACATAACTGGGAGGATATTATAGTCACCCCTATAGTCACCTGACTGGTCACGATGGAATCTATAGGCCTTCAATCCAGCTTCTGAGGGGAGTGGGAGAACAGCAGAACCCCTTGGTGCTTTCATGATCTCCCTCCTATCAGGATTAATTTCATGTTCACCAGATAGCAGAGTGTTTTCATTGAAGAATCCTTTGATATCCATGTCAGAGAAATGTCTTCATGGCAAGGAGCCAAGCATTGTCTCAAGAGGCTTCCTGCTTTGAAATTCCTCATGCTGAAAATGTCCAGACAGACCAAGGAAAGAGTATAAAATGAAAAGAAGTGCATTATTCAAGAGGTTTGCTGATATATACGAACACCATGGTTTGCAAGTTGTAAGGAGACAGCAGAAAAATCACTTGGCAAAATCATAACCAGAGGATTGTGGTTGGGGTGGAAGATGTACAATTGACCCCAACATTTTGGGTAGAAACAAGTTCCCTGCCCATTTCTCAGACCATGAGCTGCCCAAGACAATCATTCTGTTGTCGTTGAATGATAAAGTTACAGTAAGAGGGCCTGACATATGCCTGTATTCAAGTGATGTTCATCTTAATGTTGAAAGTGTATACTGGCTCTCGTCTGTCTCTTGATGTTAGCTTTAGATACAGAGGGGGGTTTGATGAAAAAAGGCTTCAGCAGACTGCAGCAAAAAACAAAATCTGCCTTGTGGCATATGGCTATGAAACATTTCTCAGTGCTAACACAATAATCATATTGCCAAAATGTTTGAGAAAGTTTTAGTCATATGTAATAGCCTACCATGGCAAATGAATCCTGGCTTTGTGAAGTCGAAGGCTTTCATGACCGGCATCCATAGTTTTTTGTGGTTTTTTTCGGGCTGTGTGGCCATGTTCTAGAAGAGTTTCTTTCTGACGTTTCGCCAGCATCTGTGGCTAGCATCTTCAGAGAAATTTTTCTCTGAAGATGCTAGCCATAGATGCTGGCGAAACGTCAGAAAGAAACTCTTCTAGAACATGGCCACACAGCCCGAAAAAACCCACAAAAAAACTAATCCTGGCTTTCATTATGTAGCCAGCATAATTTATAAACATGGATTGTGATGATTTTATTATGTCCTCCATATTCAATACTATGATAGTTTGTGTTGCAACAGTATTGGAGAGTTGTAGGTTGTTGTTTTTTTTAGAAGAAGAATTAGATGCAATT
The DNA here is from genome assembly GCA_020142125.1 of Phrynosoma platyrhinos. Lineage (NCBI taxonomy): Eukaryota > Metazoa > Chordata > Lepidosauria > Squamata > Phrynosomatidae > Phrynosoma > Phrynosoma platyrhinos. The sequence continues at coordinate 166,801,997 of CM034706.1, read as the reverse complement.
AGGACTGCCTCACTGACAAAGACTGCTCTTGTTTCAGGTAGCATTCTTATGCACAGTGTCTTGTAATGACAACATTTCCACTCAAGGAAGGACTGGAATAGTTGATGGGCTTCTACCTAAGGCAGAACGTGGAGAAATTATGTTGTTGAACTACAACTCACAGAATCCTTATCAGCACAGCTACTTACTATCCTGCCTAGGAAGCTTTAGATGTAAACCTAAACCTAACTTTTCCAAGCTCTGTTTTTGGTCAGTGATAAGGGGAAATATCTACAGTGGAAGAATATGTTCAGTGAACCCTCCACATTTTCTGGGGTTAGGAGCACAGGACCCCCATGAACATGGATTTTTTTTTTAACTGAGAGATCACTTCTCTTGGAATCTCTAGGTCCTCCAGGGCAACTCTCTGGTTGACATCAGCTGGAAGTTGACCATAGAATTGCACTGGAGGACCTACAAATGCCTATAGCAGAATTATCTCTCAGAATCTCTAGATCTTCCAGCATGACTTTTGACAGAAGTTGACCATAGAGATCCACTGGAAGACCTGGAGATTCCTAGAGAGAACATATTAATCAAATCCATGAATAATCAAATCCGCAAAAATCAAATCCGTAAATGTGGCAGGCCAACCGTGTAAGAATGGGGAGTGCAGGGGTGTGAGGGTGTTTTGAAAGTAAATCAATGACACATTTTAAGAGGGACTTTATAGCTGGAAACTGACAACTGAAGAAGAGTGTTTAGGTCTAGAATGTTATCATACCAGCCCTGTTCTTGCAGCAGCCATGCAAGACAAAATATAATTGCAACATACCACTTTGCATCCATCTATCATCACACCTTTGTCAATTGCATGACTGGGGCAGCCTCCCCCCCCACTACACCCTCTTACTGAACTTTCCCTTAACCCACCTCCTTACCCACCATGCCCTCAGGGATTTTTATGTTTTCTCGCTTTTTCTATGTGATTCCGGAGTTCCGCTGCCTTGTTGAAGGATTTTTTTTTAAAAAAGAAAGAAAATAAATAGGAAGAAAATGGTTACCAGGGTGTTTCAGGGTGGTGGGGAGAAGGTGGGAAGGGGGAGGAGGGGGCACTGTGATGCTGTGTGGCTGGCAATTGTGCAATTTCCTCAGAAGCAACATTTCACACCTGGGGACTTGTACAATTGCCTGGTCATTCATAGGTTTCCCCTGTGAATGAAAAGAGACACTCTGGAAACATGGGAAGGTATGGGCTGGAGATGTCATCCTGTGATCAGCATCACCAAAGCCACTTCCTTCCCAATATTCTCATGGTTTAAAATCTGTGTGCATTCATGTCCCTCGTCTGATGATGGTGGGAGTAACAAGGTGGCCACTTACATATTACTAACGAAGAAATGACCCCCAGAGAGAGAAATATTGTATTCAGATCAGCCCACATTTTGGATATGCTAATGTATGTGTATACTTGCAAATTGGGGAGCAAATCTAAAGTTTAATCAGAAAGACAGCATACTTTTCCAGATTTAGGAAGACTGTGATCAGGTGACTTGGGTGCCTACTGAGCTTGCTGTGTCAAGATGTTATTACTGATGGGAAGAACCAAGGCAGCATTATTTCCCAGTTTTATGGACTGCTCTTAGCCAACCCTTGAAAACAGAACTGACATTCTTTCAAAGAGAACACCATCATCTGTAAAGTGGTACACATCTGAACATCAGGAAAATTCAGCAGGCAAAATGTGGAAAGACAAAGTATCAAGTTGTTTGCCAAGAGTATTTTTTGAAACTAATTGTCCTACTGGTACCTCCTTTCACTATCAAAATTTACTATCAAATTTCACTATCACAATTCTTTGACTGTTGTGAAAAAATATCTAGTGAAAAAATGTGCATAATTCTTGCACCTGGTGACTGGAAAAGCTGCTTTTTTGAATCACAACTCCCCAAATACCTTAGTCAGCATGACCCTGGCAGTTGGGGATATAAATATAACATGGCCTCTAGTTCAGTGCTACTCAAAGCAGTGGCATCACTAGGGTTGCTGTCACCTGGTTTGGGTGCCCAGAAAGAACTGCTGAAGGTGGTGGTGACAAACTACTCTGCCCTAACTTCCTCTCGCTGCCTCACTCACCTGCCCTCTGACTGGCCAGACCTCTGCTTACGGAGAAGTTGCGCCAGACCTGGAACGGAAGACACCACACTGCCAAACACTGGCCACTGAGGGAGGCAGCGCAGCAGCCTCCCAGCCTATTCTGGGTCTGGCATGACTGCTGGTTGAGTGAGAAAGGGAGATAACACCCTTTCTTACTCTCCTAGCAGCTACACCAGTACCACTGGGTGTACTACCCCACTCTCTGGGGTGTCATTTGGTGCAGGCTGCACTCCCTGTACCTCCTGAGTGATGTCCATGACTCAAAGAGGTAGTCCAGGGACTGATTCTGGTCAACAAACCATTGACTGCAAGTCCCTGGCAAGAATGGGGGGGGGGAGAGAGAAAGTATTGTAGCCAATGGGTAAAAATACATTACCAGTTCCTACCAAATTTGGGGGGAGGGAGTTGGCATTTCACCTCATCAGTCTGATTTGAACCCCCCCCCCCCATCAGTTAGAATGCCCCTGGCAGAATTTTCTGCATTCCCATAGTCAAATAATATTCCAGTAAGACTAAAAAGTAAAAATAAAGATTAAAAAAAATCAAAAAAATCTGGTGGTTATAGAAGGAGCAAAGGATATAGCTAGATGGATATAGCTAGATGGGTGAGGAGCATCTCACATTATCAACAAATTGCAATGTCTTTTAAAAAATAAAATAAATTAAAATAAACTGCAGTCTGCAAAAAGAACCTTGGGAGATGCATACAGCTCATGGGCAGTCCTTTGTTCATTCCTGATATACCCAGATAATATATGTAATGCATTTGTATATGTGAAAAGAGCTGTTCCTTCAAGTAATTACAGAAACCTAGAAATGGGGTGGGTGAGTTCCTTCTTATTTTTTGGGTGTGTGTGTGTGCTCATCTTCCATTGGCACCTTTCAATCTATCCCTGTGCTGAGGAATCTGTGTGCCCCCAAAAGGATATTAGATACCAGATACCAAGGACAATGGTATGTTCCAGCCTTGACATTTCCACTCAGCTTGAAGATTCTTGAAGTTGCTGTCTCACGCTTACTCTGCATAGTTTCTATGGCACTGGAGGCTTGCTAATTAACATGTATATAGAAAAACAGCCAAGGAACAAAACATTTTGTACTTTCAGCATAAATAAAAGGCTGACAGCTTGTTAGTAAAACAACAACAACAACAACAACAACACATTGATTCTTGGTTGTTGTTTCTGAAGGAAGATTCAAGTTGTTTGATACAAGTCACCCCAATGCAACATTACTCAAGCTATGTTCATGACCCTTGGTTACAAAGGAAGGCAGCTGGAGCGGGAGACAAAGTGCACATATAGAAGATTTTTCCAGTATTGAAAACACAGGCAGAAATGTGCCTTTTGACTGGCTTTCCGCCTTTCCAAAATGACATCCAAAATCAAACATGCCTACATAATAGCAGCTCCCCCCCATTTCAAAATGTTTCTGACAGCATATGATAAATGTCTTTTCAAAAATAATTATTTTCATTTCTGTCCTTCTGTAAAGGATAGAGAAAGAGTTTGGCTGACTGTCATTTCTCCCACCCACCTCCTCTTGAGGAGCCCTCCTGTCTGTGCTCTGAGCAAGGCTGTCTTCTGGAGAATGGTTGTGGGTGAGGCTGTTCTTGAAGCCAAAATGTGGAGAGAAGCAAAAAACCAATATAAGATGAAATCCCAGGCCTTCATCTCTCAAATATGCACACTATGGTTGCATTGATATACTACCTGGGAAATATATTTAGATCTTGTTAATGTGCATGCATGTTATGCTTTACAAGTGGTAATAATAATAATAATAATAATAATAATAATAATAATAAT
>CM034706.1:166785116-166795552 GCA_020142125.1 Phrynosoma platyrhinos | reverse complement strand
CAGCCCATAGAACAGCCTCAGCTGCGGCTGAAAGGAGGCTTCCTTTCAGCCGCGGCCTCAGCCGTTCCTTAGGCTGGTCCTGGAAGCGGAGGATTCCTCCACTTCTAGAGCCAGCCCAAGGAAAGCCGAGTCCGCGGTGCCTCCTTCCAGCCGTGGCCTCGGCTGGAATTTCGTAAGTTGGAATACTTTCGTAAGTCATGGCAAATTTTTTCTGGAGGCCCATTTTTCGTAACTCAAAATTTTCGTTAGAAGAAGCATTCGTAAGTAGAGGTACCACTGTATAACCATAGGATTACTACAGTTCTTTGAAGATATACCTTACGTAATTTAGAAACTCTTTAATCCAAGATGATTTTCATTATTATTTAACAGTGTTCTAAATGTTTAAGTCCTTTCATATTCAGAAGTTTGGTAAAACTTTTAAATGTAGTATTCAGCTTTGACTTGTCACTTGTCTCCCCTTGTTATCTCTTTTGTTTAATAAAACATTTTTAAAAAGAAACAAGCTGCCTCCCTGATCAGGTTGTCATGGAAGATACAGCATTCAATGAATTAAAAAAAATAATTGAAACATTGAAGAGAAAGAATGAGGATGCGTTCCCCCTGTCCTTTTTTCTGTGAAGGCTGTATGTAAGGGTGCCCAAAGTAAGATCCATACCAAACTCTACCTGACCAAGAAGATTGTTCCAATGATGGGCCTGTTACAACTATCACTTTACTAGCTGGCATTAGCAATTGTAAGTGCAAAACCAGGAAATATTTATTCTGTAATAAGGGCACGATTTTGCTATGTTGTCTAAAAAGTAATTGGGGGCATCAAATGCCCCCAAAGCCTTCTCGCTTGCTTTTTCATTTCTGGTATGGATTTTTAAGCCATGGTGAAAATTGGGTACAATCACACTGTTGCATAAACACAAGAACATATGGCACTTGGTATGACCAATGGTCCTGGGTCCTTTTATATGGAAAGAATACGCACCACCACCAAACTGCAGCCTTTCCTTTACTGAAACTGTAAAAAATATTTTTTCATGTTGTTTTCATAACCCTCCCATCCCGCTCCTTAAAGCATCCCATTAAACATCTCTTAACTGATGCTTGATAGTGCTACATAAAATAAATCTATGACCACATCTTCAGATGAACACTTCTAATAAATATACTTTTCCCCCCTGAAAGTTATACAAAACTTTAATAAATCACTGGTTTATTTTATCATCTACAATTTCCCATTTCTTTTGAAAGTAAGAAGTTAACAAAGCTCTTTTACTTCTATGTACATATGCAAGAACGATATAAAATCAGTGTTACAGATACTTGAGTAAGCTTGTTCTTCGAAAAGTGTATGTGGGTGTCTAATATGAAAAGTGTGCAGATGGAAAAAACTGTCAAAATGGAAAATTATGAGATGCAGTTATACAGATAGCTTAGGGTACTACTGTACCTTTGCTTGGAATCCATGTATCAAAACCTTTGTTTAGCTGTGGGGCCTTAGAATGTATTGTAGGTTAATTGTTTTTATCTTATGGGAAAGGTGACAGCTTTTAATGTTTGTGCGGTACTTACTGCACATATATTGCACAAATGCTGAATATTGACTCTAACAAGAGCTATTTTTCACATATTTTTGTTTGTCTGCTTTTATTTATTTATTTCATTTCATTTGTATACTGCCTTTTGCAGAGAGTGGGACCCAAGGGTGCTCTCAGGAGTCAATTAAAAAACCTTCACAATAAAATCTTAAGAACAATCAAAATCCCACATACGACCATGTAAAATAATTTAAAAAACACACAAAAGCTGAAAAAAAAGTAAAACATCCCAGTAAGAAGCTCCTCTGCTTATACCTTAAAAGCCTGCTTAATCAAAAAGCTCTTTTGAGTGCTGGTGAGAAGAAAGCAGGGAGGAGGCCAACATAGCCTCCTATGGAAGGGAGTTTCAGAGCGTGGGAGCAGCCACTGAGAAGGCTCTCTTTTGTGTCCTCACCAAGCAAGCCTGGGATGGTGGTAGGACCAAGTGAAAGCCTTCATGTTCTTGCAGGCCCATAGGAGAAAGTACAGTCTTTCAGATAGTCTGGACCTAAGCCATATAGGGCTTTATAGGTCATGACCAGCATACCTTTGATTGTGCCTGGATAAGAACTGGTAGCCACTGAATCTGTTTTAACATGTGTGTTATATGCTCCCCATAACTGGACCATGTCAACATTCTGGCAACAGTACTTTGAACCCACTGAAGTTTCTGAACAGTTTCCAAAGGCAGCCCCACATAGAAATCATTGCAGTAGTCCAAATGGGATGTAATTGAATCATGTGTCACTGTAGTCAAATTGGATGTCTCAAGAATTGGTGCATCTAGTACATTGCTTTTGGCTGTGCAAATGGACTCCTGGCCACTGCTGAAACTTGGGCCTCCAGGCTTAGAGCTGAGTCCAGGAGAACACCCAAGCTGCAAGCCTGAGATTTGGGGGGGGGGGGTGTAACCCCATCCAGCACAGGCAAAGTCCCTTTTCTCTGATTTGCCTTATGACTGACCAAGGGACTTTGTCTTGTGTGGATTATTTCACTTTGTTTGCTCTCATCCAGTCCATTACTGGCTACAGAAATTGGTTCAATAAAGAGACAGCTTCCTTGGAATTATATGAGAAAGAGAGGTAGAGTGGAGTTTCATCAGCATATGAATGACCCCACACCCCAAACTCTCCCAGAAGTTTCATGTAGATGTGAAATAGCATGGGGGACAAAACACAACCCTGAGACACTCCACAGGCCAATGGCCAGGGCATTGAACAGAAGTTTCCCAACCCCAACACCCACCCAAGAAAGATCAGAACTACTGCAAAACAACTCCCCCCAGGTCCCATACTAGAGAAGTAGTCCAGGATAACATGGTTGATGGTATCAAAAGACACTGAGATGTCCAGCAGAACTAACACGGGCACACTTTCCCTGTCCAGTTCCCTGCATAGATCATCTACTGAGGCAACAAAGGCTGTCCCCATTCCATAACCAGCCTTGAAGACAGATTGAAATGGATCTAGATAAACCATTTTATCCAGAAATCTCTGGAGCTGGGAGGCTACCACAAACTCCAGAAACTTGCCAAACAATAGAATGTCAGGGACTGGCCAGTAATTATTCAAATGGTGGGATCCACTTCTAAGTATGGGCCTCACCACAACCTCTTTTAGGTAGGATGGAAACCTCCCTTGCTGCAGTGAGGCATTCACCACACCTTACCCACTTAGCCAATCCCACTCTAGATGTTTTCAGAAGCCAGGAAGGGCAAGGATCCAGTAGACATGTGGTGGCTCTCACCTATCCAAGGATCTAGAGACTACTAGAGAAGGATCTAGAGACTTTTAGAGGTTGCTAGATAAAAGCAAGCACTTCGTTGTAAAAACAAGGTGATTGTATCCTTGCTTTGCATAATGGGTATGTTGGCCAGTGGAATTGCTCATAGCAGGAATAACTTGGAGGTTGATCCAGATGATGTCTGTGGAGAACCGTCCCATGGCATGTCTTGTCTTTTGAAACCTTCTTCTGCATAGGTGGGATTGAGCATGCCAGGGGTCAAACTGGGGCACTGGCCAGAAACAGAGTGCTCTGCAAAAATAATAACATGGGGTTTGACTGAAGCACAAGGACAATGGTGCTATTTTTGGGCATATGACTACCCTCATCCTCTCTAAATAAGGCCATTGGTGAATAAGGAATTGGAGGGTACCTCCCCAGGAAATCTAATACAGCTCCAATTAGTGCAGGAAAACACAGCTGAAGCATCTGTGAAAGGTGAACATCCAAACTCAAATGAAGAAATCACCAGCTTTCAAGACAGCCCATTCCACTGTTGCTCAGCTCATGCTGTTAGGAAGGTCTTATTAATGTTTATAAGGGTGGGCACTTGTGTAACTGAAGATGGATCAGTATAGATACATAACTCTAGGTTACAAATCATTAACAGAAATTCAGAATGCCAGCCACTATTTCCAGATGGCTACTTACTTGGAGGGAAAGAATGCTTTAAAAAACAAGGTAAAGATAAAGGTAAAGGTTTTCCCTTGACATGGTGGTGCTCATGCCCATTATTACTAAGCTGAAGAGCCAGCATTGTCTGAAGATGACTCTGGTGGTCATGTGGCTAGCATGATTGCATGGGACGCTATTTACCTTCCCACCAAAGTGGTACCTATTTACCTACTTGCATTTGCATGCTTTTGAATTGCTAGGTTGGCAGAAGCTGGGACATCATCTTCGTCCCATCATTTGGCACTTGGGCCATAAACTACCAACCTTCCAACCTTATGATTGTCAGAACTGATGTCTTAACTACTGAGACACCGTGTCCCTTAGTTTTTTTAACAAATGAAAATTTCACAAAACTCCAGCGATTTTTCACAAACAATATATGACTATCTGGAATCATAGTTTTTTTTTTTTCAGTGTGAAAAATTCAGATTTTAATTTTTTCCCATAACCCTCTAAAACTTTCACACAAGAAAGGCACATGTATTTATCTGCAGAATAATTTTCTGGAACATTCAGAATGTGCAAATAGCAGATTAAAACTGCACAGCATTCTTGCCACTGAATTATCCTTTAGAATAATAAAAGAATCATAGAATCATAGAGTTGGAAGAGACCACAAGGGCCATCCAGTCCAACCCCCTGCCATGCTGGAACTCACCATCAAAGCACTTTGTCACTGGGTGTCCTGAATTTTAGCAAACTCATTTTTCATTAAATATTACAAAAATTTTATGATGTTGTAGAATTTGAAACTAAGGTTTTCATCCTGTACCTATCCACCTGTGAATTACCCCTGTTGAACTCAGCTGGGCTTACATGAGAGTAAACATATACAGGACTGTGTGGCAAGGGAGTTGATATAAATCATCACAGTGCCTTTGAATCCATTTCTCAAAATATATTTAATATATTGTCTGTAAGACAAATCAGATTAGCAGGGGTGGAAAAATATTCAATAATGTTCTAAAAAGGTTCTAAAAATGTTCAAAACAGAAATTTCTTAAAGGGTTAAGAAACCATGACAAGAAGAAACCTGGACCAATGGGATTTTGTGCAGTTTGGGACTTATTCTGCATAAAACTGACATGCAGTTTTTACAGCATTTTCTGTGTTGAAATATTATTTTCTGTGAAGAAAATGCTGTTTCCTGCCCAAAAACAGAAAAATGGTGCATATAAATGGTAGAATTAGCACAGTTTGACACAATTTTAAGTGCTGTAGGTTCATCCTATGGAATCCTGGGATTTGTAGTTCTACAAGGTCTTCAGCCCTCTTTAGCAATGTGTACTGGTGCTTCACAGAACTTCTAATTCCAGGATTATGTAGGATGGAGCCATGGCGGTTAAACTGGTGTCAAACTGCATTATTTCTATAGTATAGATCAGGGGTCGGCAACTTTTTTTTGCCATGGGCTGGGAGGGTGCAGAAATGGCGCTGGGGGCTGGCCAGAGCACGTGCGCTTGCCTCCACGCATGCACTTGTGCACGATACCCATCGGTGTGTGTGTGCTTGCGTGCATGGGGGGCGCCATTTTGGAACACCGAACGGCGCCAGCATTTTGGAACACCCATGCACACAATGCAGGCCGCCATTTTGGAAGGCCCAATGGTGCTGGCGCCGTGCGAATGTGCATGACGCCAGCGCCATTGGGTGTTCCAAAATGCCATCCACCACTGTGCGCATGCATGGCACCATTTTGGTGTCCAAAATGGCACCCGCACTTGCACATGGTGTGGCGTGGCGGCAGCGGCGGCGGCAGTGGTGGCAGGACCGGCCATGGGCCGGTCCCAAGGCCTCGGCAGGCTGGACCCAGCTTGCAGGCTGTAGGTTGCCAACTGCTGGTATAGATGCACACTTAGTCTCAATCTGTGGTTTTGAGATCTGTGTGATATTCAAATTCTTTCTTGCAGTAAGCAGAAAATTGCTAAAATTACTCATTACTTCTTTTGAGTAGAAAATTAGCAAAGAATTGGATCCCTAAATTAGGTAGTGAAGTCTGCAAGCTTTTCCTTACCTCTCCCTATGTAAAAGAGTGAGGTTTATTTTTTAAAGAAATAATGATGCAGTCCTAAACATATCTATTCAGAAAAAAGTCTCCTTGCATCCAAAGGAAAAATTCTTCATTTCTGCCTTTGGATGAAGCAAAGTTAACTCTTTTCTTCCACTTTGCTCTTTCCAAGGGAAAAAGTCCTTGTTTCTTTCTTTGAAAAGAGCACAATGAACCCTTCCCTTCCCTTTGCTCTTTCTAAAGGGAAAATCCCTCTTTGGAAGGAGCAAAGTTAAAATCCTTTCCTTTCCTTTGGCATTTTCTAAGGGCAAAATTCCATGGCTGGTGGGGTTTCTGTGTTTGGAAAGAACAAAATTAAACCTCTTCTTTTTTCTTTTGCTCTCTCCAAAGGGAAAAAAATCACACATACTACGCAGAGGGGGCCTACATGTGCATGCAAATGTAAAGGGAGGGGCAGAGGAAAACGGTTTGAGAACTACTGGCTTAATATGTTCATGGTTGATAGTCTCTTATGTCATAGACAAGAAACTTTGGACACACAGGCTGAATGTGGCCTACAGGGATTCTCTACCTGGCCCACAAGCAACTTCATTGATCACTGAATGGAGATAAGGTGTAAGAAACTACTTAAAGTCCAGGAAGCTGTAGCATGAAAGCAACCTCTCATTTGCAGTTTGAAAAACTGTGAGTCTTGCTTCTGAGCAAAGACACATGGAATTAAATGATGCTTTGTGTGCTTGATAATAACATGTCTGATGTGATAGGAATTATATCTGAACCCATCTCTCTCTCTCTCTCTCTCTCTCTCTCTTTTTTTTTTTTTTTTTTGGCATTTTAAGACCCTTCCCAAAGTAGAATTTGCTCTCCTTGAGCAATTTCCACATATGGGTATAGACTGGAGTTACAATTGACCGACAACAAGAACTCTTAAGAATTTTTACAACTCTGGAATAATGCTACCTTTCTTCAAATAGCCTATTGATTTTCACTTCCTATTACACTTAAGCTGCAGTCTTATGCACAGCTGCACACTTACCAAGGACTTAGCTCCAGTGAACACAGTTGAACTTCATTTTAATTAAGCCAGTACAGAATCACCCTGTTAATGGGGAGCAGGGCAGGGGAGGAAACAATGCATGAAAGGAAGGTGTTAAAGCTCACCTCTGATTATTTAGGTCAAACTGTAGTTCAACTTGCAGTCATTTGAAAGTCTGTCAGCTCCTGATGGCACCTAAGCCAACCATTTGAAAATAGTTAACATATGGTCTCCTTACAGCTCTTGCCTGTAATTTGCATGCCACATAGGGAAGATCTGCCAGTTGTCATTATCTTTACACATCAGATATTTTGTCTTTTCCTTTCCTCCCTTATGACTCTATACTGAGTGTTATCATTTGAAACATAAACACTACTTTATCGGAATATCCATACCCTCACTAAATCTATTGGAACAAAAGTTCTCTGTCTCTCTGGCTGCAGAGATTATCGCACAAGCCTAGATTTACCTCTCCCGAATTCAAGTAAAATTTGGGCTGCATCTGGGTCCTATCCCATGGCTTTTGTTGCCAAATCCACCATCTGAATGCAGCCCGAGTGCAGCCCAGCCATTTTTCAAAAGTTGGAACCTTCCAACTTTTTTTTTATGCTTGTGCGATAATCTGTATCTGCATTGCAGAAATAATCCAGTTTGACATAATTTTAACTCCCATAGCTCAGTGCTTTGGAATCCTGGGATTTTTAGTGGCACCAGAGTTCTCTGACAAAGTAAATGTCTCACAAACCACACTTCCCAGAATTCTATAACCTTGAGCCATGCAGTTAAGGCAGTATGAAACTGCATTATTCCTACAGTGCAGATGCAGCCACCTTCTCCCTCCCCATCAGTGATACCTTGGGGATGGGAGGGTGACACTGAATGGTTCATGAATGTAGTGGGGGCAAAGTTTGTTAGCATGGTTACACAGCCTGTGAAGACCACGTAAATGTGCAGCACCAGGATTCAGACTTGCTCTGATGAAGCAGGCAGCTTAACAGCTGGAGAAACTCTTTTCCCTTTCCAGACAGAGCAAAGAGACTCCACAGACTCTCTCAAAGGAGGCGTTAATCTTTGTTGTTCTATGTACAACGCAACTTGCAGCAATACATACGACCATGATCAACACCCACATGTGTGTGCAGAGGCTTGTGCCTTATACAGCCATGCCTCCACATGGCATTCTGGCCCTGCCTCTTCCTGTTGGACACCTGTCACTCTCCTGAGTGACACTGCAGTTTTGCAGCAGTTTCACAGCAGCTTGGTGTGCTTTCCAGCACCAGATGACTACCCTCATGAAGTCACATCCTGTGACTCAGCATGAGACTGCATGACTCAGCCATGACCAAATTCTGACTCATCATGGTTGCTGCTTTCCACCACATTGGACATTTTCTCCCAGGGACTCCATCCTAACAAAGTTATAGCCTATATTCTCTTTCCATGGATTCTGCATCCACAGATTCTAGCACCCACAGCTTGAAAATATTACACCCCTGAAAAAAATCCAAAAAGCAAAACTTTATTTTTGCCATTTTATATAAAGGATATCATTTTAATTTGTACCCATTGTATATAACGGGACTTGAGCATCCATGGATTTTAGTATCCATGAGGGTTCCTGGAACGAAACCCCAATGTATACAAAAGGCACACTGTACTTCTTTTTGGTACTCCACATGAAGTCAAATCCTATATTTATTCCTGACTAGGGCAGAATTATTGAAACAATTGTATTTACCTATCTATTCACTAGACCCTTAAAGGGGAAAAGTTGCCTACCCCTGATCTAGACTATATACTGATGTAGAAAAAAGGCTTAGGACAGCCTTTGAAAGAGCATTTCAAAGCTGTGTCCTTCCCCTTCCCACTAGAGGGTTCTAGTTGCATTTTAGTACTTTCTAAAACAGGGGTTGGCAATCTATGGCCCGTGGGCCGGGTGCAGCCCGTGGAGGCCTTGGGACCGGCCCCAACACCATTCGCCCCCCGGCCCCCTGACAACAAAAGTTGCTGACCACTATTCTAAAATAATAATAAAGGGTAGCAGGCGTGGTGGTGGTGATATGTGTGTGTGTTTCCTAGACCTTGAGTAATTGTCCACCCCTACTAAACCAATATGGAAGGAACCACAGTAAGTTCATCAGTAGTACCTATAAATCAGGGGTAGGCAACCTTTCCCCTTTAAGGGCTGAGGGACTTCAGCTCCCAGAATCCCAGGAGCTGTTGGCCAACATGGGACTATTGCCCAACATGGCTGAGGCTTCTGAGAGCTGAAGTCCTTCAGCCCTTAAAGGGGAAAGGTTGCCTACCCCTGCTTTAAACCATGGATGTGGAACCTTTGACTCTCCAATTCTTCACTGGCTATATCACTCTTGGAGAGATTTTTCTGAACTGAAGTCCAAATTGTATGGAGGGTAAAATGCTAATCTCAGTGTAGAGGGGCTTTAAGTATTAAATCCAGTTGCTAATTCCAGTTGGAATAAACCTCCTAAATCATTGGAATTTGCACAAACATTGATTTACCAAGTCTCTACAGATTCAGTAGGTCTTCTCTAATGTAAAAAGGCTGTGAAGACAGATCTCTTTTGGCAGGCCTTTTCTGACTAGAATTCCCGGCCTCAGGAGCCTATTTATTTTACCTCTCCTATGTTGCTGCCTTTTATTCTGATGTCTTATATATGTTGTTTTAATGGATATCTGGTTTAACACTTTTTTAAGGGGTGGGTGGTCTTTAGTATTTTAGAGTGTATTCTGAGATAGGTATGGAATTTTAATTGCTGCAAGCCACCCTGATTGTTCGACAGAGGGGCAGGGTATTAATAATAATAATAATAATAATAATAATAATAATAATAATACAATTGGATTTAGGACTATCGGTGCAAGCCAATGCCTGCTTACTCACAAGTAAGTCCCACTGTGTTCATTGGGGCTTATTCATTTGATTCTATCTTAGGGCCTTTTGACACTATGAAATAATGCAGTGTGGAACCCAGGTTATTTTGTTGGATTTCATACTGGCCCTGACTGCACTTGGTACAGTTTGCAGAGGGGCCACAAAAATACCCATTTAACCTGGTGCATTTGGCACCGGGTCCCTTACCACTTTTTTTTTTGATCCCACAATGATCTGGATCTTTGGTAGTGAAAATGCACTACCAGATCAATCCGAATCATGTGGACCATTTCCTCTTCCTCCCTCCTCCTCTTCCTCCTGCTGCCGCCACTTCCTTCCTTCTCCTCCTCCTCCTGGTCTTCCTCTTTCAGAAAGACAGTGTGGGGCAGTGGTTTAAGTGTCAAGCTACAACTCTGGAGACCAGGGTTTGAATCATAGAATCATAGAATCATAGAATCATAGAGTTGGAAG
>CM034706.1:166766865-166779234 GCA_020142125.1 Phrynosoma platyrhinos | reverse complement strand
TTGGGTCCAGATGATAATGCCTTCTGAAAGCAATGCTTGGGACATGCCATCAGTATAAAAAGTAGCAGAGAGATATAAAATAGCATGGTCCTCACATTCATGTTGATATTCTCTTGCAAAGAACAAAATCTTCTGTTTAAAACCACCATAATACAACCTGGGTTGAACCTTGACAACTTTCTGCCACTAGCCAATAAATTATATGTTAATGTGGGCCAGAGGCAGCAAAACATGAATATCTTTTCAATATTGTCTCATATTGTGCTGTTGGCAGTGAAGGCTGGAGGCTCTAATATCAGTAGTAGCTTAAGTGCGCATCTACTCCAGGTTTTAGTTTGAATGTTATATAGAAGCTATCCGAATGGGCATCAATTTTTAGGGTAAGGTTCAGCATCCTTGACAGCTTCTTTAAAGATGGCCTGAAAACCTGGAGCAAATTCATCAACTCATTGAAATGGGAGTCACCAGTATTTATAGGTTGCTAGATTTGTGTCATCTGTTCATATTTTGTAGAACTTTTCACAACTGAAATATGACCTGGTGTAGTGAACTGGGCATCTGCTGCTGGGCAGATGGGTTTTAGAGTTCTTGTTAGCCTCATGGCCAGATGTTACCAGTTGTACAGTGGGATGAAAGAGTTGACCTGTTGGATACTTTTTGCATTCATGAAGCTGGGGAAAGATATGAAGGCTGATATTGGGCTGGTGGGTGTTGAGTTTTTCTGTTTTGCTAACCTGCTTGTAGAGTACTCATAGCTGTTACTGGGGAGATGGGTCATACTTACACACTTTGATCCACACTGCAGAAATAATCCAGTTTGAGACCGCTTTAACTGCCCTAGAAAATCCTAGGAATTATAGTTTATTGTGGCACCGAGCTCTCTGACAGAGAAGCCTAAATGCCTCAGAAAACTACAGTTCCCAGAATTCCCTAGCATTGAGTCAGGGCAGTTAAAGCAGTGTCAAACTGGATTATTTCCACAGTGTGGATTGGACTTTTGGCTTCTCTACTGATGTTGCTGCTTTGCTTGGCCTTTTAACAAATCCAGAAAGTATTTTTTAAAAAATACTCTTGGTAATCTTCTGTTTACTTAGCAAGAGGGAGGAATTTGGGTTTCAACTCTTCAACCAGTATTCAGTCTTGGAAATTTTAAATTAATGTAAAAATTTTGTATACATTTTGTATACATTTCAGTGCATAGTAAATTAGTATGTAGTGGGTTTTTTTTTTTTTTTACAAAAAGGCAATTTTTACCATTAGAATTCATTTTTAATATTGTTTTCAATAATATACACATGTTTTAAATGTTTGTATTATCCATCATTTTAACTGTATTTCATTTTAACTCAAATTGCAAGCTGCCTTGGGTCCCAAATTGGGAGAAAGTTGGGATATACACTAAATAAATTAATACAAATGCAAAACTCGGAAAACTATGCATTTTGAGGGATAGCTGATTTTGTAAATTAGGAAAAAAATTAGTTTACATGACCCAAACCAATTTCTCCACTATCCCTAGTTGTCACCTTTTCAAACATCCAGTCATTCTGGCAGAGAATTCTAGGTCTCTCACAAATTATAAATACCAGGATTCCATTATGCCCTATGGCTAGTCTGCTAAAAGGGGTATGAAACTGCTATAATTGTTCAGTGTGTATCAGGGTTCTGTAGTGGTGGAATTGTGACTATTACAAAAATGGTGGAATATATTTAGAAAAGTGCAAAGTGACCTTGTTCTGCAGTAGAGGAGAATAAAAAGAATCTGAGACATTTCCTCAGAAAAACAGCTTCCAAGCCAATTTGGCTTGGCCATTGAAAAAGTAGAATTACTAGCCTAAGGTATTTTGTGATTGAGATGAGTGGGATTCTGTGCAGAAATCTTTGTTGTTAATGATGACCTCAGTATTTTTTTTTTTTTGAAGCACTCTGAATTCGGGTCAACATCTGTCCATTAACAGATTAGAGAGCAGCTAAATTCTTTTATCCAAATTGTACAGCCAAGATGATTGTCCAGATTTCACAGCTTAGTGGATGTCATTCTGATATAAAATATTTGTCAGGGTTTTCTTTTTCCTAGTGGTCCCTCAATATGGCATGTGATGCTAGAGTGACAAGAAGCCCCACAGTTTTACATGGTAGTGTTTTTCTCTTTAAAATAAATAAATACATAAAAAAGCTTGTGTTAGATATACTAGAATCACAGCTTGGAAAAACTCCTTTTTTTGACCGTAATCTCCCAGTCAGTATGATAGATAGCCACACTAGGTGAAGGAATCTGGAGGTGCAATCCAAAAAAGTAATATGCTGTGGCCTTTCAAATTTGCAGAATATGAGTGAGTGTTGGGTTACCAACATTGCCTCATCCCCACATCTGCTGCCTGGGGTGACTGCCTCAGTCTTTTTGGGCCAGCCAGGGACATAAAAGTTAGTGGGGGGAAATACTATTGCACTAAAAAGTTTTAAAAATGTGTTGATTATGTGGTGAAGTCGAATGCTTTCACAGCCAGCATCAATAGAGTTTTTCAGGCTATGAGGCTGTGTTCTGGAAGTATGTATTCCTGACGTTTTGCCTGCATATGTGGCTGGCATCTTCAGAGAACTGTGGCATATAGGTGTGTGGGGTATATATATTTTTGACCCTTGGTTGAGAGGATTAGCATGTAAATCTGTGTATTGTTCCCTTCATTATTTTTCTCCCACCCCTCCCTATTCTGAGCTTGGAAGAAGGGGAACAGCTGCATGATATTTTGAAAATCCCCTTTCTCACTATCCATCCCTTCCATGCAACAAAAGGCAATGAATGAAGTTGAAAAGTAAATATACGACAGACACAGAGACAGGAAACAAACAAATAAAATTTGTCTGTAAATTATAAGCCAACCTGCTTTCTATCTCAATAACAATATTCCACAATAAAAATCTTAAAGACACAATTCATATTATTTTAAAGAAAATAGACAGTCCTCTGATTACTCTTCTAAAACCCCTGTGCCTAACTAGAACAATTCTTTTATTTTCAGAAATACTTTTGAGAAACAGAATTCCACAGCTGTTGTTCATTACCTGATGCTTCCCTTGGAAGCCATCAACCTGCTACTGTTCAGGTTCTCATGTCTAACCTTCTTTTCCATCAATTACCTTTATGATATTTTCCCTTCCACCCCTATGATGTGCTTTCTAAAAGACAAAAAAGAAAGAATCCTAAGATAATTGTAAAGAAAGGCCATTCACATTCAGAACATATTCAGAACAAGGACATTTTTGGTTAGATGGTACAGCTGTTGCTGCTGCTGCTGCTGCTGCTGCAGTAGCAGCAGCAACAATATAGCAAGATGCTGCTCTCAGCAATGCTTACCTTCTCATGTTAGTCCACGTTGGATATGGGTTGTATTTCTGTACTTATGGAATGGCAACAACAGTTACACTCTCCCATTAATTCCCCCCCTCCCCGTTCCTGACTATAGAGGATACAGCTGACTCAAACCTGTACTAGGTTCTAGCTAAGAGGCATTGATGATGTCTCCTCACTGGTGTCTGGAACAACAGCAGCTGTAGTACCAACACCTGAAAGAAGATTCTCTCTTGTGTTCACTCCCATGTATCTATTCCTTCTCTCCCACATGTTCTGCTGGCTTCCTTCCTGTGCAAGCTGCACCACAAGGCAATGCATTGACACTTCCCATGTATGCTTGTTGCTGCCCATTGCACTTGGCTGAACTTTTTGCCACTACTACTGCCACCACCCACCATGGAGTGAAAAAATTCAACCAATGATGGCTGCAAAAGTGGCAAAGAAGAATGAAACAATGTAACAAATCTGTAAGTACTGGTAGGATACTAAGTTCAGAAATCCATGCTTCAGTAGTTTAAACTCAGAAAACCTTTATGAAGAAACTATAGATCCAGTCCAAAGACATAACTGTGTTAGCATGGACAATCAGTATGCAAAGGGATCTTTTAGTACCTTTGAGGCTAACTGAAAGAAAGAAGCTGGTGGCATGAGCTTTCATAGACTTGAACTTACTTCCTCAGATGCATGAGATGGAGTGAAGAGTCCACAAATAGACTGAAATAAGCTAGTTGTCTGTGAGAATGTCAATTGAAATTCAAAACCTTGTGGGTATGGGGATGAGGTGACAAGTTCAGTTTTAAACTATAGTCATTGGGAACAAAGGCAGGAGGAAGGATGTTGCCTAAAGCCAAGGAGAATATATAACCATATGAATGACTATTGAAATGTAATGTGGAAACCAGAGAGGGGATGTGATGAACTAGTAAAGGGTGCTCCATGAAGATGGGGGGTTAGACAGTTTTAAAATGTCTGTAATATGCCCGGAAACCATTGCCTCTGTTCAACCCACTGCTGATAGATTGTAGTCTGTGGATATATTCCAGTTCTGATATTTCTCTTTCCAATCTTCCTTTGTAGTTCTTTTGTTCAAGGAGCACTTCTCTGATGTCTGAGATGGAATGCCCAGGAAGATTGAAGTGTTCTGCAACCATTTTTTTTGTGTATTCTCATTTGTAATGTCTCATTTATGTCCATTTATCCTCTGGTGGAGGGACTAGCCTGTTTGCCCAACGTAGAGAGCTGAAGGGTATTGCTGACCTAGTATGGCACACATTACATTGGAGGATGAGCAAATGAAAGTCCCTCTAATATTGTGGGTGATGTCATTAGGTCCTGTGATGATATTTTCTTGAACAGATATGTAGCCATAGTTGGCATCTGGGTTTGTGGCAAGGTTTGTACCCGTGTCCACATCTGTGTTGTATGTCCTTCTGTAGGTAAATAACTGAGATTTGGAGGCTGTTTGTAGGTGAGTAAAGGCATGCCACCAAGAGTCCTTGAGAGACAGCATTATTGGTCAGAATAGGTTGTAGTTCACCGATGATAGATCTGAGTAGTCTCAGTTGGGAGCTATATATGACCATTGGTGGCGTTCTGTTATTTTCTCTCTTCAATTTTCTCTGTAATAGATATTCCAGGGTACAAGTCTTGTTTTGTTTATTTGTGTGTGTGTTTTAAATTAACTTCATAATGTAGCTTGAGGAATGCTTGTTGCAATTCCATGAGTTTGGCATCCTTGTCTTGTGGGTGCCAGTAGATGCAATTGTATCAGAGGGCTTGACTGTAGACTATGGATCTGGTAGTGTGTGTTCACCTGAATGCATTGGTTGCAATCTCTGAGACTGGTGTACCTGGTGATTCAGCTTGGCTCCTGAATGGAGCAATTTCCCTTGAGCTAACCCAATCTCTATTGACCACTCCAGGTTCAGTATATCTCCTTCCCACCTTCTTATCTCTCTGTCGGCTTCCAGTATGTTGAGTAATACCTTGAGGATTCTGGAGGAAAAATCTTTGACATACAAACTGTTGCATTTTTAAAATTCTCAACTGTTAGAATTTCCATCTAAATTGTATGGCAACAGGTGGGTTAATACATTCTCTGAAAAACTAATGTTCTTATCCTCCCCCTTTAAAAAGTTAACTCCACCAATTAGACATTCAACATGACAGATAATCTAAATGACATTGTTTTCAAATTTTTACCCCACTGAGGGAATTGTGTTCCTGATTTTTGTTTTCCTGCTATTACAAAACAAAAATGCAGCAATTTGCTGAAGTCTTTATTCAGTTCAGAGCTTGATTGATCTGAAATGCATAGAAAAAGACAAGCTGTTTGCAGAAATAGTGCTGTACCCTTGGCAGCAGAGTCAGGCTCTGCGGACCAAGTAAATAGCTGAACTTCTGAATTAATCGCTCTTTAATGTAATTTAATCCTCATGTTCAAGAAAGACAGAAGGCCTTTTCATTAATGCATGGGAGACAAGCTGCAGTTTGTGAGAACTGTGATAAGGTCAGTTCATGCTTTGAAATGAGAGGAAGTGCCTCTGTGTTCTTTGCTCATCCCCAACTATTAAAACATCCTCCTGGGAGATTTGCACAAAGGGAGGTGGTAATGATGAAGGGCTTCCCACACTTCCTACAGGCAAACTGTACTGAATGAACTCAGGCTGCCTTCTGTTTTGGGAAATGGGGGCAGGGAAGGGGAAGATGCATGGGTATTCAAACTTTTCTCTGGAAAATAGCAGAAATATAACCTAAAGCTTAGGAACGTTTTGTTACTATTTTTAGGAACTCACTTCCCAGAATCCCCCAACTGGTATGGTCACTGGCCATGGTGACTGGGGGATTCTGGAAGCTGTAGTCCAAAAGAGCGGAGTTTCTACTGATGGTGTCCCAAGATGGCTTCTGCATCACCTCCCCCCAAAATGAACAAAAGAAGATGCAAATTTACACACATTTTTCATGTGTTAATGTATATGCATAGATGCCAACTGGTTAATAATTTCTCCAAATTGGCTTCCAGATGTGCTCTCTTTAATGGATTTCTATGATAAGAAAAAAGGATGGAAAAAATGGTAGGAAAATGGGAAGCTCACCAATGGAAGAGTATGTTGTTTTGACACCATATCCTCCTTAGCCATGTAGGAGGAATTGTGAAAGCCTAATCTGGAAGTACCCTAATTTAAATGGAAATGCAGTTGTTGTCCAACAGTGTCACTTTTCCAAGCTCTGATTCCATCCAAGCAGCATTTGGGACCTCTCCCAAGTGCCTTTGCTCTCAGGACCCCTAGGATCAAGTCAGGTATTTCAAAAGGGTTGGTAGTTGTGTGGCCCTCCTCCTTCTTTGTAGACAAGCAGGAGGTATTAGAGCCACTGCTGCCACTACCATGGATTTCTGTACCTTGTTCCTCATTTTTCTTCCTTGGGTGCTGGGAGGATGAGGACCCCCCACCAAAGTAGGCAGATGGGTGAACAGAGGCAGAATAAGGCAAGGAGGGGATGCAGGGAACTTTTTTCAGTAGTTTGCAACTGAAATCCTGTGGTAAATTGCTGAGAACATAGGCTGCATCTACACTGCAGAAATAATGCAGTTCAACATCACCATAAACTTACTTCAGTAGCTAATGGCCAGCCAGGGCAGTTCTTTTAATAGAACTAAGGGGCTGAACGGACTGACCCAAAGGAGTGGCTCTGTGCCGCTCCTTTGCTTGCTGGATTGGGGCCATGGCAACTGCACGCTGAAGCCCCAATCCGGTGCTTTGCCACTCTAAAAAGAGCTGGCAAATGCTGCTCCTTTTTAGAGTGGCAAAAAGCCACCCTTGCCACCATGGTGGCAGCTTTCAGCACTCCTTTGGCAAAGCATGTGTGGACGCTGTGCCAAGGGAGTGCCCTGATGCCTCTTGCTGTGTGGTGGGGCATGCAGCGTGAAGCTGACATGAGGGCAGAGTTGGGGTGGCTAGCGTGCGGTCGCCATGCCCCCACTCTGCCTCCAGGCCAGCTCTTTATGCTAGTCTGCTCAGCCCCTAAGTGTTCCAGGCTGCTGCCACACTGCAAAATGAATGCAGTTTGAAATAACTTTAACTGCCATGGCTCCATCCTACACAAAGGGATCCATTGGGATTCTTTCAAAAGAAAGAAAGAAAGAACCGTAACTAAAATGTCAATCTTCAATATCCCTGTAGAAAATCTATTATCACAAATATTTCCTATTACAACAATGGCAACAAACAAACTTAGTCTATTCTATACAATCCATTTCTATACAATAGATGCAGCATTGAACCATTTCCTAGACACATGGTTCTTAAAGGGCTGTGCTTGTATACATATACATCAAATGTCACCATTAATATGTAATCCAACATGCTTGCAAGGTTATTCAATATAAAATGTGCCTACATAACTGTCATCCTGTCTATCTCTTCATCCAAATCAGAGGGATTAAACTGTCCAATTGGTGTACCCAATAGGTCTCCCTTCTGGTTAATGCTCTATATTTTAATGCATTTGGGACAGTGATTTGTTCAGTGCACCAGAATTTGAGATCTTTGATGTCATGTTTGAATTCCAGAAAATGTTTAACCAGTGGTGCATGCATTCTCTTATTTTTGTGGTCACCAATTCTAGTTTTAATTTTTTGGTGGTCATTCCAACTTAAATAAAATTGCAGGGACATTGTATAATATAGATGACCCCACTGGAGTTACAGGTAAAAAATATTAGGGAGTACTTTTTTGATCAATGGGGTTCCTAAATGATGTTTGTTTACAACAATTGTTGTAAACTGAGCAGTTACCACAAGGGAATTGTCCTATAGTCTTGCTGGCACCTGTTATGAGATTAATTGATTCTACTGGCTGTTTCAGTCTACTGTGTAATAACAGGTCTCTCAGATTTGTTGCTCTTTTGGTAGTGATAAGGGGTGATTTTCTGCATCATTTCTTCTGAAAGAATTCTCAGAAAATGATTACATTGTACAAGGTTTTGACAGGATTAGGACCTTTTTCACCTTTGTAAATTTTCTCCTAAGTATCAGGTGTGTCTCTGGTATTTTTAAGATCTGACATTTATCTATCAAACACTGCTCTGATACATAAGACAGGTTGCTGAATTCTTTGAATGGTATTTACTCTACATATTGTTTGTTATAATAGTAGTAAGTTGTACACATTTTGACAACTTGTTTTTTCAATACCATTTTGGATGAGAATTGAATTATAAGCATTGTGATTTATCAATAATAATAATAATAATAATAATAATAATAATAATAATAATATTTATTTGTATCCCACCCTTTGGGAGATCCAATCAGGGTGGTTCACAACAATAAAATCATACATAATAAATCACAACATTCCCACCCACCCCCTTAAAACAGTATTAAATCAATAACAAATTAAAACACATTTAAACAATTTAAAAACACATTACATATCCATTACATAATTCCTTGTGGACAGTATACTTATTGATACCCTAGCCCAGGGGTAGGCAACCTTTCCCCTTTAAGGGCTGAGGGACTTCAGCTCCCAGAATCCCAGGAGCTATTGGCCAACATGGGACTATTGGCCAACATGGCTGAGGCTTCTGGGAGCTGAAGTCCCTCGGCCCTTAAAGGGGAAAGGTTGCCTACCCCTGCCCTAGCCACTGAAGAAGATCACAGGTCAAAACACATCTGGTGATAATTTGAGACTGAATTCACAGAACATCTGTCGAGAGATACATTGGTGTACTTATCGAGGACTATCAACCCTTTGGCATGGGCTTTGTCCTCTCAGGACTTGTATAATTATAAAAATTGATTATTATTTTTAAGGCACATTGTAGTTGCATTCTTAAAGTGTGCATTTTAGGTTCTTTATGTAAGACAATGTGTGCATGATATACCCTTTTTTTTTAATGTAAATTGAACATCTAACAAACATTGCTGATATCCTTGTTATAGAACAGGGGTAGGCAACCTTTCCCCTTTAAGGGCCAAGGGACTTCAGCTCCCAGAAGCCTCAGCCATGTTGGCCAATAGTCCCATGTTGGCCAATAGCTCCTGGGATTATGGGAGCTGAAGTCCCTCGGCCCTTAAAGGGGAAAGGTTGCCTACCCCTGTTATAGAATATGTTACTTTACCATTACCTAACTTCTTTCTTTTTTCCATGCTACACAATCCTGAGATTTGTAGTTTTGTGAGGCACTGGAGCTCTCTGACAGAGAAAGCCAAATATCTTGCAAAACTGAAAATCTGAAAAGTCTGAAAATCTCAGAGTTCTATAGTACTGGGCTATGGTAGTTAAAGCAGTGTCATATTGCATTAATTCTGCCATGTAGATGCAGCCACAGTGGGTTGAAACTGAGATTTTTAATGAGGAACACTGAGAGGTAATGGGAGCTTCTGGGGCTGCATGCATCCTTTGGGCCACACATCTCCATGGTTTGCTGTTTTACATGGTTTGTAGTGGAAAGCACCCACATAGTTTGCAATCTACCATTTACATTAAAATGAATGGGAGCTATCAAAATGTACTACTATGTTTTCCCCCAGTACTCATTCACTTCAATTGGGCTTAGCCAGGACAGTTCCTCGTTTGCAGGGGAGGGGGCATCATAATTAGGAAACACACCAAGACAACCATTTGAAAAGAAAAGGCCACAAGTTTATTAAGTACAGCTGACAAGGCATGGGTCTGGATCTGGCATTGACCAATCCGACTGTTGATTGATGAAGCCCATTGCCCAGTCATGGCCTTGGGATGACAAAAGGGGGTAACCAGATATTTGCATGTTCGCATCTCCCCTCCTTGTCACTGGGGGACACTGATAAGGAGTTACCCCCACAATGGAAATTTCTCCTCAATCCAGAACCCCCAGGTTCCTGTGGGACTCCTGATACCAGTGCTCCACAGCACAGCTAGCCATGCCCACCAGATCCACAACCCATGCTACCACCCCACAAAAGTTGTGACACCGAATAACAACCCTCCTACGAAAGCAAACAGGGTGGGAGGGTGGGGAGATGCAAGCTGGAATGGGACAAATCACGCGGCACATGGCCTTAAATAGGCTCCCCAACAATCAAAAATGGTGACGGAGGTCCCACCTCTTCCAATGGCCAATTAGGAACCACTTCTGCCCTTCAACTGCATGCAGGGAATTGGAGTCCTCCAGCACTGGAAGTCCCACCCACCTGAGGCCCCAGCCAACTAATCAGAGCAATGCAACAGGCCTTGATGCCTTATGGGTGAAACCAGGGTCAGAGCTGGGGGGAATGCCACCACAGCATCCTGGCATCCCCCCCCCCAAATTGGCCAGCCCAGTAAGTCAGGCTTGCAGGGGAGGGGGCATCACAATTAGGAAACACACCAAGACAACTATTTGAAAAGAAAAGGCCACAACTTTATTAAGTACAGCTGACAGGTGAGGTTGGCCCAAGGCATGGATCTGGATCTGGTATTGACCAACCTGACTGTTGACCAACAAACTCCATTGCCCAGTCATAGGTGGGCCTCGGCATGACAAAAGGGGTAACTAGATATTTGTATGTTTGCATCTCTGCCCATTGTCACTGGGGGATGCTGATAAGGAGCTGCCCCCCGCAATGGCAACCTCTCCTCAATCCCAGCACCCCTGGGTCCCCATGGAACTCCCAATACTAGTGCTCCACAGCACAGATAGCCATGCCCAGCAGATCCACAACACATGCTATCACCACAAAAGGCTGCCCCCCCCAATGGGGGCCCACCTTCCACCAGCCCATTACTGAAAGCTGAAAAGCCACCCAGACAGAGAACCCAAACCTGCTGTCCTCAGGGCTTTCCAGTGCAGGAGTCCAAACCTGGTTAGATATAGCCAGCAAATGCCCCAGACTTCCACCTGCCCACCTGTGGTTCTAGCAGCCCTGATGCAGAATGAGTATCCTGCAAATTCTTCTGCTGGCAGCCCAGTGTGTCACAAGGCCAGTCTAATCACTGTCACCAACCGGAATTGAGTGAGTGGAGTTCTGTCCTTATGGAGAAAAAGGGGGTCTTCAGTCAGGAGTCGGGATGCAAGGTACCTAACAAAGTCTGAACAGGGCAAAGCCAGTAGCTGTGAAGCCACTGAAGCCTGATGGTGGACCCTTTATCTAACTGGTTACACTTGGATCTGCGAAGAACTAACAACACAGCATTTCCAACAAAAAAGACATCTTCCCACCTTAGTGCCCTCCCAGCCCAGTCCTTCCTGGAAGAGGGGATCATCTCACCCACCTGGAGGGCCCCAAAAAAGACAGTTACAAAGGCAGCTCAGAAAAGGCGGGCCTCCACTCTGGAATGACACACCCTCTTTAAATGGCAACACACCCTCTTTAAATGGCAAGACAGCCTGAAAAGAGTTTATATTCTTATTCTGTTTATTTATATCCCACCTTCCTCCCAGTACTGGGACACAAGGCAGCTAACAAATCTAAACAGTCCAAGGTAAAACAGTATAAAACATTAAAATTACAAAGTTAAAAAAACAATTAAACAAATAAAGCAATTAAAAACATTACATCATTAAAATCTAAAGTTTAAAACTCTTTAAAATAAAAACAAAAACAAAACAGCATCCATGTCATGTGAAAGCCTTGCAGCATAAAAATGTCTTTACCTGCTGCCGGAATGACCTCAATACTGGGGTGGGGGTTTATACAGGGAGATAGCCTGGACCCAAGCTGTATAGGGCTCTATAGGTCAAAACCAGCACTTTGAATTGTTCCCAGAAATGGACTGGCAGCCAATGGAGTTGTTGCAACAAGGGAATCGTATGTTGTGTGTAGCCAGCTCCAGTTAACACAGCCTGGCTGCAGCTCTTTGGACCAGCTGAAGTTTCTGAGCACTTGTCAAAGACAGCCTCACGTAGAGTGCATTACAGTAATCCACATGGGATGTAACCAAGGTATGTACCACTATGGCCAGGTCTAACTTCTCCAAGAATGGGTGCAGTTGGAGTACAAGTTTTAGGGGGGTTGCAGACTGCCATAAATAGTGCAAATTGAGTCCACT
>CM034706.1:166744977-166759946 GCA_020142125.1 Phrynosoma platyrhinos | reverse complement strand
CAACTGTCCCCGAGCCTCACCGTCTGAGATCTGCCCGAGAGGAAGGAATGGAACCACTGCAATGTAGTGCCTCCAGTTCCTAACCCTCTCAGGCAATCCAAAAGGATGGAGTGATCTATTGTGTCAAAAGCCACTGAGAGGTACAAGAGCACCAACAGGGTCACACTACCCCTGTTGATACCCACGCGAAGGTCATCAGCCAGAGCAACCATGGCAGTCTCAACTCCCTATCCTGTCCTAAAGCTGGTTTGAAATGGATCTAGACATTTCAAGAGTTTCATCCAAGACAGCTATCTTGTGACAAAAAGATTGATCCCAGGAACTAGTTTCTACATGATGGGCTACCCCAGTTATATTGCTTGTTTGCTTATATCTTTAAGACCAAGATTAATAAACTATGGTCTATTGGGTGTTTTGAACTACAGCTCTCATCGTCCCTCACTCTTAAGTTATGTTGATTAGGATAATGAGAGTTCTAGGCCAACACTATCTGGAGGGCTATAAATCTTCTACCTCAGTGGAGCCGTATTTTAAATTTATCTTGCATTGTCAAATATAGCATGCAGTGACAAAGCATCAGGAAAGGGTAGCTGTCATTTGACGTATGACACACAGAGCTAGGAATAGCTAATGCCAGTAGTAACACTGTGATGACAGTTATCATATCTTTTGAAGCAACTATTAGAGATAGTACTTACGACCTTTTTCCCCCCATCACCTGCTACACAAAGTCTGGAATTCTGTTTACATTCTGTATGCATAAACTGCATACATATTTTCTGTTGTCGCTGAATGTATGAAACTACCTTTTGCATGCCTTGGGTTCTTTTTAATCTCAGTTTTTCATGGCTTGGCCTCCTTTTGAAATGCTGCGATTTTGCTGTCATGCTGGACTGCACTCATAGCTTGTGAACCTTCAAAAGTGTTTGAAAATGTTTGCAGCTTAGAAATTGTGCATGAAGAAAGGTCTTGCAGATTTGCTGTTTAACTATTATAGTACAATCTGGCTTCTCACCACTGGGAAATGTCTGCAGCTGCTGGCTTTAGATCATGACTAAGTGATAGTTTAATGGACTTTGTTGACTAATGCCCACAAAGGCCTTTTAATGAAATTAGTTGGCAACATATGTTGATATCTGATTTAGGAAAACAAATAAAGCCATAGGCATTCTGTATGTGGCTTCATCAAGCAAGGCAATTCTTATGTTTTTAGCTGAAGCCCTTCTTGTAACACCTTTCTTTTATAGCCAGGCCATCTATTTTTGGGTTGTTATTGTTGCTAATAATTGCCTTCAAGTCAACCTCAACACATGGTGACCCTGTGGGTGAGGCATCTCCAAGATCTGTCTTCAACTGCTCTGCTCAGTTCCTGCAGGTTCAATCCCAACAAAATTTTCCTCTTGATTTCTTGTCCTTCAACAGCTTCTTCTGAATCCTGAACATTGTAGTCCTCTGGGGAGACAGGGAGCATGTATTTTGGGGGGTCAGAGTTGATTGTTTGGTTATGCTGTTTGGAGGTTTTGTTTGTTTTTAACTATGTGCTGTCTCTGAGTACAAGGTCTAAGGCAGTGGTTCCCAAGCTTTGTTCCTCCAGATATTTTGGACTTTAGCTCCCAGAATTCCTGATTGTTGGCCACACTGGTTAGGGCTTCTGGGAGTTGAAGTCCAAAACACCTGGATAACCAAAGTTTGGGAAGTACTGGTCTAAGGGACAGGGCTTCTACAGAGTCCCTGGCTTGGTTGGGGCCAGAACGGCAGTTACTAGCTCTATGTAGCTGCTGCCTTAGTTTCTGGAGGTTAGTGAAGAGGAATACGAAAGCAGGCATTTTTTGGTGGGCCTTTTGTGGATGGGTGGGACTTTGAAGGGGAGGCTGGAGAGCTTTTTAACTCATTATATAGGATGACAAACATGAATGGTGACAGAGTTGTTGCAGTGACCAGCAACATCTGTGCCATGTTTGTTTTCTTGTGAGAGGATCTGCATGTCTATGGTCCAAAACACACTGCAGAAATAATTTTGAGACTGTTTTAACTGCCCTGGCACAGTGCTAGGGAATCCTGGGAATTGTAGTTGATTGTGGCCACAGAGCTCTCTGACAGAGAAGGTTAAAAGTCTCACAAAACTACAGTTTCCAGAATTCTGTAGCATCGAGCCAGGGCAGTTAAAGCAGTCTCAGACTGGATTATTACTGCAGTGTGTTTTGGACCCATATCTGTAGCAAGTGCAAGTTGGTAGTCTGCTGGAAGAGAAGGTGCAGCAATTTGAGGTCCATGTATTTATAGTTCAGCTTATCAGGCAAGATGATGTTGGTTTGGAAATTGTGGAACAGACTTCTGGAAGGGCAAGACACAGGGGATACCTATAACACAGGACATGGATTCTTAGAAGAATGTGACACACAAGCGGAATTATCAAGAACCATGATACAAATACAAAGCTACAAAATTGATTCGAAACACTTCCTCTAATAAATTATTATGAGGCACAGGAACAAGGATAATAGCCACACACTTCAGGAGGCACAGAGGTGACCATGGAGGGTTCTGTAGATGCAAGGAATCCTGTCAATTCCCAGAAGAAGAAGAGACACATGGTATGGTAGATGATTTCCTGCTGGGTGTGTAGCCCTGAAAAGATGTCACAAGAAATGTTCTGTTTCCTAGAGGTGAAGATGATGTGACAGAGAGGCTGATAAGACTCAAGCCCACCAACCCTCACTCTTTCTGTCTGATACCATTGGGACAAATGATGCTGCAAGATATAGCCTTCATCATATTGCAAGGGACTATGAGGTTCTGGGGAAGAAGCTAAAGGACCTTGTGGCACAGGCTGTCATTTCTTTATTCCTTCTTGTTGGCCTAGGAAGAGTGAGAAGAATGCTAGAAGTAACCAACTGGCACCACAGATGATGTTGTCAGGAAAGACTTGGCTTCTTGGATCATGGGATACGCTTTCATGAAGAAGGACCTCTTGCAAGAGATGGGTTGCATCTCAAATAATTAGTATGAACGTATTGTCCAGGAGTCTTGTAAAAACAACCAATAGGGCTTTAAACTGAGTTCAGTGGGAGGGGGAGACCGCCCTTAACCATACTTCCTCTACTATCATTCGTTTACCTACTCATCTTGGCTTGATGTAGACCTGTCTTCCACCTTTGTCCCCTAACTACTCTTTACAACTATTGCTGGAATGGGACTTGTCATCCCATCAGCATAACCACAGGTTTTGCATTTCTATTACTATTTACACACATTCCACATCCATTGGCATAAATTTCTCCTAGCCTAGTTAGTCTCTATGGAGCTACAAAAGTCTTCTGAATGTCTTTCAAGATGTTTGTATTGTCAACCAGTACTGTTTTCTGAATAGTCACAGTTAATATTGTGTCACTGTCAGTACTGTGTGCATTCAATTTCCATTTGGCTTCACTACTTGCTTGGTCCACCCCAGCAACTATATGTATTGTATATATATTTGACATTCTGCATGACACTTCATGTATCTGAGGAAGTGGGCTACAGTCCACAAAGAT
Organism: Phrynosoma platyrhinos; assembly: GCA_020142125.1. NCBI lineage: Eukaryota > Metazoa > Chordata > Lepidosauria > Squamata > Phrynosomatidae > Phrynosoma > Phrynosoma platyrhinos. The sequence goes on along the minus strand of CM034706.1, from coordinate 166,756,413 downwards.
TTACACTGAAATGGGTTTGGTAGTTTTTAAAGTACTACAAGATGTTTTGGGTGCATTTCAACTGTAGAAATAATGCAGTTTGACACCACTTTAAGTGTTGTGGCTCCACCCTATGGAGCCCTGGGATTTGTAGTTTTACAAGGTTTTAGCCTTCTCTGCCAAAGAATGCCGACACCTCACAAACTACAAATCCCAGGATTTTGTAGAATGTAGCCATGGCAGTTAAAGGGATGTCAAAGGGCATTATTTTTACACTGCAGATGCATTTTTGTTGCAGCACTTGTAAGATTTCTATTTTTGTCTGAGTTTTAAACAGACTTAAGATGCAGTGCTGTGATCCATTGAAGAAGTGGATTTAGATCATGCAATAATAAAAAAGGTGCTGCCACATATTTTCTTTTGCTTCCTCCTTTCTTCCTCCATTTTATGCCGCAAGTGACAAACATGGCTACTTTTTTGAAGACTCTTTGTTGTTTTGGTTTCAACAGATGAATGTGGCTCCCACTCTAGAAATGGAATGGTAATGCTCTCCTGTTTGGTGAAAATCCTTTTCAAGCATGGAGAATTTACCTGTTGAATTTTGCTTATGGGCCTTACATACCCTAGATCCAATACTGGATCTGTTCCCTTGTACTGAAAGGATTGGATCACAGAAGGTGCTTCTGGCTGACATTAACTCACACCACATAGCACTCCATTTAGCAGATTCTCCTGACCTTCTATGTAGTATTTTCAAGGGAAGAGGAGAGGGCCGGAAATTTCTACCTGCCTAGTTGGACAACCCTTATTCTGGATCCAATTCCATACTGTTGATGTTTCTCATGAAACACACATTTTCTTTTACAAGGAAACAGAGGAGAGCAAAATGAAAAACTAAACTGTCTTGGGACACAGATGAAGTCTCTCTGCTTGAATGAAGAATTTAATCTTTATTTTTAAAATGATATTAGCACAGTAAACTGACACAGTAGCATTGATTCTTTCCTGATTTAACAAAATACATTTATAGCAATTTACAAATAATTTTTGTCTTCATTTTAAAACAGTGCATAACATTTTATTAATAGAACACAATACTTTATATAGAATTCTTATTTAAAAACATATTTTGGATTTTATCCATTTTTTCTTAGTAAAGCACAGCCTAACAAGAAATAGGTGCCTGTTTTAGCAAGTAAGAAAAGAATTAGAAGATGCCACCTGCTGATTTATTTGATTTCTCTGAAATTAAGGTATTAGTGGAATGTAAACAAAGGTTCATTTTACAAAAGGCTCCATAATCGATATACACAGAAAAGTTAGAATTCAAAGGTATATCTTTATTACTTTTTTGTGTTCTTGATTGTAATTATGTTTCTGAGAAGCCATTATTAAAAAGAGTAGCCTTTGGCACTTCTGAGTAAAAAAAGAGTATTTTTTCAATATTTTATGTAAAGAATGCAATTACAATGATTCTGCAAGTGCTTTAAAATTGTTCGATAGGAAATAGGAAAAGGCTTAGATAGGAAAAATATCACACTGCGTTGGAAAGAATGCAGTGAATTTCTGAGTCTGAAAACTAACTCATGATATCTTTATATATGGTAAGCTAACTTAATGAATGGCAAAAATAAATAAAACAAAACAACAATTTCCATCAAATAAAATGCATGTTCTCTTAACAAAACAAGCTGCTTTTTAGAAGGTCTGTTTGCCCATCCTTGAATTATTGCAGTTACCTAGACTACAATCCTATAATCACTTACCTGAGAGCAAGTTCCATTGAACAGAATAGACCTAACTCTTGAGTAGATATGCCTAGGATTGTGCTCTTAATCATAATTTCTCTTTCTTAGATTACCAATTTATTAATATCTCTAAGCTCTCTCATTATATTTCTAGGCCAGCAGTTAGTGACCTACTGTTTCAAAATCTTTCCTACTTGATGTAGCTAAACTAAGCTGACCAAGCAAAGTGTCTCCAGTTTTATAAAATGTGTGGGGGAAAATGATAAACACAAGGAGACATTTGCAGATATGCAGTCTTGTACACAATTTTTTTTAAAGAAAAAGAAATGTTTATAAAACCTGTAAGTCGAAAACAACCCCCCAGTCCAGCCAGGGGATCTCTGTTGATTTATATGTAGGGTTGGGATTGGTAAGTGCAAGAGAATGGAGCTCTCTAGGCTGGATGCCTGCATCCAGCAGTCAGGACTGCATGTGCTGGATCCCTGAGCTGGATTGGTAATTTCAGGTTTGATGGCCAACACAGGGTTGGTGGGAATGGGATACATACAGAAATGTATCCCAACATGCAGCCCTGCTTAGCTCTTAAAGGTATGAGCCAATGGTAACTTGCCTTTCCATATATCTGAAGGATGTTAACCCCAGCCTGCTCCCTTGGATCCCTGTGTGATGTGTTCACAGATGATGTGCTTGCAATTTTTTTGAAATAAATTTAGCAAATATACTTCCTTCCTGTGGAAGAGTATATCTTTTATATGCATAAAATCCTGGTTCCATCATCATCATCATCATCATCAGTTTAAAAGATATTTCCTTAGGAGGGGTTATGGAAGGATCTCTCTCTTGAGATCCTGAAGAACCACAGCTACCTGGAAGGATGGAGGTATTCAGGGTGAATGGAGAAAATTCAGAATGAAATCTCTGTTCACTTCTGAAACTCTTTGGGTAGTCTCTGGAGGCAGGTCAATAGCTGTGAGGATAAAATGACACTCAGCATCTCAGAGGGGTGCTGGGAAATAAAAAAATAACATTGAGTTGATTTTATTCTATTTAGCTACATGAAAAGAATGGAAATGGTTACAACCTAAGTTTTTGGGGTTTTTTTAATTCAGTGAATTGTGGAGACAACTAGTTTTCACAGATGGCAGATGCTCTTATGACATAGTATTTTAGCTGGGTATAGATGGGGATGATTGTAAAATTAAATTGTGATATAAATTGAGCAGACCTATGAATCCTAGAACTTAAATTATTAAATGGATTTTAATATTCTCAAATGGTCTGCTGCATTTTTCAGCTACAAAAGTTTCAACATATGTTTTAAAATATATATTTTGAAAAAAGTGTTTGTTTTTCTAAAAAAAATATGTATATTTTGAAGGAAAATAAATGTGGAAAACCCACTGGTTAGTCCTAAATAGAATAGATCCTTTAACTCAAATGCTGAATGAGGTGTCAAAAAATGGGTAAATTCCATTGATCCAGTGTACCTCATCTAGTTGTAACAAACAATCGGATTTAGTCTTGTGTGTCTATATAACAATTTAAATGCAAATTCTTGTGAGACCATAAAGCATTATAGATTAATGCAGAAAAAAGACAGAACAGACCTATGACAGAAATGTGGAAAGTGACATGAGGCTAGGAAATAGAGAGATTTGTCTATGTCTGGGTACCAACACTGAAATAGGACCATAGATCAGTGATACCCAAACTTTGGTTGTCCTGATGTTTTGGACTTCAGTTCCCAGAAGCCCCAGCCACCTTGGCCAACAGTCAGGAATTCTGAGAGCTGCCATTCAAAACATTTGAAGGGCCAAGATTTGGGCACCCCTGTTCTAGATAATCTTGTGTCTCTTTCATGGCATATTACATTAGTCTTAATAGCTTCAAACTAGCCAATTTTCTCCTTAGTAAACTATCTCAGTGGCATCTAAGTTCCCTGAAATGAGTTCATGCTAAGTTAAAAATGACAAAAACAACAACAAACTTCCAGTTCCTTAACTAAAAGCTCTGTTAAAAGAGACTATTCACTGGGTATAATCTTTTGTACAATGTAGCACTTGTATATTAATTTGGCTGCTAGGAGCCATTCCAAAATTTTATACTAAAGACTACCCAGCTGAATATGCAATGAACAGTTCAGTAGTTATAACTTGCAAAGCCAAAAAAGTGAGACAATCAGTTCTGAGTGTGAGTTTGAATATGATTTTAATATCTTACTCTAAGTGTCAGAGTCAGCCCATCCACTGGATAGGGCATTTGTCCAAGCCAAGCCTTCTAACAGCTACCAGCTGCCCCATCTATTGATGCCACCCTTATTAAACTAGCTTTATGCCATCTAGGATTTCAGGAGTTCAGAAGAAGGCAGATATTCCACAATGAGGCAGAAAAGGGAAACAAAATACTCTGCTTAGTATCACTTTGCTTTGAATGCTTAAGATGGTAAAATGCCATCAGAGACAGAATGTGGCACCTTGGAAAACCCATTGGGTTGCTTTGCTGCCACTATCTTTCTGCCTCCCTCTCCACAGACCATTTTACCAGCTCAAAGGAGGGACAAGTAAGCATGCTGGCTTCTTCAGTTGTGCTACATTATCAGGATCGGGGCACCCTGAAGACAATAGCTGCAGCTCAGCTTTTGGCAGGAGAAAAGGAAAGGAGGGGATGCACACAGAAAGATGAGCTCCAGCCTGATCAGGGTCATTCCTGATCAGGGTCATTCCTGTACCTGACCAGCCTTGCTAACCAATTATGCAGCTTGGTATTATTTTCATTTTGACAACAATGGTGCAATTATCAGTGTAAAGCACTAGCTATTCCATGACAACAAAACAGAAAGATCAGCAGTAAGAAAAGCCAAACAACTGTTAAAAATATGAAGGATGTAAATTAGCTCTGAAAGGGATCCCTGTTTTTTTTTTAATCACTACCACAATATTTCAACTATGCCCAGGTTAACTCACTAAGATGTGACCTCTTGATTTTTAGCACCTGTAACTAAACATAGTTTGGAGAGAAACAGAAAAGCTAATCTGAAGAGATATTGATTCCATTTCCATGGAATATCATCAATGTCTGTTTTTGCTCCACTTCAAAGAACTACACAAAACCTTTTCTATCTTTTAATGTGAACATTCCACTATAACAAAGCTGTCAATATTTTATTTTCTACACTAAATGAATGCAGCCAACACCGTAATTTTCAGCAATATCACTTGGAAAGGAATTACATATCAAAACATCATGTGTTTGTAGAGCAGGTATGTACATTGTTTAAAAACGTAAAGTTAGAATCAGCACCGACTTGTATTAAATTTTGGTGCAAAACCTGCAAAGGTGAAGTACAACACTGGTACAACTTTTACTTTTTTAAAAAAACCACCTCCTTTTTTGTCCTTAGACATATATAAATCAAAAAGTTGGCACATTCAGGAATTAAGGTGTCTGTATTTAGGATTGCTGTTTTTGTTGACATCATTCCCATTGGATTTTTTTTTTGAGTCTCTGAAAAAAAAACCCACTGTTAAAAAATTTCCCATTCATCAGGTTCTTGCATTGTGCTTTTCCCCCCTGCGACATGAAATCCACAAATTCATGCACAATCACTACACATCAGCAACATCCATAAACAGTCAGGCTGATGGTCGATATTTTGGCACATCAAGAATATTTTAGCATCAGCTCAAAAATAAAGTAAGGAGTGAGCACAAAGCTTGTACCAAAAAATACTGATTGATAGTGGTATGGTTCCACCAAAGCACCGGCTCTCATTCTTTGTAAGCTCTTGTTGGAGATGTCCCTTTATAGAAGATGTTCCTGGTGTTCTCTGGACTGCTGCCTCTTTCTGGAATTAAAATGATATTACCTTTTCTCCGAAGTGTAGAATCACGGCTGGAGGAAATGGACAGGGTCTCTGAACCAATCTCACTGCCTTCCACTGGTGTGACCCTTATTGTGGTGAGGCCGTGGTGATGATGCTCACTGTTATCGATGTTACTTCTTTTTCTGTCCCCAGATCCAAAACTGTCTTTCAAAGATTCACAGCTTTCAGAGTCTCTGTTGAGATCATTGAGCTCATACGTTTGACGAAGGCTTCCTTTTTCAGGGGCTTTCCATTTCCATGAGCCGCTGCCTTCTCCTTCTGATGGCATCTGAATGATGGGCCTGTTGTTCTCAGGGTGGGCCTCTATTCTAACGATACTGCTTGGTTCATGGTCTGTTAAGGTCTTATATCGGATTGATCCAGTACAGGTGACTGTACTACCTTCAGAGCTCTTTGGACTGCCCTGAAGGACTCCTTGTTGCTTTGACATGGCAATGACCTGCATGATTCTTGGTTGGCTATTGCTTCTGCACCCAACTGTTTTCTCAGCAGCTTTCAGCCACTTAGCTCGAGCTGAACTTGTTTTGGGAGATGTGCTAACATTTTCCTGTGTCTCTTCAGGAATATGTACAAGCTGTGAAGAACCTGGGCGTGACTGAATGGAAACCCTTGGCCCACCAGATAGGCCGGCACTATTACAGCCTGGCATGCTACCAGGCTGAATTTTTAGGTATTGATTGGAAGGGCCATGATGATCTCCATTGACACCCACTCTAGATGGCTCAGAGCTTGACCTCATTTCAATTGCTCGAGGTGGTGACTGTCCAGAATCTGTTTCTATCACCTGCAGGGACAACTTCCGGCTTTCATTCTTGTTTTTCCATTGAGACAGAAGCTGCTTTGAACGGGCTGAGTCCATAGATGCATGAATAGTTGCATTCCTTCGAGCTGACTCTTCCATTGCAGGTGTGTTGACTCTTGGCAAAGTGTTGCTGAAAGTGACCATGTTTTCTTTCCCCATTGGACTTCGAGGTGTTATAATCTCCACATCAGCATTTGCCCTTTTGAGGTTAGTCAGAGAGCCAGTGTCTCTGTGGTTTCTGTTCAACATACTCTCAGTATGGTGAGTGGAGATGGCATCATTGCTGCTACTGTTTTTCCCTGGTAAGATTCTGCTGGCATCTTGGCTCAGGTCAGTCAAAGATCTCAATGGTTCTTGGTGTGGGTTTTGATTAAACATGTTGTCTTCACTTGGTAGAAAGTTCCCCACAGCATAGAAGCCCTGGTATCAGAAGAAAAAACAAACAAACAGGATCTTATTAGTGAAAGCATATATTTATCTCCTATAGCTCAGTATTGCAGATACAGTGTTCATTTTATTTTATTTATATCCCACATTTCTCCAAAAGAATAACCAATAGAACTCTCTCTCTCTCATTATCTCATTCTCCCCCCCCCCTCTGTGAATAGTCAGACAGACAGGCAGATGCAATGCAACTCTTATGGCAGCGATTGGACATATAGTCCCATCAGCCCAAGCCAGCATGTCCAATTGTGAGAGATAATGGGTTTGCATCTCATTACACCTATTAAAGTTCCCAGGTGTTTGTCAAGGGTGCCTTGTGTACTGTGTATTGTGGTAGCCAAGATGTGTTAGAGGTACGGATGACTCCTGCCAAATTAGAAACATTTGCCAAAGAAGGAAATTCTTAAAAACCATTTTAGATCAGTAGAAAGTAGCTGTAGTTATACATCTGTTTTAATGTCCATTCTGCTCTTCTGCTGAACGAGGATTGCCTGCATCCTTATCCTGCAGATGGATTTGGTATAATGTTTGAAAGAGCCTTATGGATGTACAAACTGAAGTATGTAAGCCCCTTCTTTTTAACCAAAGATCATCTGAATATGCAGGTTCCGGGGGGGGGGGGAATCTTTTTTAATGGTAGTTTCCATGCTCTAAAATCCTATCTCATAGGATGTTTTCCTAGTACCCACATTGCCATCATTTTGTCTGCAACCAAACACTTCTTTCTTCTTCTGAGGTTTTAAAGTATATTAGCGTTTGGGGCATTTGATGTCCATTACCCAAGTCCCTGCATATTGTGGCTTTCAACTGTGGGACCTGACAGTGAGGTTAATTTTTGCAACCAATTATCCATCTATCTATATGATATGTTATTGTGCTATTACATTCTAAATTGTAATTTTACAATTCAGTTGAATTGTACATTTGAATTGAATTGTACATTCAGTTGTAGAATGAATGGCTAAAAGATTTTGCTTTATGGGATGTTGCATAAATTAAATAATTGAATCATAGAATCTTAGAGTTGGAAGGGAGTGCAAGGGCCATCTAATCCAACCTCCTACCATGCATGGATACACAACTAAAGTACTTCTGAAATATGCTTACCCAGCCTCTGTTTAAAGACTTCCAAAGATGGAAAGTCCACCATGCTCCAAGGCAGTCCATTGAACTGCCAAACACCTTTTATAATGAAAAAGTTCTTCCTAAGGTTTAGGTGGAATCTCTTTTCTTTTCCCAAACATGTGGAGGGGGAGTGAATAGAGGAGGTACAGCAATTGCCTTCTATTTTCTACATGCATTCACAGGAATATCTGAATGATGTTCAGACAAGGCTGCATCCTATCATCCTACCTATTCAACTTATATGCAAAACAAATTGTAAGGAAAGCAGGCTTGGACATGGAAGAGGGAGGAATGAAAATAGGAGAAAGAAATATCAACAATCTGAGATATGCTGACGACATCATAATACTAGCAGAAAAGCTCACCGACAACTACTAAGGAAGATTGGAGAAGAAAATGCAAAGGCAAGCTTACTACTGAACATAAAGAAAACAAAAATAATGACCACAGAGAACTTACACTCATTCAAACTGGACAATGAAGAAATAGAAATAGTAAAAGAGTTGTCAAATCTGGGATCAAACATTGATAGGAACGGGGACTGCAGTCAGGAAATCAGAAGTAGATTAAGAATGGGGAGGATGGCTATGAAAGAACTAGAAAAGATCCTAAAATGCAAAGACATATACAACTCAGCACAAAAGTCAGAATCATACAAGCCACTGTATTCCCTATTACCATGTATAGATGTGAGAGCTGGACTGTTAAGAAAGAAGATAGGAGGAAAATCAATGCATTTGAGATATGATGCTGGGGAAGAGTGCTGAGAATTCCATGGACAGCCCAAAGAACAAACAAATGGGTCCTAGAGCAGATCAAGCCAGAGATATCCCTAGAAGCCAAGATGACAAGACTTAGACTATCGTACTTTGGACACATCATGAGAAGGCATAAATTGTTGGAAAAAGACAATAATGTTAGGGAAGTAGAAAGAGAGGAAGGCCATATGCTAGATGGATAGACTTTATTAAAGAGACCATGAATATGAGTTTGCAGGAACTGGGCAGAGCAGTAGAGGACAGGGGGGCCTGGAGATGTCTCATCCATAGGGTCTCTGTGGGGCAAGATCAACACGAAGGCAGTTAGCAACAACAACAATCAGTTATAAATGCTTAGAGTCTATGTACAAATATATATATATTAAATTATAGAATCATATTGTTCAAAGAGACCACGAGGACCATCCAGTCCAACTCTCTGATATGAAGGAATACACAATTCCTTATTCTTCTTCTGTGTCTCCATTTCCCTCCCCTCCTCAGAAGTGCAATGTGTTGTTTTGGGTTCTTGTAAATGGTTTATTAACTGCAAATAGAGTGCAACTCAAATTCTACTGTGGTTCTTCACAAAGTGATTTGAAAGTGATGAATTTGTCTTTCATAAAGATATTACATTACATGGTTATTAAGCAAGAGAAAGTGCATAACCTTTGAGTAGAAATCTAATCAGATTGAGGTGGGACCAATAAATCATGCTGTGTGGGTAACAAATTAAATGCAGGGAATAGGAATTGCCCATAAACAAGGCTGAAATTAATAGAAAAATATAATTTCATATAATATTTTAAAATATAACACAAATGCTTATATTTTTCTATTAATTTCAGTTTTGTTTATGGGCAATTCCTATTCTTTGTATTAGACCATATGTTTACTGATGAAAGATTAAGAGACCATAGCCTTAATGTGAATGGTCATGCTGGCTGGGAAATTCTGGACATTTCAGTTCCAAAAAGTAACCTTTCCAAGCTCTAATAAGCAGTTTCTTTGTGTAAAAAAGGAAGAGTATTTTGTGCAACCCCGTGTTTTCTGTGCAAAAACAAGGTGATTGAGGAATGTGTTGCTCTTCAGGACTTAAATCCAATTGTTCCAATTGTTAGTCCCAACTAAAGTAGAACTGATGAATCAATGGGATTTAGATAGGTCTTGATTGATTTGTTCCTATTGATTCAGTAGGTTTACTTAAACTGGGATTGACAGCTGGATTTAGGCCCCAATATTGGACCACAACTCCCATCAGTATGAGCCAGTAAAAGCAATGGTGAAGGATGATGGGAATCACAGTTCAACATCTTATGTGTGTGTCACATATTTCCTCATCCTGGTTTCAGAGAGTCATGCTGAATATATCTATTATTACACATCTAAAAGAAACATACAATTTCTTAATTACAATTAGCTATCATGACACAGGCATCTATGAATACTTGCATGATACTTACCAAGTAAAGAGCAATTCCACCCCCAATCAAAAAGCCACAATAAACATCAACCGGATGGTTTTTGTACTGGGTGATGCGAGTCAGTCCACAGATAATCCCACAGATGATAAATGCAAATACTAGAAGAGGTTTCAGAAGCTTAGAGGAGTCGGTTAATGTTGAATTGAAGTACATCTTTAAAAAGAAATACATTTTAAAAGTTTAGTGTAATTTCTCAAATGAAGTACTTTCTTGTTTGTTTATGTGAGCTAGCAAAACAAACGGAGAAGCCTGTGGTTGACTGACTGCAGGGACAGGGGTAGGGCCAGAGAAAAGTGCTTTTATAGATTACAATTCCCGTATTCGGTCAGTCAGTAAGACCAGTAACCATGCTAGTTGGGGGATTCTGGAGATAGTACTCCAAAACATAACTTTCCCAAGTACTGGATAAGAGTCTCCCTCTGGATGTTTTGACTTCTGGAGAAAGGGTGGGTTTATAAACTAGCATTCAGTCAAAACAGTGAGGTGCTGTACTGAAATTGAAAATCAGGGCTTTTCTACACCAGTAAAAAATAACATACTCACCCCGAAGCTGGTGCTGGCAGTCCTGATGACATATAGCTACTTCCAAGAGGATCCATGGCTTTTTTTTTGGGGGGGGGGTTCTTTGCTCTGAACTAAGCAAAGTTGGGGAAAAGCATGATGCTTCCCCAAAACTCCAGAGTTATCTCAGGTTGTTTTGGTGTATGGACTGGTGAATCAGGTGCTATTAAGCCCTAGCCAGTTGTCCATACGAAAAGAGCTGCACCATCCTCTTTCCCCACGCTGAGCAGTGAAGGGAAAGAAGATGGCCAGTTTTTGGAGCCACCATCACTGCTTCCTTGTGAGCAGGAGCTCTGTGTAAAGCCTGTTCAGCATGCGGCTGCTTCTGCTGTGGACAGAAACATGTGCCAAGACTCCTTGTTGATCACGTGTCTGCGTGCCTGTTTCTGTCCTCTGCAGAAGCATCAGTGCACTGGGCAGGCTTTACATGGCTCTGTAAACAGGGGGCTTGCCAGTGGGGCCAACATGCTGTCACATCACTACTTTCATCAGTTTTAGCCTGGTACATGTGGTTGCTATCATGGTCAGTCTAAGGCATAATGCTCTGGACTGGACCCAGATTAAGTGGCTGGTATAGACGCGCCCTCAGTGAACAATCCCACTGCCAGAGCAAATGAGAAATGGAAATAATTAGTTTCAGTAGATGAATGGA
>CM034706.1:166726985-166744877 GCA_020142125.1 Phrynosoma platyrhinos | reverse complement strand
TATTACTCATTAGCAAGGTATTTTTAAAGAGGAAAACCTCAGAAAACAAACATGCCCACCAATGCAATTAAGGAATAGTAATACATCGGGATTTTCAGCTACTTTTTTGGAATAAGACTGGAATTGAACATTATTTAATTGTCATACACAGCCAGTGTCACAGTTAGTATGAGTAAACAAAATTAGTCAGGCTTAATTAGTCGATTTACATCCAGTGCAGTACATAATAAATCATTGGGAGGATAAAAATAGTATCATTCAAATTGATTTCATTACTCAGAATGTGGATCTGAGGTTGGTGTCTCATCCTATATTCATTAACCATGAAGAAAGCCCCTTATACTTATTGCAGCTTATTTCTAAGGTCTCCTTTACAGTACACAATAAATGCATGTTGACACAAACCACTAACTGCCTTCTCACCATCCTATGGAATCCTGGGATTTGTAGTTTTGTGTGGTATTTAAAATTCTCTGCCACAGAACTCAATTAACCAAATTATGATCCCCAAATACAATAGGATGTAGCCATGGCAGTCAAAGTGGCATTAAAATGCTACCATTGTGTAGTGTAAAAGAGATCTTAGTCTACATGTGTCAAATTGCATTATGAAAGATCCACAGCTTCTCATTCTGAATTTGCATTTTAAGCTTCAAAAGCTTCACTGAATTAACTGAAAGAAGCTTCTCAACTCTTTTCACATGCTGCTTGATTGCTTATGTATATTTTCAGACTTTAATCAGTTTCTTTCACTTGATGCAAATAATGGAGAAATCTATGAGATTTATATTAGTGGGGATTGGCTGCATATTAATACACTGTTCTCAAGATAATTCTATTCTTTTTGAAGGAGAAAATATTGCCTAAGAGTGGTGCTTGCCACAAGGAACTCTTTCCCAAGACGTGTTACTGTCTAAGTTAGGATAGGATACCCCCTGCAACCCAAGTGAGGATGTATAATACCCAAAAGCAAATATGTTACTTTGGTACAAGAAACAGAAAATCCCACAAAACACTGTCCTGGCAGTAAAAACAATGCAATAATAATAACGAATTAATGTAGAGTTGAAGTTATTTCTTCACTCTGTTTAATGTAGAGTTGGCCTTGTTTCCCACCAATTTTTCTCTACCAAATTCCTTTTTTTTTTTTTAATATCACAGGTCTCCAGGGGGGGAAAAATGACTCAGAGAAGGTTTATTGTTGTTGTTGTTAATATTGATTGATTCACTATTTGCTTGCTTGCTGAATAGAAACATTTTAAAATCACCATTCTTACAAATGGTATGAGCATGCTGGTGTACAAATAAAACTAAAACGGTCAATGATGTATAGAATTGAAAGTGCAAACATGCCATGAAGCAAGCGAAAACAGCCAATAAAACAGTCCAAATTGACCAATTAAAATAGCTTGGCAAACAACGAGGTTTGAGGAAGTGCTAAAAGTAGTTACAAATTTGGCATCAGTCGCACTGCCATGTGGAGGGTCATCCTAAATGTGGGTGCTACAAATAAGAAAGATTTCTCCACTGGTGCTGTACTGTTCACCTGGATGCTTGATGAGCTTTTCCTGCTGAGCCTCTGTCACAGCCAAATATACCGTATATCACACATATTTACATCTCTTGCCTCTTTACCAGCCTGTTTTGTGTTAGACATGAAATGGCATTCTGGCATCTCCCATGGTTACAATGAGTCTTAATTACTTACCGAGACATACACAGCTGCAAAGGCTGCCAGGGTGGCGTGTTGTGAAGGGAATGACTTTCTGTAAAGGAAGGACACTCAAATTAAATTTTTCACTTAAAAAGACATTCAGCTAGGGCAGGTTTAAAAATAATCAAAGCATTGGTAGTCCAGAAATCATATTTAACATACAAAATGTAATCAGGGAAATGATCATTACATTATGGGTTATTAAAAATTCCCCTTTTGGTAATTTAGAGAATCGCTATCTTATATTAACAAATAATATTTCAATAATACTGCTTAAACTTCTCAGAGTCAAATGATCTGACCTTTTTTGGGAACAAGGGAATAAAGTTCTGAAATTGCACAAAAGAATTTATTTTAGGAATTTATTTAGGAATAGATGAATTTATTGACTTCAGTAGTGATATGAAGAAATAATTCACCTGTCAGTTAAACCTTGAATTTTTTTGCCTCAGAATTGGCATTGTCACTCCTTGGATTGCTCATATGTTTTGTATATATGGTCACTGGCTGGTTTGGGAGTGAAGCTAAACTGATGATCACAATCCCATTGGTTAGTATGCCTACATATTGCTCCAAACATCCTAAGATTTAATATATGTCTTCCTGACAAGGGAACTCTTGGCATGGACAACAGCAACAAATGACCACATGCAGAGGCTAGGTGCTGTATTTCAATGATGACTGGAGAACCACAGATTACCCAATCCTGGTTTATGTGACACCATGAGCAATAGAATGGTGTGGTATAGTGTTTGCATGTTGGACTAGGGCTGCACCTGCACTACAGAGTTATTGAAGTTTGATGCCATTTTACCTGCCATGGCTCAGTGCTAGAAAATCCTGTGATTTGTAGTTTTGTGAGATATTTAGCCTTCTCTGCCAGATAACTCTGGTGCCACAACAAACTACAAATGGATTCCATAGCACTGAGCCATGTCAGTTAAAGCATTATTTCTGAAGTGCAGATGCAGCCTAGGACTTTCTCTGAATAAATCTTACCAAGAAAACACTATGAACGATAGGGTTGTCATAGTTCAGAGTCAACTTGAAGGCATATCACATAATGTGCAGTCTCCTAGTTAAATACAGCTGTATTACAATGTATGTTTGGAAAGCTGATTAATGTCATAATTTTATTGCTTGGGGAGCTATACTGAGATAAGGAAACACGATGCCTTAAACAAATAATCTGATATTTAATCCATATCATAGCTAAGGGTAGAAATAGATGTCCACCAGCAGCACCTATAAGGTTTGGATGCTCTTAATGGGTGAAGAACAACTGCACAACTGGGTGGCAGTTTGTAGGGTGTTTAACCTTTCTTTAAATTTCTCAACCACTGTTTTTGAGAGGGGGAGGGCTTGTTCTCTCTTAAAGCAAAATTTTAATCCTTCATTCCTCTTTTTAAAAGCATGCAGAAAGGTTATTGCTATGAAGAACATTTCCCAGGAAACAAGATTTAAACACTGTTGCCTGACTACTAAGCAGACTAGGTCCTTCAACAGTGTGTGGCATATGCAAAAGCAACAGAATGTGTATTGACCTTTATATATGGGGAATATACATAGAAAATAGATGGTAACCTAACATGCATTGCATGCGCCCTTAGAATGTCAATGCAATCTTAAGGGTAAATGGGATTCTACACAGCTCTGAGGATTATATACATATAATTTTAAAGAACAGAGGTCAACCCATATTTCTAATGTTATTCTTAGTATGTTAGTTTTCCCTGAATAATTCATAAAATCCCTGGCCCCAATCTCATCCTGCTAGTGGCAAGTCCTTTCATCTGGATGTGTTTATAGGTCATTATGTTTTTTATGCAGCCATGAGTCCCGTTGAAGCCGATATAGGATTTTAATGAACTTGCAGACAGGCAATACGAATCTCCTTTGCAAATATCTTTCTCTGTTGAATACAGTCATGGGAGATAGCGTTAGAGCAAGAAGAAGCTGTACAATCAGTTGCTTTTATACTGTATCTATAACTTTAATTTAAAAAGTAAAAAAAAAACCCAATGGGGATATTGATTAAATGTTTTGACAGAGAAAGACTAGAATTTGCTGTTTTCTTTGACCCATTATGTCAATGAGAGATGTTTTGCTTCTCTCATGCTTTCCCCCACTGCCAACTGTGACTTGTTTACTCTGTATCATTATGAAGGAATTTGTTCAACCATTTTGTAACAGTTTTTAGTTGCACTATAAGATAAAATTCCCTTGCTTCTGCTCAACTGGCTTTCTCATCTGTCACTTAGCTGGCAGCCCCTCTTAAAAAGCCAGAGGATGCTGGTGACACTGGAGCTGCATCGTGGGGATGGAGGATAATCCAGCCTTGGTTTTAACAGCCCATCTTCAGTCCTGCCACAACTGTTCCAGGTTGCACAGGAGCTATCCAGATGCTGAATCTACATTGGGAGTTAAGGTTCAGAACCTGGATAGCTCTCATACCATCTGCAGAAGCTGTGTTATAAAAGAGAAAAGAGATGGAGTTAAAGCCAGGGGTAGTTTACTCTACAGATCCAAAGTTACTAGATGCCTCTCCTTGGCTGAATCTGCACTGCAGAAATAATGTAGTTTGACACTACTTTAACTGCCATGGCTCAATGTTATGGAATTCTGGGATTTGAAATTTTGTGAGATTTTTACCCCTCTTTATCAGAGACCTCTGATGCCAAAACAAGCTACAATCCTAGGATTCCATAGGATGGAACCATGACAGTTAAAGTGGTGTCAAACTGCATTATTTCTGCAGTATAGATTCAGCCCTTTAGGCTGCAGAGAAGGACTGATAGAAGCTGGGCTCTTTTATCACCTCTGTTTAGAGACAAGATGCCTTTGGCTTTCTCTAGCTTTTTCCTCCTCCATTCCTATCCACTTTTCCTTGTGTGTCAGGCTGGGATTGTCTTACTACTACTATCTGTAAGCCATTTTGGGAGCCTTTTGGCTAATGAGACAGATAAACATGTTTTCTCTTTTCAAAAACCTCAGATATAATAAATATAGCCATCATGAACTGGCAGTGCATACATGTCCTAGTCATACTGTTATTGAAAGATACACATACATAGATTTGGATAAAATTAGATGCCAACACATTCCCGATTCTCAATAACAAAGACTGAATGCACATACTCTTTTTAAAGTATCTGCTTCTATCTAACCTTCCATCATTGATGATCATAGGATCAGGTCCTGAGCAAATATCCTCTACAATGTAAGAATTTTCTGAGCAGGATACATTGAGGGATGTATAGTTAGGCTTGCATACAGTCAGGAAATACGGTGTTTGATACCCAGTCGACAGTTGTATAATATCAGTGATGAGAGCAGTGGCACAAAGGCCAAATACATGGACACCTAGGGAGGAAGTAGGAAAAAAACTTACATCTTTGCAAGAACAGATACAATGCTTCATTTTTGTCCAGGGGTGATAAACTGGTGGCTTGCTGCCCAAATCTGTCTCTCTTCAGGGGTAGGCAAACTGTCCCCTTTAAGGGCTGAGGGACTTCAGCTCCCAGAAGCCTCAGCCATGTTGGCCAATAGTCTGGGATTCTGGGAGCTGAAGTCCGTTGGCCCTTAAAGGGGACAGTTTGCCTACCCCTGCTCTAGATGCATGATAGGAGACTCTAAGTGGCCCTGTCATCTTTTAAATGATGGTTCAATAAATGCCTGTTTTCAAAGAGGACAATGGTTCAATGGTTTTCACAGAGGACAATGGAACAGAAAATGTTTAAATGTTAGCTTTCTTTTGAGTTGCCTGTGGAACATGCAGCACCTTTGTGCATGTTCTCCATAGGTGTAAAAGTCTTTCTTTTTTCTTTTTTTAAAAAAACATCAGCTTTATCATCAGGGCTGGCCTTGCCTTTAGGCAGAGGGAAGTGAGGAGGGGACACCTGGTTGGGATGCAGCAGCAGGATGTTGGAAGAAAAATTTGTGTCCCAAACTGTATACACTTGTGATTTATCCAGTAGTGGCTGATGGCTTTTATGTCAGGTGAATCAAATCTGAGCTTTAGCCTGAAACTTTTTTTTCTTAAAAAAAATAATAATTGTAGGGGCAATTTTTCCAAGTATTAGGAAAATTCAAACATAAATTTTGTGGAAATGTTCTTCCTGGACTGGACAACTTTGTGCTACAGGAATATTCACATGTTTGAATGATCAAGTATTCTTAAAAGCAAAGGAAAACTGTCCATATGAAGCAGGTAACAACTCCTCAGATAGGCAGGAATAATTGCAGAGACCAGCTGAAGTTCAGAAGATGGAAATTTATTGATAATAACGCTGGGCCTCTAGCATAATTGCAAAGAGAGCGGCACACTGAAATTCAGAACAGCTTTTATAGGCATACAACAACAGGAAAACCTTTCTTTCTCTGGCTCCCCCCCCCCCCCCGATTAATTTCATAATATTCAGCACTTCTTGTTAAGCAGACATTGTTTTCAGTACATAGGAATCTTACGTAGAAAATGTTTACAGTACAGGGAGTCTGCGGTGTTATCAATGCAACCTTGACTGCAGTGCAGAACATCGCCTGTTCTTAGCTGAAAGAACACTCAGACAAGAAAATTTTCCAAGTCTCATTCAGAGTCCCAGTTGATTATCTAGTCTGACCCCGAATCATAGGCAATCATGGACAGTCATTTTAAAATACTAATTTCAGGCAATTGGCTACTTCACATATATGTGATATTTGCAGAGATTATGTAAGCAAAAAACATATTATTTCAGTGTGCTAGCTTTCTTGTTAACCCATCGTCCATTCCTTTCCCTCTTTCCTGCATCTCTGTTGGATTATGAAAATTGTGTGTAGGGGCTTTTGATCTCCATATATCACTTAGAAAATGCTATGTAGAGATCTTGTAGTACAGGGGTAGGCAACCTTTCCCCTTTAAGGGCCGAGGGACTTCAGCTCCCAGAATCCCAGAAGCTATTGGTCAACATGGCTGAGGCTTCTGGGAGTTGAAGTCCCTCGGACCTTAAAGGGGAAAGGTTGCCTACCTCTGTTGTTGTACCTTTGAGACTAACTGAAAGAAAGAAGTTGGCAGCATGAGCTTTTGTAAATTTAAATCTACTTCTTCAGAGGCATTAGAAAATGTTAGAAATTTTGTAAGTGAATCACCACCACCAATCTCCAATTTTAAAAGGGCAAACATCTCACAAGATGTTTTGAGAACATGTATTTTGAATCTCCCCAACCATTCCATGGCCATAAGGAACAGAAAGTTTTGTGGAAGCAGGGATACTCGTGATAGCAACATCCTCATAGGGTCTAGTGTAAAATGTTGTGAGTAGAGAAATCAGTTGGCCTTGGAGGCCATTTTGGAAGGCATCCCTGCAGTGAAGATAATTATAAATCCACTCCCTCATGTTTCTGTGTTCTTAGGTTTGAAGTTGTAACATACTCATCTGAATCTAAAAGACCATGTCTAAAGAAAGAATCAACACCAGGAATTCTTCATTTAAAAAGACTTGCTAAAACTTACCAACAAAACGGACAGCTCTCCTAAGGAAAGAGTTGAAATTGCAGCCTCCTGCATTGATATTGGCCTCTGTGCCAATACCATTCCGACGTTTTGAAAGGCAGCAGTAGAGAATGCCTTCACCCACCATGATCTATAATGAAAAAGCAAGAGTGTAAGAGAGTTATTTGACCAAGATTGAAAGGATTCATACATAATTGTAGAACGACCTTCAATCAACAAAGTGTGTGTTATTAACATTGCTCCATAGACACCTACTGATTCAATTTTCCTGAGTGAGGGCAGAGAAAACGGTAGCACAGGATGTGCTGTATTTTCATTATGATGAAAATGTCTTGTTTATCATAGAGGTATACTGATCCATTGGTTGAGATAACAGCTGAGCTAAGATCTGTTCCAGCTCCCTGACACTGGCTCATGGATTTTGGGACTGAAACAAACATTTTAATAATTATAAAATCTTCACAAAGAACTAAACATCTACCCAGCTCTGCCTTTGCACAAACAAGCGTTTTCTCTGAAAAAGGGACAGGAACAATACATCAGCAAGCCCAAGGCTATTAAATAAATTTTAGAATAGTACAGAGAGTTGAACTCATATTTTAAATTTGCAAATATAACATGCTTGGGGGCTCTTTAAATGTTTTGCATTATAGTTTTCATGATCTCTTACCACTGGTCATTATGGCTGGGGCTTCTAGGAGCTGAAATTAAAATCCTAAAGAGGGCCCAAGGTTCCCCATATCCATAACCAGTGCTTCACATTTTGAAATGCCTTTGAACATTCTAATCAAACCAACCTTGTCTCACTATGGGTTGGTTTTTGTTGTTGTGTGCTTTCAAGTTGTTTCAATTTATGGTGACCCAATCACAGGGTTTTCTTGGTAATATTTGGTTTTTGGGGGGTGGAGGTTGCCTTTGCCTTCCACCGAGACTAGAGAGTGTGGCTTGCCCAAGACCACTCGGTGAGTTTCTATGGCTGAATGGGGATTCAAACCCTAGTCTCCCAGAGTCCTAGTACAATATTCACATTGGATCATTCTACTGCTCATGATGTCACATTTCAAAATAAAGAAATTAAATGTGGGAATTTTCCCCCTCCATGATACTTATATGCACACTAAAGTATGATCCATGGGCTTTGTTCTGAAGATGTTTGTTATTGTTGTGTGCTTTCAAGTCATTTTCTATGTATGGCAATCCTAAGGCTACTCTATGATGGGGTTTTCTTGGCAAGTTTCTTCAGAGAGGGTTTGCCATTGGCATCCTCTTAGCTGAGAGAATGTATCCTGCCCAAGGTCATCCAGTGGGTTTACATGGCCAAGTAGGGATTTGAATCCTGGTCTCCAGAGTCATAGTCTGAAACCACTACACCACTCTGGCACTTATCAGTGGATATGTACACAACAGTGAGCCAGAGGTGTTTGTGGGAATCTATGGAGTAGAAGAATTAGACTGCATAAGAAGAGTTTAAAAAACAGCTGTCAAAAAGACCTTGACAATTAAAGGGCATGTGATACTTTTCTGCAACTGCATGAGATGACCTGACTTCCTTTGCCATGTTTTCTGTGTTTTCAAGGTGTGGGGAGTTGGAATGTTTTAATTGTTGTATTTTTAAACTTGCTGTAAGCCGCCCCGATTGCCAAGCAGAGGGGTGGGTTATAAATAAAAATTATTATTATTATTATTATTATTATTATTATTATTGCGCTGGAGATCGTAAAATCAATCACAGCAGCTGAGTTCTGGTAAGTGAGGCTTGGGAGACTAAACTAGGGGCTATGTAGGAATCATATATAACAGTCACTACTATGTAACTTTAGGTTACCTGTTCATAACTGTGACAGAGGATTTTGGACTCTATGGAGCCAGGGAGATTAATTAAACCAGTGAGCAATTTTCTCCTCATATTTGGTATTGTGTAGGATTTGCAAAATAAATAAATAAATAAAATTTTAAAAAATCCCAAAAATATCCTGCCTTCTGTGCAGAAAAATGAGCTTCCTGAGAAAACAAGTTTTCTGTGCAGAAAACTTTTTTTTAAACCAACCCTGCACATTTTTCTCTGCAAAATAATTCTTCTAAAACACTTTGAGGTGTTTGACTATGGAGAGAATACTGTAGAGGAACATTCATTTTCTCCCACAGTGGGGAGAAAGCAATTATAATTATTCATCCTCATATGCAAGGATGAAATAGTTGAGGATTTACATTCCTGCTATGTAGTGAGGGTTTGTTCTCCATAGGAAAGTGTCTACATAAAGTACATTAATTCTGAAAGCACACAGTGAGAATGCAGTGAGAAGAAAATAATGCAGTGCAAAGTACTACTGTTCACTGTTTCAGCCAGCCAGCCAGCCAGCCAAACAGCCACAATCTCTTCTACAATATTTCATTCTATTTCCACTCTTCCTGTTTTCCATCTTTCCTACAGAATCCCCACTTTTCATTAAATTGCTTTTGCAGGGAGTTCCCTCCTTTTGGGGCACTTCTGCAAACCTTGGAATTCTTCCATATTGGCAGATAGGAAAAGCTAAATATTTGACAAAACTACAAGTCCCAGAATTCCACAGCATTGAGCTATGGCAGTTAAACTGCATTGATGCTGCAATGTAGACACAGCCTTAATTTGCACTGAAAAGAGCTGATGAACGGTTTCCATATGCATGCACAGCCAGGGCTGCCTGAAGCAGTAAATGATGGGAATGGTAGTGAAGTGCTGGAGGACCAAGCTCTGTAGGGAGTGTGGCCTGTTCAGCATACTCTAAGGTATTTTGGTCCAGGACTCTGTGCCACTGCTAATGACCAATACTGATCATGTTGGTTAGAGCACTCTAGGAGTTGTAGTTCTCAAAAGGAACTTCCCCAAAATCATTGTGCATGTAATATTTAAACTGCCAGTCCAATTAGATTCTGTAAGCTGAATGGTGGGACACCATCTTGTCCTTTGCCATAGGTAGCAAAATTTCCTGGGCTAGATTTGTGTTCATCCTTTGATGAAAACAACTTCCTTGAGGTGTAAACCAAACAAAATGAGACATTTAACAGCACAGACAAATTTTTCCTCACACATGTCATTCAAATGACTACTCTTTTACACAGTATACAGGAAAAGTACACAAGTAAACTAGTTATGTATCATGTAATACTGATTCTTTGTGCTAAAGGTATAAACGCAAAGAAATGTATTCAACATCCTTACATTCAGCAATAATGTAACGCCGGTGATTCTGTCAAAGCTTTGGTTAATACCTGGAACACCGATCTCACCAAGGCTATCGACATGAGCGCTCCCAAGCGTCCTTTCCAACCCGCTTCAAATCGTAGGCCATGGCATACATCTGAGTTTAGAAAAATGAAGCGGGTTGGACAGCAACTAGAGTGCATCTGGCGGAAAATTCAACTCATATCCCACAAGACTCGTCATAGGAACTTTCTTTGGGCCAATTGAGAGGCAATACGTGCAGCGCAGAGGGCCTTCTTCTCTGCAAGTTTTGTGTCTGCAGAGTCTCGTCCAGCGGAGCTGTTTAGGGCGGTAAGGGAACTGACACAGGATCCACCTGCGCAGAACCCATTGCTTAACCCAACAATAGCCTGCTATGATGCATTTAACAACTTCTTTGCAGATAAAATCTCTCAGATAAGAGCCGACTTAGATGCCAGTATTTTGACAGAAACAATTGATGAGGTGTCCAGCAATTCCGTTGATGTAAATTTACTGGATTGATTTCAATCTGTGAGTATTGAGGACGTGGACAAGCTACTGGGTAGTGTGCGGAAGACAACTTGCTGTCTTGATCCTTGCCCATCATGGCTGGCCGTCCGGGGGGGGGGGATGCATTGAGGGTGTTTCTTAAGGACATTGTAAATGTGTCCCTCAGGGAAGGTCATGTTCCATTATGCTTAAAGGAGGCAGCAGATAGGCCGCTTCTGAAAAAACCTTCCCTGGACATGAACAACTATAGGCCGGTCTCTACGTTACCATTCATAAGCAAAGTGATTGAGAGGGCGGTTGCTCTTCAACTCCAAGTAGTCTTGGATGAAACCGATTATCTAGACCCATTTCAAACTGGCTTTAGGATGGGATTTGGGGTTGAAACTGCCATGGTTGCCTTGACCGACGGCCTGCATCTGAGCATTGACAGGGGTAGTGTGACCCTGTTGGTGCTTTTAGACCTCTCAGCGTCCTCTTGGACTGCCTGAGGTATCCAGTGGTTCCAGTCCTTCCTCTCGGGCAGGTCCAAGAGGGTGCCGCTCGGGGACAGTTGCTCCAGTAAGAACGAGCTTACTTGCGGTGTTCCACAAGGCGCCATCCTGTCCCCGATGTTGTTCAACATTTATATGAAGCCACTGGGTGAGATTATCTGGAGTTATGGGGCTGGGTGTTATCAGTATGCTGATGACACCCAGATCTATTTCGCCTTATCTTGATCGTCGGCCTCGAATTCCAATGGCTGGATGAGGAAAAATTCGTCGGCCTCGAATTCTCAATGACTGTCTTCAGGCAGTAATGGGCTGGATGAGGAAAAACAGATTGAGACCGAATCCAGACAAAACGGAAGTGCTCACGGTGGCGGCCCCGTAACCAAGGATTGGGTTGCAACCTCCAGTCCTGGATGGGGTCACACTCTCCATGAGGGACTGTGTTTGCAGTCTGGGGGTACTCCTTGATCTGTCGCTTCAGATGGCTAGTCAGGTAAATACGATGCTCAGGAGTGCCTGTTATCAGCTTCGGCTGATATGCCAGCTGCACCCTTTCCTGGAAGTAAGGGATCTTGAGTCCGTGGTGCACGCGCTGGTAACCTCCCGTCTAGATTTCTGTAATGCGCTCTACATGGGGCTACCTTCATGCTTGGTCTGGAAACTTCAGTTAGTACAAAATATGGCAGCTAGAGTGGTCTCTGGTACAAAATACTCCTGTATTAAAATCTCTTCACTGTCTGTCTGTCAGTTTCCGGGCCCAGTATAAGGTGTTGGTTTTGACCTTTAATGCCCTAATTGGCTTGGGTCCAACTTATTTTTGGGACCGCCTCCTCCCATATAATCCTCCCCGCACACTCCGGTCCTCTGGGAGGAATCTGCTACAGCCAATGAAAACCAGGCTCTCGACAACCTCCCAGAGGGCTTTTTCCGCCATTGCTCCCAAATTATGGAATGGCCTGCCGGATGAGATCTGTCAATTGACAACTTTAAACAGTTTTTAAAAAGCTGTTAAGACGGATCTCTTCCGGCAGGCCTTCCCTAATTAGTTTTCTGGCCTCAGGAGTCCTTTTATCCCTCCTACATTTGGTTTAAATGCTGCCCTGCCTATTGTTGTTTGTTTGATTATGGTTTGTTTTAATTATGTGGTTGAATCATAGTTTTAATGTAAAAATTGTTTAATTCTTTTTAAGGGGTGGGGGGGGCTTTGGGATTTGGATGGTATTTTAATATGGTATTTTAATACTGTATGATGTTTTTAAATTGTGAGCTGCCTTGATTGCATGACAGAGGGGCGGGATATAAATAAAATTTATTATTGTTGTTGCTGTTGTTATTATTATTATTATTATTATTATTATTATTATTATTATTATTATTATTAATTATTTCCAAATATTTTAAGTATAAAATTATATAACAGAGCCAGTGTGGTGTAGTGGTTTGAGTATTGGACTAGGACTCTGAAGACCAGGGATCAAATCTATTCTCACTCATGGAAACCTAATGGGTGACCTTGGACAAGTCACATGCTCTCAGCCTCAGGGAAAGGCAATGGCAACCCCTCTCTGAATAAATCTTCCAAGAAAACCCCATGATAGGTTCACCTTACGGTCACCATAAGTCGGACATGACTTGAAGGTACACAACAACAACAACATAAAAGAGGTATTTCCTCTTTAATTCTGTACTGAGGTTAGAACTGCAGAAACAATTAGGAAATTGCTGACACAGTAGACTTTCTGGTATTCAGGTAACTGAGAATACAGTGGTTTGATGTCACTGCTAAACCCCAAACCTCCTCCCCATTGTGTTTCTTAATGGATTTTTCTAATTTCCTCTACAGCTAAAAGAGGCAGCGAAGCCTGTATAATTCGACAAGAATGTAGATGTTTAGGAGGACTGAGGGGATTTTACAAGCTAAAAGGAACTATCAAAAATAGGCTCTAATGATATAATCTGCCTCAGTGTGCCATTAGGATGATATGACTCTGATCAAAAGCAAGTAGTGGGAACTTAATAAAACTGGCTATTTTTATAGGGTTCTCCATTACTTCAGGCTATTTTACTTCAAGATACTACTCAGAAGAGTGAGAAATTATACACCAGGGACTGGCAACCTACGACCTGGGAGCCGGTTAAGGCCCTGGTCCCTGGACTTACCGGCCCAGGCCAAAGGTTGCTGCCACCGCTGCCGTGGCGCGTTTTTGCCGCTCTGTGGCCGCACTCACCGTGACCGCCATTTTGAAAATCAAAATGGCGGTCCCGATGCGTTTGTGCATGTGCAGTACTCTTGCGCATGCGCAAACGCGCCACAGCCACCATTTCGATTTCCAAAATGGCGGCTGCGCATGCTGCGGCGGTGGTAGCGTGTGCAGGGGGGTTGCGCGCGGCAGCCGAGGGCGCGTGCGTGCATGTGAGTGCGCGCACCGCCATTCCCCCCCTCAGCCCAGGCGAGACCTGGGCTACGGGAGACCAGCCCAGGTCTTAAAAAGGTTGCCTTCCCCTGTTATACACCTTCATGTTGAATTCAACTTCTCAAAGAACAACCAGGGCCTCATCTGCACTGCAGGAATGAAGAAATTTGATACTACTTGAACTGCCATTGCTCAGTGTTATGGAATTCTGAGATTAGTAGTTTTGTACTAATATTTAGCCCTCCGTGTCAGAGAGCGCTGGTGTCTCTCTAAGCTACAAATCCCAGAATTCCATAGCATTGAGCCGGAGCAGCTAAAATGGTGGCAAATTGCATTATTTCTGCAGTGCAGATGCAGCATACTGAGGAGCATCAGACATGGGATTTATAACTTTTTTAATTTGTGGGACTCTATTGACAGGAAGAGTGGAAGCCATAAAAATGATGGTCCTCCCTAAAATGAACTTTTTGTTCCAATGCATTCCAATTATTCATAATAAGAAACCATTTAAAGAATGACATAGAGATTTAATTTGTGGGACTCTATTCAGTGTTTGCTGGGGTCAGAACATAGACTATTATTTTTACATGGTGAGATGTTCCTTGTTATCTATTTCCCCTTCAGATTTATGCATTAGTTATTACTCCTTGCTTAAACAGCCACATGATTTTTTTTTAAAAAATGTATTATAAAACAGAATGCGTGGCACCCTTTTCAGTAATTATGATGTTGTCAATCTGCTTCACAGTATACAGTTCACTTTTATGGTTGTTGTCCGTGCAATGACCCAAAGTTCCCTCAAAATCTACCTTTTCAGCATCAAAACCCCCCCCCATCATTATTTCCCCACTGCTGGAGAGTGGGAGCTTTGCAGAAACACATCCAGTTCTCTACCTATAGTAAAAAGAGCTTGACACATCCTTGCTCAACTCCTACTCTCATGGAAACAGCCATGTTATGGGGAGGGCTGTACTGTGAAAATGTAGGGAGTTCATCACACGGGGAAAACTGGAAGTTTAAACAAGAAAAAACCCACAATTATCCAGCATATTAGGCACAATTGCACAAACGGTTTTCACGTGACATTGCGTGCAAACCACATAGAATCTGACAAGAAAGTTACATGAACCAGCAAATAGGCATTTTCGGGAAAATATTGTGAATTGGTTTTCGTTTCATTCACAATATCACTTTTTGGGTGCAACTGCTATAGTGTGAAAGCTATTTCTCCCCATTTTTGTACTTGTTGCCAGATTTCCCACAGTTCTTTGGGGCGAGTTTACTTCCAGTGCTGCTTTGTTGTGCTGAAAGGGATGCAGCCTTTTATGCTTCAGCCAGGGCTCTTAAAGGAACAGATGCTGAGGCAAAAGCAGGGACACTCACATACACAGAGAAAAACCTTGCATGACTCTCTTTGTGTGAATGTCTCTCCTCCTCCAGCCTTCCTCATTAGCCAGGGCTCTTAAAAGAACAGCTGCTGAGGGAAGGCAAGGATGCAGCAAGAGAGACTTTTTGCTAGCCTTCCTACTTTTTTGGGTAATGTTTTGTTCTTGTTCTTTTTACTTAGGTTAGGTACCATTTCTTGGAAAGTAAGGGATAGTAAAGTACATTTTTATAAAGAAAATTGTGTAACTAAAATTGTTTTTTTTTCTCTGAGTGATTTCTGTGTGCATGTGCAAAAAAGTTATTTCCAAACCATCAATGGATTTGTCTGCATCTGTGTGAAAACCAAATGCGCTTTCTACCCACTTTCTTGCATTAGTAATGAGCTTTTAACATGTTATTGTGCTGTGTGTGTGAAAATCATTCGTGCATTTGCTCACTTTTCTGGGATGTGGATGCTTTAGTCATTTTCAAGATGGAAGCACATAGGTCCCTGTGTGATAAACTCCTCTACGTTTTGGGGGAGACATAGCTACAGAGAAGCAACTATGTTTCTGTCACTACATCTCCTAATGCAGGATCTGGGCTTTTGATCCATTGCTTTTAAAAACAAAAGGCTGAAGCAGGAGATGTAAAGCTCCACATGGATGAAACAATGACACCTCTATCCCTAATTCCACTCAACTTGCCTTTTGCAGCCACCCCCTCCAATGTATTATTTGATCCCTTCATCCCAAGCCATCTGCACTTCCCACTTTGTTTGGCAAGAACTCACAGCAAGGCATTAAGAATGGAGGCTAGAATAGGCTATGACTCACCGTAATGGCGGGTGCAGCAAAAGCCAGACTGAGCAACATCAAGAAAGGAACAGCCTCTTGGGAAGGCTCAATGTATGGCATACTCAAGCTCCTGTCATAGCAGCTGAATCCAGAGTGAACTGGCTTGAAGACATCAGTAAGCTCGAGGAAATAGAGGCTAACAACAGAAGATGCCAGAATAGGTAACTGAAATGGAAAGACAAGAAGGAGTTGTCAAGAGCAAGGCATATACTTTGTGCTTGATCTGCAATCACATTAATGTTTGGGTCTAAGGTCTATTGTTAGTCCCAACTAGAATAGATGCATTGGGCCAATGGGATTTACTTATGCTGAATGCATCTATTCTGTAGAAATAATGCAGTTTGACACCATTTTAATTGCCATTGCTCCATTCTACAGAATCCTGGGATTTGCAGTTTTGTGAAGCCCAGCATTCTTTGGCAACGAAGGCTAAATACCTTGTAAAACTATAAATCCCAGAATTCCATAGGATGGAGCTACAGTAGTCAAAGCAGTGTCAAACTACATTATTCTTACAGTGTAGATGCAACCATTGACTCATAATTCTTCACTTGATCTGCTCTTGAATCTCTAAAGATTCAGGTCTTTAAATCTTTTCAAAAATCGATAGCTAATACATACATTTTGGCAGCTGTAGAAAGAAACAGCATGAAGACACACAAGCAACACAACTTCACAGCATTAAAATGTTTTATCCACTGGACTTTGCCATGCCAATTTTTTCAAAAAGATAATTTTGTAAGGGTAGATTTATTCTCTTCCCAAATATAAAACTATTAAAATGTATAGTGATGCTTCAAAAAAATGGCTATAAAAATTACATTTGCCAAGGGTTTCTAATTAAGCAATTTAAAAATTCAATTAAATAAATTGAATTGGAAACTTCTTGTGGATGTTCACTTGAAAGTAAGTGAGTTTTTACATGACTTGGCATCCCTTCTTTGTTTTGATTCAAATACAAACTACTAAATAAATTCAGTATATATGACCTATCAAATGCTACTTGTAGTCAGCAATCAGATGCAGGCATTAGCAAACATTTATAATGATTCCATAATTAGTATTAATACTGTCAAATACAGTAAAAAGGATCAGTCACAAAGAAAATGCTAATTATCAAATATTTTAATACAATTTCATCAGGTATCCAGTACAGGCATGGAATAGCCAAAAAGACTGAAGCTCAAAGCACCCACATCCAGTTCAAAAAAAGAGCAGTGGAAGATGAATACAAATACTCACACACACATAAATGGGGCTTAACTTAAAAACAAGTTTGATCAACACAAGTAGTTAATCTATTTCCATAAAAAGGTACAAAAGATTGTAACTAATAGTAATGACTGAAATTCTTTCCATGTGGCACTCACTGGTAGTAACAAATTCCCTTTGCCAATATAGGACTCAGATACTGATGTCTCTTCCTCACCACTGCCACTTTTAAAAAAAGCATTTCCTGTTGATCCAAGTTAAAAGTACACAGAGCTGCCCAAATGAAAACTGGAAACAGTTCCTGTTCCTTGAATAGTTGTGTTGAAAAGGGAATTTCAGCACGTGCTGCTTGTTTCTTGGTTGCATGACAAGCACTTGCTGAAATCCCCTGTTCTTCATAAGCATTAGAGAGCCAGGGTGGCATAGTGGTTTGTGTGTAGGATCAAGTGTAGGATTATAACCTTGGAGGCTGGGGTTCGAATCCACAGTTTGGAAATCCACTTGGGCAAGTCACACTCTCTCAGTCTCAGAGGATGACCATAGTAAACCACCTCTGAAGAAATGTGCCAAGAAAGCCCTATGATAGGTTTACCTTAGAGCAGGGGTCGGCAAGTTCCCTTTACCTGGGACCAGTCCGGG
>CM034706.1:166642065-166666334 GCA_020142125.1 Phrynosoma platyrhinos | reverse complement strand
GGAAAAGTACTGATGTTCTAACAATTAAAGAATGGCAAATGAAATTATGTGACATAATGGAACAGGACAAATTAACATGTATGTTCAGAGATCAAACTACGGATAGTTTTGTAAAAGAATGGATGCCTGTTACTAGATATTTAACGGAAATAAGACTTTAATTATTTTTAATTAAAATGTAAAATACATAGATCCTGACCTGGACAAAAAGGGGCAGGTCAAAAGAAATAATAAGATGTAATACGCTGGAGTTGGATTAATGGTCTAGTGTAAAGCGGAAATTTAATATAATATTTTGTTATGAGTTAGAAAGAAAAGATTTGGAAGAAAATGTTGAAAGTCAGAAACAAAGATTTAACATTCATAATCAAGGAGGGAAGCTTTTTATTGTTATATATGTTATTCTTATGTATTATGTTAATGTTTTATTTTTATATATTGTCTTTGTTATAAGTGTTATATGTGTTTATTTTGATAATAAAAAAAATATTTTTTTTTAAAAAAGAATTAATGCAGTTTGACACCACTTTACCTTCCATGGCTCAAAGTTATGGAATTCTGAGATTTGTGAGATATTTAGCTTTCTCTGTCAGAGAGCTCTGGTGCCACAGCAAACTACAAATCTCAGGATTCCATCATATTTAGCCATGGCAGTTAAAGCAGTATTTTTTATTGCATTAGCTTTGTTGTTTTTGTTGTTGTTGTTGTTGTTAACTGCCCTCAAGTTGATCTCGACCCATGGTGACCCTGTGGATGAGATGTCTCCAAGACCCGCGTCCTCCACTACTCTGCTTAGTTCCTGTACCTTCATATTCATGACCTCCTTACTAGGCCTTCCTCTCTTTCTACTTCCCTTCACCTTTCCTAGCATTATTGTTTTTTCCAGTGAGTCATGCCTTCTCATGATGTGTCCAAAGTCGAACAGCCTCAGTTTTGTCATCTTGGCTTCCAGAGAGATTTCTGGCTTGATCTGCTCCAGGACCCATTTGTTTGTCTTTTTGACTGTCCATGGAACCCTCAGGACTCTTCTCCAGCACCACATTTCAAATGCATTGATTTTCTTCTTATCTTGTTTCTTAACTGTCTAGCTCTCACATCCATACATAGTAATAGGGAATACAATGGCTTGTTTGAGTCTAACTTTTGTGCTCAGTTGCACATCTTTGCATTTTAGGATCTTTTCTAGTTCTTTCATAGCTGCCCTCCCCATTCTTAATCTTTTCCTGATTTCCTGGCTGCAGTACCCATTTCTGTCAATGTTTGATCCCAGGTATGAGAACTCTTACTATTTCTATTTTTTAATTGTCTCAGTTGAATTTACATAGATTCTCCATGGTCAATATTTTTGTTTTCTTTATGTTCAACAGTAAGCCTGCTTTTGCACTTTCTTTCTTGATCTTCCTTAGTAGTTGTTCCAGGTCTGGGAGGTTTTCTACTAGTATTATGGTGTCATCTGCATATCTTAGATCAAGGGTAGGCAAACTAAGGCCTGGGGGCCAGATGCGGCCCCCCGAGGCCTTTGGACAGGCCCCAGGCCAGTCCTGCCGCCCCCTGCCACCGCTGCCGCCTCCCGCCATGATGATATTGATTATTGTTGTTATTACTTGTTCTTGGGGTTTTCTTGGCAAAATCTCCACAGGGTTTTGCCATGGCTTTTCTGGGGCTGAGAGAGTGTGCATGCATATTTTTATTTTTATTTTTAAATTTTTTTTAATTTTTATTTTTATTTTATTATTTTATTTATTTATTTTTGGTGCTTCGGCCCCCCAATTGTCTGAGGGACAGCAACCCAGTCCCTGGCTCAAAAAGGTTGCCTATCCCTGTTGATATTCCTTCCTGTTTTCACTCATCCTCCTTCTGTGTCCAGGCCTGCTTTTCCTATAATATGTTCTGCATAATAAGTTGAACAGGTAGGGTGAAAGGATATAGTCTTGTCTGACCCCTTTGCCAATTGGAAACCATTCTGTTTCTCCAAGTTTTGTTCTGACAATAGTCTCATGTCCTGAGTACAGATTCCTCATCAGGACTATCAGATGTATTGGCACTCCCATGTTTTTAAGGGTGTTCCATAGCATTTCATGATCTATGAGTCAAAGGCTTTGCTATATATAAAGCACATGCTGATTTTCTTTTGGAATTCCCTTGTGCACTTCATTGGTTCTCATATGTTTGCAATATGGTCCCTAGTGCCTCTCCCTATCCTGAAACCCACTTGGACCTCTGGGATTTCTCTCTCCATGTATGGTTCCCTTTATTCTTTTCTTACCCCTCTTACCTTTCCCTCATTCCAACTACTCTTCCTTAGCAGTTAAAGTAGTATCAAACTGCATTATCTCTGCAGTGCAGATGCAGCCATGGTGGACAGGAACAGCTCAGAAATCATAAAACATCAGTTCTAAAGGAACTTTACTAGCAGTCAATATGTTTTTGTTCAAGTTACCGGTAATAACATTTTATCACCCTAAATGATTTGAGACTCTGATACTTGAAGGATCACTTCTGCCCATATATGTGCCTTGAGAGGGCCCTCTCAGCTGTAGCAGCTCAGTTGTAGAATGATCTCCTTTTGGCCAATGCTGAAGTTGATCCCATTTTGGCACCAACTTGGCTTTTTATAAATGCCTTTGGGACCTAATGATCTTATTCAGTGCATGCAGGTACATGGTTTTTATTTTCAACTTTCAAAATTGAAACTTTTAAAATGTATTTTTAAAATGTTTAAATTATTTTTATTGCTTTCATTTTTTGTTGTCTTGTTTTTTAAATTGTTCCACTTGATTTTATTGTAAGCTGTGCAGAAATCCCATCTTCTTCCTGGCTTTTGATTGCTGCAAACCTATGCATGCTCACCAGGGGATATGTCTTTTTGAATTCCATTGAACATCCTTCTGAGCAGGTGTACATAGGATTGCACTGCACACCATTGTTTTGGGTCACTTGTACTAAATGCTGTTAAGGTACTTCCAGACAGACAGCTCTTAGTCCTATCCAAGGCTTTATGCAGCTATTCTGAGTACTACTATTTAGAAGTACCCATCATTTTCATTTTCTGATCTTCTTCCCCAATAGAAGTCAATTTTTGAGGCAGACTTATTGCACAATAAAAGATGCATCCTGAAGGAGCCTGACAGCCTTATAGCACTAAATGGCATGTTTTTCTTTTTAAGCATTCTTGCCCTGTTAAAAGGGAAGAACTCAAATCAATCTCCTCTCATATTTCAGTGTAGAGAATGGAGACAGAGTGACTCAAGACATTTTGTATCCTGAGAAAGAGCAGCAAATGGCACACACCTGTTCTGCTCCAAGTCAAGGCACATAGTACATACAACCAGCCAAATTATTTTGGCATGTAATGCAGATAACTCAAGAGACACTCTTCCCCATCCTTAGCAGTAAAAATTCAACAATAGAGCAAATAACTAACAAAATGTGCAATTCAAATCTGCTGCTAGTCTGTTCCACTCATTCTGTTTTATGGTATGGCTGACTGTGAATGGATGTCTCCTTGCCATTTCCCTCTTTCAAACTTCTCCAGACCTCTGAGTTTATGTTTACTTTTTGGTCTACCCCACACCTTATCTCCATTACACAAAGAGTATATGGACTGAATAGTCTTTCACCCTCACAGAGTACATCATCTGTATATTTACAATGTACCTTCAGGGTACATCATCTGTATATTTGCAATTAATTATTGTTTTTAAACAGATAAATTGCATTCCATTCTAGTTGCTTTCAATTAGAATCTTATTTTGAAGCAAAGTGATAAGATGAGATTGAGGAGATTTCTACACTTTTAAACTGCCATTAGACCCAGAAGAAAGTGGCTTTGGCAATATTTATCACACTACAAAATCTCTGAAGCATAGCTGCTGTGCCCCCCGAGCATGGTTAGGGCATCCCTTTTCATTGATGGGGGAAATCTGTCAATGAGCTTACAATTGTGCTAGTCTCCAGGTTTGAAATATCATTGCCAGGGCAGTCCTGATATTGGCATCTCCTCCTCTGTCACGTCCCCTCCCCCTCACTATCCCCAAGCAACCTGATTACTTTTATTGTTTTTTCTATATCTTTGCTTTCTTTCTTTCTTTCTTTCTTTCTTTCTTTCTTTCTTTCTTTCTTTCTTTCTTTCTATTTTTTTAAAAAACTTAGATTGCAGGAGCAGAGCTCTGGAATTGCATGAAAAGTGAAAAGTTTATTACAAATGAAATGCCATTGATTGTAGGGAAGGAAGTAAATGGATGGAAAGACAAGGAATGAATGAATTCAAAGATAATAGCCATATTAGTCTGTATAATCTGTATGTAGAGAGATCTTGTAGCACCTTTAAGACTAACTGAAAGAAAGTAAGAAGTTGGCAGCATGAGTTTTTGTAGACTTCAGTCTACTTCCTCAGATGCTTTTGAAGTTCCACTCCACCAAAAGCATCTGAGGAAGTAGACTGAAGTCTACAAAAGCTCATGCTGCCAACTTCTTTTTTTCAGTTAGGCTTAAAGGTGCTAAAAGGTCTCTCTACATAAGGAATGAATGAGTTTGATTATATTTTATTGGATTATTAATAAGGAAGAGAAATACAGACAGCACTACAAAGGAATATAGGATAGGGAGAAAAGAAAGGTAAAAGATTAAAAGAGGGCAAAGTATGTAGATAGAAGGTAGGAAGTATGTAGAAAGGGAGTTAGAGAGGAAAATGGAAAGAGAAAAGGTGGACGTAGAGAAGGTTTCAATGGGAAGAGAACAAAGATGGAGTTATGATAGGGAAAGGTCAAGGAAGAGAAGGAATAATAATAATAATAATAATAATAATAATAATAATAATATTTGTACCCCGCCACTCTGCATAGCAATCAGGGTGGCTTCCAACATAAAAATACAATACAATAAAATCAACCCTAAGCCGCAACTCTTAAAAAATTATTAAACAACATCAAATTTAAAAACAGTTTAAAACAAATTACAACAAAATTTACCAGTTGCGATAATTAATTACGGCAGCAGAAAGTATAATAGCGGCTGGAATGGGGGGGAAAAGAGGTACAGGGGACAGGTTCTCTGACTAAGAGAAAGTAAATAAGGAGATAAGGGAATAAGGAATAAGGAAAATAAAAAGAGATAGAGTGAGAGAAGAGCGAGGGAAGAGAGAGGGTAATAGGGGAAGGTTGAGAACTTGTAGGGTTGTTTTGTAAAAAAATGAATAAGAGGAGATATTAGGTTAAGAACGAGATTGTAGAAGGATTGAAAATGGGGTAGGGTAATGCTGAATGATTTATTTAATATTATTGTGTGTGTGTGTTATAAAAAAGGTATATCTTGATTTTGATGTTTATATATGTTTGTCTGTAAAATCTAGAAATTTTGTTTTGTATGTTGTTTTTGTAAGTTGTATAATAACTCAAACATACTTAAAAAAAGAAAAGTGAAAAATAAAAATAAGTAAAAAAAATAGAAGGCATGCTGGGTTGGGCATAGGTTAGGGAGGTGGGGTTAAGTAAGGAAGAGAGTGTGATGGTGACAGTTGTGTGATTGTGAAGATGTGCAACAATGGCTATAATACAAGCAGTTATAATTCTGTTTTCATTGACAAGTTCAGTTACAATGAGAATGGGGTTCATGTGATAAAACTCATATGCACTTTGTAAAAATAACGAACAGTGAAAAGCAGGAAGTATTATTTATGCCAGTACAATTGATGATTGCCTGGGAGGATGAAATGACATGCAAAAAAGTAATATAGGAATCTATGAATACAAAATGTTGATGAGTCAGTCAAGATTTTGGCACATATGAAAAATTCAACATTACATTTACCCCTGCCCTACCCATGAGAATTTTAGTAAGATTTAGTGCTATGATCCAAAGATAGCATATTATGGACCATAGGTGGAGAACATTCCCTGATTGGTAAAAACCATTTCTGAAATGAATAAAATACTCACCTGTACAATTATATGCTTTTATCAGAGCCTGGAGTGTTGAACTGATGCTGAAAAGTAAATGATTCCAAATTAGGGATGCAGTTCTTTGCTAATTTCATTCTTCAAGGAAGCAGCAGTAATTTTAGTGATTTTCTTTCCAATGTAACAAAATCTTTGCAAACTGCAGTATTTGTAATTCAGTACTTACACCATACAAAATTAGCATGTGGTTGCTTTGCATAGAAAACAATATTTTATGTTCAGGAAATAGCATTGTCTGTGCAAAAAACATTTCTGGGCAGGAGATGTTGTTCTCTATGCAAAACAACCATACATAATTATTTCATAGGATAAGTTCTCAATTCCAAAGATTCCCACCAGCCTGGGATTCTCTTTGTCAAGGTTTCCTAGCACTTGAGAAGCACCTTTTTCAACCATATTTTGGGAATATTTACAAATACTGTTTCCACTTAATTCCAAATGAAAAATATAAAGTTGGATTACCTTCCTGTAGAGTATCACATTAGAATAACATTAGTATAGTTTGAAAGCACAATCAAAAGCAATCTATTTTCAGCTCTAGGTGTTCTAGACCACCATTTCCATAAGCCCCATTCCTTTTCAGTGCTCCTCCAGTCCCCTCATTATTAAGAGTCAATCCTGTGCCTCATAACACATAGTTTTACAGCCAAAGAAAACCAGGCTTTCTGCAGTTACCCAGAGGACCTTCTCATCGGCCACTCCTAAACTTTGGAACAATCTCCTGGAGAAGATCCGTCATATTACAACTCTTGATGCCTTCAAGAAGTCTATCAAGATGGATCTCTTAATCAGGCATTGACAGATTGATAGATGGACTCTCCCATTGTTCCATAACTGGTTGTTCTACTCATCCCACAATGCCTCATTTTAATGAAGTTTAATTTTAGACTGATTTTAGTAAATTGACTGTATTTTATGTTTTCTGTTTTAATCAGGGGTTATAGAATTATGTTTAATTAATGTCATTGTGATATTTTATTATTGTTATCTGCCTCGATCCTTCGGGCAGAGGCAGGCTATTAATAATTATAATTATAATTATAGTCCCAACCATCAATATATGTCATATTTCTCCTATACATAGGCCCAGTGATTCCACTTGGAACAAAATAGTTGGAGAGGCAAGATATACTTATTCTGCTACCAGAACTCTTTTTGTATTGATTTAAATTTACAGCTGCACCAGAGTCAGATGAATAGTTCTCAAAAAGAGATGAGAAGGAAGAGAAGGGTCCATTGCAAAACATATTGCTGTCTCTGTTGAAGGACATGGTTCTATCTCTTCTGTTTCCACTGAATGGCAAGTGAATTTTGCTGCCAATTTTACTACCAATTTTACTATGCAAACCATTGTTTTCAACTCTTTAGGAGTCTAGATCATCTAAGAGTATTATCAGTGCCCAGACAGCACATGCACATCTGCCCTGTGCACACAGACCAAGAAACCTTTGCATAGAAGGAGTGCTCTGAAAACATCATTGAGAAGTTTACTTTGAAATGTAAATGATCTCCCACTAGTAAATTTAATCAATAAATAAGTGTTGTCCAGATGATTTTTTATTTAACGATGACAATGATGATGATACACTTTAGGTGAAAAGATTTTAAAAAATATTTATAATTTCAGATTAGTTTAATTCTCCTATATTGTCCTGCATTTTTCTCAGGGGCATTTTACCTCTCACGGGATTCCACATTTTGCTGATTCTGACAAATTTATTCACACTGGATTTTAAAGTCCTTAATAACAATAAAATGGCAACTTTCAATGAGGTCTCAGTAATGAAATTGTCAAGATATTCCATTTCCTCTTTGCTTTGTCAAGCTGTCAGTCCTGTACAGCTGTAAATCGCAAGGGGAGATAAGGAGTAAAAAAAATGACAGTGCATCACATTTAAATATAATTAAATCCGTATCTTAATCAGTTTGCAGGTCACGTCTCTCTCTTTCTCTCCCCCTGCTGTTTGTTTGTGCATTTAAAGCAAATTTATTATTGTGAATGGTAAATATTGACATTCACATATGAATTCTGACATGTCATATTTGTGAATGTACAATACTGATACATTCTTCACTTTTCAGGCTGACACCAGTGGATTGCAGCTGTCACTTATAAGTAGTTGGGTGGGAGACCACCAAAGATTACTAGGACTGTAGCCTATATTTCAGAGGAGGGCAATTGCAAACAATCTCTGAATATTTCTTGCCTAATAAAATGTACATAATTCATGGAGTTACTTTAAGTTGATAGGTGACTTGAAGCACATTCATTGGTGTATCTGTGAATTTTCAGAGATTCACAAAATTATTCCAGAACTGTCATGCTATTCTTTCCCCCCCATCATCTTCCTTTAGCCAGCAATGTAGGCAAGTGGCAAAATGGGGCCCCAATCCCCAGGGACATTTAAAGCTACAAACCTGTGATCCTTGAGATAATGACTGACTTGTCATCAGATTTTTGAGATCTTTCCCCTCCTATGATTCAACCTACTTCCCCTAATTCTGACCCTGAGGAACTATCTGC
Organism: Phrynosoma platyrhinos; assembly: GCA_020142125.1. Lineage (NCBI taxonomy): Eukaryota > Metazoa > Chordata > Lepidosauria > Squamata > Phrynosomatidae > Phrynosoma > Phrynosoma platyrhinos. The sequence continues at coordinate 166,657,853 of CM034706.1, read as the reverse complement.
AACTTTCCTCTCTCTGATGTTGCAGTTCCAGCATCAAGTGAGAAAACTGGAGTGGTGGGGCAGAGCATGAGCACACCGGGGGAAGCAATGGATCTGTGGGAGCCAAAGCCCTTTCAGTCTTCAGACATAGTCACAACATGTGGGAATTATGGAATAAAAGAGTTGAAAAACACACCAGCATGGAAATGGAAAGGAACAACCACAACTGTTTCTTTTCTACCCTACTGCAGTCAAACCAACAGGGCTTGGGATGTGTTGGAAGCTGTGATAGCACAGATCTCAATAATGGTAGGAAGGTTTCCCTATTAGAGAGCTACAAGAGGTCCTGCTCTCCTTAATTCCAACAGGGATGGTTGCTTTTGTGCCATCTTTGCTGCCAGACACCAGTAGGAATGGAATGTTTGGTCAACGCACATTTGTTTATTGTGTGAACAGCAATATATGACCCATTCAACCTTCATTCTTGTCCAGACAAGAATGACACGTGCATGTTTTTTTAGATGACTGGTGCTACCTATCACCAGTAGAGCAAAATGACCAACTTACAGAAGGTATACAGCTGCCTTTTATAGAAATAATTCCTTCCTAGAATTCAAATAATGGTTTCCTTGCCTCAGGATCAAAGCTATAACTATTCCCTCCTGATTCCTAGTTCAACATAACTTCGTGCTTTCTCTGTTGCCGTTTCTTTAAGAAGAGCAAAAGTACATTTTTCCAGGGTTTCTTTTACCCACCAGAGTACTTTACTTAAAAACAGTGGCAAAAAAGGGAGTAGCAATTGGTAAAAAGGGAGTAGCAATTGGACTACTTTACTTAAAAATAAAGGCAATCAATAGTGGTACGACAGAGGCCCAGATAAATAATTGCTTCTGTCTCCACTATTAAAGCACTTTAAACCTTTGCTATTTTACAGTTCATATTTACCCCTTTCTTCTTCTTCCAGGCTCTATCTTTCAATGTACTATACTTAATTTTCTTTAAAAAAAATCCTCCTCTGTTACTACCTTTCTCCTCCATTCCATTTCCTTCTATATGTGGGGCTCAGTCTTCCCCTCTTCCATCAGTATTCATTTTGTCATTTTCCCCATATGGCCTTTGTCTCCCATGATCCCCTCTCCTGTGCCACGTTGGCTTCATCCCCTGGTCCTCCATGCATGTGCTCTGCCAACTGCTGACAGACGCTCTCATTTCAAACCATTTGTTAATTGAAATAGTAAGGAGAAACCAGGTGACCCAGTTTAGAAAAGAGGAGGAATTATATCACACAGCCACCCTGCCCCAGTCACCATCTGAGTCTCTGACTGTGCTCATCTTACCCATTAAATATTAAGCATGTCAGGAATGTCAGCAATTATTGCAACACTGTTGTGCACTTTAGAGAGAAAGAGGAAAGAGCTGCTGGAGGAACTATCCAAGGTAGGAATTCCTAAAACTACCCATCATTTGATTTGTTTCTTTTCTCCCCCTTTCCAAGTTCTTGAAGGCAAAAGACAATGGTAAGACAAGTTCTTTCCTCCTGTTAGTTTTCTTGGCCCAGTGGACACTTATGTAAGTAGTTTAGATGTGACCTGCTGATGGAATCAATGATAACAATCTTGGATCTGGGTAGGTACTTCAGCAGGACAGAAATAAGTAGGTCAGATGGTTCTCACTACAGTATGAGGTGAGGGCACAGGCTTTCACATGGAATGTAAAACACTAAAATTTAAGTGGCTAAGTGGCTAAATTAGAGGTTGCTCCAGAAGTCATAGGGTTAGTACAGTCCTTCCAAAAAGTAGGAATTACAGATGCAATGTGGAACATAAGTCCACCTGTTTAACCTCACACAGAGAACTGAAAATAAGTTTTGTATCTAGAGCATTTCTGTGGTGGGATTCTGTTAAGGACTGGAAACCTCCATGGAAAAAAAATTAAGTGCTCTTACACAACCTCATTGTTGCAAAATGTCTTCCATTATCCCTTTCTACCCATCTCATTTTAAAATAAACATTTCAGCAAAGAAGAGAAACATTAATCCTGCTCTTCACAACTGAAGCAATGCATAAACCATTAAATCTAAGGTTGAAAAATATGTAGCCACTGCTTTGAGTGAGCAGTGAGGTGCCTAAATATGCTAATGACACAAAGATTCAAATTTATTTGTTAAAAAAAGAGCAGAAAAGAGCCCCAGAAGGTACTCTCAATATGGGGGAAATTCAAGCAATAAAGTAGCAAATATGGTTTATATCTCCAAGGTTAAAATTATGCCCCTTGGGAGAAAAATCCCACCTTTCTGACATGGTCTGAGCTGATATTGACCAACCAAGGAAGTGAGTTGTGGAGTTGTGGTGTGGAACTCAATGTGTGAGTCTAATAAAAATTAGAAATAACTCTGCCCCTACTTGATTTGCTTTCTACTGTTTTTCAATTTGCACTTGGAATACTGTGTATAGTTCTGGCCACTGCACCTCAAAAATGACCCTGTACAGTTACAAAGTATACAGAAAGAAATCAACTAAAGTCAATCATGGGCTTGAGTGTCTCCCCTAGGATGAAAGGACAACATTTGGAGCTGTTTAGCTTATTTAAAAAAGGAGAGCAGGGGCCAAGATGATAGAAGTATACAAAATTATGAGAGTGTGAAGTAGATAGGTAAACAACTTCTTCTTCTTCTTCTTCTTCTTCTTCTTCTTCTTCTTCTTCTTCTTCTTCTAACAACAACAACAACAACACAAACCCCAAGATTTTCCAATAAAGCTAAATGATGAGAGAATCAGGATAGATAAAAGGAAAAACCTCCTATGGGATTGGCTTCTTCAGGTTGGCTACCACCTTAAGGAAGAATTAGACAACCCCATGGAGGAGAAGGCTAACAGGGGCTTTCTTGGCCCAGTGGATGGCTTACATAAGTAACTAGGATGCCTTCAGTTTGTCGTTGCTGTTGTGTGCCTTTAAGTCATTTCCAACTTATGACAACCTAAGGTGAACCTTTCCAACTTATGACAACCTAAGACTATTTTCTTGACAAAACTTGTTAGAGGGGTTTCTCTTTACCCTCCAATGAGGCTGAGAGTGTGTTACTTTCTCAGTCATTCAGTAGATTTCAGTGGTTAAGCAGGGATTCGGACCCTGGTCTCCCAGTGTCCTAGTCCAACACTCAAACCACTACACCATCCTGGCTCCTCATGCCTTCAGTATTAGAGGCTATATATACATGTAGCATATACTTCATTGACAGCGAAAATAAGCAGATGGGTGCTAATACATTTATGTTCTGCTTATGAGCTTCCCAGAGTTGTCTGCTTGGCCAGAATAGGGAGTACAATGGTTAACTAGATAGTTCTTTTGTCTGATTCAGTACAAAATACATTCCTCTTGTGTTTTTAAACACTTTTCTTTCTCTGTCTTGACTCTGTTGCCTTGACTTTTGATAAACTAATAACAAGACAGACAAAAGGATAGACAAAACATTTACCTCTATTCATTCTGATTATGCCATCAACCATGCTTTTCCAAACTTTTTTATCCTGCAATGGGCCTAGAATTTCTTTCTTTAAAAGAAAAAATAGTATGGGAACTTCCCAAACTTACAATTATAGCACTATGATTGTTCTTTAAGTGTCCTGGTTCCATCCTATAGAACCATGGGTTCTGCAGTTTGGAGAAGAGTATTTAGAACTTTCAAACTGAGAACTGTAATGCCTCATCAAACTACAGATCCCATTGGACTCCACAGGATACAGTCATGCCTGTTGAGGTGGAATCATAGAGCTAAAATTGTGCAATATGAAAGCCTGTAGATGCAAAGAGTTTTAAAAAGGCAAAAGCTTGCAGAAAAGGTAAATAACATGTTCAAAACCTGAAGAGGTACAAGATATGCAAAGCTGTTAGTGTTACGATGCTGGATTATTAGGGGTTGTCAAAATCAGAACTTAACTGCCAGAATTCTCCAGTCTGTGGTCATGCTTGATGGAGATTTGGGTAGTTATATAAAAAGTAACTCTTTGAGATGTTGCAGCTTCCATCAATCCGATGAGGATGGATGATATAATCTAGTAGCCCCATGTTCCCTATCCAGGTGCTTTACCAGGAGCATGCCATTTCCTAACTGCTTTCCAGCAGATATATTCTATTGTCACTTCAAGTTTCATATAAATTAATAAGGTCAGGGATGTTATTATAAGAAGAGTTGAATGTAGATGCCTGCAATATCCTTTGGCTAATGATAACTCACAGCATTTAATATTTAAAAGACTGGGAATGTGACACAGGGTTTTGTGGGGGGGGGTAGGGTGGTGGGAGAAGTGAGTTCCAGTTTGCATGGGGATTGCAAAAGATAATCAAACAAATGCATGGTACTCTTTGCCAGGTAAAAATGCTTTTGATCTTAGCAAGCTCCAATGGAAAAAAGAGATAATGCAAATTACTTCTCTCCACTCAGTTGTCCTCCTGATGATTGTGTTTTGATGATAGCATCATTACATTGTCCTATTCTACTGATACAGATTTCAGTGTCACATCACAAAGACTCCAGAAGTGATATGTGCTTGATTTAGGGGCCTCTAATATGACTGCTAAAGTATACTGATGGATTTTTAATTGAATTTGGATTTTAACACTTATCAGTGAGCATATTAGTCCAATTCTAAATGGCTTTTTCTGTGGTAATGCAACAGTTGTAGCATTTTCTACTGGTTGGTGTTCAGAATAATTCTTCCCTGACTGTTGTTCCAACAAGCATCTTAATTTGCAGTGGTGCATATTGTAGTCACTGGACATGTAGCAACAGGGGGTAAATTCTAAACACTTATAGATCATTACACCCTCTTGGGTGAGTTACAGTCATCGCCTCAAAGGAAGGCAAAGGCAAAACCCCTCTGATTGAATCTTGCAAGGAACATCTCAGGATCACCATAAGTCAGAAAAGACGTCAAGTACACAAACCCACCACCACCACCACAACAATAACAACACACTCTTGATATCTTCAATAACAGAGGATGATCAGTTGCTCCCAGGTCAAAGTTAAATCTAGACCTTTTCCAGTTGTCCCAAAGCAAGGCTTCACCAATGGCTCAATAATACTGTGCCATTAACTTATGTCATGCAGTCTACATGAGGCTGCCCTTGAAAAATGTGTGCAAGCAAAATGGTGGCCAGACTTTTTCTGGGGGTGTGTTTCAGAGACTGTATACCACAGGTCTTACAACAACCATACTGGTTTCCAATGTGCTTCTGGGCTCAATTTAAAGTTCTGGCTTTTGACCTACAAAATCCTGAAAGATTTGTGGTCAGGATATCTGAAAGATTGCCTCTTTGCACGTGATTCTGCCTGAAGTCATCAGCAGGGGCCCTGTTGCCTGACCCACTATCTTGTGAGGCTATGTTGGGGGGTACACAAGGCAGGGCATTTTGTTTAGATGCATACTGATTGTGGAACTGCTAAGAAAAGTCAGGCTGGTTTCATTCCTTTTATTTTCCAGTAGGCAGCTCAGACCTTGTGTCACATGGCTTTCAGCCTTCAAACCAGGGTTGGCTGCTCTGGCAGTTTTAACAATCTGTAGTTTCTAAATTAATTGTAATATGTTGTTTTACCCTGTTTTAAAATGTTTTTTCCCCCTGTTCTACATTCAGCTCTTCAGAACTTGGAAATCATCCACTTGCATGTTTTCAGTCTTGCCAGGATTCAAGCTCAGTTCATTGGCCATCATTCAGGCTGCTACTGTCCAGTCACTGAACAACTATTTGTAGAGGCACACCTAGTTCAGATGTAGTAGGGGAAATAACTTCAGATCCTCCCAAATGACCACCCATTGTGGCTTTATATAGAAGTTAAATAATGTTGAGCATAAGATGGTATCCTACAGAAGCCCACAGCTCAGTTGCCAAAATGTTCAAGTCAAGCATAGTTATTTATAGTTGCTCTTTGAATTGAATTATGCTAGTAGGATGGAGCTGCTGAAGCACAGTGCCTTCAGCACTAAACCCACACAGTTGGTACAGGAGGACACTGTGGCCAAAGGTAATCAATGATGATGAAAGTCTGGAAAGATTTAATATGGTTGCATCTTCTCTCTTGATAAAGATGATGTATCTGGGTAATCAAATCCATCAACAAAAGATGGAAATGAAATGTAGAGAGAAAAAGGAAGAGAGCTTGCCCAACTGTGTGTGTGTTTTCTTTTAAGGACATCTCTTCACATGTTAATTTCTTTTCTTAGTACTTTACTTTCTCTACCCCCCCCCCCATTATGCATCTTTTATTCATAATGTGTGGACCAGTACTCATGGAAAAGTGAGTTTTTGGATGACAACTTCCAGAATTGTCCAGGCAGCTTGTCACCTTGCCACATTGAGTGGAGGATTTAGGGAGTTGTGATCCAAAATAGTAAGTTTGCCAACTCTAGCTACAACTTCATGGAAACGAAAGGAAGAAGGTCTGAAATCTCACTGAGCCAGCTCTGCTTTTCATGAACTAGGGCAGGGGTAGGCAACCTTTCCCCCTTAAGGGCCGAGGGGCTTCAGCTCCCAGAAGCCTCAGCCATGTTGGCCAATAGACCCATGTTGGCCAATAGCTCCTGGGATTCTGGAGCTGAAGTCCCTCGGCCCTTAAAGGGGAAAGGTTGCCTACCCCTGAATTAGGGGGACCAACTGAAGCTGGACTTGTGACAAAGCAGGGCTTGTAGCAGACGGTGTGGGAAGGATAAGCTCTCTAATGAGACTCCTGATGCCCTTGGTAGAATTTTTGCAGTGACAATGACAGGTGTGCTTAACAAATCCCTACTGCATGTATTTGGTCCATCTGCAGCTACTGTTCTAATAGCACTTCATTAACACCTCTCATCTGCTCTTCCTCATTTGCTTTAATATTCAATACATTGTCTTTGGAGCCTTGTGCTTGAAGAATGGATGTCTGTTAATGGGCAGCATGCCTGAAAAATAGAGTGACAGAGGGAAATATTGGCATTGGAATGGCCCAACTTAGCATTTTCATTTTGTGAAATTTCTCACTTGCCCATGTTCATTTCAATTTGTGACCATAGCAGTATTGATGCTCCTGAAAAATTCAGCATGAACACTAATATAAGTTTTGTGCACCTTTTGACTAAGTCATGCACATTTGTGTATCCTTCCTTTCCTGGTGTGTACACTTTCTGTAAGCATTTTTCCCTTTCACATGAACGGACTTTTGTGTAATTTTTGTTTCCATTTTTTGCATTTATGGGCACATTTGTTTTCTCATTTGTTCTGTAAATGAGATCACATAATTGTAGAAAGGGTGGGTTGTATGTGAGTATATTCACATACTAGAAATGTAGAAAGCTTGCACAAATGTATCTGGGTTTGCTTATAGTAAGGATGGGCAACTGCAAGCATCATTCACCTTACCCACCTCTGCCACCAAATATTAGGACCTCCTCCTATCCCACAGCTATGGCATCAGATCTGGGGACCATCCAGATGCCCTTGTGGTTTCCATGTGAGACTTTATTCATCTACTCCAACCACCTGTGTTCACCACCCTTGAATAACTGTTGTCACCATAAAGACTGTCTGTCTGATTTAAAGCATTTCAATAATTCTTATGCAACATTCTCAGAAGCACAAATGTATAATACAAATGTATAATAAAATGTAACTTATTAAAAAAGGTGAAGGTATTCCCCGTTGACAAGGTTGTCAAGTTGTGTCTGACTGTAGGGGGCAGTGCTCATCTCTGTTACTAAGCCAGAAAGTCAGTGTTGTCAGAGACTACAGTCGCCACTCCGTTTTCATGGACTTGAAGGCCATGGTCTTGCTTATTCATGGAGGGGTGAGCTCCGTTAAATTAAATGGTGTGCACAGGAGTGTGTGGCCATTCAAGACAATGAGGGTTGATTATTTGCAAGCTTCTGTTTTCATGGGGGGGGGGATTCCATAACAGATCCCCTGCAAAAATGGAGGGGCTACTGTACTCTGTGATCATGTGGCCAGCATGATTACACAGAACCCTTTTACCTTTCCACTTAGTAGTGGTACCTATTTATCTATTGCATTTGCATGCTTTCGAACTGCTAGGTTGGCAGAAGCTGGGATTAGTGATGGGAGCTCACTCCATCTGCAGCACCTGGGCCCCGAACTGCCAACCTGCCAATCTTGCAGTCAACAGAATTAGCATCTTAATCACTTGAGCCACTGCATTCCAGGTTTATTAAATAGAAGTTTAACATAAAGTGAAATATTACTTAATTAGCACACCTAAATTCTGACTGACCCTAATGAACTAACAGTAAAACTAAGCTGTTTTTTCTACAGCCCCTATCCAAAATATAGGGTGGGGAAATTCTGCAGCAAAATGATGAATAGTGTTCCAAGCCTTGGTATTTTTATGTCATTGTCCACTTTGCCATGCTATAGGGCATTTTGATTTGCACTTTTTTTTTTAAAAAAAGGGACTGAAATAGGATAGCCAGTAATTTCCTAGGTTTTGGGGGAGGTCTATAAGGCCTGAAAAGAGTGACAGTGGGTCTGAATTTGTAAACCTGGGAAAAATTGAATTGCATACATCCCTTCTTTAGAGTTGTAGCTGGGGGGGGGGGGAATCATATTTATGTATTGTACATCTAATTGAATTTCCAGATAGTTTTCAAATAATGTACTACTTATTTGATATCATGCCACATGTATCCTCTCCAAGGACCATTCTCTGATAATCAGTTGCAAAGTGGGAAAAACAAATTAAGCATCTTGTGTTACCTCAATTGAAGCATCAGTGAAGGATGAATATGGGATAGATGTCAACAGAGCTCAAATATGGAGTTTCTCTTTCCCTGAAAATTGACACTTGCTATTTCAATTTCCTGAAATAGCTGCTGTCACCCATGGAGGATTGTGGGAGCTGTAGTCCTCAAATATGACTTTTCCTGTGGTGACCACAGGGCTGTTCTTCATTTCCCTTTTACATGAAAAACTCTTTCATGTGTAACTTGCTTATAATGCAGAATGCAGAAATGGGAACCTTTGGGTTTCCTGATTTTTTAAAAAACTTCAGTTCCCAGAAGCCTCAACCAATATGACCAAAGGTCAAAGATTATGGGAGCTGTTCTCCAAAGCATCTGGAGATCCTTGTTGAAGGCACTGAATGGTGCCAACCTAACATTGAAAAGTACCAGCCCAACCTGGTACTTTCCTGATAATGTTGGATAACAACTCTCAATATCCCCATGTAACCTTCTATGTCTATGTTCTTAGCATTAGAGAGGCTGTATTCTTGCACACTAGGATTGGTGGCAGCTCTGGACTTTCATGTCATTGGAGCACTGCATATAGTCTACTAAGCATAAAGAACTATCCAGAGTGCTGAACCTATTGGGGGATAAGTATGGAAGCACTAGCTACTACTGACTGGGAGAGCCAAGCAGCTCCTGCTTTACTAGAGGAAGTGTCAAATGTGATACCTTTCTATTTTTAGAAGCTATCTTGCAATAAGAATATTACATCTGGTTCCCCAACCTGATATCCAAGTGATTCAGTCAAGAAACACATTGGAGACTAGTCTGTAGTTTGTAGTGGCAACCTTCCCCATCTCTGCAGACACACCACCCACACTGCTACAACATTTTGAGAACCAGGGCTGCAATGTCCATCAACCTGTTTCCTTCAGTAGTCTGTGCCTGATGCTTCAGTCTGAATACACTATTATTCAAAACCTTCTGTGCAAGACAGTGTATTAAATGAAGAGTGCCATTGTTAAGGAGGAAGCCCCATAATTACAAGTGGAGTTATTCAGGACAGGCTCAGAGAAACACCATATTTATTGTAAATGAGAAATTTCCATTCAAAATACTCTTGGCTTTAGCCCAAACTTTAAAGAGGTTTCTGAATAGCAAAATATCTTTCCAAGAATATGCAGCCTCAGAGATGAAGTTGGTCATTAGAGGGGACCATATCTTCTTGTGGACACCAGATTGGTCTATGAGAAACCAACTAATGAGAGGGAATTAGCAACAATGCAACCCCTTTGATTTCTACTCAGAAGACAGCTCAAATGGGAGCAATACAGGCCTATGGCTTATTCAGTTTGCCGCTGTTCATCTTAGAACAGTGACTTTTTGCCTCTCTTCCTGAAGGATGCAATTCCATTGGTGGAAGGACATCTTTTGATACAATTCTTGCCTTGAAATGCAACCATAAGGGCTGCCAATTTACCAGAGACTTGGGGCAGAAGGGTTATAAATCTTTTCCCCAATGCCATTTTCAAAATTAAAATTGCAGCCATCACAGTACCTTACTTTTGCCAGTGCAGGTGAGCAGCATAGTATAGTAAGGATTTTGACTGGGGAAATGGTATGTTTGTCCTGCTGTCTGCTAACATTTTCTGCTGGCTGCCAACATTTTATTTTCTACAATTTGTGAACTGATAACATTTCATTTTCAATTAAAGTGAAGGATTTCCTTCTGCTGTTTGCTACTATTTTATTTTCAGCATTGTAAAGGACCCCCTTGCTAATACATTTTTCACCACAACAATTAAATTGGCTGTAATTCTCTATTTCCCCTCCTAAATTATGGTAATAAGTACATACAGATTGAACCAAGCGGTGTTATAGGATTATGGCACCAGTCAGGAGAACAACACACAAGGATCTTCAACACAACTGTCTCCTCAACACAACTGTAGAAACCACAGCAATATATCTCAGACTCAGAAAAAGAAGAACTCCACATGGACTCCTCCTGATGTCCAGTGCACAGAACTAGACTCCTACATAGAATGTTTCCATCACCATGCCCAAACAGAAATAATCAACAAGAGATGGAACTTACAACAGAATCTCAGTCAGAAGGAACAAGATGACATACACAGTCTCAGTAACAACCCCAATATAGTCATCAAAGGTGCTGACAAAGGAGGAGCAGTAGTCATCATGGACAGATCTGCCTACATACAAGAGGCTGAGAGGCAATCGTCCAACACCACATTTTGCAGAATCCTATCTAACGATCCCATAGAGGAATACCAGAAGGAGTTACACAGGCTGCTCAGAGAATTTCCCATGGAAAATCAAAATTCTTATTGACACACTCCAGGAGCCTTGACCAGGCACATTCTATCTATTACCCAAAATACATAAACAGGGCAACCCTGGACGACCTATTGTCTCCAGCATTAGAACACTTAACAGTCGGCGCCTCCAAATATATGGACAATATCCTTAAACCATATGCCACCAACACTCCCAGCTATGTGAAGGACACCATGGACTTCCTACAGAAGGTACTAATCCATCCAAAACCTTCCAGCAAACACTATCTTAGCCACTATGGATGTGGAATCCCTGTATACCAACATCCCACACAAATATGGAATACAACCGTCAGGAACGTAATTCCAAATGGGAACTTATCAGACCTAGCCAGCAAGGTCTGTCACTTAGTACTTCCACACAATTATTTCACCTTTGGTAACAACATATACCTCCAAGTTAATGACACCACCATGGGCATACACATGACACCACAATATGCCAATATCTTCATGGCCGACCTAGAACAATGCTACTTTAACTCCTGCACCCAGAAACCATTCCTCTACCTGAGATACATTGATGATATCTTCATAATTTGGACTCATGGAGAAGACTCACTCAAGACATTCCACCAGAGTTTCAACAACTTCCACCCCACCATCAACCTCAGCCTGGAACTATCTACAGAACAAATTCACTTTCTAGACATCACAGTGCAGCTACAAAATGGACATCTAAGTACCACACTATATAGCAAACCCATGGACCGCTACATGTACTTACATGCCTCCAATTTCCATCCTGAACACACTACCAGATCCATAGTCTACAGACAGTTCTCCGATACAATCGCATCTGCTCAGACCCAAAAGACAGGGATGCCAAACTCAAGGAATTACAAGGATTCCTCAGACTAAAGTACCCACCATATGAAGTTAAAATACAAACAAAGCAAGACTTGTACCCAGGACTGATCTATTACAGAACAGTTTGAAGAGAGAAAATGACAGAATCACACTAGTGGTCACATACAGCTCCCAACTGGGACCTCTCAGGTGCATCATCAATTAAATACAACCCATTCTGGACAATAATGTTACTCTTTTAAGGGCTCTGGGTGGCAGACTTTTACTTGCCTACAGACGGCCTGCAAACCTCAAACAGGTGTTCACCCGCAGGAAGACACATGACACAGATGGGGACGCAGGTACTAAGCCTTGCCACAAACCTAGATGCCAACTCTGTCCACACATTTATCCAGCAAATGTCATCACAAGACCTAATGGCATCACCCACAATATTAGGGGAAGCTTCATGTGCTCATCCTCCAATGTGATTTATGCTATACTATATCATCAATGCCCATCAGCACTTTGCATTGGGCAAACAGGCCAGTCCCTGTGCCAGAGGTTAAATGGACATAAATCAGACATTAGGAATGGAAATACCCTAAAACTGGTGGCAGAACATTTCAATCTCCCTGGCCAGTCCATTTCAGATCTCAGAACAACAGTCCTTGAACAACAACAACAACAACAACAACAACAACAACAACAACAACACTGCAAAGGTAGATTGGAAAGACAAACAGCAGAATTGGTGTTTATACATAAACTACAGTCCCTCAACAATAGATTGAACAAGGACAATGGATTCCTGACCCACTAAACACATTTCAACACAATCTGACCCATCCTCGGGGGGGCATCCTACACTCATCAATCCCCTACTCATGGATTCTCCTCATGCTTACCAGATTTGCTGGAGGCAACATTCTTTTTCAATTTTCATTCGTTAAACTCCTGCCTTCCTGTCTGTCCCTGACTTCCACTCCACCAAAAGCATCTCAGGAAGTAGACTGAAGTCTATGAAAGCTCATGCTGCCAACTTCTTACTTTCTTTCAGTTAGTTTCTAAGATGCTACAAAATCTCTTTAATACAAGTAGTGTTATGTAATTTTAAATGCGTTTGCATATAAACAGCTATATATAGTTGAAATAGGTATTTTTATTTACATGATACACCTGTATTTGTGGTTTGTTATTGTTTAGCCAGAGGCCTCCAGTGGTTTGTGTTTGTTTGCATACATGTTTTCCTAATCTGTTAGACTTCATGTCATTTCTTTGAATGGCATACTATGTGCAACTGTGGTTGATGCTTAAAGTATCATGTGCTATGATATCACTAGGAGTTACCCATGAGGGATGGTCTCTAGCTCTCAGATTTTGGCATGGAGCTCTGATTTGAGATAATCATGATTTGGCAACCATATTTGACACCATCACCCACCTTCCCTAAAGTGGTTGCATTTTTAAAAAAGATTTAGGCCTGAATCCTAGTGACTATCCCAACTAAGGTATACTCATTGAACCAACTGGTGATCAATGGTAAGTCAATACTTATGCAGATCTCATTGATTCTATAAGTCTACTTTGAGGCTAACGATAGGACACAAGTCTTAAGCTTTTATCCTATGCCCACATATCAGAAAGTAAGGAGAAAATAGGCCTCACCTCTGACTAATCTTTTCTAGGATTGTACTGTCAATCATGACACTCCAACATAAAGTGTTGTTTGGCCTCTCAAAGATTATTTAAGTGCCAGTCACAACAAACTGGCAGCTTGAAGGGCAGGAAATTGAATATGATTGGGAGCAATTTAGTGACATTTTATGAGAATGGATAGAGAATATTGAAATACAATGCAAATTTCTGACATTTTATCATTAAAAGAGCTGGAATGGGAAAATAGATTAAGAGGGGAAGGAGACAGGGAGGAAACTATGAAGGAAAAATAATAAAATCTGAAGAAAAACAGAATTCTCTTGCATTTTAAGGATAGGCTGGCAGAGCAGTCCTTTGGGGTGAGGAACAGAGAATTGTTAGTGAAAGAACTACCAGATTAAAACTGTCAGATCCAAAGACCTACCTGCCACATGCCAGACAGGGAAAAGATAGCACCTTTTGCCAGCCATTTTCTTAGCATTTCCCCCCTATTACTTCCAGTGAAGTGAGAAATGACTATCACCATGTCTAGGCTAAAACAGTCCCATCCCCTTGTTAGGGGAATGTCAGAGGACTGAGGAGGCTTCATTCATAGTGGACCCAAGACCTCTTGTGATCCATCACTTTTCAGCGGGGATGTAACTCTTCACTAATTTCATTCTCAAAGGAATGAACAGATAATTTTAACAATTTTCTTCCCACTGTGAAAATGCTTTTAAAACACTGAGCAATTTTCAAAAACTATTCACAATTTAGGATTTATTCTGCACAACATGCACATATAATATTTTTGCACAGAAAATAGCATTCTATGCCATTCTATACAAAAGAAAATGGGAGGGAGAAGGAAAAGAAGAGAAAAAAATATGAAAAGCCATGGGTGAATTTTGTGCAGAATAAGTCCAGAACTGCAAAGATTTTTGTCAGTCCAGGAATCTCCTCCATTAAAAATATTTCCAAATATTATTTCCATCCCAACATTTCAGCTCTTACCACCAGAAATCTGTCAGTGGAGAAGTGTTGCTGGCCGATTTGGTTTCTTCAACAAGGAGGAGGTTTCCAAAGACAATCTTCCTCCTCCATCCAAGCACTTTCCTAGGTCCATACGTTTATCACAGCTTGGAATTAACATGTTACAAGTAAACACAGTATTTGTCTTATGCAGGTTTACCCTGCTCCTTAGCAAAAGCAAAAAGTAAAAACACAACAAAACATTTTTCCAGAACAGCTTGCAATGATCAATAATTAGTCTCAAAACCTATGGTCTAAAATATATAAAACAGAAGAGGCAGGAGGTAAGCAGAGGAAAGAGAAAGTTTAGTATCACAAGTTTTGAGTATTCCAGTTTAAAAGCAGTTCAATAAAAGCTCTAATGTTACATCAGTAAGAATTGGATCCCAACTTTCACCATCTATTAACTGTTAAGTTAGATGTCTGATACATGGCTCCTCAATATGGAAAGGGTGTGAAGAACTCTAATTAATGGGGACATACTAGAACCCTGAGAGCTAGCATGGTGTAGTGGTCTGACATTGGACTATGACTCCAGAGAACAGAGTTTAATTCCTCATTTGGGCACAGAAACCCATCGGGTGACCTTGGGCAAGTCTTAGACTCAGAGGAAGGCAGACAAACTCCCTCTGAATAAATCTTGCCAAGCAAACCCTGTGATAAGGTCACCTTAGGATCAACATAAGTTGGAAACTATGTGAAGGCAGACAGAAACAGCAAAGTAGAAAGTTCTAACCATCCTTGAAAGAGCTCTCAGCCCCTATTGGCTATAGAGACTTGGAAGGGGGAGATGGGTATGGTTAATATAGGACTGGCCCAAAATATTCTGCTGCTCAAGATAAAGCTCAATTACACTGCTGGGTACCTTGTTGTGATCTCAGAGTTTGTGACTTGTACTGCTGATGGCCCTGGCAGGCAGCACAGTAGAATGTTGCATATACATCCATCCAACATCACCACAGAGTGTTCCAAATTTTCTTGGATGATCCAGAGGAAAAGATAATTTTAAAATTTTTGCTTTAATGCATGGATGTTCTAGATTCACTGCAAAACTGCCCCCCATGTGGAGTTCAATCAGGCTTTTGTTCCTGAATCATGAACACAGGACAACATGAGAGCAGGGGGAAAGTGACTCATTTGGCCTATGTAAGCATGTCCAGAGTGTTCATGAGGAAAAGCCAGGAGATGGCTGCTGTCACACTCCTAACGTGCTGCTTAAAGTGACTGCCTGATCCTGGGCTGGACCACTGTACTTCAGTAGAAACATTCCTTATCCCTGAAACAG
>CM034706.1:166625867-166641965 GCA_020142125.1 Phrynosoma platyrhinos | reverse complement strand
CAAGACTCCCTTCTAACATAAAGAAAGCATGCAAGAGTGCAAGCAATGCATTAAGCAGATACTATTATGTCAGTAATTATTGATCTGTGATTAATCAATAAATATGTTTTTGAACTTCTATGTTGCCACAGTGTCATATTGTCTTGCATCATTTTGGAGCATTCACTTTTTCTAATTTGTTCTATAATTTAAAATTAGAATTGGAAGAGAAGTACTTTTATTAATTCAAAAAGGCATAAATCTCCAAGCATCTTAAAACTCCCATGAGGCCATTCATTATCTGCAACAATCTTCAAAAGTACATCCATATTCCTGCTTGTGGTCTCTCTCTCTCTTTTGCTTTCACTCTTTCTATTTATTATTTGTGGCCATGGTGGAGCATGAAGCTCTGTCAACTTACTTGCACTCCAGATCTGGAAAAGTCAAGGATGCCTTGCCTTTTCCACTGCCTTAGAGATTATTTGGTATCAAACATTTTTGAGATGGGCATGGTGTGGGAGTTCAACCCTACAAGGTCCTCTGGGGAGGGCTAATGTGCCCCACTAGCCTTTGACAGTTGCCCACCCCTGTGATAGATTAATAAATGACCTGATGTTGGGTGCAGCCAATGTGATAAATTAGTAGAATGCTAGATTGGGACTAGGGCAATGGTGACAAACCTATGGAACATTTGCCAGGGGGCACTCAGAGCCCTTTCTGTGGGCACACACACCATCACCCTAGCACAGAGTTTGCCAGAGTTTATTACTAGAAAGTCGAAGAATGTGGCACTTTGTGATAAATAAGTGTGTTTTGGGTTGCAGTTTGGGTACTCGGTCTCTAAAAGGTTCATCATCACTGGACTAGGGAAAACAAGTTCTAAAATCCCCAGTGAGCCCTGCAACTCACTGAATGGCTTAAGCCAGGTGTAGGCAACCTTTCCCCTTTAAGGGCCAAGGGACTTCAGCTCCCAGAAGCCTCAGCCATGTTGGCCAATAGTTCCATGTTGGCCAATAGCTCCTGGAATTCTGGGAGCTGAAGTCCCTCAGCCCTTAAAGGGGACAGGTTGCCTACCCCTGGCTTAAGCCAATCACTCTCTCTCACCCTGAGATATTGTAAGGATAAAGTGGGGAGGAGAACCATGCCTCAAGTGAAAGAAAAGTAGGATCAGGGCTTGGAAAAGTTACATATTTTGATTATAGGTCCCAGGATCGCCCAGCTAGCACATACAATGGGATTCTGAGAGTTGTAGACTGAATAAGCAACGTTTCTAAATTCTGGGGAGGAAGGCAATGGAATAAATAAGTAGAAATAGTCCTCAGTTTACTAATGCATTTCTAGCTCCATAATGAAATGGGGGTGCAGTGCCTTAGTGGTTAAGACACTAATTCTGATTGTAAGGCCCAACCAAGCACTGTGTGATGGAATGAGCTTCTGTCACTAGCCCCAGCTTCTGCCAACCTAGCAGTTTGAAAGCACACAAATGCAAATAGATAAATAGGTACCACTTTGATGGGGAAGTAACACCATTCTATGCAGTCATGCTGGCCACATGACCACCAGAGCCATCTTTGGACAACACTGGTTCTTTGGCTTAAAAACAGAGATGACCACTGTTCCTACAGTCAGTTACTATGGGGTGCAATTTCAGCTTCCCAGGGTGTTAACCTTTTAAAGGAAGACTAAAATATGCAGGTATGAAAGTAAAAAGGTTTGCTTTCTGAAACTGAAACGGTTGCCTCTTGATGTTGTGGTTTGCACATTGTAAAAGGAGGCTTGTAGATCCAGTACATGGTAAGCATCTGGGATTTGTAAAGTTCCTATTCTGTCAGGACCAACTTTTGTTTGTAAAATAACAGTCCCTTTTCCTTGTGCGAAAACTTCTTGACCATTAGCAAAATATAAAGGAAAAGTTAAATTTGCATCAAAACCAACAAACCACTTTTTGCTGTTGAAGTAATGTGTACTTGCTCCACTATCAATAAAACTTGGTTTTTATATTTATTTCTAGCAATTTGAAATAATTATTGTTGAATCAAACCAATATCAACATAACTAGATTTCTGTTTAGGGTT
Organism: Phrynosoma platyrhinos; assembly: GCA_020142125.1. Taxonomy (NCBI): domain Eukaryota; kingdom Metazoa; phylum Chordata; class Lepidosauria; order Squamata; family Phrynosomatidae; genus Phrynosoma; species Phrynosoma platyrhinos. The sequence continues at coordinate 166,639,911 of CM034706.1, read as the reverse complement.
AAAAGCTTCTTTCTTAAAGTTGCTTTTTCTTTTAGTGTTCAGTCTTTGACTTTGCAGCTTTTGCAATTCAGCTCTAGTCTTTTACTTGTTAACATTGCTTTGATTTGATTTAGAAAATTTTTTTCAAATCCTCTGTAGCAAATTCTCTGTCTGTTTTTTTTTAATTAAAGTTGTCTTCCATAAGTTTTGCCTAGTTTGAAATTCAACAGTTTGAGCAAGAGCATCTTGTAAAGAAACATCTCCTTTAACTTTTAAAGCATTAATTATTGGACAATAATATTTTGGACAACTTGCCAAAAACAGCCCAAGTTTTGCATGTTCTGGAAAATTTTAATTCCAGACAAAGTTGTCATAAAACCATTAATATGCTGATTTAAATATTGAGGATGATGAAACTTGGTGTTAACAAGTTTGATTATGAGAACTGTTTGATCAGAAGTACTTGGAGAATTAAATACTTTCTGTAGTTTGTCCCATATTTGTTTTGCATCAGTTAAACTTTGAATATGGTATGCAATGGTGGGATCTACAGACAAACAAATATAAACTTCTGCTTTCTCTGCATTTTAATCAAACTGTTGTATTCTGTGGGTCTCTGCTCATTTATTGCTTTAAATATTCCCATTGTAGTCAAGTTCATTTGCATTTTCCATGACCATGTTTTATAATTTGTTCCAGTTAAAATTTCAGTATTCATTGTTGGATTAGGATTAATAAAAACCATTTTCTGTTGCTTGAATACAATTTTTTCTTGAAGGTAGTACCTTCAGGAGAAGCAGTTTAATAATAATCTGGAACCTCTTCTTAGACCTCACCAGATCTAAACTAGGACCCATCCTGGGCCCATAACCCAAACAATGTGGGGTGCAATTTGAGTTTCTCAGCATGTTAACCTTTTTAAAGGGAGACTAAAAAATGCAGGTATGAAAGTAAAACTTGTTAGAATTCAGCTTTCATCAGCAGAACAGCAAAACTGTGGGTCAGAATATTTATTCTAAATCTGCCTTCCTAAAAAATAAAGACTTGCTCCATGCAGTTTGTAGTTTAAAAACAAATAATAATGACTTTAATAAATAAATACATAACAAACTAAATCCTATCCTAACTGGTGATGTTTTGGATAAAGAGATGAAATCTCACTATCTTTAATATAGAAGGAAGAGTGTGCTACCCCTCACTCAGAGGAGACTGTTACTCTATTTTAGACAGAGAGGAGACAATTTAAAATCCTGAGAGAAAGTTTGTTAAACAGCCTCCAAGACTGAGTGACAGGAGTCACATGTATAGATAGAATGAGATAAATATAGGGAAGTCCCTGTCTATCTAAGGAGGGGAAGGATATATAAAATTTCCAACAGTTATGACTAGATATTCATATGAAAGGGAAACCTTTACCTTTTAATGGCGTGGTCCATTCTCTCACTGAATTCTTAAGGGGAAGAAAGTTAAACAAACAAACGAAAGCTCTTATGTTGCTAATACACCTGGCTCACAGAGAATTTGTGTCAAGTAATTTTGTACCTGAAGCAAGTGTGCCAAAGTGACCTAGCTGACCTGGACTAATTGTGTGCCGAGGGAACCAGTAAGAGTTAGCTCATAGTGAACAAAATGTATGTCTTAAGATCAATCACTGGTATCAACACTTAAGTGTGCGGGTGGGGGGGGGAATGTGCAAGCAATGGAGCTTCATCAGCACAGGACTTAACACTCCACCCTCAACAACCTTCCATCCAAATTTATTTGTAAGTTGTTATTTTCAATAGCCTTTATCTGGCTTTATTACTAAACAGTACCATTGTACATGATAATATTAAATCTATAGCAATTTCTCATAAGGTGGTACCTTGCATCTAATCTGCTGCTCACTCCATCATTGCAACCTCAGGTTTATGATTCTGGCTCACTGAACATCTAATTATATACATATATTTCAAGCTGTTTAAGGGCTACATGGCCTTATGCATATGGATAGACATCTGTATATAGGTGTATTGTTGTGCACACACCTCACTGATATGTCTGTGCACAGCTGAATGAATGCATATTCATTTCATGTCCACTCCACTGAACATGTATGAAAAACTGGCTTGTATTGGGGTTTGTAAAAAAACAAACCCTGGCATTTCAGCTTAATTATTATTATTAAAGTACAGTCAGCCCTCCATATCCATGGATTCCGCTTCCACAGATTTAACATCCATAGCTTGAAAATATTTCAGTTCCCCTCTCCCAAAAGCAAACCTTGATTTTTCCATTTTTTAAATAAGAGACACCATTTTACTTTGTTGTTATATGCCTTCAAGTCATTTCCGACTTATGGCAAGCCTAAGGCAAACCCATCAAGGGGTTTTCTTGGCAAGATTTGTTCAGAGGAGGTTTACCATTGCCTTCCCTTGAGGTTGAGAGCATGTGACTTGCCCAAGGTCACCCAGTGGGTTTCATCGCTAAATGGGAAATCGAACCCTAGTCTCCAAAGTCACAGTTAAACACTCAAACCACGATGCCACACTGTTTATAATGGGACTTGAACATCCAAGAATTTTGGTATCCACAAGAGGTGCTGAAACCAAAACCCAGCAGATACCAAGGGTCTAGCTTGTTAATTAATATTTCTATCCTGACTTTCCTCCTGGTAGTGTGTATGATCTCCCACATTTTTGTTATCACAAAAGTCCAGTGAGGGATACTAGGTTGAAATAATTGTAACTAGCTCAATTTATAAATTTCATGGCTTAGCAGGGGGGCTGAGCCTAATTCTAGTGCAACATTCTATCCACAACAAAGCATTGTCTTTGGAGATTATTTCATGGGCTTTTATCCTATCATTTTCCTGACAGGATAAACACACATTTAGCTTCAAAGATGGGTCTAACTGCATTCTCCCATCTGCAGCCCGTCTGCAACCTGAGCTTATCCTATGGAAAATCCCATCCTTGAAAAGCCGTGGGATAAACCCGGGTTGCAGATGACTGCAGACACACTGCAGACAGGAGAAGGCAGTAAGACCTATCTTTGAAGCTAAATGTGCATTTGTCCCATCAGCAAAATGACGAGATAAAGCCCATGTTATAATCTCCTACTTTTACTTTTACTTGCCCCACAGTAAATGCCCACATGTATGAACTTGCACACTACTCTGCAATGCAAGATTTGATGTATTTGACCCCACCATGAAATCTTTTAAGACATAAGAGACTGAGAGAAGATAATATGAAAAACAAGGCCCTCCAGTTATTCTGCTTCATTTAGATGAAATATAGTCCAACTGTATTTTAAAGCTATGTATTTTAAAACCCATGACCACAAGCCACTTGCAATGAGTTGGCTTTGATTTCAGCACGGTTCCTTTAATTCCAGCTATTCTGTATCTGTGTGCAAGTGGACATGTTGTCATGGAGATTTTGGATAGGCATGGAGTGGATTGTGATATCGTGCCTGCCTACTTAGCTGTATTCTAAGCCTGGCCAGGGAGGGGGAGAGGACTTTTCTTTACATGGCAACCTGCAAGATTTTGTTTTATGCTGAACTCAAATGTTAATTTTTGTTCCTTTATATTTGCACTTTTTTCCTTTTCTCTTGGCAAATGTGTGTGTGTGTGAGTGAGAGCAAAAAAGAGACTGAGATGTGGGGTGGGGGAAAAGATGGTAGAAGGAGGAGAGGGAAAGAAGCAAAAATGGTATTCTTGTTGCTAGTCAGATCATCTTTTCAAATTTCCTTTACACTATCAAGTTCACAAGCACCCAGCTATGGCATCAACACCTCCATCTCCTTTCAACATGCTTTTCCTTTGAGGTCCTCTTTGGCAATAGTTTGCTAAAGGTTGCCACCTCGTGCTTGCAAGAAGGAAGTGTTAGCATCAAGGATTTCAGGCTCACAGCTTTTCCACTTTTCATCAGTAGTCGTCAGTCCGCCTTACCCTCTTTGTGCTGCTGTCAAATCACAGCAAATGGCAATATTATTACACAAATATTTAGCAGTCTGGAGGCAAAGCTGCTTCTAAAGGGCAAGCAAAGCACTAAGAAGGCACAAATTGGCCAGTTTTGCTGTCTCCCAAATTTGATTTTTTTAAAAATCTCAAGTTCTTGTCATCCTGTTTGTGAAGAAATGTGTACAGTTTTGCTACGTTATTATTGTTCTTATTTTTTTTTTAAAAAAGAAAGATGAACAGATGTTATCCTTACCTGTCTACACCAGCCAAAATCAAGAGAGAGAGAGGGCACTATGGATTAAATACTCACTTTCATTTTCATGCAGTGAATGAGACAGGCCTTTTTAAAGTGTGAGTTTCCATGGAGTGGTGTTGAGGTGTTTTCTTTTGATATAATTTGCATTATTTTCCTGAGTAATTTTTGTACATTTCTGTTAAATGTGCAGGATTTGAAAAGTTGCCTCATAGTACAGTGGGCCTTGAGTACCCACTGAGGTTTGGCTCCAGGACTTCCCGTGGGTACAAAAATCTGTTGATGCTCAAGTCCCATTATATAAAATGACATAAAGATGGAAATGATTTTAAAGCAAACAACATACACAATAAAATGGTATGCCTTATATAAAATGGCAAAATCAAGGTTTGCTTTTAGGAATTGTAATTCAATGGTCACAAGTGCTTACTGCTTCAGCTATCCATGAATTTGTTATTATATTGATGCCAACTTCTGTGGAAATACAGTCATAATATATTAATGAATGTGCTTAGCTTAGGCTCATATCGTACATATTCCTCCCTTCCTCTTTTTTCTCCTTTCTCCTTTTACTTCTTTTCATTGTAATCTCTCTCTCACACACACACATATACTCACACACCAGTCTTATCTCTGTCTCCAGATGCAGTTCCTATAATTATAAACTTTTATTTAAAATGGTCTTTGCCACTAATTGCAAATACCATCTTCTACATTGATACAAGAATATTACTCTTTGGGGGGTTGCAGACTGCTAGAAATAGTGCAAATTGAGTCCACTTTTAGGGTTAGGGTTAGGGTTAGGGAATCATGGGAACTGTATTTTATTGTGGCACCAGAGCTCTCTTACAGAGAAGGCTCAATGTCTCAGAACAAAAACAATTCCCATGATTCCCTAGCACTAACCCTAACCCTAAAAGTGGACTCAATTTGCATTATTTCTGGCAGTCTGCAACCCCCCTTTGTCAGCTACTGGATCTTTATATGGTTGAATCATGCTGACTTAGGAACACCCTTTCTTAGTGTCAGTAGGACACTCCACCTGTGAAGAAATTGTGAATCTTTTTTCCCAGCATGCAGATCACACTGGCCACAACACATCAGCTGTCAGAATCGTGTGCATACCGTGGATGCATGACAATAAACAAGGGTTAAACAGCCTTTTTACTGCTCCTATGCAGTTAAACCTCTGAATTTGGGGAAGCTGTTTTTGTAATATAATTTTAAGTAAAGATTAGTAATAACAAAGAAACTAATTTTCTACAGCTATGGTAAAATAGATTTAGAAATAAAAAAGACTGTAGGAAGTACCTTGACAAAGCCAGAATCAAATAAATCTATATTCAGCATCAGGCTTAATAGGCTGCTAATGGCAGATCATTTTTATCATACAATTCCCTTTCCCCCTTTGATTCTTTCCCCCCAAGCAGATGTAAGCATATGGCGATCACAAACAAACACGCTCACCAAAACATCCCTGTGTTTCATTCCAAGAGCCCCCTCGTGGAGAAATATGCACTCCTGCTCACAGCCAGAGAACACACTAGGTCTATGTAACTGGGAACAAGCTGAATGGAAGCAACTGTCAGATGTGGCAGCATTACAAGCTTTGGAGGTTTCATCAGCGTAGCAAGGGAAACTGGTACATTTCAGATTACAACAAGGGGAGAGTCCAGTGCATAAACATTATAAGCCAATCTGCCCCAAATTTAGGCACACATGTGACCCCCCCTGATTTTGATGGGAGGTAGACTAGACCCTTCCTTTGGGCAGAGTGAGACATGCACCATAGGCAGCAATTGCTGGAAGACAACTGGATTAGGCCTTTTGGCATTTTGGGCAGTCTGTTTGGTTGCCAGAGGGTTCAAGGGTGGTATATTGCCCCATGGACCTGCTCTGGTTGCCTACCCTGGTATAGAATTCACCTAGCATTGTATCATTCTGTACATCCTCTTGGCTCAGGAGCTGTTCTTTCTGCTGACTCTGAGTGGTTTGTGGGAGCATGCTTTCCCCCTCTTGAATCTATCTGTGAAAACTGCTAAATTAGCATTGTGCAGGATGTTTAAAGAAATCACACAATGACCGCAATCCATTTAAATTGATGTGGATTTTAACTGATGTATTTTAACTGATGAGGAGTGTCTGTTAATTGTTGTTGTTCCCCAACTCATTCCATGGGGAGAGGTGGGTAAGAAATAAATATTATTATATTATTACTATTATAATCCAACATTCCCTCAGTGTAGTGTAAATATCTGCATGTGGAAATAGACTGGGCCAGCACTCCACAATCCCATGGAGAATAGCAACATCATACAACACATGTCAATGATAGAATACCATTGGGCAATGAATGATGTGCAGTGCACCACTGCAATGTGAAGTGTGCAGTGCTCTCATTTTGCCCTGACCCCTGTAGCTACACCCCTAGGTCTAGCAAGACAATTTTCAAGGACTGCAGAGAGAAAAGGAGAACTTGTGTATAAAAAGGTATCTGGGGAAATGACAACTGTATATTAAAGGCAAAGGACACGGTTAATAATTAAAACAAAGCCATTCCCCCCCCCCATTTAATTAGGAACTTTTAGGTGAGGACAAGTGTAGCTATGTATCTATCTATGTGTCTATGTATTTGGCTTCCACCTTTCCTAGCATTATTGTCTTTTCCAATGAGTCCTCTCTTCTTATGATGTGGCCAAAGTACAACAGCCTTAGGACCTTATCCCACGGGGCCAAAAGCAGCAAGAATCCACATGGAATCAGGCGCTATAGCGCTATAGTTTTCCGGGTGATCCCACGACGTCGCTCGGAATCCGCTAAGAATCAGGCGCTATAGCGCTATAGTTTTCCGGGTGATCCCACGACGTCGCTCAGAATACAACAAGAAACCGCTCGGAATGCAGCATCATTCGGGTTCTTTTGTATGCCTGTTTTCATTGGGCATTGCAATATCGCTACCTTATCCATAGCGCTATTATAGCGCTAGCGCCATATTATACTAGCGCTATAGTACTGCAATGATGCTCATATCGGTTTCTTGCCACTTTTGAGAACAGCGTGGGATAAGGTCCGTAGTTTCATCATCTTGGCTTCCAGGGGGACTTCTGGTTTGTTCTGTACTAGAGTCCATTTATGTGTTTTGTTTTGTTTTTGTTTTTGGAGGGGGCTGTTCATGGTATCCTCAGCACCCTTCTCCAGGACCATATCTCAAATGAGTTGATTTTTTTAAAAACTCACTTTTTTCACTATTCAGCTCTCACATTTGTACATGGTGATGGGAAATACTATGGCTTGGAGGATTCTATCTTTAATTCCCAGTTGCATGTCTTTACACATTAGGATCTTATCAAGTTCTTTCATAGTTGCCCTCCCCAATCCTAGTCTTCTTCTTATTTCTTGGCTACTTACCAAGTATTAAAATAATATTATTCAATCAGATGCAACTTTACCTCTATGATTCTAAACTAGGGACAGTTGTATCTTCCACAAATTTGTTTTTAACCCCTCCTTAAAATCCATTCTAGTGGATATCACTACATGTTGTGGTGCTCCCATGACTTTAAGACTTAGGATAAGATAAAAGACCTTGGGGAAAGAGACAGTTTCTCAGACCACATCCTGATGATCTTTCATGTTGTATTGGAGCAAACCAAAACCATAAGAAGGAATCTACCAAGAAAGGCTAATTACTGTATGCATGATTTTCTAACTATTGATTATAACACATCAGGCCAGATTTTGGCTGTCAGGTTGCTATGCATTAATATCTTATAGAAATGTCCTATTAAAAATGGAGGAAGGAAATATTATTTCCCACTTTTCAGATATGTAGTGTGATTTAAGCTCTACAAGAAACAAAATAAAATATGAGAAAAGGAGAAAGAAAAAGAGAAAAATAAACTGAGGCAATGGAAGAAATGAAAACATTTCATAGATTCAGTAAGGCGTCACTTTAAAGGAAAGAGTGGTACTCCAGGGAATATTAGCTCATTGCATTGATGGTTTTATGACTAATCAAAACTTAGAGAGTGCCAGACTAAGGGCCTTTGCAGACTGCTAGAAATAGTGCACATTAAACTGAGGCACTGCCCTGGCTCAGTGCTAGGGAATCATGGGAACTGTAATTTATTGTGGCACCAGAGCTCTCTGACAGAGAAGGCTCAATGTCTCAGAAAAAAATACAGTTCCCATGACTCCCTAGCACTGAGCCAGTGCAATGCCTCAATTTAATGTGCACTATTTCTGGCAGTCTGCAAAGGCCCTAAAAGGGTTGTTAAACAGTGCTCTTTCTTGATATTACACCTCAAGGGTGGATGCTGAAAAATAAAACAAAGCTATATATGAAAATTTTAAAAGAAAAATCCTGCCATCACCAGTACCAATTTTATTTAATGATGTGAAGATAACTAAACAAAGACTATTCAATGAATAAATAAAGTAATGAACTCAGGGACTTGAAAAAGTGACATCTTTGGACTGGGACTACCAGAATCCCTTTGTACCATGGCCTCTGCATAGCAGTGCATAACTGTGCAGAGTTTGTCACAGGCTACTGCCACACTGCCATATCAGTGTAGCCTGACACTGCTTTAACTGTCATGGTTCCATCCTATGGAATCCTGGGATCTGTAGTTTGTGCTGGCATCAGAGCTTTGTGACAGAAAAGGCCAAACCTCTCACAAAACTACAAATACCAGAATTCTAGTATTGAGCCATGGCAGTTAAAGCTATATCAAACTGTATTAATTCTGCAGTGTAGATGCAGCCTTAGGGCCTCGGCAGACGACTAATTGAGTCATCTTCGAGGCAAGGAAGAGGAGGGGCAGCCGCACGCGCGGCGCCCCTTCCTCTTCCTGAGGTCGTCCTCGGAGCCGCTGGCCCTCCTCACTGCCGGCGATCCGGGGACAACCTCCCGCCACAGCGTCCGCACGCGCTGCAGCGGAAAAGGCAGGGAAAGTGCATCCTACGCTTTTAGGGCGCACTTTCCCTGTCTTGTGGAAGGAGCGCTGATTTAGCGCTCCTTCCAGGGATGCTGCCGGAACACAGCGGTGCGGAGGCTGTGCTCCCGCGGTGCTCCGTCCGGTGGCGTCTCCGGCACCTCCGTCTGCTTCCCTCCTTAGTCTAGTAAGCAATATTATGTATATCTGTTTGGAAATTTAGGGTGGAATTCCCTAAAACATAGTCATGCTGTAGTGGTTTGAATGTTGGACTACAATACTGGACACCAGAGTTTGATTCCCAGATCAATCATGAAACCCACTGGGTGACCTTGAGCAAGTCACAGTCTCTCAGCCTCAGGGAAAGGCAATGGCAAACTTCCTCTGAACAAATCTTGCTTAGAAAACCCATGATAGGTTTGCCTTATGGTCATCATAAATGACTTGAAGGCATACAACAACAACAACAATAAGAAGTTGCTAAAGGATGGATCCATTGAGTCAGTTGCTGAGTGATGAGTCAACACATAGGCAAATCCAATTGATTCAGTGGACCCACTGTAGTCAAGACTGTCAATGGGATTCAGGCATTATTTTTTTTTAATAATAAAATATTTAAAACATTGAAAATATTAATATTACTTTTATTAATGTAAATATTTAACACAAAAAAGATTGAATAGGATGATTTTGATGTCCTGTTTTCATTGTTAGATATGTGAGGGAGGAGGAGTTGGCATTTTGTTTGTGTGGCAGGTTTGTTAGATACAATTCTCTCTTTGCCATGGTAGCTGTCAAATTCCAGGAGAGGCCACTGTTGCTAGAGCTGCTTGTTTGCCGTACAGAGGCAAGAGGCAATTCAGAGAAGGCAGAAACAGCTGGCCTTGACTATAAGGATGGAAGGAATGAGGTTGTGCTGCCAAGTGGAGTGTATTTCCTTCCCCGTTGAACCAAGATCAACAGCATCTTCCTTCCCTGAACTGACTCCTTTCCTGTTTTCACTGGTAGGCAGCACCTGCCACAATTCTCTCCCAGGGCTTAACAGCTGGTACAGGGGAAGTTTGGGACAAAGGGAAAAGGGTTGAAGAATACCTTCTTCACCTCATTCAGAAAGGGACACACACATGGCTAAGCCACATTTACACATGTATGTGTTACTACAGGATGTCATCCATGGTTAGCAGATTTCTCCACAGCTCAGTTAGTTTTTATTTGTTTTTAAAAATATTAATGATGTTTTACTATACTACAATCTATTACCTTCCATTACTTGAAATTCTGCATTTGATTTCAGAAATATTGACCATAGCCAGGCTGTGGATTTTGTTTGACAGGTGACAGTCCTGAATAAATTACAAGAATGACAGAATATGTCAGAAAGGGATAGAAATAGGGAGATACCTGAGTCATCGGCATTTTAAACCTCAGTACTTATTATTATTTATTTATATTTGTATTCCACTCTTTTCTCAGAACTGGGATTCAAGGCAGCCTCACAATATTAAAAGAACAATACAATTAAAAACATAGAAAAGAGGTGTATTTAAAAAGGAATTAAATTTTTATAATGTTAAATAGCTATTAAAAAACTAAAATACATTTAAATATATAAAACTGTATAAAACATTTTAAAATGAAACAACATCCCAAGCCAGTCCTTTACATACATTCTGTTTTAAAAGCCTGTCTAAACAGGTAGATTTTAGCCTGCAGGCAGAAGGCTATCAAGAAGGGAACCTTTCTTGTCTCCCTGGGAAGGGAGTTCCAGAATCTAGGAGCAGCCACTGAGAAGGCCCTCTCTTACATCCCCATCAACTGTGCTTGCGATGGTGGTGGGACAGAGAGAAGGGCCTTAGTGTCCAGGCTGTACAGGATATACAGTCTGCCAAATAGTGTGGACCTGAGCCATACAAGCTTTATAGGTCATAACCAGCACTTTGAATTGTGCCCAGAAACAAACTGGCAGCCAAAGAAGCTGTTTCAACAGGTGTTGTGTGGTCCCTGTAACCTGCCCAAGTTAACAGCCTGGCTGCATGCAGCTCTTTGGACCAGCTAAAGTTTCTGAACACTCTTCAAAGGCAGCCCCACATAGAGCCTGTTACAGTAGTCCAAACAGGATGTAATCAAGATATGTACCATCGAGGCCAGATTTGGCATCTCAAGGAACAGGCGCAGCTGGTGCACAAGTTTTAAATGTGCAAAAACACTCCTGGTCACTGCAGAGACCTGGGCCTCCAAGTTCAAAACTGAGTCCAACAGTACCCCCAATTGTGAACCTGTGTCTTCAGGGGGAGTGTAACCCCATCTAACACAGGCTGGATCCCTATTCCCTGATCTACCTTCTGACTGACAAGGAGCACCTCTGTCTTGTCTGGATTAAGTTTCAATTTGTTTGCCCTCATCCAGTCCATTACTGATGACAGACACTGGTTTAGGACCAGGACAGCCTCCTTGGATTGAGGTGGAGTAGAGTTGAGTGTCATCTGCATATTGATGACACCACACCCCAAAACTCTGGACAACCTCTCCCAGTGGTTTCATGTATATGCTAAATAACATAGGGGACAACATAGAACCTGAGGAACCTCACAGACCAATGGCCAGGGGGTCAAGCAGGAGTTCCCCAGCACCTCCTTCTGGATTCACTACTCCAGGAAGGAATGGAGCCACTGTAAAACTCCCAGGTCCCATCCCAAAGAGGCAGCCCAGAAGGATACCATGGTTGATGGTACTGAAAGCCACTGAGAGGAGACACACTCTCCTTGTACAGTTCCCTGTGTAGGTCATCCACCAAGGTGACCAAGGCTGTCTTTGTTCCATAGCCAAGTCTGAAACCAGATTGAAATGGATCTAGATAATCCATTTCATCCAGAAACCCCTGGAGTTGGGAAGCCACCACACGTTCCAGTACCTTGCCCAAAAATCGTAGGTTGGACACTGGTCAATAATTATCCATTATAGTGGGATTCAGGGATGGCTTTTTAAACAAAGGTTTCACAACTGCCTCTTTTAGGCATGTTGCGACTCTGCCTTGTTGTAGGGAGGCATTGACTACCTCCTTCGCCCATTCAGCCAGTCCTGCTCTGGCCTGTTTAATTAGCCAAAAGGACAAGGATCTAAGACACCTGTGGTGGCTTTCACCTCTCCAAGGATCCTGTCCATATCATCAGGCTGCACAAATTGAAAAGTATCCATTAACACTGGACAGACATTTGCCAAGGTACTGTATTCACTGGTACTGTATCAACTACAGCATCCAAGTTGGAGAGGACCTGAGCAATTTTATCTGCAAAGTGCCGTGCAAATTCTTCACAGCATGCTGCTGAGTGGTCTGCATTTTCTACTTAAGGGTGGGTGTGTAAAAGATTCCTGACTACTTGGAATAGCTCTGCTGGACAGCTCCATGCAGAAAATAATTTCTTTGCTGCCTGCATTGCCACAGAGTAGGTCTTCAAATAGGCTCTAGCCCATGTTTGGTCAGATTCATTTCATGTCTTCCACCAACATGGCTCTAATCTCTGTCTCACTCACTTCATCACCATCAACTTCCTGGAGAACCAGGGGGCTGGCATGGCTCCACTCCATAAAAGGGGATGCTCAGGAATGATTGTGTCCATGGCCCTGGCCATTTCCTCATTCCAAAGGTTGTTCAGAGCTTCAACAGAATCACCTGCTGGGATGACAGGAAATTCCCCAAGAGACCACAGGAATCCATCTGGATCACCAGCCTCCTGAGGCAGACCATCCTAATCAGTCCCCCACCCCAGCAGAGGTTCCGAGTCCCAGTGAGTCTAAACCTGACCAGATAATGATCTGTCCATGACAATGGAATTGTGGAAAGTTCCACCACACCAAGATTATCATCATCCCACCCAACACAGAAAACAAGGTCCAGAGTGTGTCTAACAGCATACCACTTGGGACAGACCCATGGTTGTCATGGAGGCCATGAAGTCCTGAGTCACTCCTGAAAGGGCAGTCTTAGCATGGATGTTCAAGTCCCCCAGTACTAATAGACAGGGAGACTCCAACACCAACCCTGAGTCCACACTGGCAAGCTCAGGAAGGGAGACTGTTGTGCAGTGGGGTGGGCGGTACACCAATAAAATTCCTATTCTGTGCTATCCAACTTTAAATAAACACACTCAAAACCTGTAAACTGTATGAGGGGGCATCTGGTTAGGAAGATGGAATCGCAATAGACCACTGCAACTCCACCTCCTCATCCCCCAGGTCTCACCTGCTGCTGCTCAGAGAAACCTGGTGGGCAAAGCTGAGAGAGATTAACCCCCCCCCCCTCCAGCCTCATCCAGCCAGGTCTCTGTTATACATGCCAGAGTAGCTTGTTCTTCCAGGATCAAGTCCTGAATGGCAGCTGTTTTACCATTCACTGACCTAGTATTCAACAGTAGCATTTTCAACCCCAGGGGTGTGTGTCACTAAGGCTATCCATACTATTTGGACTGGGAGACAGCTTGGGGGCCACAAGAACCCTCTTGTGCTCCCATCTTCCTTGGTATTTTGATTGTCTCCTCCCTCAGTTTACAGAGGAATTACAGAGCCAGCATGGTATAATGATTTGGGTTTTAGACTAGGACTCTGGAAAACAGGGTTCAAATCTTCACTTGGGCATGGAAACCCACTGGGTACCATTGGGCAGGTCATAGTCTCTCAGCCTCAGAGGAAAACAAAGGCAAACCTTGACAAGAAAATGCTGTGATAGATTCACCTTAAGGTCACCATAAGTCAGAAATGACTTGAAGGTACATAACAACTATTAAGTTGCTTGTTGTTGATGATGATTTGTGCTTTCAAGTAGTTTCCAACTTATGGTGACCTGAAGGTGAACCTATCAGAGCATTTTCTTGGCATGTTTTGATCAGAGGGGGTTTGCCTTAGAAAGATGCAAATCTTCACTGAGGGGGG
>CM034706.1:166585498-166613110 GCA_020142125.1 Phrynosoma platyrhinos | reverse complement strand
TGGTCCCATGTCAAACGTGATATTGTGTCTGCCCATTTTGAACGGACTTTGGAAAAGTTACCTTTTTGACAACAGCTCTCAGAAACACCTGGCTTTGGTTCTGAACCTATTGCCAATCAACATCATTGGGTGACCTCCTCCTGTAGTCTAGTGTTAAAAAAGAGAGATGTCCATCTAGTCTTTTGAGAAAACTTACAATTTACTTGATCTTCATTACATTTTCCTTTAGCTGTTTATTCCTCATCTAAAACAAACAACCCTTGAGTTTCCAGGATTGTACAACACCAAAACAGAACGTCTTAATAATAGGCAATGGGGATGCAAAAACAGGAAACAGAGCACTGTAGGGAAATTTGGCCTTAGATCAAGCAATGAAGCAGGAGACTAACTAAAGGGGGTTGAAGACTGCCAGAAATAGTGCAAATTGAATCCACTTTTAGGGTTAGGGTTAGTGCTAGGGAATCATGGGAATTGGTTTTTTTCTGAGACATTGAGCCTTCTCTGTCAGAGAGCTCTGGTGCCACAATAAAATACAGTTCCCATGATTCCCTAACCCTAACCCTAAAAGTGGGCTCAATTTGTACTATTTCTGGCAGTCTGCAAAGGCCCTGAGTCTGTTGTACTTTGGCTATATCATGAGAAGACATGACTCACTAGAAAAGACAATAATGCTTGGTAAGGTAGAACCCAGATGGATAGACTCAATCAAAAAAGTCATGGCCCTGAGTCTGCAAGACATGAGCAGGGTTGTTGATGACAAGGTGAGTTGGAGGTCTTTCATTCATAAGGTTGCCATGAGTCGAAGACAACATGACAGCAGTTAACAACAAAAGCACCTACATTTCCAAGTAACTACTGACTCCTCTCTTAACATGATCTACATGATTATCCATAATGTATCTGCATTCTTCATATTAGCAGACAGAGACATTCACCACAGACCCATCTCTCCACCCTTTAAATTACTGGTTCTCCTACTACAAAAGTTTCTCTCTGGCTGTGATTCCAAGAACAATATTATTTATGCAACAGGTTGTAAAATCTACACCAGAGGAATGATTCCCTTCAAAGTAAGTATTTCCATGTCTTCCCATTCCCTTCCCAAAGTAAGCATTTCCCATTCTCTTTATTTATCTTAATTGACAAAATCTTCCATTCTTCATGAGCCCAGGGCTAGCACTTCTATGTTGCTTTCTGTTTCAAAGTGTACTCTTCAATAGTATTTATTTATGCATTTATTTATTTATTTTATATCCACTGATTTAATCATCCATGGCTTGAAATTATTAATATATATAAATTCCAAAAAGCAAACCTTGATTTTTCCATTTTATATAAAACATACCATGTTACTAAGCCATTGTATTTAATGGGACTTGAGCATTCACAGATTTTTGTCTCTAAGGAGGGCCCTGGAACCAAACCCTAGCTAATAGCAAGAACCCTGTGTGTGCGTGTGTGCGCGCTCGCATGCAACAACCCTTATTTTGTGTGGTCTATGTGAATTCTGTTCTGTGTCATGCTTAAATAATGGTTTGCATTGCAATCTAAGTTGCTTAGGATTGTGTTGCATGTCCCTCCATTTTTAATTTTGCAATCAAATAGCAAGTTTTGATACGTCTGAGTAAAATTTCCAGGGAGAAAAAGCACCTTTATTGAGCCTCTTCCCTGCTATTCATTGCTATTTCTCTACCACTCTGCTGTTCTTTCAGTGCCACTTTTTTAAAATTAGGGATTGATTGTCTCCCCCAAAACAATTGAAACTAATCATACCTGGATACATGACAATGTTCATAAGAGTAAATAAAGCCAACTGAGAGTGAGGGCAATGTGCCTATATCGCTCAAATAAATGATCACATCCAGTTGCATCATCTTGTCCTCCTTCTCTGCAGGGATGGGAATTTTTTGAAAAATTACCAGAAAAGTGGCAGGGATGGGAATGCTGCTAGAAATGCTTATCAATCCAGTCTTTATTATAGTCTATATTACCCCAAAGGTGGGGGGATTTGGGGTCCCCACCAACAGTGAGAATATCTCCTTGATATTTGGGGGAATTTATTAGATCCACAGAGGCCTGCAAGAGTTTGGATAACTTTAAGGATCTTTTAGACCTATGTATACACCTGTATAAAGAAAAGATCATGTGTAATGTGTAATGATCGAAAAATAAAACACTAATTTGATTTTACATTCTTTCAGTGAGCATTTCTTCATTCTTTGAATGATTTCTATTTTTGTTGTTTGAATTTTACTTATAAATCTATTCTTAAGATTTTGGTATATCAGAATAAACAAGGTATTATATGATAGATTGGACAGTATATAATATAATAGTAATAATATTTGTATTTAAAACATGGCAATAGTAACAATAACATTATCTATATTTCAGTCTTAGTATTTCTTTAAGCCTTATTTTGACATTTGAATATTTCTGATATATTTTTCCTTTCATATAATTCTAATTCTCAACTATCTGTATTTATGTATAAATATATATATGTACATATATTTCTATACATATCCACACATTTATTTATATATGAATGTCTATGTCTATGTATTTACATGATTAAATACTCTGCCAAGATTTCTGCTTTCTTGCAATGTTACAATGTTAGTGTCCTCTTCTTCCCCTTCTATCTGATTTCTTCATTCTATATTCCTTATTTTTTCTATGGTGTTTTTGGTATTGATAGAGCAGGGAGGAGAAGGTAGTCTTTAACTACCTTGCAATGGGACTCACTCAGTCCCTACTGCTACAGGATATGCAGAAAGCCTGGGAGGAGGATGATCAGCAAACAAATTTAATCTTTATTCAGTGCTATCTATCTAGGTCCTCCAATGTCTTTGAGTCAGCATGTCTTTCCAATGGAAAACTTCCTACTGTTTCAAAGGTCACTGTGACATCTTAAGAACATGCTTGGCTCTAGATATGAAAATATGAAACCCTTTATTCAATGAGAAGGGTGTAGGGTATGCTAAAACCTTCCCTAGCCTAAAACCTCACGTAAAGTTGTCAAGTTAATATTTTTTTCACTGGAACTTATTTTATTCAATGGAATTTACTTTGTAGGATTAAAAAAATGAAATAAATGCACCAGTATGATGACAAAGGGCATGTTCAAGTATTTGATTGCTTGAGTTTCTATTGCTGATCAACACTTTTAAGTGCATAGCATGCAGAGAGAAGAATGACCCAACTAAAGCAAGTCTTCTGAGGCATAGCAAAAACAATCACTTGAAAAGGAATGACAGTGCCATTAAATGCCATTCAGTGCATTTGTTTTCCTGTGTTCTTGACAGGAAAATGTGAAAGGTGAGATCTCTGTAGAAGCAATTTCACCATTTAGAAGAAACAGCTGCCTCACTTCATTATTTAAAACTTTTTGTTTATTTAGCCTTTCACGTGTTTCCCAAAAGCAGCACTGTGTAAATTAAACAGGTTTAAAATCCACACAGCAGAAGAAGCCTCTAGATCATTTGCAGGGTTATGGCTCTGTACGTTCTGTATATTGTGTGCTGAGATGCTATGTAGGTGAGCTACTTGGACTTGGATTAGGAAGAAATTTGTTCAGATCCCCACCTGGGCCATGAAGCTAACTGGGGTTGCATCAACACTGTAAAAATAATCCAGTCTGACACCACTTTCACTGCCATGGCTCAATACTATGGAATTGTGGCAATTGTAGTTTTGTGGTGACACCAGAGTTCTCTGACAGAGAAGGCTAGATGTCTCCAAATTCCATTGCACTGAGCCATTGTAGTTAGAGTGGTGTCAACGTGTATCATTTCTACAGTATGGATGTTGTCTGAGTGACCTTGAACCAATCTTTTCCCCTCTTGGCTTAACCTATCTCACAGGGGCTTTGTGGGAATAATGATAACATCTTTGTTCTTTGGAAGAATGTCATCCTTATCATCATCATTGACAACATGCTATAACATTGTAGTCATTTGATACAACATTGTAATCTCTTTATTGTGGTTGCTTGTTAAATTAAGAAAGAACTTTCCACAAATAAAGGGGAAAAGAAAGAAAGAAAGAAGGAAGGAAAGAAAGAAACTTAACTATCACCTGAAACCCAGTGGACCAGTTCATCATATGTTTAGAAAGTGAAGAGTTTATTAGTGGTATATTTCCAAATCATGTTCATTCATGTATATATCAGGCAAGAACAGAAACTGCTCTGCAACAGATGATAAGTGTCCTCCAGGGAATAAAGCAAAGAGGAAAAACAGTAATTTACTGTATGTCTCAGTGAAGATTGTAGGCAAATAATATAGACAGGATGTTTAATGTTTTTATCTGTGAGCTGCCTTGGGTCCCTCTTGGGAGAAAGACAGCATACAAATGAAATTAAATAAATAAAATGATGTAGAGCATACTGAGGACAATCAAAGGGACATGGCCACAACATTATAGAACTCTTGAAAGCTGTGATTTTTTTCAGACATTGGCTAAGACTTGTTGGAAACAGGAATCTAGGTACATGAATTGACTCAACAAGGCAATTGACATGTTCATATATATATGAACATGTATGGCCTTGAAAAACTAATGGCCTTGAAAAACAGAGATGCAGGAATAATCTGACTTCACAAAGGAAGCTCTAACTTCAGAAATGAAGTTATTTTGCTGGTTAATCCTTTTATTAATTTGCCTGCCTGCTTGCAAATCACATATATCCTCCCTTATTTCTTTAATATAAGGAAATGTTGTCCTCCTTCCTTTCTGTAATGTGGCATATTGGACAAATCTTAATCCTGGGTGCTAAATGTAATCCTGTGATTCCTTTCCTTAATAGTAACACTTATTTTATAAGCAAAAAAATGAAGAGGGATTTTGATTCAGCATTTTAACAGGCTTTCTGTGCAACTCCTTAAGCCACACTCTGCTCTGTGAATTCACAAAGAATTAATAAATGGGACTTCACCACAAATTATTCAGAATATGTAAAGCAGAAGTTCCATTTTTGTGATCCCATTTAAATCTATTGGTTCTCCATTCATGTGAAGAAAAAAATACTTTGTGAGGTAAAAATACTGAATCTGGTAGTGCCTTAAAGATGAAAATGAGATTGGTACGTCACATTTAAGGTATAACCAGGGATGGAAGAATCTATCAGTTTTGTTCTGTTTGACATTCCGGTTGCCCCCTATCTTTAATTGAGCAATATCACAAATTTGGGCAAAATTATTAACAAGAATGAACTGAAATTAATTTCCCAGTTATCTGAAATGGTTGAGTGTAATAACTATACTTGTTCTAAGCAGTGACAGATAGATTCTTATAAAAAAAAATCAACTGAAACAAAAAATTCATCATACCTAGGCATAGCTGCCATTGAAACTGGCAACCAGTTTCTCCTCTTTCCATAACCTCTAGGGCTCCCTAACTTTGTGCCCCTTAGATGCTTTGTAATGCACTCCTCATCAGCTCCAGACAGCATAGCTGATGGGCAGGTCTGAAAGGAGTTACAGCCTGAAATATCTGGAGGGAACAATGTTTGGGGAAGGTATTCTAGAACAAAAGCAGAAGGAACTGGAAACACCCAGTGAAATAAATGTAAAAAGGAGAGACAGAGCTTCTGGAGGCATAAATATTTGTCAAATTAGTTTGGCATGTTCTAGCAAGAAATATTCATATGGACTTCCTCAGGGACTGTCAAAAGAAAAGGAGAGGGTATAAGCCATATATAATAATTATAAACAAGGTGCCTCATATCAAGTTATATGTCAAATCTGTTACAAAATACTCTATTAAACTAGATAAAACTGTATACATATAAACAATGTTTATGAAACAGTTGAAAATTGACCTGCAGAGATTTTTTTTAAAAAAAGTATCTTTAAGACATGTCTTCTAGAACATGTCATTGCTTATGTCCCCATCCCACATCACTGATGGCTACTGGTGGGAAAATCCAGGAAACAACAACACTAAGGATGGAATAAGTATTATTATTATTATTAATATTATTATTATTAATAGAAACAGAGTGGAGAATTAAATGAGCAATTGCTCTTTTTAGTAGCAGCAATACATTCTTGCAATGTTTAATTCCAGCCTTGAAGATTTACTATATGTAGTGAATGGTCCTTGGCCTCCAGAAGAGACCATCTTAGATACTTGCCTGGTTTATAGAATGCTATTACACAACTCTAAGCTAGCATGGAAGGGGTTATTTCCCATTTAGTATAGTGGTGTAATGGTCTGTGTGTTGGACTAGGACCTCCAAGAGACCCTATTCTACATCAATTACATAGGGCCTTTGCAGACTGCTAAAAATAGTGCAGAGTGAGTCCACTTTAACTGTCCTGGCTCAGTGCTAGGGAATCATAGGAATTGTATTTTTTTTCCTGGGACATTGAACCTTCTCTGCTAGAGAGTTCTGGTGCCACAATAAACTACAGTTTCCATGATTCCTTAGCACTGAGCCAGGACAGTTAAAGTGGCCTTGATTTGCACCATTTCTGGAAGTCTGTAAAGGCCCTTAGTTAAATATTAGTTGCATAGTTCAGTATACTCAATTACCTATACATAGTTAAGTATACTTAACTACATAACCTCTCCTGACCACTCCAAGCCTTACATTTGTGTTCCAATCACCAAGCAGCATAGGCCTCCTCCTCTTGTAGTTGATGCCCAGTAAAATAGGTTGGGGGAAATTACAATTGTGGTAATAGGGTCACAATCACAACTAAGTAGCTATCATGAATGTAGAACAGTTACAGATGAGTAAATCTAGGTAGTTGTTCCATATTAACAATCACGACTTAATCGAAACAGTTGCTATACCATAACTTCTTTCCCACCAATGTATGTTACCTATCCTTAATTAAGTAGATGATGTAGGCTGTCAGCCCATGTTTTGAATCCTTACTCAGCTGTGAAAACCCACTGGGTGACTTTGGAATAGTCACACTCATCCTCAGAGGAAGGCAATGGAAAGCCTCCTCTGTATAATTCTTGCTAAAAAAAACCCTATGATAGCATCAACATAAGTCAGAGTCAACTAGGCACATAACAAAAACAAGAACAACAGAAGCAGAAGCAGCAGCAGTGAATAGTTAGACATCTCTATTCATTTGTTGTTGCTGTTGTTAACTGTCTTCGCGTTGATCTTGACCCATGGCGACCCTATATTTGAGACATCTCCAGGTCCCCTGTGCTCTACTGCTGTGCTCAGCTCCTGAAAACTCATATTTGTGGTCTCTTTAATAAAGTCTATCCATCTAGCATATGGCCTTCCTCTCTTTCTATTTCCCTCCACCTTTCCTAACATTATTGTCTTTTCCAACGATTCATATCTTCTCATGATGCATCCAAAATATGACAGTCTAAGTCATCTTGGCTTCTAGGGATATTTCTGGCTTGATCTGTTCTAAGACCCATTTGTTTGTCCTTTTGGTTGTCCATGTAATCCTTAGCACTCTTCTCCAGCACCACATCTCAAAAGCATTGATTTTCCTCCTATATCTTTTCTTAACAGTCCAGCTCTCACATCCATACATGGTAATAGGTAATATGATGGCTTGTATGATTCTGACTTTTGTGCTGAGTTGTATGTCTTTGCATTTTAGGATCTTTTCTAGTTCTTCCATAGCCCCCTCCCCCAATTCTAAATCTTCTCCTGATTTCCTGGCTGCATGTGTAAATTCTCTGTGGTCATTACCGGTATTTTTGTTTTCTTTATGTTCAATAGTAAACCTACCTTTGCACTTTCTTCTTTGATCTTCCTTAGTAGTTGTTCCAGGTGTGTGAGGTTTTATGCTAGTATTATGGTGTCAGCATATCTCAGATTGTTGATATTTCTTCCTCCTATTTTCACTGCTCCTTCTTCCATGTCCAAGCCTGTTTTCCTTACAATATGTTCTGCATATAAGTTGAATAAGTAGGGTGATAAGATGCAGCCTTCTCTGACTCCTTCGCCAATTGGGAAGCATTCTGTTTCTCCATGTTCTGTTCTGAATACAGATTCCTTAATAGAACTATCAGATATGTTGGCACTCGCATGTCTTTAAGGGCATTCCATTATTATTATTATTATTATTATTATTATTATTATTATTATTATTATTAGCTTTGCTATAGTCTATAAATCATATGCTGATTTTCTTTTGGAACTCCCTGCTACACTCCATTAGCCATTGTATATTTGCAATGTGATCCCTGGTGCCTCTTCTTTCCTGAACCCTGCTTGGACTTCTGGGATTTCTGTCTCCATGCATGGTTGGAGTCTATGTTGCAGTATTTTGAGCATAATTTTGCTTGCATGGGATATTAGTGCCATGGTCCTACAGTTGCTGCAGTCTCTTGTGTCTCCTTTTTTGTGTATATTGATCGCCTCCAATCTGTTGGCCATCGTTTTGTTTTCCATATCTGTTGGCATATGTTGGTTAGCACTGTCAGTGTGGATTGCAACAGGTCTATTGGTATACTATCTGTTCCTAGACTCTTGTTTTTTGCCATTTCTTTTATTGCAGCTTCCACCTCAGTTTTTAGAATCTGGGGTTCATCTTCATATGGTTCTTCATGTGTCCTTCATTTTGTCATCTCTTTTGTATAGTTTTTCTGAGTATTGCATCCAATGTCTTTTTATTCCTTCCTGGTCTTGAATTATGTTATTTT
Source organism: Phrynosoma platyrhinos (assembly GCA_020142125.1). NCBI lineage: Eukaryota > Metazoa > Chordata > Lepidosauria > Squamata > Phrynosomatidae > Phrynosoma > Phrynosoma platyrhinos. The sequence continues at coordinate 166,604,473 of CM034706.1, read as the reverse complement.
TATTGTCGTAGAATGTCCTGGTCTTTGGTTTGAACTTTCCCTTGATTTCTCAAATCTTGTGAAATAGGCCTCTCATTCTTCCCTTTTTGTTGTTGTCTTCTATTTTTTTACATTTGTCTTTGTAATAATTGTCCTTCTTTGTGCACTAGTCATTGTACTGTTGCATTCATGTTTCTTAGTTTTTTTCTATCTCCTTTTTGTTTTGTTTCTCTTCTTTCCTTTCTTGCTTATAGTGCTTTATCTGTCATCCATGGTTCCTTTACTTTCCTTTTGTCTGTTGGAAGTGCCTTTATGCATTCTTCTTTTATTATGTCCCTGGCTTCAGACCAAAACTCTTCTGGTTCACAATCTATTATATACTGACAGAATATTTCAGGAGAGAAGAATATGCTTATCTGTGAGATGCACAGAGCCCACATGTCCCCACTTCTCAGCCTACAAAAGCTCATACCATAGTGTGGTGGACTGGTGTGTGAGTAGCATAGAGGAGTAATCCTACTCTTCTATTCCTAAAGCTTCTAGAAAGAGTGAAAGCTTGCTTTGGTACACTAGTGATTCCTTTGTTTAAACCTTTGCCATTTTGCTTGAGACCAAACCTCAGCCCCTCTCCCTAAAAGTAGTGCGTACACCAGCCTATGGAAAAGTCCTGACATGTGCCAGCACTCTGTATGAAGGAATGTGGTTCTAGCAGAGCAAACATACTGTATATTTTTGACCATGACAGCTTTCTAGATCTTGGTAAAGGTAAATCAGGAAACTCTTGGGTATACAGCTTCCTTTGTTTTTCATTAGTATTTCCCCCCCAGATATTTTAAGGATATAATTGCAATGGAGGATAGGGAAATTACTATTCTTTTATTAATGGCTGCACATATGGCAATTAGTGATATGTGGAAGGCACCCCATCCCCCTACAATTAATGAATGTTATGTAAAGGTCTGGGATATAGCCTTCACTGTAAAATTGTAATTAAAGTAACAAGAATAAAAGAGAGCTGGGTGGCTAGGGAATAACCAGTTTATAGAGTCTTTTACTGATATAAGAGAGTTCAGGACTCACTTCAAACATACTTACATGTAGGGGCTATTTGATTTACATGCTTTCTAAGCTTCTTTCTCTGTGTGTATGAGTGGGTTTACAGATCTGCTACAACAATTGCATATAGTCTATTTGTGTCTATGTTTTATCTGTACATACTGTACTGTACATCTTGGAGAATAATTAACAAAATAGCATTCTTAGTAAGAGACAGTGGGTGAAACTGAATCAAGTCCTTTCATGGTTTTTCTGTATGGCAATTGTACATTGGTTCCCCATGCTCTCCCTGTGTAGTAAATGAAAGATAGTATGTATATTCCTAAGCAATTTTCTCTACAATATTTTTTTTTGTACACAGTTTCCCCCTAAAATGTACAGTTTCTTCTAATATACTCACTTTGCACCCCCCCCAAAAAAAATTAGCCTTTTTGTGCACCCTTTTAAGCAAAGAACTGCATTGCGAATTTTCAGCGATGCATGCAAAAGCACAGGTGAAAATTCTATTTAATATCAGCCAGGTCCAGAGATATGGAGTTGATGTCAAATACTGCATCAAAGGAAACTGGAGTTATAAAATCATATGATAAACATTACTTATTGGAGTGTTTTTAATGATTGTATTGTAAAAATTATATTTATTATATTGCAAATATACCAAACATTTACTGTTTTTAAAACACTTATTTATAATATCCATATTATAAACAAAGTGAAAATACAGAACAGTATAATCATTGGAGGGATGCGGGGCATGCAGGCCCCACCAGGTGACATCCCAGAAGGGGGGTGACACTCAAGAAAAGAGGAGACACTAGGTTGGCTCACCACTCCCTTCCAGTGCTGTTTTTGTCCACATGGCAGCTCTTTAGGGCTGCAGCGGGCACTCCTGGGCTCTGCCTGGACCTTTTCCCAGCCACAGCCAGCGCTCCTGGGCCCCACCTGGGCCTTTTTCTGGCCACGGCGGTTGCCTCTAGGGCCTGCCTGGGCCTTTTCCTGGCTGCAGCCAGCACTCCTGGGTCCTGCCTGGGCCTTTCTACACTACAGTCAGTGTTCCTGGGCCCTGATACTGAATACTGGAAACAGTTACAAATGTTAATTTATTGCATACCCTAAATCTGATAACTGTATTAAATACCAACCAACTACTACTTTTAACTATTTTATACAGCAGCATGTCTGTTGGATTTTAAAAGTTCAAATAGTCAACATTATTATCACAACAGGATAATTATTCTCTCAGAGGTCTCCATTTCAAACAGTTCTAAATATTCACCATTTTCTTTTTGCCCAGCCATCATCCATTTTAACTAGTGACAACAAATTCCAGACCTTGGACGTTTTCACACAGGCGGCTCTAAAGCCGCCTGGAAGCCCCCTGGAAGCAATCAAGAGCCATTCCGGCGGCGAAAACAGCAGCCACCGGAATGGCTCCTGATTGCCTCCGGCAGCAGCCCCTGTAATTCCTTTTTAAAAAAGGAATTACAAAAACGGGGCTAAAGCCGGCTAGCGGCAGGGATGGCGCAGGGATTGCGCAAGATGGGGCGGGGCTTGCTGCGACGTCGTGTGAACACGCGCAGCAAGACCCCGGAGTGAGGCAGGGGTGGCGCAGGGATGGCGCAGGATGGGGCGGGGCTTGCTGCGACGTCGTGTGAACTTATCCTGCACAGAGCCGGAGTGGGGCCAGACGGAGGTAGGAATGACTCCATTTAAAGCCCCGTGTGAAAACGTCCTTTATCTATGCAGCTTGTTTTGTGAGACTCTCACTCAAATTGAAAAATTTCAAAAGTAGTTCTAGCTGTCACCACTAAATATATAATTAACAGAGAAATGATTTAAAAATTAATCTCTTAAAACAAGATTTGATAGGTAGAATTTTTATTTTGGTACAAATATAAACATTTTGACCTATATCCAGTTGCTAAATCCACAATTCACAATTGATTCAATGTGTCAGATTTAACTGGAACTAGCAATTGGATAACTATCACTTCACTGGCAGAAGGACAGAAACAGAAATCATAGAATCATTGAATCATAGAGTTGGATGAGACCACAAGGGTCATCCAGTGGATTTGCAAGTGGTCAGCTTTAAGATGCAATTCCAAAGAACATGGGTTCCTAGATGCAAGAAAGATATGCTCCCATAACACTGTGTCAGATGCTTCAATATTTGACAGAGTGTTTTGAATGTTGCCCAAGGTGCAGTTTCCAGTTTCAAGTTGGGCTTCCTGACAGGGAGCTTGTTGGAAGCAAAAGGTGTGTGTGTGTGTGTGTGTGTGTGTGTGTGTGTTGCCAAAGGATATCAGAAGATGATTTTTTTTAAAAGCTAGAAAACAAGAGAAGGCTCTCCAAGGCACTGCTGCTAAGATTATCAAGGCAGGTGAAAAACAGCTGGGAGAGGGCTAAAACACCTACTTCTGAGATTTTTGTGGTTACAAAAATGGGAGAAGGTTTCTTAGCTGCTGGTGGTGAGTTTGTGTGTGTGATGTGCCTTCAAGTCCTTTCCAACTTATGGCAACCCTAAGGTGACCCTATCATGGAGCTTTCTTGGCAAAATTTGTTCAGATGAGGTTTGCCATTGCCATCTTCTGATGCTAAAAGACTAGGATTTGCCCAAGGTCACCCAGTGGTTTTCATGGTCGAGCTGGGATTCGACCCCTGGTCTCCAGAGTTGTAGTCCAACATTCAAATTATTACATCATGCTGGCTTTTGCTGGGGAGATTACTAAGGTTAAAAAAGGAAGGAGCAGAGAAGCAGGTGATCCCACTGACTCCTTTCTGGGGTGCCAGCTGTGGACAGGTCCTGATGGCATCATGTTATCAAAGAGAAAGGTAGAGAGTAGGTGGAGGAGAGTATGGAGATTATCGCAGCATTAATTAAACTGGCTTATGTGAGCCAGCTTAAAATTTAAAACAGGTGGCATCCTGATCTTATCACAAGGATTTTGCCACCAAAATCACTACCCAGTCCATCTCCACTCCCAGGGCAGCTTAGCGTGGCTTTTTTCAAAACCAGGAGTTTTCTAGCTTAAGGAAATGGCCACTGGAGTGGCCCTGGGAGCAGGGATGGACCTAGGCTGGATACCTAAATCCTTGTGATAAGATCAGGATTCTGCCCATTTTAAATTTTAAGCCGGTTCAGGTAAGCCGATAATCTCCTATGACTGATAGATAAACTTGGCTAATACCCACTCCAGCAGTCCATCCACAAAATAATTCATATCATCCTAATAACTAATAAATATTCCAAGCTCCTTAACAACTCCCAAAGAGACTACTACATTTGGATGAAAGAATAGGGGGAATGCTTCTCAAATTTGCAGATGACACCAAATTAGGAGGAATAGCGAATACCCCAGAAGACAAGATGAAAATTCAAAATCATCTTAATAGATTAGAAAGATGGGCCAAAGCTAACAAAATGAATTCCAACACAGAGAAACAGTTACAAGTGTAACATGCAAACATGCAAACAGTTACAAATTGGTAAATAAGTTAATATTTCTTGTCTGTGGACAAGGAAATTACAGAGGATGAAAGAGGCTGGTCCTGGTTTTGTTGAGGTCATGGCGTGAGATGATTATGCAGACTGGCAGAAAAATAAGGACAATGCTTCTTGTGCAGTACTAAAGCAAACCTAAAGCCTCAAGGGACTACTCACGTGGATATAAGTTGGAGCTGGATTTATCTGTTTATAATCTAGCCTGTCAGATGGGGCATGCGGCTTCCCAGCTGCTTCAAGTTCAGCAGGGCTTTTTTGTTCTCTTTTTCATCCACAGTTTTCCATTTAATGAAATTTGGTTTCATTTAGATCACTGTCTCCCCCTATAAAGAGACACTCTTTCTTTTGCCTTAAGTGTTGGTATGAAATAAAGCAAATGGAAAGAATTTCAGCCTGGGCTAAAATTCATCTTGAAGTCTTACTGAACCAATTAAGGTCGGTATGAGGTTCAGTTTTGGGGCAAACACATGTGTACCAAAGCCTGTGTGACTCATCCTTATTCAGTCAGTGAGTGTGTGTTTATCTTGCCTCTTCTCCTCCTCATAGAATTCATGGTGGCCTATATTGATTTTCCAAGTGGTGTCCATTGATAAGACCTATACCACCATAGCTGAAGTTAGCTCACTCACTTATGAGTTTTCAGACTATTACTCCTGTTGCAACAGAGACAGTGGTTTCTTGGTACACTACACACTAGCTAACCCCCCAGCCCCATGGGGGCTCTTTTAGCCTTAGCATCAAGTCTCCTTTCTGGTTCCCACACTACATTCTGATACTCATTCACATGGTTACACATTCACATGGTTATCTACTCACCTTAGTTTTAGGCAACATCCTTCCTCCTGCCTCTGCCCCCCTCCCAACAACCATAGTCAAAACTGAACTTGTCACCTCATCTCCGTACCCACAAAGTTTTGCATTCCCACACACAGCCTGCTTATATCAGATTGTCCCTGGACCCTTCCATCCCATACATCTGAGGAAGTACACTAAAGTCTATGAAAGCTCATGCTGCCAGTTAGGGGTAAAGCAGACAGGCTGCAAGGAACAACCTTTAGTCACTCTGGCTGTGATTGCGCTAGGACTGCAACAACTGCATGGCTTGCTTCCAAAGCAGCATCAGCCTCTTTCGGAGCATGCATCCTTTGAATGCCCCCACATTGGCCAGAAGCTGCATTATTTGGACCGTGTGTCTCAGGCCTGTGTTTCAATGGTGTTACGAGATCCTTTTGCATTCTGATCCCCCAGACTATGGGGCTGTACAGACTAGCCAAAAGGGACAGCCTGGGGGTGGTGGGGGCATGGTGTCTGCACCCTGGCTGCCTCAACTCCACCCTGATGCTGCTGTCATCAGAATTACACTGCCAGAGGACTTCAGAGGACCCAGAATTGGGGACTGGGGGATGCACAAACTCAATGGGCTGTACAATCCTCACCCTTGGCTTGTGCAATTTATTTATAGATATTTAATATTTAATATTGGGCTAATTGATCTCAACCTGTGGTTGAATGATTTATATTATAGTATTTATATCACATTCTATAGCATAAGATCATTGAACAACTTAAAATAAAATCAGTTTAAATAATTTGAAACAATTTAAAATTTAAAAAAGACCCTCCCCAGTGTAAGTAATTCTTTTAAAAAACATATTAAGCAATTTAGAAATGTCATAAGATTTTAAACTATGCAAGTGTACAGATTTGGAGGAAATCCCAAAGGGTTTAAGAAAAGGCAATGTTTTATCCTGGCATGAGAATGAAACTAGCATCAGTGCTACTTAGCTCTACAGGTGAGGTAGAGGTATTCCACTACCACAGTGACATAGCAAATGAGGCCGTTTCTCACATTTTTTTTTTTAAAAAAAAATTATTCTATTGAAAAAAGTTAAAAAGGAAAAAAAGACACACATATTATGACATAACACATGTAACATACAAATGTTGATCATAAAACATAGAACATACAACATTAAAAACATACAAATACATGACGACTACTTATGTACTTACAATGTAGACAAAACATACTTCCTAAATTGTGCGGAGGTGTTATCTATCTAATTAATCACAATAACTAAATTTTTCTATGATTCTCTTACATCAAGATTATATTCTTACTAGTAAGGCTTAACACAATAACACTAACTTTCAGGAATACGCCGAGAGCCTACCAAGAGATTGCTAAATTGAGAGATCAACATAATCCGTATCATTTATTACTATACTATTCATATTATATTAATTCCCAACCTATTACTGTATCTTTATATCTACAGATTATACTCCAATCTAAACAGTCTGCATCCAAATTTAGTCTGTTAATGCAGTATGTCCAATCTGATTACCAATTCCGTTGTTTTTCACATACCTAATCCAAGGTTCCCAGATTTTGTAAAAATCTATTAATTTAGTATTTTTTAGTAAATGTGACAACTTTCCCATTTCATATATATCATAAACCTTTAATTTCCATTCTTCCACAGAAGGTATTTCTTTTCTTTTCCAGTATTTAGCATAAGTTATTCCTGCTGCGATTATCATTAGGAAGAGTAACTTTCCATCTTCTTTTTCGATATCTCCTTTTACAATATTTAAAAGATATATCTTTGGGTCAAGGCTAAATTGGCAATTAAAATTTTTCTTTATCTCTCCATGAATATTTTCCCAATATTTTTTAGCCATTCGACAATTCCACCACATATTCAGGTATGAACCTAGATCAGTTTCACATTTCCAACATACCGAATTACATCCTGTATACATTTTCAACAACCTAAGTGGTGTCAAATACCACCAGAACATGGATTTGTACAGATTTTCTCTTAGTTCAACACTTGCAGTATATTTTATTCTTTTTCCCCAGACTTTTTCCCACTCATCGAATTGAATAACTTGATTTAACTCACATGCCCATTTGATCATATAATCTTTGACCGAATTTTCTTCCAATTCCCAGTTCCTTATAGATTATAATATTTAGATATTGTTGTGTTTTTTTTAGTTCCCTCCCAGAATTTTTTCAAACTCTTTATTTGCAGGACCAATTCGATCTAATCGACTATCCATTTTAAACCTCTGGAAAAGTTGTCTACACATGAACCAATTTGTTCTATACCCTAACTGCAATAATTCCTCTTGCGTTTTGAAACTCATCTTACCGTTATCTAACAATTAACACTTTGTACCTTGCCCAATCACCTTCATTATATAATCCTTCCATTAGAATAGCCTCAGCCAGTGATGCCCATAGGGGTATTCGAGTACACCATTTCTTTCTATATTTGACCAAACCCAAAAGCAAGCCTTTCGTATATAGTGGTTTTGAAAGTTTCTGTCTGCTTTTACTTTATCGTAAAATAAATACGCATGAAACCCGAATTGAAGATCTGCCCCTTCCAAATCCGTTACCCTACTATTGTTCAATTTTAACCAATCTAATGTACATGCTTCTTAATACCATATTAGATTTGGTAATGCTAACCCACCCTTATAAATAGTATCTTGTAAATTTACTTGTTTTATTCTTGCTCTTTTCTTCTTCCAAATAAATTGTAAGATATCTCTATTCCATCTCTTAAGTGGTTCATCATTTAAAATAATAGGAATGTTTTGAAAATAATACATCATTTTTGCAAGGACTACCATTTTTACTGCTGCAATTCTTCCCATCCATGATATATTTAAATTGCCCCATCTTTTAAAGCATTCTTTTTTCCCCAAATTTATTATTTTATTATTATTATTATTTTAAAAAAAGAAAGTTACAGCAGATGACAATTATGATTACCGTACATTCTATCAATCTTTCATGTTATCTCACAAGAATTCATATTTAATTTCATCTTCTTATCTTCTAAATGTAACTTCTAAATTAAGTTCCTTAAGTTTGTTATTTAATCATTGTTTCCTTTTTGTCTCTACAATTAACAGTTGATTGTCTTTCACAAATTACATTGCTCAATTTCCTTCTATTTATACATTTCCATTACAAAAAAATTGAAAATAACTAAACAGTTTTCTTAATATCATATATATACAATGTATATATTTGTATCATTCTTACTATAATTAATATTCCATATCAGACCCTTTGCATTTAATAGCACCAACATATTCTTATAATATACTAAAGAATTACTTGATTAATAATAAAAAATATATAGTATCTTTACTGCTCCATACTTCTACTTATATATTGTCTTATAAATCTTTTTGATGGCCACATTTCTTTTTTCTTCTTTGTCTTTATTATTTTCTTCTTTGTCTTCTTTGTCTTTATTATTTTCTTCTTTGTCTTTATTGTCTTTCCCCCCTTAGTCTTCTTAATTTTGTAAATATACTTGTATCCACTTCTCTATCTCTTCCCATTCCTCTGCGTGTTTCTTATTAGGGATATCCCTTAATAAGTCAGTTAATTTATCCATCTGGATATAATCTAATAGTCTCCAGCACCATTCTGATATGTCAGGTACTTTATTTTGTTTCCAAAGGGTGGCATATGTAATTCTAGCCGCTGCTGTCATATAAAAGATTTTTTTACCATTTTTTTTGTTAATTAGAATCTGTTAGGCCTAATAAAAAGAGTTTTGGATCTTTTTCAAATCTACATTTTAATATCTCTTGCATAATTTCATGAATTTCATTCCAGATTTTTTTTGCCAATGGACACAACTACCACATATAGAAAAACATTCCTTTATATTTCTGACATTTCCAACATTTTTTATTTTTAATCTTTTTTCATCTTGGCTAATTTAATTGGAGTTAGGTACCATCTGTATTGGAGCTTATATACATTTTCCCAGCGATTGTAAGCTAAAGTATGCTTTATCTTAGTTTTCCACAATTGCTCCCATTCTTCAAAGTAGATGTTTTTACCTATAGCTTGGGCCCAACGAGTCATGTATTCTTTTACCTGCTCTTTTTCTGTTTCCCATTGTAATTATATCTTATACAATTTGGATATTACCTGTTTGTTCTCATACATTAGAATTTTTTCTATAGGGGTATCTGTTGTTGTTATGCCATATTCTTTTTGATCTGTCATATGTCTTTCTTTAAATTGTAGATATAAAAACCAGTTGCATTTTATACCTTTTTTAAGTTCTTCTTGAGTTTTTAATCTCCAAATATTCCCTGCTTTTCTCAATAATTCTGTATAAGTCAACCACTTATTTTCTGTCAAATAATCATTTTGATGGAATGCTTCATTTATAGATACAGTCCTAGGGATTCCTATGTTGATTCTCTGTTTATAATGTTCCCATACTTTTAACAGTGATTTCCTGACATAGTGGTTATTAAAATCTTTATTTGATCTTAGTTTATCATAGTATAAATACGCGTGAAAACCATATACATTATTTGTACCTTCTAAAAATAATAGTTTTCTATCCGTTAGTCTGATCCAGTCTTTTACCCAATCTAATGCACAAGCTTCAGAATATAGCTGTAATAAGCTCTTTTTCCTTATTTGTCATATTCATACATAATACATTCATTTTTTCTTTATTAACTTTAAATCCAGAAGCTCTGCCGTATTCAAATATTTTTTCCATAAGATAATCGATGGATTCCGTTGGGTCAGAAAGCTAGATCACCATATCATCGGCATAGGCCTTGAGCTTTATTTCATGTTTCTTAAATTTAACTCCCGTTATCTTCTTCTCCTCTCTGATAATGTTACATAATACCTCTAAAGATAATATGAATAACAACAAAGAGAGAGGGCAGCCTTGGCGCGTGCCTTTGTGTATTCTACACTGCTGAGTTCTTTCTCCATTAACAATAATCTGTGCGAATTGTTCCTTATATATTGATTCCACCCATTTATAAAAGGGACTATCTCTGACCAGCTTTCTTAATACACTTAGCATAAAGTCCCATCTGATATTATCAAACGCTTTTTCCGCATCACAAAATACCATTGTGATCTGTTTATCAGGTTTGTTCTGAAAGAATTCAATAATATCTAAAAGATACCTGGTATTATCTTTTATATATCTACCTGGGAGAAATCCTCTTTGATCTTCATGGATTCAGTTCTTTAATTTTTCTTTTAGTCTTTTTGCCAGGATTTCAGTGTATATTTTATAGCCGATATTTAGAAGAGATAAGAGTCTATAATTTGCCGGGTCTTGCTCATCTTTTCCTTCTTTTAAAATCAAACTTATATTTGCAGATTTCCATGACTCTGGAATCTCCCCATCTTTTATATTATTCATTATTGTGTGTAATTTTGGTATTATTGTTTCTGCTAACGTTTTGTAATATAAGGCACTCAACTCATCAGGGTCTGGAGATTTACCTATTTTAAGTTCTTTAATTATGGCTCTTATTTCTTCTATTTTTATCTCCTGATTAAGATCATCTATTTCCACTTCTTTTAATCCTGTAAATCTTTGTTTTTCTATAAAGCACAGTTGTTCTTCTTTGGATATTTCCTCTTCCTTAAAAACTTTCTTAAAGTGCTCATAGAAACATTTCTTAATTTATTTTTGTGTTGTTAAGACTTTCCCTTTGTTATTTATTTTAGATATTAATTTCTTATTTTTTTTTTCTTCTCTTAATCTTAATGCCAACCATTTACTTGGTTTGTTGGCAAATTCAAAGTCTTTCTGTTTTATCAATCTTAGTTTCTTCACCAATTCTTCTGTTATTTTTTGAGACATTTGTTTTTGCAGTATAGAATGCTGTATTTTCAATTTTTTATCACTTGTTCTTTTTAGTTTATCTTCTACTGTTTCGAGTTCTTTTTGAATCTTATTATATTTCTCTTCTTTTTTTCCTTTTCTCTATATTTACTTTTATAAAAAAGCCACACATTACTGCCTTACTAGTTTCCCAAATTGTGTTTAGATTGACATCATCTGTTAAGTTTTCTTTGAAGAAAGCATTCTTTAATTTCCATCCAAATTCTTTCATAATTATTTTTAAAGAGGTCTGAATTTTTTACTGTTAACCAAATCCCTAAATACTTAATTTTACTTTCTATCTTGAACCCCAAAATCGCTGTAATATCTCCTGCTTCTTTATTAGATATATTTAGTAACATCTTTGTTGTTTTAACTCTATTGATCCGATATCCAGAGACCTCTCCATATTGCTTAAGGGTGGTCATTAAGACTTCCATACATTCCAATGGGTTTGAGATCATTAAAACCACATTGTCGGCGTAGGCTTTCAGTTTGCAATTTTGCTTCTTAATTTCTACCCCTTTAATAAGTTCATTATTCCTGATTTTATTAAGCAAAATTTCCAATGTAAGAATAAAAGAAGGGGTGCCAGCGGACATCCTTATCTTACACCCTTGTCAATACTAAACATTTGCAATTTTTCTCCATTTACTATAATTTGTGCCTTTTGATTAGAATAAATTTTCTCTATCCAAATCTTGAAGGTGTTACCTATCTCCATTTTTTCAAGAACATGAAACTCCATTTAATATTGTCAAATGCTTTCTCTGCATCTAGAAAAACCATTGCCAATTTTTTGTGTGAATTCTTTTGATGAATTTCAATTACATTTAGCAAATTCCTAAAATTTTCCTTTGTTTTTCTATTTGAGAGATAGCTGTTTTGATCATTATGTATCCAATTATCTAATACTATTTTTAATCTTTTAACCAATATGGCAGCAAATAATTTGTAATCAGAATTAAGTGTTGAAATTGGCCAATAATCGTTAAGATCTAAACCATCTTTGTCCTGTTTTGGAATCAGTGTTATATTTGCTGAGTTCCATGTTTGGGGAATTTGTCCCTAAAAATACCATTCATGGTTTCCAATAATGGGTCTGTTAGTTGTTCTGCAAATATTTTGTAATATTCGTTGGTAAATCCATCTGGGCCAGGAGATTTGGATGTTTTTGAATTCTTCAAGCTTCTTCCACCTCTTTATGTGTGATTGGCTCATTCAGCATTACTCTTTAATCTTAATCTTAATCTTAATCAGCATTACTCTTTAATCTTGGGTCAATTTTACTATATTGCTTTTTTCCAGATATTTTTGAATTTCTTTGTTTTGTTTAGATGTTTCTTTATATAATTCCCTGAAATGTCTGACTAAGACTTTTTGAATTTGGTTTTGCTTTGTAACAATTTTGGAGCCATTCCTAATTTTAGAAATAGTCCTGTTAGCTCTTTCTCTTCTTAAGGTGTAAGCCAGTAATCTCCCAGGTTTATTTGCACCTTCAAAGTATTTGTGTTTAACATTTTTTTTCCAGTTTCCTCCATAGTTATTGTGGATATTTGCTTTTGTATATATTTAATCTTGTTCATAATTTCCAAATTTCCAGGGTCTTCCTTCAATCTATTTTTTAATCTCTTTAGTTCTATATAAAATTTTGTTTCTTTCTCTTTTCTTTTTTTCTCTCCATTTTATGGTCTTTTGTATCATATACCCTCTAATTACTGCCTTAGAGGCATCCCAAACAACATGCATAGTAGTACCACAATTCATGTTTTCTTCAAAATAATTCTCAATTCATTGTTTAATTTCAGCACAAACTTTTGGATTTTTAAATACATTTAAATTTAACCTCCAATTGAATTCTGTAACTTCAAATTTCATCTCCAACATCACGGGATTGTGATCTGACCAGATCTTGGATGATGTTTCAACCTTAACTATTTTAGATGTTAAATGCTCTGACCACCATATCATATCAATTCTCGAGTATGAATGATGCCTGTTTGAGTAAAATGTGAATTTCTTTCCCTTTTTGTACTTAAACCTGTAAGGATCTTGAAGTGTCATCATATCAGTCAGTGTAAAGAACTCCTTCAGGAGTCTACCTTGCTTTTCTTTGATTAATTTTCTAGATGCCCAATCTATTTTGGGATCTACGACCCCATTCATGTCTCCAACCATATTACATTTTCATTATCTAAATCAATTATCTGTTCTCTTAATTTCTTATAAAATATATTCTTATTAACAATTTCCCCCCTCAATTCTAATTTCTATAATTAGGTAATGGCTGTCTGAATTGTCTAAATTTTTTTGGGGTTTGTACCTGTCTTTAATATAAAACGCCACTCCTTTCTTCTTAGATTTAGAGGCTGAAATAAATTATAGTCCTAATTTTGGACATCACAAATGTTTAGTATCTTTGCTCCTAATTCTAGTTTCTTGAATACAACAAATGTCAAGTTTTAACTTTTGTAAGAAATGAATTTTTCCCCCTCTTCTGAGGAGTGTTTATACCCTGTACATTCTATGTACCAATTTTTATTTGCTTTCCTTGACCAATAGCTATTCAATCAAATATTGTATCACATCAAAATTCAATCACGTAAAGTTCAAATTCAAATCTGAGTCAATCGTCAAAATACTCTTCAACTCCAAGCCTGACTGATGATCTTAATTCCTCTATACTCTCTTCGCCTATGTCCTGTCTCCCTTTCTTTCTTTGTACTGCCTGACTACTCTTTCTTTCTTCGTCCCCTTCTTCTTCCTCATTCTCTGTATCCCCACTCCCCTCATTCTCTGATTCTATCTCATCTACATCACTCTCTCTTGTCTCAGCAGCACTTTGGGCAATTGCGCTTGCTGTTGCCCCTTCCTTCTCCCCTTCTTATGCCCTTTCCAACATTATCATCCCTCTTATTATATGTCTTTCAACTTCTGAAGCATTGCCTGATAAAACTACTGGATTGCTCTGGTGAGGAGATTCTAACTCTTTTTTTTCCACCAGAAGGTTAAGCCCTCCGGCAACTCCCACCTATATTGTATTTTCTCCCTTCTCAGAATACTCATCAAATTGATGTATTCCCGTCTGTTCCTCAACAGGTGTATCGGAACATCTTTCATTACCTTAAGTTCATGTCCATTGTATTGAAATGGTGATTCATTATGTTTACTCAAAAACAGGTCTTGTGTTTGCCGTCTAACGAAATAAACTGCTATATACCTTGGAAGACCTTTTTGCCTAGCAATCAAGGAATTAACGTGGTATAATTTATCAATTGCATTTTCAAAGATTTCCTTATTTTTATCAAGAAAGGAAGTGATTTTGGTATTAATTTTTCCATTAAATTCTCATTGTTTTCTTCTGCCAACCCTCTTATTTTCACCGCCTTTTCCCTCATCTTTTGTTCCAGAATTGCCATTTCATCTAGATCCTCTCTTTTATTCTCCAATTTCATCATGTTCATTTCCAATTTGTCACTTCTAAACTCCAAGATATCCACTCTTATTTGCAATTTAGAAATGTTATAAGATTTTAAACTATGCAAGTGTACAGATTTGGAGGAAATCCCAAAGGCTTTAAGAAAAAGCAATGTTTTATCCTGGCATGAGAATTAATCCAGCATCAGTGCTACTCAAGTCTACAGGTGAGGTAGAAATATTCCACTACCACAGTGCCATAGCAAATGAGGCCGCTTCTCACATCTTTACATACTATATTGCTCCAAATGGTGGAAAACAGAGGAGATCCCTTCCAGTAGATCTTGGTCTTGATTAAGAATGTATAGATGGAAGGTTTTTTAAAACTATCAAGAATGTATTTTATATTTTTCACAAGCATTTTGTGTTTGAATGTGATTGGTTCTTAATAGTAGCTAATAGCTGACCTTTGTTGTTGTTATTTACAAAATCTTCTGTTTCTCTTTCCCTCTCATATATCTTGTTGGTTGTTCCATCAGCACATCATTTGGCTCATTCTCAGACTGCTCATTCACTGACAGAATATTTCCTTGACTCTAGTGCTATAATGCAACAGTTCATGTGTTCAGTAAACATAAGCACTTAACTATTCTGCTGTTGCTTCACCTTCTTTCCAGGTGTTTTGTTTTGAGGGTGCAGTTTTTATCTTTTACTGTGCATCTGTTCAAGGTGAGATGATTAATGGAGGTTTTAAATGAATAAATACTGGTATAGTTTTTTGTGGGTTTTTCGGGCTGTGTGGCCATGTTCTAGAAGAGTTTCTTTCTGACGTTTTGCCAGCATCTGTGGCTGGCATCTTCAGAGAAAAAACTATGGATGCTGGCCATGAAAGCCTACTGGTATAATTATTGGATAAGAGGAACTTGAAGAATATTTTAATGTATCACTTCTGTTTGTTCATCCTAACCCCCAAACTGCTGTGAGGCAATTTTTGACAGTCTAAGATATTTTTATCCTCAGTTTCACAACACAGACATGCACACAAGCCTTTTTTTGCTGTTACTTTCTAAATAGAAAATCAACTTAGCTTTCCCCAGTTATAGTTATTTACCTACCTTGAGGCAAGCTCTTACATTTACACTTCTCTGGGGAACTTAAAAAGCTACACTAGACCATAATGAGTTTGGATAATGTTTAAATACATTTGATTAGATGACAGTATTTATCTTCAGATTCGATTAATTATTGACAGCTATCTTGCCTATGGGCTGAGATGCAGCTCAGCCAGAAATTGTACCAAGGCAAAAGGTGATGCAGTGGCAAACAGCTGGAATTTAATACATCCATTCTCTTTCAGCTAAATGTTGGATTAGAATAGATGGTGTGACTTTGAGGACAAAAGGCTTGTTCAGGTGCTATCTGAAGAGGTTAAAAGCAATACAACAGAGAAGTGAGGAATGAGTTTGCATTGAGCATGTCATTTCCCCCTTCCTCAGGTGTGCACAATAGGAATGTCAGGACCATAGCCTGAACTCTATTGGTTACTCCCAACCACAGCAGACCCCTTGGATCAATAGTTGAATGGTGAACCAACACATAGATAAACCCTATTGAATCAATGTCTGGCTCTAGACTGGACTAACAGTAGGATTTAGGGTCATAGGTATATTTATAGAAGCCTCCAGAAAGATATACAGGTTTATGCACAAATTAGGGTGTCAAATTGCAACATGGAACAATGGCTTCAGTTTCATGATCTCTTAAGCTGCATAGACTTAGTGTGTCTGTACCAGTAAACAGTTGCATAAACAGACTGGGACTATCACTTTTCCATTGACAGCCACTGAGCTTCAAAAAACTGATGAAGATGGCTCTTACTTACTTACATAGGACATCATATCAACCTATCATAGCCATAATGTCTAAAGGATGCATTTTCCTGTCATTCTCGAGTTTAAATGAACATGGAAATAGCTTGCAAACCTCAAAATTAATTATACATTGTTTGGAGAAGTAATTCCTTTGCTTGTCACAAGTCTCCTGCCAACCAGTTTTATTGAAGAACTCCTAGTTTTCATATTATCACATTGCCTTTTCCATTGTGGTATCCACCATGTAGGAATTATCACCCCATTAAGCTTAGAAAAACTGACACTGTTTGTTAGCTAAAGAGTTTGCCTACATATTTTCTGCTTGTTTTCCTGGTTGTTAATAAGACCAGTTATCCTTGGTCTTGAATTATTTTTAATATGCTTCCCTGTTGTATTATTTCTAACTGATGGGTTTATTTTATTGATTTCTATTCAAAACTGAATTGATATTTTTAAAGTAAAATAAAAATAAAAAGTGGTCTAAAATAAAAGAATAAAATTAACAAAACATTATAAGAATGAAAGAAAAGCTACTATTTTGCCATTACAACTGTCTCTAGAAGGGTTTAGACATGATGCCTCTTTCCTTCTGAGAGGCAATTAGTTTATATCTGTTTAATTGCAATAAAATTAAATAGTCTGGGATGTAGTATGTTGCTTTAGGAAAACCACTACTCAGTCTTAGCTAGGACCTATTTTCTTCCCCTAGTTTTGCTTCATTCCTAGTTTTCTGCAAGCCCCAATGAATAATAAATTATAACAATGGCAAATTTCTCTCTTCAAACTGTGCCTTTCACTTTAATAAAGCAGTGTGTTCATGTTACTATATGCAATATTAATAACTTACATTATGTAAGTGTCTCTCTCTTATAGGGCTATGTGAAAAAGAGAGCGAGTAGGAAATCTGTGTGAAGTAGGACAAAGAAAAAATGGGGGAAGGATTTAGGGAGATGACCCTAGAGGGAAAGATGCAAATTATTGGCCCATCAATGAGCTACCATTTTCTGTTTGTTTGGAACATTAAGACTCTGCAGACAGCTTCAATGACCTGTTTTGCCCCTGATTTTATGAGGCATTCTTGTCCATTGTTCTTCTTAAGAACACGAGCAGCATACCAATAGATACCTCTATGTTCAAAATTTAAATAATAAATGATTTAACTATAAAGGAGCAGAATGGTCAGAGTCAGCAGGGGAAGAGTTGGTGAATGCAAGACCTTTTTTAAGGATCCTGGCTACTCTGCCTTCCATGAGGCAAAGTAAGTGTAGTGCTGGACTGAATGGCTGCTGAAATACAGGGTCCCAGTTTATCAAAGGTTGTAAAGTGTATATGATGGAGTTGTACCTTAATCATGGGCAGGGTTTCCAAAACTTCTGAGCATTCCCATAGTTATTTCATTTCAGAAGTTTTTCTGGCCAATTAGGACAGAGAGAATTCCAAGAGGAAGAGCCAAAGCATTATGTGCCTCTATGCATGCCCTTTTGTGTAGTGGTTTGAGCAATGGACTATGCTCTGGAGACTAAGGTTTGAATCTCTACTCAGCCATGGAAAAACCCCCCACTGGTGACCTTGGGCAAGTCACACTCTCTCAGGTCCTCTACGCTTTGTGCCATCTTGGAGGAAGGGGAGGGGAGGGGCAGCCACATGCCCGAGGACATCATGATGGTGCACACCATTACTCACAGTGTGTGCTGTCAAAACATCCTTCTGACGCAGCGTCTTGACACGCTGCACCAGAAAAGACACAGAAGAGCCGCTGTGTCCCTTCTGCTGGCTCTGAAAGGAGCAGCATTTTAGCACTCCTTTTAGGGCCGGCAGAAAGGAAGATTGGGGCTGAGGCATGGGGCAGCCTCGGCCCCAATCCCAGGGTGACCCATGGCTGCCTGTCTTCATCCCCCCTAAGTCTTAAAATAAAGCAAGGGCAAATCTTGCCAAGAAAACTCTGTGATAAGTTTGCCTTAGGATCACCACCAGTTGGAAACAACTTGAAAACACACAACAATGCATATCCTCAGGAGTCAAGCACCTCAATCAGTCATTTTTCATCAGTTAGTAACTGCTCATTTCAGTTGCCATCTCCAGTATGATCCATGGATAGATGGAAGAAAAGAGAAAAACAACAACTACAAGACACAGGCACTCTCCCAACATTAGGGAGTATGAGACATTTGAAGATTTCTTCTCAGGCCTCTCCATTGTGCCTTGCTCTTGGTTAGTTGCCTTCATTCCAAACTGTCAGTGCCAGGAGCGACACAAATCAAGCATGCCCAGTCTCCAGTTGTTGCAAAATTTTGAAATCTGGTCTCTGTGTGGCACATTTTTGCTGACACAATGGATTAAAGATGGCCCAAAGGAGAGAGAGAGAGAGAAGTTGGCAATGCATCCAGTCTTTCAACCATTTGTTGAGAGTGACAATGCAGCCATTTCAAGTTTTACTAAGGATGCGAACATC
>CM034706.1:166503415-166538619 GCA_020142125.1 Phrynosoma platyrhinos | reverse complement strand
CTCCACAAAACATGTCCCACACAGATCAGGGGGGAGGGGGAAGGTACATGCAAGGGAGGTTTCTGTGGACAGACTGGATACATGTTGGTGATGGTCATGCAAGGGACATGTCAACAGGACACATGGACAAACATTATTCCAGGAGCCCCCTCCCTCATCATGCTAGGTCTTATGCACACCTACACAGAAGAGGTCACAAAAACCTCTTTCATGCAAACTGCTGTGCATACTGACAGCAAGCACACATGCAACATAATGCATTTATTGTCGTAATAGAGGACAGTTGTTAGGGTGCATGCATAGGTTTATAATTAGGGTTAGGATTAGGGTTCTAATATTCAATTGCACCTGCACCAGTGCATCCACATCTGGAAGCATAGGGTGCTTTAAATTAAAGCCTGCATCACAGGGCACATGCTTTGGATCACCTACTTAATTTCCACCACACATGCGGCGGTGCATTTATACAGCCGTTTTCTGGTGCACCGGTGTCACTGCATACATACACACTTATGAAGGTGCGCATCTTCGCCGAAGGAGCAGGAAAAAAGCAGCTCCTTTTGGACAGCTAGAGGATGCTTTCCTGGTGATTTTTAGGTGTACATTGTCTAAACGCTACACCTACAAGTCACCCTCAAAGCACTTCTTTTTGCCCGTCTGCATAGCCCCTTAGGCTGAACTTTTAAGTCAGATATTTTAAGGATGGTGTTCAGAACCTTAGATAATGCCTTTAAAACTTAAAGAGAAAATCCATCACTCCCACTGTCACGGAAGCTACCAGGCACAATTGGATTACTGTCTGAAACAGGATGATTTGTCTGAGTCTGTATTTGCATGAGAGAAGGAGAATGAAGAGAGAGACTGCATGAAATCTAATTTAATATGTATCTTGTCTTGGTCTAAAATTCACCATTTGCAGTTGCATACTTGAAAATAAAAACAGAAGGACACAGGTATTCATTCGCTGAGTAGCTACTGAGCATGTCTCTCTAAACTGCTCCCTTGCTTCAACTTCTGTACATCAAGAAAGTACTCTCAGACAGTTTTAAAGATAGTGCCAAGATGTGAGTGAGAAGGCAGTTTCTTGTATGTGAGGTTCAAACCTCACAATGCTGTCTCTGGATGAAAATGTGTACCTTGAGTTTGAACCAGCTAGAAACCAGTTCAGATTGAGTAGATTAAGCAACTGAGAATTTTCATTTCTTTTCTGACTGAAGTATTTAATATCCTGAGGTCATAGTTAAGTCAAGATATTTTTGGTGGTTCTATTATGCCCTGAAATCTATTTAAGACTGAAAAGAAGTACGCTCTCACTTCATTCCCTAGGTGTGCGTGTTTCTTCAGTGTGAACAGTATGACAGAAATGGAAGGTTTCTGTTGAGAGCTCTCTACAACCTTTTCCTCTGTGTCTCCTTCACTCCCAGGAGGTCTCATTTTTGACAGCTAGAAAGTACACATCAACCTAATCTTTTTGTCTCTGGTTGAAATAATTTGCAGCTAATTATTTCATCACATAGTACATAGTTAAACTAGGAAATGCACCGCCTCAAGGTGCAGTGATGTCCACCAGCTAAGAACGTTAAAAGGGATCATACAAATTAATGTAGAACAAGGCTACTGACAGCTAGCAGATACTTGTCAGTACCACTCAGTGGAGAACAATAGTGGGAGAATATCATTACCCTGTGGCACCAGATCTCATCTGATCTTGGAAGCTAAGCAGGGTTACCTCTGGTTAGTACTTGGATGGAAGACTGCGACAAATATCAGATGTGATAGGCGACAAATATCAGATGTGATAGGAAGAACCTGGCAAAACTAGCTCTGAGTATTTCTTGCCTATGAAAACCCAAGAAATTCATAGGGTTATGTCAACAGGCAACTTGAAGGCATATGTTAACAAGCAACTGGAAGGCACATACACATTGTTATCTCATGTCCTCCTTGTGTGGATTTGGAGACACTGTGGGAACTAGTACGCTGGGTTAAAGTAGACCTTTGTTTTGACCCTTCAGGGCTCTCTTTTTATTCATCTGCATTGTATTTGTTGTCGTTGAAGGCGTTAGCAAGCATTTGGAGGCAAAAATAGTCTATTTTTCTGTGTAGGTGGGAGTCCAGCCCTCCAAGGTCTTCTGTGGGCCAGTGCAGCTTCCTAGCATCTGACATGTTTCCACCCCTTCTTTAAAGGCTACTGATCTTTGAAATGGGATAGGGAACTTTTTTTTTTTTTTTTTTGCACTGTCACTGTGTGGCTGTCTGATGGAATTGATTATTTTAGTGTATTTTAGAATTATGACCTCATTTTTAAATTTTATTATTTTACCTTCAAATTAGCCTTCAGCTCATTAACCAGTCAGTGCTCACCCTGCTTTAAAAGCTAATAATTTTTAAAACAAAGGGTGCATCTACACTGTAGAAATAATGCAGTTTGATACCACTTTACGAGTAAGTGCTCCACCCTATGGAGTCCTGGGAATTGTAGTTTTATAAGGTCTTTAGCCTTCTCTGCCAAAGTGCACTGGTGCCTCATAAAACTACAAATCCCAGTATTCTGTAGGATAGAGCCATGGCAATTAAAGTGGTGTCAAGCTGCATTATTTCTACAGTGTAGATGCACTCCTTAAGGGGAGAGGAATTACACAAATAACCCATCCTCAGTGGCCACAGAACACTGACTCTCATCATTATCTGTGTGAGAAACTTGTTGTGAAGGGGGAAAGTCTGAAACACTGCATGGCTTCAACAGTACAACATTTTGTTGGGATCTGATTTATATATTATTTATTTCCAATATCTTAGGGGGAGCAATAAGAACAAGTGGATTAGCAGCTGCTGATCTTAAAGAGCAGGGCAGGACACCTTGCTTTTGTAACTAATTACAAGTAGTTACACCTACTACTTTCTTTACTACATACATCTTGCCTTAATATAGGTGAAATCAAGACAGTGTGTATAAGGTTACCAACCTGTCTCCCATCCCAGGAGTCAACATCTACAGACCTTCTTATCTTAACCAAGGTTTCTGAATCATTTGCCTTCAGATTATGCACTTTCCCACTGTTATGACAAATTTTGTTAGCATTGTTTAAGAAGCCATTATGGTTATGTTATTCCTCTTGAGGTAATGAACATGCAGTTAAAGACTGCATTAATAAAATAGTACTGGGCAGATTGCCAGTCTGGAAAGGTATTCTATAAATCTGTGGTTCTGCTACATGACGTTTTCTGGTCTCTCATGACTTCTAGACCTGTCCTATTCTATTCTGTCTGCCCTATTTATTTACAAATACTTATAAACCATTTACAACTAAAGAACTAGTATACAACAATAACAAAACATACAATATAAAGCTGTGCATAAAATTAATATTTAAATATTATTTTTAGTTTGAGACTTATACTGTATAAACATTTACATTTGGTATTTTTGTGTACGGAACAAGACTTCCCACGCAGAGAACTGCATTTTCTGCACAGAAAATAATGCTCCAACATTAATGAGGAAGAACTTACAAGCTGGGAGATGTGGCAGCCGTTTGCTTTTGTCTAAGAAAGCCAGAATGCCTCCGTTCTCTCCCCAAGGCTGAAAATTACTTTTGTACTTTAAAATGAATGTGCATCAGCTGAAGTAAGCTGAGAACAAAGAGGGAATGTGGGAGGAGACAAGAGAAACTGGGACTTCCAAAAAGTAGCTGAGATGCCAAACTCAGCAGACAGAAGGACTGTCCCTGGAAAATTGGGACAGTTGGAGGGCATGATGCCATCACACTAATTCCCCTGCTTAGAATGACAACAGAGCAGACCTCAGAAGCATGTGACATCACCAGAGGCTTCTGCAGAAAATCTTAAGGACTGTATGGATTTATAAGGGAGGAGGCTGTTTCTTGGGTAAAAGGGGCCCAATTATTTATGGATTTGAAGCTGAGAAAAAGAACAAAACATCAAGATTTTAATCTTGGCCCCCATAGCAAATAGTCAGGTAGTGCCATTGCTTCAGTCATGCTGCTGGTAGATTGCCCTCTCCCTCCACAAAGCAAAACTGAAACCTTTGACTTGGGGACCAGATGGACAAAAATTACAAAGGAATAGTCCAACCTTGAGGAACCGTGATATCTAGGATGTGGCTGAATAGGCTCAGGATGTTTGTTAGCCAACTTAGGTGGGGTTAGGGACATGAGACAGTTTTTCAGATGATAAGGGCATCATTAGACCTGGTGGCTAAACATTGCCTCCAATAATGGAAGCAGTATATCTCTGTGCTGCAATTGATTAGGAGCATTAGTAGCAGGGTGCAGTTGTACTGATAATCTGCTTGTGGGCTTCCCAGAGGCATGTGGCTGGACCCTGTGGTGATAGAATGATGACCTGGATAGGCCTTCAGTCTCACCCGGCAGGTCTTTTACTTTGTGCTATTATAATTAAGTTATTTTTGAGGTGGACATATACTAGTGGGAGAAATTGGTGGTTTGAATCTGTTTAGAATATCATATATTAGGTTAATATCAATGGTGTAGCTTTCAAAAAGCATTGAATAACATAAGGATCATAAAGAGTGGGTGCACTTCCTCTGAAAATCAGTAGTCTGTTCCTCCTTATCCATTTATGGGGAAAGATCCATTCAGCTGGCCTGCCCACATGTGGCCTTTGTGTTCAGAAGCCTGTATTCATATATTTGGAATTATTTATGAAGCAGCGTTTCAACACAAAGACAAAAAGGAGGATTTTGCTAAGTTTTCCTGGAGATTATTGCATGCCTTAAATGATACTTTTTACCTCTCCCGAATTTAACTTTAATTCGTACTGCAGCTGTGTTTTATTGCATGGCTTTTGCAGTGGAATCTGACTATAGAGTAGATTCCATCTCCAACGCGAATTGGGAAACGCACTCCAGTGGCCATTTTTGGAAAAATGGCTGCTGGAGCGCGTTTCCCAATTCGCATTGGAGTGGGGATCTACTCTGAAGTCAGATTTCACTGCAAAAGCCATGCAATAAAACACAGCAAAAGCCATGCAGTACAAATTAGAGTTACATATGGGGAGAGGTAAGGAGTATTATATATCTCTAGACACAGCTGAAGGGCTGGGGGTGAGGGGGGAAGAATAGGAACAGGTGTACACCTCTTCCTCCTCCTCCCCCTGCATCCTGTGTGGCCTTCAGCTGCCTTTCTGGAGAGGCAGCTGAAGGCCCAGGAGAGAGAGAGAGAGCTGAAGGCCTGGGTGGTCAGGGGGAAGAAGAGGAACAGGCATGCACCTGTTCCTCCACTTCCCCCTGCCCTCCCGGGCCTTCAGCTGTCTCCAGGGACATTTCCCCATGCCCACCTGGACCTTCAGCTGTTGAAGCAATGGGGGGGAAGAGGAGGAGCAGCCACGTGCCTGTTCTTCCTCTTCCCCTGCCCTCCCATCTCTCCACATGCCCTCCAAAATGGCTTCGCATGCCATAGGTTTACCAACATGGAACTAATGAATCTCCACTGGAGCCCCTTCAGTTTTGAAGGGCCATATCTGTATCCAGCTTTAAACAGATTTATTAGGGCTAGGAGTTTCATGGACTAGATTGAAGCTTTTATTATGGTACATTTATTTAGGGCCAGGGCTTTTGTGGACTAGATTGAATCAAAATCTATTTGTTACTGTTTTTAAGGTAACATGAGATTTAAAGAAGAGTAGCTTGGAGACCTCATACTCTTGAGAAATCCATCCATTTTCATGTCTTTCTACCAAAGCCACAGCAAAATCATTAGACCCTGTCCTTAGACCCTATCATTCTCTACTGTATCCCTGATTCCACATGATTTACTCACTATTGGCATGAACACTTTTTCATCAGGTTATGGATGTTTGAGCCACATTTGGGAGTTAGAATTAGAGTTTCCTTTTCATGCCCTCTGTAAAATTTATTTAACTATCAGGTTTTTTGCCTAATACCCTATACCAGGGGTAGGCAACCTAAGGCCCGGGGTCCTGCCGCCGCTGCCGCCCCCAACCATGATGATATTGATTATTGTTATTATTACTTGTTCTTGGGGTTTTCTTGGCAAAATCTCCACAGGGGTTTTGCCATGGCTTTTCTGGGGCTGAGAGAGTGTGCATGCATATTTTTTTTAAATTTTAATTTTTATTTATTTATTTATTTTGGTGCTTTGGCCCCCCCCAATTGTCTGAGGGACAGCAACCTGGCCCCTGGCTCAAAAAGGTTGCCTACCCCTGCCCTATACCAAAGTTAAAACACTCATACAGTGCTGTGCTACTGACTGGGGTTAGAATTATTATAGTTATTCATTTCCTAGATGAAAATTGTTCTTCTCAGTAGGTCAGAAACCTGGCTGGGTAGAATAGCAAGAAACAGTTGCCCCTCTTGTGGGGGATCCATTCTGGACGCCTTCGTGAAAATGGCAACTCGGACATACTCGAGTCTCATAGAAAATAATGGTGCGTGTGCAGGTGCGCGATGCCTTTCTATTAATGGCTGCTTGTCCCTCCTGCGAAGAGCAAAAATGCAGATTCCAAGTGTGTGAAAAGGGAGGGACAACTGTAGTAAGAATTGTGTGCAGCTTTTGCTCATTATTCGTATATCCCAATGTTTTTCATCTGATTATTTTTTCCAGAAATACACATTTTTGTGTGAAAACACCTGCAATCTTGAACAAGAGCATTCTTGTACAAAAGAGAGAAAATCAGCACAAAAATGTGGCCATGTAGGTTTTTTTTTCTGCAAGATTTTTGTTCTGTGACAGCAATCTTGCAGGAGAAAAATACATGTATCTACCTGAAAATAGTGGTATATGCATGAAATCCCATGATTCTTGTGTGTTAAAATTCTGTAATTGTGCACAGAATAATTTTCTGAAACATTTCAGGATGTGCATAAACCAGGCAAGAACAACTCAGAAATATTCATTTTCTTCACACTGAAGGGAGCAGAAACTGTGAAAATTACTTATCCTCACTTGTGAGTATGAAAGAGTCAAATATTTACACCCCTAGTGGAAACATAATGCTTGAAACCTATCTATACATGTGGTTTCAAATCACATTTCTCTGGACTGTGCGCATTTTCTCCCTCTCTCTTTCTTTTTATGAAGAGAATTATCCTACCCATTCCTTTGCTAGTATTAATCATGGTTCAGAGCAATCTTTCATAACCTGATATCCTCCTGATGTTTGGAATTTCCTCTCTCATCAGCTTCAGCAAGCAGAGTTAGTGATAAGCAACTATGGGAGATATCTTCTAATACATTCAGAGGCCATAGGATTGAGAAAGAGCTTGTACGTGTACCACAACAGTGGCGAGTAGTGATTAGGTTATTTTTATAATTCATATTCTGCAAAACTGTGTCAAACCATGTCTTCAAATTCTAGATGGTGAGAGAACCAAAATAAACATTAACCATGGTAAATCTTGCTGGAAATGTAAGATTTGCTTGTAATTGTGGTTTGAAAAACTATATCAAACTGGCTGTTCAAACCCTAGTTGATGAGAGAATTCCTAGTTAGCATTAATCATATTTAGTGTTGGTGCACATGAACTGTAAGCTATGGTGCTTAATATTTCAGAATGATCATGACTTATATATGGGGAAATATAGAAGAATAAAATTGCTCATAAAATTGATCATAGGGCAAACACTACAGATAGTCTTCTCATTTTCTACATCACTTGACTAACAATGATTTTCAGTAGAGACAATTTGTACCTTTGTTTGCAAATTGGTTATGGAGTTATGGAGTGAAGTATAACCATGTGCCAATCAGCTTTTATTTTAATCATTTTATGCAGTTCAGTATACTGTTTCTATGTCATGTCAGATTTCAGTTGGACTTAATATTTCCCCTACTGTACGTAGGTTCAGCATTCCAGTCATCATAACTTATGCCAAATGAGCACCATTGATTATAATGACAAGCAATTTTATTCTTTTTAATAGTTCATTTCTAAGGCTTTTTCTTGCTGGCTTATAAGCTTATGATGCAGTTTGCTAACAGTGGCATGAGATTGGTGTTATGGCTGCATAGGTGATTACTGATATCTAAGATCTGGCTATTGGAGTAAACAAATGAGAGTACATAGTCAGTGTCCATGGTTCCCATAACTGATCCACACCACAGATTAATTTATAATTTATATTGGCAGGAATTCAGTTAGGGACAGTTACACACATCTATGTCCCTTACATATGTGGATTTGCTTTTTGGGACATGGTGGTGCTTGATATTCCCTTCCTCTCTGTGCACACACACAGTGATTACAGAAATACTAAGACCCTCACAGATATCATAGTGCGTCTGTTTATTGGGGGGGGGGGGGTAGCCCTACCTTCTCCAATCCTGCCTGCTCACCATGAAACTTACAAAGGCTCCATGAACATTATATTTGTAGATTTTGATGACCTAACATTGTTGTTGTTGTGTACCTTCAAATCATTTCCAACTTATGGTGATCCTAAGATAACTCTGTCACAGGGCTATCTGGGGCTGAAAGTGTGTGAGTCACCTAAGGTCACCCAGTGGGTTTCCATGGCCAAGCAGGGAATTGATCTGCACAGTTGTATTCCATCACTCAAATCGCTACACTGTGCTGGTTACAACTTAGTATCCATATGTTAAAAGACTATTTCTTCAGTGCACTCTGACCATTTTTGTATGGACTCATCAGGCTGAAGAATGTTGGCTTGTGTGTGTAGCCTGATTGCCCAAGCTCAGGGAACCCTTTATTACAATAAGGGTGGGAAACCAATGGCCCTTCAGAAGTTGGACTGCAGCTCCCATAATTCCTAACTATTGGCCATGCTGGTTAGACCTAATAGGAGGGAATGTCCAACTTCTTCAGCTTGTATTGAATGTGGTACTGGTACTGTCTGTAACAGGAGTAGAAATCATATTACTCGCCAGATGTTGTTGGACTCCATTTTCAGCAGCTGTAGTCAGATTAAGAACACTGGAAGTTGTAATCCAACAATATATTTGGGGTCATATGATTTCACATCCCTGGTCTATAACCTCCCTCTGTAAAACAACCGAGGAAATAATCTTGCAGGACACCCACAGTTCATCTCTCAGATAGACAAAAACATTTTCAGTGTTGGATTACAACTCTGGAGACCAGAGTTCATATCCCTGCTTGGCCATGAAACCCACTTGGTGACCTTGGGCAAGTCACATGCTCTCA
Organism: Phrynosoma platyrhinos; assembly: GCA_020142125.1. NCBI lineage: Eukaryota > Metazoa > Chordata > Lepidosauria > Squamata > Phrynosomatidae > Phrynosoma > Phrynosoma platyrhinos. Next base: position 166,529,453 of record CM034706.1, on the reverse strand, counting down.
GCCACAGGGGAGGGCAATGGCAAACCTCCTCTGAACAAATCTTACCAAGAAAACCCCATGACTTATTGAAGGTGCACAGCAATTTTTTTAAAAAAATAAATAAAATGAAGAGGTAGGGCAAAAGATGATGAAACTCAAAACCCTAGACTACAAAGAAATATGTATGATTACATGCAATTAATAGCTCTCAAAAGCTCAACATGTTGGGGACTGAACAGACACCTCCTTTCCTTGCTGGATTGGGGCCACGGCAACCGCACACCATGCCCCGATCTGGTGGTTTGCCACTCTAAAAAGCCATGGCCCTGATCTGGTGATTTGCCACTCTAAAAAGCTGCCCTTGCTGCTGTTGCGGTGGCTTTTTTTGGTGTTCCTTTGGTGCAGTGTGTGTGAACGCTGCACAAAGGGAGCGCCCTGATGAGGCCTGCCATCTGGTTGGGTGGGCAGCATGACAGCGGCATCAGGGTGGAGTTGGAGTGGCTGGCGTGCAGTCGCTATGCTCCCACTCCACTCCCGGGCCAGTACTTTTGGCCAGTCTGTACAGCCCCTTAGTCTCTTAAATACAGAGATACAGGCACATTCAACCCTTTGTGGGGAAAGTTAGCCATCTATATTAATTTTGTCCCCCCTAAAAAACTCTTCTCTGTTATACACTTGTAGCAAGAAAATGAGCTTGGAAGATATGTGTACCTGAAATACACCTGAAATATAATTATTAAATATAATATATATAATATATAATTATTAAAGTTTTTAAGCTTCCAGGATTTTTAGTTTAATATATACTTTATACTGTCTACCAGTGCTGTGACTGATGTGAGCAAAGTAATTAGGAATTTTAGCCCCAATGTGCATCACTCTACACTTGGTTACACCATAACTGCAATGTCTCTTCTTTTGAAACTTTTGCTCTTTTTACCATTATACTCTTGGTATCCACTGGGGTTTGTTCCAGGACCCCCTGTGGATACCAAAATCAATAGATGCTCACATCCCATTATATATAATGGCATAGTATTCTGGTGACCCTTATAGAAAAAATATGGTTTACTTTTTGGAATTTATATATTTCTGGAATATTTTGGAATAAAGAATCCATGGATATGGAGGGCCAAATGTAAATTGTTTGGTGCCATCAGCCAAATGGATGTTTTCTTTCCCTGAACTAAGAGAACTGTCCATTTATTCCTGCCTTATTTTCATTAACCAGCTACTGATATATCATAAGATTTCATAATAAGACTTGCTGATCTATGTCTTTTTTTTTTTAATCATTGCAGAGGGAGGAGATCACTAACTGCCCCACCACCCACTCAAAACTCACCTTCCTTTTGGTAGGGACCCCCAGAATGATTTTGTAATTGCTAGTTGACATCCGTGTGGCAGCAGTGGAGCAGATGGCTATGTCCCTATGATCAGCCACACAATGATGACATCTTCTGGGGCATTCCAGTGGTCCTGTGGAGGTCCTGGAAGGTGATGGCATAGTTGTGTAAACCAGCTACAGGGACATAGCCAACTGCTTCTCTGTCACTACATGACCAAATTGGGGTTGGTGTAGCAGGGAGGCAAGCCCTGCAGATGACGAGAGGGCAAAAGAGGTATATTTCTGCCTGGTAAGAAATTTATGCCCCTGTATACTCATGCAGGATCTTGGCCAATGTTTGACATTTATTTATTTTCTGTATGCAAATGTATCTTATTCTGTATTATGGGATTTCAGGACAGTGTACAAGTAAAATCAGTTTAAACAGTATAAAGGTAAAGGTTTCCCCTTTGACATGATTGCCAAGTTGTGTCTGACTGTAGGGGGTGATGCTCATCTCCATTACTAAGCTGAAGAGCCAGCGTTGTCAAAAACAACTCTGTGATCATGTGGCCAGCATGCCTGCCCCGAACACTGTGACCTTTCCACTGAAGTGGTACCTATTTATCTACGTGCACTTTTGCATGCTTTCAAGCTGCTTGATTGGCAAAAGCTGGGACTAGTGATGGAAATCTGCTGACCTTATGGTCATCAGAATCAGCATCTTAACTGCTAAGCCACCACATCCCTCCTTAAACAAATGTTTTTAAATGTTTTAAAAACAATAAAAATTATTTAAATATGGTAAAAACATATGAAACAAATTAACATGTTAAAACAGCTTCAAAGATTAGAACAGCTTCAAAACCATGTCCATGTACATTTTGGAAGGAATCAATTAGGCTCTAAAAAGTTTTAATTAATTAAAAAACATTGTTTCAACTTGACACTGTAATGAAGCACTGTTGGCACCATTTGGGACTCCAAGAAGAAGGTACTCCACAACTGGGGTGCCACAGCAGAGAAGGCCCTTTCTCACTTCCTGGAGGAAGACAAAGGAGCAGATCTTAGTCTTGAGGGAGACATATACAGGGCAAAACACTCTTTCAGATATGTTTGTGCTTTCCCTCATGTTTGCAGACCACAAAATATCTGCTTCATCCTTTATCCTGTCACAAAAGGATAAAGGTTTGAACAACAAATGTAGATGAAAAATGGATTCATCCTTTGTAATATCTGACTGCCTGCCTTTATCCTTAAAATGTTGCATTTCTGGTTAAAAGAGATGTACATTTCTAAATCCAACTAAACTGATATGTACATTTCTAAATCCCATGGGTACATTGTTTTTAATCTGAAATAAAAAAAAATGAAAACTACTTATGACACCAAAAGCTTTTAGTTATCACACATCATACGTAACTGAAGATTTGTGGGCCTATATGTATATGTAAATACTATTACAGCTGATGCAGAATTGTGCTTTTTTCAGAGGGTTGTTAGAATTTGTAAATAAATCTGATTTCTCTGCCTGGGAAGCTGATAAAACATTATTTTGCCATTATGCATAAATAACTGAAGAATAGCTATACTGGTCAAAGTGTTGTAGTGCTGTCAGTCATGTCATGTTTTCAAGAGATGTAGTTAGGGATGAGACGTGTGGGATATACATGTTTGCTCCCCATCCTTCTAGGCCAAGAGTAGGCAACCTTTCCCCTTTAAGGGCCGAGGGACTTCAGCTCCCAGAATCCCAGGAGCTATTAGCCAACATGGGACTATTGGCCAACATGGCTGAGGCTTCTGGGAGCTGAAGTCCCTCGGCCCTTAAAGGGGAAAGGTTGCCTACCCCTGTTCTAGGCAGTGACAACTGGTGGCTTCCATGTTAGTGTGGCAATACATCCATTTTGGTCCACAGCTTTAAAAATGAGGTGTCAGTCTCTATTTCCAATATAGGTTCAGCACCTTAGACAGCTGGTTTAAAGTTCATGTTAAAAGCCAGAGGAGATCCACTGTTCCATTGACAGGGGAGCCAGTGGCCAGCACTGTTTCCAGATCTTGTCTAGTGGGGAGATGTAAGTATAGAAAGATAGAATGATAGAAGCAGGGTTGGAAGAGACCACAAGGCCATCCAGTCCATCCCCCTGCCATGCAGGAATATACAATCAAAGTACTCCTGACAGATGACCATCCAACCTTTGTTTAAAAACCTCTTAGGAGACTCCACCACACTCCAAGGCAGTGTATTCCACTATGAAACCATTCTTACCATCTGGAAATTTTTCCTAATGTTTAGGTGGAATTTCTTTTCCTGTAGTTTGAACCCATTGCTCCATATTCTAATCTGTGGCACACCAGAAAACAAGCTTGCGCCATCCTCAACATGACATCTCTTCAAATATTTAAACATGCTATATGTCATCCCTCAACCTCCTCTTCCCCAGGTTAAACATACCCAGCTCACAATCTGATCTTCATAGGACATGGTTTCCAGAATTCCATGGAGTGGTTTGATTTTCAGCTCCCAAAACAGCACACACATTTTTCCTCTCTATAGTGAAATGCAGGAGTGAAAACAGCAATCATTGATTATTCTCCTCTTACCACACATGAAGCAGCTCTGTGGTTGGGATCTAGAAATCCACTTTGACATGCAGTAACAGATTTCTGTATATAATTGTGAAAGCTGGGTAGTGAAGAAAGCTGACAGGAAGGAAATTGACTCGTTTCAAGTGGGGTGCTAGATGAAAGCTCTGCAGATATCATGAACTGCCAAAATGATCAATAAATGGATCCAAGTGCAAATCAAGTCTGCATTCTCTTGAAGCTAAAATTATCAAACTGAGGCTGACATATTTTGGCCATATTTGTGAAACTGCATAACGTACTCGAAAAAAAATGATAATGCTTGGTAAGGGGAGAGACTGTACATTATAGGAGGATAGATCCAATCAAGGAAGCCATAGCCCAGACTTTGCAAGACCTGAGCAGGGCTGTTGGTGACAGGGTGTATTGGAGGACTCTTATTCACAGGCTCACCATAAGTTGAACCAAACTTGCAACAAATAATAACAGATTTCTCCATAACTTGGCAGTAGTTCCTCCCATGCCAGGAAATGTGTGTGAAGAAGATCCAGTTGTGTTCAGAGGTATTATTTCTCATACTGAACTGTACTGTCTCCCTGATCTGACCTGAATTAATTCTGCACATGACTGTATGTGAGTTTGTGAATTGCACAAGCAGTATGTTTCCTCCTGCTTATGGCACTCTTGAGTCCCAGCTTAAATGATTTATTGTAGCATGAGTTTTTCCAGGCAGCAGCACATGAAAGTTTATGCCACAATAAACAAGCTAGTCTCTAAGGAACTAGGCCACTTTTAAGTTTATTGTAAACAAAAATACTGCCAGATTCTGAATATTACACAGACAGATCATTTAAGATTCTGCTAGGCACTAAGGACATTATCACACGGAGGCTTACCATCCATAAAACATTCCTAAATTGTCTGTCAAGCTCAAAGGTGTGATAGTTGGTCGTGCTTGTCCCTGTGATTAAATCGTCATGGAGGCATCCCCTCACCTCTCCTGTCATTAAAGTGTTTGAGGAGCCACCATTTGTTAATAACGGAGTTCCCATTGCAGGGCATGATACACCAAAAATGATTCATCCTTAGACCTCTTCGGTTTGCTGTGTTCACATTCCCTTGATAATGCCACCTGTGCCTTTTCTTTGGATGCCCAAATTGTTTTTCTAAACAACATATTCAGGTGTAGCCATATTGGCCATATAGCAAAGTATAATAATATCCAAAATCCACAAAACAGTGATATGCACAGAATACAATGAAAATTTTTCTTTTGAAGTTCCACTGGCTTCTTCAACAGTCAAAGGTGTTAAAAATCATACAGAAGAAAGAAAGATATGATGAAAGTAGAGTCTCTGCCCTACATTATGTATTATGTACATTATGTAAAAGCAAGTTTTGTGAATTTTGGGTGTTATTGTACTGTATTTTGAAATGTTCAACTGATGTTTTAAGTTACTGCAATGCAAGAAATTTGAGGAGTGAAAGTAAATTTCTTTGGGGATATCAGAATTCTTATTTGGGGAGACAGATTCCCTCATTTTGTCACCTCTGTTGTTGTACACCAGGTACCTAGACTGCTGACACACTGGTGTAGTTATTCATGAAGAATGCAATGTATGTTTTCATTCTTTAAGTATTCGTTCAGGGCTTTCTAGGGTTACGCTGTTGTTCAGGTATTCCATCTTTTTCTTTAACAAACAGTAGAAATAATGAATGTTGAGATCTTTGCAAAAGAATTTACTTACTGTAATTTGGTTTAATTATTCATAAAATTCTTGCTGCTAATCCATATACAAATACATCCCCACCATCCTCATGTAGCATTTCACTTCCTGGAAAAGTTATTGGTTCTGTTTTAACAATTGTAGTAGTTTGCGTCTGTAGAGTTTAGTTTTATTTCATTTTTATTTCATTCACCAAAAACACTATTATGAATTTCGAAAATCAAATTAAAATGGTAGTGAATGAGCTGACAAGGATTTAAAAAGTGAGAAAGTGGAAGAGAAAACAATAGGGGCAGTTCAAACTGCTTTGTACAGGATGGAGCCCAATAAATCAGATATCAACTAAATAGCCCTGGGCTGAAATGAATGTCCCTCTGTTGATATCTGGTTGGTGTTAAAGGAAAGCTCCTGGATTTATCAGAATTTTCATTCACTGGAATGGAGAGGGGGGATTTATACAGATCCTATCCTTTCCTGTAGGTTCCAGGACACCCAGATTTGTTCTTAGCAGAAACACACTTTTCAAGGCATCCTGAAACACATATCTGTAGTTCTTAACTGAAAGACTGGAAGATCATACCCTTCAGAATTTTGCAGATAAAACTGAGACTGTTGTGGTCAGAATGTGATCATGAGGACAAAACTTATTAATGGGGAAGAACACACAGCTTGAGAGGCTGCAGCGGTTTACTTTTGCCTGAGCCTACTGGAAGGGCAAGATAATGTTCATGTGTCTTCTCACTCCCCACTGTGTTACATAAGTAGTTGGCAGGAGGGTTCATTGTGAGATTTTATTGTTGTAAGCCGCCCTGATTGCTTCGGTAGAGGGGCGGGATAGAAATAAATTTTATTATTATTATTATTATTATTATTATTATTAAGTGCAAAATACTTTTGCACTCTGAACTCAGTTGAAAGTATTGGAAGTAAACCAGGGGCAAAGGGAGAAATTGGGAGAAAGAAATTGAGAGGGAGGAGAGGGAAACTAGGCCATTTTAAAAGCAGCTGAAAGGTGGAGCAACAGAGTATTAATTGGTACTGCCCCAGCCAAATTAAGACAGATGGAGGGTATGGAAAATATAGTACAGTCCCTCTATCTTCAGAACCAGTACCTGCAGTTTCACTTATCCACAACTGAAAAAAATATGTTTTCTCTAGTGCAGTTCTATGGTATGCTCCCAGTAGAAGTTGACCATAGAGTTGCCTTGGTGGACCTAGAAATGCCTAGAGAGGTATAAAGACTATGGTCAACTTCTGCTGGTGGTCATTCATTTCAAAAGGGTTCTCTGTTATCTGCAATTTTGCTTTTCCTTGGCAAGTCCTGGAACATATCTCCCATGGGGGTCATACTGTAGGAAGCTGCCTTATACTATGTTAAATCTCTATTTCATCTAGCTCAGTATTATCCTCACTGGTTGGCAGTTGTTCTCCATTGCTTCAGAGAAGGCATTCACTGCCTCTAGCCCCATGTGAGATGTCGGTGATTGATCCCATTACCTTTTGCATGCAAAACATACTCTCTACAATTGAGGGAGAATTCAAAGATATAGCTGTGTCAAATAAATCTAAGGAAATAGACTTAAGTCTATGAAAACTCATGCTGCCAACTTCTTTCTTTAGTTAGTCTCAAAGTTGCTACAAGATCTCGCTCTCTACAGTTGAGTTATGGCCATCCTGGTTTTGTGCCTGAGCATGCAGCATGTTTTCTGTGAAATCAGAGCTTAATGAGACAGCACATCAAAGATTTGCATATCATTATTAAATAGATTTAAATAAATCTTGTGTCTATTATCAGTCTACATTTCAAGATTTATTTCATTTCAAAACCTGGAATATTAAGATTTTTGTTTGGGAATCCAAAGGAACAACCAAATTGTTGGTTTCTGGATATATTGTTGTGTGCCTTCAAATCATTTCATAGTTATGGCGACCCTAAGGTGACTTTGGGGGGAAGCAGACGAGGGCGTCCAAGACGCCCTGGGCCGGCGCGCCGCGGGGCCGCAGCCTCCGCACCTCGGCGCACCGGCGGCGACCCTGGAAGGAGCGCTAAATCAGCGCTCCTTCCTCAAGACAGCGAAAGTGCGCACTATCAGCGTCGGGCGCACTTTCGCTGTCTTTTCCGCCGCGGCGCGTTCGGCTGCCGCGGCGTGAGGTCTTCCCCGGAGCGCCGGCCGTGCGGAGGGCCGGCGACTCCGAGGGCGACCTCAGGGAGAGGAAGGGGCGCCGAACGTGCGGCTGCCCCTCCTCTTCCAAGCCTCCAAGACGACCCAATTAGTCGTCTGCCGAGGCCCTTTATCAGGGGGCTATCTTGGCAAAATTTGTTCAGAGAAAGGTTGCTTTTGCCTTTTTTTTTGAGGCTGAGAGAATGTGACTCAGTGGGTAGAAACCAACTGGGTCTTTATGGCTCAGCAGGAATTCAAACCCTGATCTCTGGAGTAGTAGCTCAGAATTCAAACCACAACACAACACTGACTGTCTTCTGGATAAATAGCTTATTATTAAAAGGAGTTTGCTAACAGTTCCTTTCTAATTTTTGTCTTCTTTTCCCTGCCTGTCAGAGTCATGCTGACACTAAATAGGAAGTGACTCACACTAGTCTATAGGTCCTTGGTAATTAAGAATGAAATTCTGTACAATTCAAACCAATAGTTCATCTCCTCTAAACCAAGAGCTTCATACAAGGCATCTAGAAGCAGCATTCTCATGCCGTAGATGGCAGAGTTGTCTTGTGTAGTATTGTAAGGATTTGTAACAGTTTATTCTGAAGGAAATCACTTCTACTGCCTGTCAGGTGTGGAGTTAGTATGTAGCTCACTTTGTCCAGATTGGGAAGGGGAATAATTGTAAAGAAGCTGGAAGTGGTAGAGGTTGATTCTAGCAGCTAAAATTGCATTCCTGGTTCATATTCATATTTATCTATGCTGTTGTCTCTTTCTTTTTGTAAAATGGAAGATACAACTGAAAATGCAGAATGCAAGGTTTAGTGTTTCTGACTTGGTTCATATCTTTGCCATCAGTTATTTGAAAGTCCTACACCACCACCATCACACACCCTGCCATAGCTTCTTGTTACTTGGTTTGTGCAGATCTCCATTAAGTAAAACATGTTAGGGTGAAGCTACACTGTAGAAATAATGCAGTTTGATACTACTTTAAGTGCTGTAAAAGCTCCACCCTGTGGAATTCTAGGATTTGTAGTTTTACAAGGTCTTTTGGCTTCTCTGCCAAAGAGTGCTGGTGCCTCACAAAACTCTAAATCCCAGGATTCGGTAGGATGATGCCATGGCAGTTAAAGTGGTGTCAAACTGCATTATTTCTACAGTGTAGATCAGGGGTAGGCAACCTAAGGCCCGGGGGCCGGATGCGGCCCAGCAAGGCCTTTGGACTGGCCCCAAACCGGTCCTGCCGCCGCCGCCCCCCCACCGCCACCGCCCCCCCATGATGATATTGATTATTGTTGTTATTACTTGTTCTTGGGGTTTTCTTGGCAAAATCTTCACAGGGGTTTTGCCATGGCTTTTCTGGGGCTGAGAGAGTGTGCATGCATTTTTTTTTAAAATTTTTTAATTCTTTTTTAATTTTAATTTTAATTTATTTATTTATTTATTTTTGGTGCTTCGGCCCATCAATTGTCTGAGGGACAGCAACCCGGCCCCTGGCTCAAAAAGGTTGCCTACCCCTGGTGTAGATGAACCCATAGTCCATACACACATAAGGCAAACATCAACCATCTCCATTACTCCCATCAAGATTTAACGTTCCTGTCCATTTGCGGCACCATTCCTATATCTCCTGTACTCTGAAACCTTATCCACTGGAAACTTATTGGGAAGTCCCAACAAAAATAGCCCCATGCATTGAATTGTTGAATGGTAGGTCAACACACAGGTAAATTTCATTGATTCGGGTCTACTTTAGGTGAGACTAGTAATAGAAGTCAGGCCATTATATAATAATAATAAAAAAAATTATTTATACCCCGCCCCTCTGCATAGCAATCGGGGTGGCTACCAACATAAAATACAATACAGTAAAATCAATCTCAAACCCAAGCCTCCCTCCCCTTAAAAAATTATTAAACAATCATCCATTAAACAATATTTAATGTTAATGGTATTTGTGTTACCTTTTAAAAATAAACAACATTGTACATGCCTCCTTAAAATAAGGCAACATAATTTAAATGTAGCTCAATTCTGAAATGGTTTTTATGGAGTGTAGAACTGTAGGAGTGAATTTTTTAAAAGTTAGTATTTTACATTCCAAGGACTGGATGTGTTTCTCCCATCATTGCATATGTTTGGTGAATCATTGTGTATAGCCAGCTGTCAGGGGAAAAATTACGCAGTATTCAAATCAGCGTAACATTTTTTTCTCCTACAGAACTAACTCATTATGGTGTATTTTAAGAAATGGTTCAGAAAACATTCCAGCCCTTTTCAATTGTTCTACCATACGTATAGTGAACATGTGAAAAGGAAAAGGGATTGTGCCCGCTGGCTCTGCCACAACCGCCGTATATTTGTGAACATGTGAAAAAGGCTTTTCATCTAAAGATGCACTTAACGTAGGGCTCTTCACACTGCCTCACACGGTAGTCCTCTGCATTCTAATTTTGAATAGTGATGGGACCCAAGACAGGATATTGGAGGTAAAAGTGGGCACAGGAATTTAGAACTCTGCTGATGAGCTGAATGAGACCATCATGGCCATTTTTACATCTCAGGATCTCTCTGCTCCCTCCTGAATTTAGAGGATCCAAAATATGTTGACCCAATATAGCAATTAATCTTTCCAGAAGGATGGCATTAGCTATTTTGCCATGTTTTGGGATGCCCCCCTCACATTATTAGGCTTGCACAGACTGCTTTTTTGCAATACAGGAAGTATGAGATTTTGGACAGATCTTGCCAGGACAGTGCCATGATAGGTTCATCTTAGGGTTGTCGTAAATTGCATATGACTTGAAGGCACATGCCACCACATGCCGTAAGACCAGAATCATATGCTAGTATATAGCCTTGAAAAGTTGCAAAAGGAGGTATTCATCTCCTCCTTGAACATCGTCCTTCCCAATGGCAGCTTTTGAACATTCATGTCCATAAGTAGCCTGGAAGGACAGGCACAACCAGGACGCATTCACACTACAAAATTATAGTGCTATTATTTCATATAAACTCCCATGGTTCTATCTATGAAATCCTGAGAACTGGTGATTTGATGAGGAACTAGAGGAGTTTCCTCACTGAGAATTTTAAATGCCCCTTCCTAAACTGCAAATCCCAGGATTCCATAAGGATGGAACCATAGCAGTAAAGTGGAACAATAGCACTATACTTCTGCAGTGTGAATTGACCCTTGGTATCCCTCACTGCTGCTACACTGAAGAAATAATGCAGTTTGACATTGCTTTAACTGCCATGACTCAAAGCTATGGAATTCTGGGATTTGTAGTTTTGTGAGATGTTTAGACCTTCCTGTCAGAGCACTTTGCTGCCCATTGAAACTACAGATCCCAAAATTCCATAGCATTGAGTCATGGCAGTTAAAGTGGTGTCAAACTGCTTATTTCTGCAGTGTGGCAGCAGTATCTGGCCTCATTGGCTACTTAATGGGCATGGGCATTCACGGATGTTTGGACACTCTCAGTCAAGTGTTCAGCTGTCTTTCTGCAGCTGAAAAAAAAGAATAGTACTCGCTGTCATGGACTTACATGGCCATAGGGGCATGATAGAGTGTCTGAAATCTGCCTTTTATGAAAGGTGGGGAGGTGCCATGCAAAACCATGCTGGTGAATTAATACACTCTGGAAGTATGATGAAAGCTTGCCTAGGGTTTTGACCTACAGTTTATCTCAGTCAGTGAATTACAGCAGACCTACTAGAGGAATTAAACCTGTTCTTCCCCTGCTGCAATCTAAGGAAAATTTGTCACATGAAACTGGTATTGCATTGTATTTGCATTACCTTCAAAGTGGGATTTTCTTCCACAGAAACATCAACTTCAGAAGAAGGGATTTCTTAGGACCTTAGCAAAGGAGAGGAAGATTAAATTTTCTTCCCACATCTGCTATAATCCCAGTTCTTAGCAGCCCCTACCCAGCTGTTTCATGGTTGAAAAACTACATGCTTACTGCAACAACACATAAAACATTGCATACAGTTTGGCCATCTGTTTGGGAAAGGAAAAGGCAAAATGTAGCCCCCCCCAAACCATTTTTTAAAAAAAACTTTCTAGGCCTCTCACAAGTTCCCCTTCCAAGGGAATTATGCAGAAAGCAAAATGGTTTTCTGCTTCTGAAAGCCTCCAGGACCATTGATTTTGCAGTAGCAGAGTATGACACACAGCTTTTAATGCGTTCATGACTGGGATGGGAAAAACATTCTCTTATTATTCATTTCCTGGTTGAAAAAAATATGGGTTTCTTCACAGTTGAGAAACCCCAACAGGGAATAAGAGAGCACTTGGATTTCTCCACAATATTTGAATGTCCAAAAATGTTCTGGGTGATTTCTCTGTGAAGAAAAATGTAGCTTTTTTGGGCAGGAAACAGTGTTTTCTGTGCAGAAAAAAACCCTCTGGAAAATTCTTCAGGACACTTGAATATAAGAAGAATGCTGTACAAATATATTTGTTTTCCTGCACAACAGGGAGATATCTACACTAATTATTTTTCATTGCATGTGAGGAAAAAATATTCAAGAGTGTACACCCTAGTTCATGGTAGCGGTAGTATGGGGATCATTGTTGTAGGCCTTCAAGTCATTTCTTACTTATGATGACCCTAAGGTGATCCTATCATGGGGTTTGCTTGCCAAGATTTGTTCAGAGGGGGTTTGTCTTTGCCTTCGTCTGAGAGTGAATGACCTGCCTAAGGTCACTCAGTGTGTTTCCATGGCTTTGCAGGGATTTAAATCTTGGTCTCCAAAGTCTTAGGAGGGATGCATATAGGTGGACCTGGGCCTCCCTAGGAAGTGGAGGATCGAGGCCGAGGCTGCTGGATAGTGCAGCCTCGATCCTCTCTTTTGCCAGCCCAGATAGGAGCGGCAAAATGCTGCTCCTTTCAGAGTCAGCAAAAGGCCGCTCTAAGAGCTGTCGCACAGCTCTTTGGCATCCCTTCCAGCGCAGGATGTCAAAAGGCTGCACTGGAAGAACGTCCTGTGTGCCGTTACAGGACGTCTTGAGGGAGGACGTCTTGCGGCTGCCCCTCTCCGTCCTTGCCTCCAGGATGGCCCAAAGGGCCCATCTGTAGAGGTCCTTAGTCTTAGGGGGGAAGCAGATGGGCGGCCATGGGCTGCCTCAGGAAGCTGTGCCGCAGGATCGAGGCATCCCCATTCCTCGGTCCCACGGCGCAGCTTTGCCGCGCCCTGAAAGGAGTGCTAAATTGGCACTCCTTTCACAAGTCAACGAAGGTGCACCACAAACAGCTGCGGTGCACCTTCGCCAACTTTTACGCCGCAGCGCGTGCAAATGCTGCTGCGGGAGATCCATGAGGAGGGCCGGCTGCTTCGAGGATGACCTGGGGAAGGGGTTGGGGCACCGATCGTGCAGCTGCCCCTCCCCTTCCCTGCCCCCAAGATGGCCCTTTAAGCTGTCTGCTTAGGGCCTTAGTCCAGTGTTCAAACCACTGGACTATGCTGGCTATATACAGTGGGCCCTTGGCATCCACTGGGGTTTGGTTCCAGCTCCCCCCCCCCGATACCAAATCAAGTCCTATTTAATACAGTGGATTGTATCCCTTATATAAAATGCTTTTTGTGATATATTAAGCTTGAAATCATGGATAAAGAACATGTGGATAAGGAGGGCTGACTGTATTTTCAAAACCAGAAATGATTAGAACAGGGGTAGGCAACCCCCCTTCAAGGGCCAAGGGACTTCAGCTCTCAGAAGCCTCAGCCATGTTGGCCAATAGTCCCATGTTGGCCAATAGCTCCTGGGATTCTGGGAGCTGAAGTCCCTCGGCCCTTAAAGGGGAAAGGTTGCCTACTCCTGCCCTAGAGGTATGGGGTACTCCCCTCCCCTCCTCCAACTGGGAATGACCTTCTGGTCATTTCTGGTTTTGAAAATATGTTATCATAGTCACATATTCTGAGATGTCACATATTCTGAGATTCTGAGGCCCTTAGGAGACAATAGCATTTAGCATTTACATTTCTATGCTGCTTATCAGTGATCTCTTCACTCTCTAAGCAGTTTACAATCTGTAAGCCAGTTGCCCCCAACAAGATGGGTACTCATTTTACCAACCTACAAAAGGATGGAAAGCTGAGTCAATCTGGAGCCCTCTGGGATTGAACAGACAAGGTGTTGTCTGCATAGGCTCGAGGCAGCCTGGAGTATCCTGGCCCCAGAGGTACCCCTACCTTCCTCTATTGTAAAGGTCCTTCCTTTCATATGCTGGGCAGTGGATCCCACTAAGCCACCTGTCTTGTCCACCTATGACATGGCTGGGTGCCCTGTTGTGCTCTCAGAGTGAATGGCATCAATGGCAATTGGCAGCAGCAGCTCAGTGGGATGCATTTAACAGCCACCTGGCATCAGAACAGGGTGCTCCTAAAAAATAAGTTTTTAAAATGTTTTTTAAGGGAGGTATACCATAGTTCTGGTACTGAATGGACCATACATTGTCCAGTCTGTTTACACCAGAATCATGTGGTCTTCCCACCAAGAGAGCACAGATGGGGAGAGTCCATTTTATTTGGCCAGTGCAGACAGGGCCATACATAACCCCTAGGTCTGCTGAAGTTCCCCAGCCCAGCCTAGGAGATATATAAACAGTAGCTTTTTAAAAACCATCCAGTTTATGGAGGAACTCTGAATTCATATATAGGATGGAGATTGTAAATACAGGATCAGAAAGGTCAGTATTCCTGTCTAGTTGTAGTAGACTGCCATAGCTTTTGCAGGTTACTTCACTCAAGTTACTGTCTCTCAGGCCCAGTTTTTGCTGAGGTGCTAGAGATATGCATGGGTTGAAAAAAATCACTCTACACCTGGGAACTCAAATAACTGAATATTATTTCACATTCTCTTTCTCCCCCTGCCTCTCTATTCATCTACATAGAACTCAAGGAAAGTGATTCTTGTTTGGCCAGGAGGGATTTTCGGCCATTAGTTGTTAACAGGCATTAAGTCAACTCTGATCTATGGTGGCTCCATGATTGAGAGACCTCCAAGTCACCCTATCCTCAATAGCTCTGCTCAGGTCTTGTAAAATCAGGGCCATGGATTCCTTGATTGAGTCTATCCATCTAGAATGCAGTTTTCCTCTGTTCTGACAGCCTTCTACTTTACCAAGAACTGACCACCTATAATCTGGATTGCTATGGTCCTGCCATGGGTTTACCACTTCCATGAAAACTGGGCACAGTTTCAGCTGTCTCAGAGAGTGTTAGTGAACATGAGAGAATGAAGGTGTGCTGTAATTCGCACTGAATGCTAGAGACAGGCTAAGAGCACAGTCTTATATGCAGTTAAGGAAGACCAGTAATGTGTTATTTTGAAAGCCTTTGATGTCTCTGTTAAATTTAGCCAAGGCCCATGGCATTTTGACCTTGGAGCACAGTATAAATGTTTCCCTCAGTGCTCCAAGCAGCTAGCTTTCTGACCCAGGGCTCACTAGTGTTACATTTGCTTTGAGAATCCTCTGTTCTGAAAGTCATTTTGATTAAAAAGCATACTATAAATTGCCTCAACATACAAAACTGAATTGTGGGACTATACCGCAGCAGAGCCAGTGACAGACTGACAGCCAGGATTATGCGCAAGAGTTATATACGGGAATAACAAACATGCTTTATTGATACCAAACAGCCCAAAATAGTTATGTGGGTTTCATTTAGCTGTATGAACCCATTGGACAAGAAATAAAACACATGGCTGCTCCCTTTGAGGGGATATTCACACCTTAACTGGGATTCCAACCAAAAATAGCCACACAAGAAATATTGTGAATTCTTTGCAGGAAGAGATTAAATTAGAGGTGTAATTCTTTAGTAAGTTTCTTCTCAAAAGTAGCAATGAGTAATTTCAGCAATTTTCTTCCTGCTTCAAGAAAGTCTTCAAAAGCCACTTAGGGTCTTTGCAGACTTGCTAGAAATAGTGCAAATTGAGTCCACTTTAACTGCCCTGGCTCAGTGCTAGGGAATCATGGGAATTGTTTTTTTCTGAGACATTGAGCCTTCTCTGTCAGAGAGCTCTGGCGCCACAATAAACTACAGTTCCCATGATTCCCTAGCACTGAGTCAGGGCAGTTAAAGTGGACTCAATCTGCATTATTTCTGGCAGTCTGCAAAGGGCCTTTTCATAGGCTATTTGCAGCTCAGAGCTTATTCTGCAAGGAATTCACAAATTGCTGTTTTGCACAGATATAATACAGTATAGAAATGTTTTCAATACCATAAACCAGGGGTAGGCAACCTTTTTGAGCCGGGGGCCGGGTTGCTGTCCCTCAGACAATTGGGGGGTTGAAGCACCATAAATAAATAAATAAATAATATATTTTTTTAAAAAATTAAAATTTTTTTTAAAAATATGCATGCACATTCTCTCAGTCCCAGAAAAGCCACGGCAAAACCCCTGTGGAGATTTTGCCAAGAAAACCCAAGAACAAGTAATAACAACAATAATCAATATCATCATGGCGGGCGGCAGCGGCAGGACCGGCCTAGGCCGGTCCAAAGGCCTCGGGGGGGGGGCGTATCCAGCCCCCGGGCCTTAGGATGCCTACTCCTGCCATTCTATGTATAGAAAGGAATAATTCAATGCAGAAATATTAATTCTATTGCAGAAAATGCTGTTTTCTGTACAGAAAATGTTTTTTCTATGCAAATACCATACCTAAATTTTACACAGAACAAATATCAACTGCAGCTTTTTTATGCACATAAAATAACATTTTCTGCTCGGGAATTAATATTTCTTCCTTGAAATATTTTTCATGCAGAAAATACTGTTTTCTGTGCAAACCAAACACATGCTGCTTCAAATAAATCTTGAACTGCAAATTTTCTCCTTAGTCCAGGATTCTTCTCATCAGAGTTTCATGACACTCAAAAACCATGTTTTTTGCCCATTTTTTGAATATTTCTGAATATTCATTCCATCCTTAGTTTAAATAAGGGGTGGTCCATGGGATGAATGTAGCTGTCTTGGGTGTTTCTGCTTATTTTCTCATGGTGATGCTGAATTTGCCACTGTATTGCTAATATCCGGCAGTGTGATTACAGCAACAGCAAAAACAAAACAAAGCAAAAACACAAAACACACACACATAAATGTTTTCCCCCCCTTTTCCAGACATTTTCAGAAAAGTTGAAAAAATATGTGACATTACAGATATTATGCTTTAAAACACACCTTATTACTTTAAGAACATAAATTATGTATATAACATGATTAAGGGGTGAATCAGATGAGCATGAAGGAGTGAGTGGACTACCGGCAAGGAGTGCATTTTTGCTGCTGCTTTTGCTGGCGGCTTTGGGACACCTTAGGTGGCCTCAGAGTGGCTTTTGGCCACTCCAGGGGCCTGCGTCATCTGCATGACATGCCCCCAAAGCAGCCAGAAGCTGTTCCTTTTGGCCAGTCTGTTTTGGGCCACAGTTATACAATTTTGTTTAGTGTCAAATTATGTTTAGAATATTACAGCACACCTTGGTTAGCCAAGGGTTACAAACTGCATTTCCTTTTTAAATTTATTTTTTAAAACTGTTACAATGTGAAAAACAGTAAAAACAGAAGAAACCAGCAATATTGGTAAAACAAAACAAAAAACAAAATGTTTCCTCTGTTTCTCGGTAGTGTCAAGTAAACATGAAGTATTCTTAAAAGAAACTGAGAAGATACTAACATCAGGGATTGCAATGAGGGGCGGGATATAAATAAATTTTATTATTATTTATTATTATATAATTTCTAGAAATAATTTTGTTTCAAACATTTGATCTACCATTCCAAAGAAAAGATTCCAAAATCCATTTTTCAATTTTCAGTTTTCCAGTTTTTCAAGAAAAAAGAGCTTCAGAGGGAAAAAAAATTAAGACTCCCTTTCCCTCCTGATTTTTTCCATCTTCCTCTGCACCCACCTCTCATTTAAAGAATGCTTTGTGTGAACAGCCAATATGATTGCAAGAGTAGTTTTATGGCAACATTTCCTGTGCCTCACTTTTCTGAATTTCAGCAGCAGTATTAAATCCAGGCTGTACAATACACTGAGATTTGACAGTGATGGTCTGTGATATTTAAATTCAAGATTTCAGTCAGATGATATTATACTGAACAGTGACGTCTGTAATCTTAAATCCTATATGTGTATGTGTGTGTGTGTGTGTGTGTGTGTGTGTGTGTGTAGGTAGCTGAGGTTTATACTCATAAGTAATATGCCCTTTGTACAGACCACACATTATAAAACAATGGCATGCTCACAAGTGATAGTTGTCTTAAACAGAAAATAAGATAAGTAATAAAATATGAGTCAAATCCTTTCATTGGGAATTCAGAATGTTTTGGATCGCAGCATTTTTGCTCTGTAGTGTGCCTTCATTATAATCTCTAACTCTGTTCAATGATTGAGGTTTTTTAATGGGCCATTTGATGTACCCAGTCAAATATCTTTTTATAGGTAAAATATAAAGGGCTATGTTCCTTGAAAATGGTGTGCCACATGTGTATTATTTTTATGAAGTGGAATGATGGGTAAGCAAATGCCAAGGGAAAGAAAAGTAATGAGCTTCCATCTGTTCTACTTGGCATATAGCTGTGTGGAATTTAATGATAATTTTGCCTGTTTAAGGGGAGTTGATGGATGTTCCAGCTTGTTCACAGTGACACACAGTCTATAAGCATTTTTTCCTCCTAGGTTTTGTCTGTGCAATAAACAACTTAGAAAAATCTTTAGATTTTGCCATGATGAGTTTGATCTGACTGACCAATGTCACTACTAATATGGAATAAGGCAATAACTCTTTAAGTACAGTGTTCCAAATGCTGAATTTTAATGAAATCAAATATTGCAGTGTTTAAAGCTGATGCTTTGTGACGTGCTTCATTATTTATGATAATAGAGATTGAGCATTCAGAGCATGGTATCTAGAAGGACAAAGAGAGATGGAATTAATGTACAGGGAGCCTTTGGTTCTAGGAACCACCATAGATACCAAAAGCTATGGATGCACAAGTCCCATTATATACAGTGGTGTAGTAAAATGATGTCCCTTATACAAAATGGCAAAAATAAGGTTTGTTTTTTGGAATTTGGGAGAGGTGATATTTTCAAGCCGTTGATGGTTGAATCCATGGATATCCATGGTACTGGTAATTCTTAACCTCTAGATATAGTTCATTATCCTCTAGATCAAGGATAGTAAACTATATCAAGATGTTGGGCTGCATTCTTCCCCATGTGGTTCTTTGGTAGGGATGATGTCAGAGACTGGGAAAGAAAGCAATGTGCAGAGAGAATCCCCAGGGTTACTACTTATCACTGACTGAAGATGAGACTTGACAGTCCTACTTGTGTCCTGTAGCCTTCAGGGCTAGGGTGGATGTTGGGGGCTCAGACCATTTAAAACTTAACTCTGATCTTTCATGAACTACATAGGTCTGAAGTCTGGATCCTCCCCACCATGAGTCAATATCATGTCATTTATGTTCTTGATCACAGTATTATGTGTATTCATTTCAATACAGGTTGAGTAGTCCTAATCTGGGAGTCTGAAAACCTCCAAAAACTAAACCTTTTTAGTGCTGAAACTAGTGTTTTCAGATTTTTTGAGGCTTCGATTTTGGAAAAATTTGGATTTTAGATTTGGACTTTGATATACAAGTAGCATAGTACAATGGGGCCTTCATATCCATGGGGGGTTTGTTCCAGACCCTCTGTGGATACAGAAAAATGTGGAACCTCAAGTCCCATTGTTCCTAATGGTGATACGATGTGCATGCAGCTGCTAGTGCAATCATGCGCATCCACCACTACTGGGGACAACAGGGCTTGCCATCTGCAGATGCTCAGATCCTCAGGTGGCAAGTCCGCGGATCATAAGGCTCCACTGCAGGGGTAGGCAACCTTTCCCCTTTAAGGGCTGAGGGACTTCAGCTCCCAGAAGCCTCAGCCATGTTGGCCAATAGTCCCATATTAGCCAATAGCTCCTGGAATTCTGGGAGCTGAAGTCCCTCAGCCCTTAAAGGGGAAAGGTTGCCTACCCCTGCTCCACTGTATGTGCTTCTACTGTATTTCTAATACTGGAGAGAGATATGAGGATCTGTGAAATGGTGAGTGGAATGGATTCACTCTGAGTAGTACACTTGGATTTCCAGCATTTCACAGATCTTCATGTCTCATGTCCTCATGGAAAATAGTATAGTATATTTGCTGTCTTTCAGAAAAAGTTTTGGCTTATGCATGATTATTCAGGGTAGAGTTGCTGGTAACATATTCTGAGGTAATCTTGGATAAGAGATTGGGCTTTAAAGTCCACCTTTAAGGAGAAGTATACTTTGCAAGTCTCAGAAATATTTGTTGTCTGTCTCAAAATCCAAGCCAAAGAAAAACTCACAGTTCACTCTCTCCTCACTCTGATCCCATCCCAATACTCAACTGGATCTTCCCCCTTGCTTTCATTGTGTCTGGTATTATGGATTAGGTATATTGATAAGTGTTCATGTTTAAAATAGAGATATGAAGGTCAGGAAAAATCCTGAAACACAGAGGAGGGGAGCTTCCCCCTTGAAAGCCCTTTTGTTTACTTTTTTTTTCTTTTTGAATGAGGAGTGAGATGCTTTTTTGAACACAATGCTGGAAATATTTGTACACTCGTCCCTCCACATTCACTGGGGTCAGGGGCATAGGATGCCTGTGAATGTGGAAAAACTGCATATAACAAAAACACTATGTTTTTATCTGAGAAAACACATTTAGTAATCTCTAGGTCTTCCAGGACAACTCTGTGGTCAACATCTGCCAGACATTAGCCATTGAATTGCACTAGAGGAGCTACAAATGCCTAGTGGAGTATTCTCTCTAGGAATCTCTAGGTACTTCAGTGCAACTTTTGGTTAAAGTTGAACATAGAGTTGTGCTGGAGGACCTAGATATTCCAAGAGAGAACATATTAATAACATCCATGAATAATCAAATCCAAAAATGTCAAAGCCTCAAATGTGGAGGGACGAGTGTATTAGGTGTACTTTAGTGGTTTTTGAATTGGAGAAGGACAATGGGAGACCATGGATCTAATCCCTGCCCACTGGGGGCCTGTATGCATGGGCCAAAAGGCCCATGCTCCCCCAGCCTCATGCCCTCTGTACAGACAATGAAGGTCATTAGCCCCAGGCTGGGGTTCACCTGTCCAGATTCCAATATAACAGTTCCAGACCTAATCTGGCCAGAAGGGTCCTCATTGTTGTTACCTTTGAGTCATCTCCAACTCATAACAACCCTGTGAATGAGACATCTCCAAGCCCTCATATCCTCTGCTGCTCTGCTTAAGTCCTGCAGACTCAGGCCCATGGCCTCCCTGACTGAGTCTAGTGTGGTCTTCCTCTCTTTCTTACTACCTAATAACAATAACAATAACAATAATAATAATAAATGTTATTTCTATCCTGCCCCTCTGAGTGCAATTGAGGCGGCTAACAAAAGTTAAAATTACAAATTATATAATACATCCCAATACCCCCCCTTAAAACAGTATTAAATCAGACATATGATTAAAACATATTAGATTAAAACAACAGTAGTTAAAAACATAAAATAAACAAAATCAGGTGAATAAAACAAACCAAATAGCAGGAAAGCAGCAAGAATCATAATTGGGGAGAGGACTGAGTAGCGGGAATTTCTTGAGGCTGCGACATCTATTCTGGAAAGGCCTGCCAGAAGAGATCCATTTTAACAGCCTTTTTAAAGCTGTTTAGAGATGTAATCAGACGGATCTCATCTGGCAAGCCATTCCACAATCTGGGGGCGACTACTGAGAATGCCCTCTGGGAGGTAGCAGAAAGCCTAGATTTCAGTGGCTGAAGCAAGTTCCTCCCAGAGGAATGGAGTGCCTGGGGAGGATTGTATGGGAGAAGGCGGTCCCAAAGGTAGCTTGGACCCAAGCCATTTAGTGCTTTAAAGGTAATAACCAACACCTTATACTGGGCCCGGAAACTAATAGGCAGCCAGTGGAGGGACCTTAAAACCGGAGTTATATGGTCCCTCCTAGATGTTCCAGAAACCACTCTGGCTGCCATGTTTTGTACTAACTGTAGTTTCCAGACCAAGCACGACGGTAGCCCCATGTAGACGGCATTACGAGGTAGATGGGAGGTTACCAGCGCGTGCACAACAGTCTCAAGATCCCTTACTTCCAGAAAAGAGTGCAGCTGGCATATCAGCTGAAGCTGATAACAGGCACTCCTGACTGTCACATTTACCTGATTCATCATCAGGAGCGACGAGTCAAGGAGCACCCCCAGACTGCAAACACAGTCCTTTACGGAGAGTGTGACCCCATCCAGGACCGGAGGCTGCAACTCAGTTCTTGGTTTCAGGGCAGCTACCGTGAGCACCTCCGTTTTGTCTGGATTCACTCTCAATCTGTTTTTCCTCATCCAGCCCATTACTGCCCGAAGACATTCATTGAGGGAGGAGATGCCATCGGAATTCGAGGCTGATGAATGAGACATGGAGAAATAGATTTGGGTGTCATCAGTGTACTGATAACACCCAGCTCCATAACTCCAAATGATTTCACCCAGCGGGTTCATATAGATGTTAAACAACATCAGGGATAGAATGACACCTTGAGGAATGCCACAAGTGAGCTCCTTTTTACTGGAGCAGCTATCCCTGAGCAGCACCCTCTGGGACCTACCTGAGAGGAAAGAATGGAACCACTGCAGCTCAGTGCCTCCACCTCCTAACCCCCTCAGGCAGTCCAAGAGAATGCCGTGATCTATTGTATCAAAAGCCGCTGAGAGGTCCAAAAGCACCAACAGGGTCACACTATCCCTGTCAATGCTCAGACGCAGATTGTTGGTCAAGGCAATCATGGCAGTCTCAACCCCAAATCCTGTCGTGAAGCCAATTTGAAATGGGTCTAGATAATCGGTTTCATCCAAGACAGCTTGGAGTTGAAGAGCAACTGCTCTCTTGATTACATTGCTCAAGAATGGTAATAAAGAGACTGGCCTATAGTTGTTCATATCTGGGTGTCCAGGGAAGGTTTTTTTCAGAAGCAGCCTAACAGCCGCTTCCTTCAAACAAGATGAAATATGTCCCCTCCCTGAGGGATGCATTGATGATGTCCGTAATTCCCTAGTATTATTGTCTTTTCTAATGAGTTATGCCATCTCATGATGTGGCCAAAAAATGACAGCCACAATTTTGTCATCTTGGCTTCCAGGGAAAGTTGATGCTTGATCTCTTCCAGAATCCATTTGTTTCCCCCCCCCCCCCGCCCCACTGTCCACAGTATCTTCAGCACTTCTCTCCAGCACCGCATCTCAAATGAGTTGATTTTCTTTTTATCTGCTTCTTCAGTGCCCAGTTTTCACACCCATACATGGTGATGGGCTTGTACAATTCTAATTTTAGTGTTCATTTGTACATCTTAGCAATAGCAAGTACATTTCTATATCACTTATCAGTGGACTAACACTTTATAAGCAGTTTACAATGTACAAGCCAATTGCCCCCAATAAGCTGGATATTCATTGTACTGACATACTAAACGATGGAGGGCTGAGTGGTCCCTGGAGCCCTGCCTGGGATTGAACTCACAACCTTGTGGCTGTGAGTGGCTGCAGTACTGGCATTTAACCACTGCACCACTAGGGCTCCTGTTCCAATCATGTTTACACTTTAAGATCTTGTCTAATGCCTTCATGCCTTCCCTTCCCATTCCTAGTCTTCTTATTTCTTGATTGCTGTTTCTGTTCCATTCAGTACTTGATCCTAGGTACAGAAAGTATTTTGATTTCCTCATTATCTAGATTGAATTTATGAAGATCCACCTTGGTCATTATTTTCTTTATGCTCAGCAGTAAGCCTGCCTTTGCACTTTCTTCTTTAATCTTCCTTTGTAATTGTTCCAAGTCTATGTTTTGTTTTTTGTTTTTGCTAGTAGTACAATGTTAGTAGTATAGGGCCTTAGCATGGGTGAAACAAATCCACTATTTGCTGTGGAGTTTTGTGGAAATTCCACAGCAACAGCTGGCACACCCTGAACCTGCTTCCACTGTCACATCTTCAAAGAAAACCTCCATCATGGCTTGCAATGTCAGATAGGGGCACCTGACCACATGTGTCCCATTTCTGCCCTTATGGTCTGTAATAAGAATCTTCTGTGAAGATGAAATGGTTCAGGCAGGTACGGGACATGCAGCGATAGCGGGTCTATGGCACAGCAGCAGGTGGCATGTAAACACCCACTTGGCACTGTGCCAGCCTAGGGACTGACCCAGGACAGAACTAAGGGCAGGATAGCACAAGTTTGGCCAGTGCTATCTTGCCCATCTACTTAGGCCCTGAATGGCCTTGGGCAAGTCACACTCACCTTTAAAAGAAGGCAGTGGGAAACCACCTCTGAATAAATCTTGCAAAGAAAATCCTATGACAGGGTCACCATAAGTCAGAGCCACCTTGAAGGTGCAAAAACTCCATAGAAATGTTATTTAATAACCATGTAATACCTTATGTAAGATAACAAAGAGTATTAGGTAATTTCATTTGTGAGACACTGTAATCATGTACTACTAAAATCCCATTTTGTTATTCTGGTTCCTTTTGAGAGATGGAAACAGTTTTAAAGATTACTGCTTGCAATGCATACAGTCATTCTACCACTGCCCCATAGAGTTGCAAAGTTGCAACTGTTTCTTTTGCTTCTTTGATTGCAGAGATTGTTTTTTAAGCACCAGTTAAGATTTTTTTTTTTAAAATTTGTTTTGATTACTATAAATTTAGTAAGTATTCATAATGAATTGCTTACTTGCCAGGCATTGTGGAGTCCCGAAACTCCTTCAATGATTGAACATACAGGAATTTATGAGTCTTATGTTTTATTTCAAATGCAGTTTTAAATATACTTTGGTCTTGGGTGTTGTCCTCTTAACATTTCAAAATCTCCAAGGATTTCTACATGATATCAATTAGCAGAAATATACAAGGCCAAATAAGTGAGAAACATTTCTAATAAGAATTAACTCGTTAGTGTATTTTGCTTGAAACTAGTTACTAATCTTTCTGTGCCCAATTAATGGTTGTTTTGCTATGATCCACAATGTTTGTGAAATGAAGTGGCCTGTTCAAATATTAGATGACTGCACATCAATTTAAACACAAGTGTAACAGATATCTCATTATATGATTTGTCTGAGTATTGTACCATGGTCTTAAAATGCATACACAGTGAAAGCCATGTATAGAGATGTTTTATAATTAGAAGACCCTTTCTTGGATGTGTGCCCTTAAAAAGGAAGCAATCACATTATTCTGAAGGTAACAAAGAAGTATTGCAAAATGCTGACTTAATATAATTAAATCCCTTTATGACAGAAATACTAATTTACAAGTGGAAATAGGAACAAAGAGTCACTGTCCTTTTGCAGTCTGGATAAATTTGTCTGGGATAAAGTAGCACCAAAGGTGGGTTGTTATCATTTATCAAATAATTCCAGAGGAGTAAATTGAGGAGGTTACAATAAGACCATGGCAGTTTGCATTTCATATGAGTTAAAAAGAATAATCAGTTGTGGACATGGCTTTTCAGAGGACTTGATATTATGGGTGCTAATTTATTTTGTACACCATATTATTTTCTTTTTAATCAAGGTTACAAAAGCAGTTTTTGTGTATCATAGCAATTTTTATTCATTTCTCTTCTAATGATTTTTCTTTAGATATTCCTAAGGCTTGTTTAAAAATAACAAAAACTTTGTTTTACTGATGCTGGAAAAAAATATTGGTGGCATAAGGCATTGGTGACACGTTACCACAAATGGTTTGGTATATCAAATACAGCTATTATGTGATATGGAATGTCAGTGTAATTAGTAGGATCCCAAGTGTATATTAATTTGCTGATATTTCATTAAGGAGAATGCATTACATAATCTATCTGTGAAATGGAGATGAATTAATGAAGAAGATAACTGGGAGCAGACCTTGTTCAATGTGCTTTAAGAGACCAGCAGTGAAGAACATTACAATCAGAGTGGCCATACTATTAGGTAGAGTGAGGTAGTCACTTCAGGGGCAGATGCTGGTTGATATAGTGGGGGGCATCACCTACATTCTTGGCTGGTCTCTTCTGTCCTACATACCTGACCTGCAATCCCTCAGCCGGTACGTACAATGCTATGCTATCACCACTGTTGATGTAAAATCAAATACAGTGGTACCTCTACTTACGAATGCTTCTACTAACGA
>CM034706.1:166488167-166503315 GCA_020142125.1 Phrynosoma platyrhinos | reverse complement strand
TGGCTGTTGGAATGGATTAATTTCGTAAGTAGAGGTACCACTGTACTAGTCTAGTTGATTTGTGCGGGTGGAAATCATCCTCTCTTTTGGCCCACGCAGCAGTGGCATCACTAGGGAGTGCGGTCAACCCAGAAGAGGGGTGACACCCGATGGGGCTTTCCTTTCACAAAGAAGCCACCACTGTCATGAGACTGAGCATGCCCGGCCTCACTACTCTGTGGCAGTGGTGGTCTCCTCATGTGGAAGCCACTGCTCTCACAAGGAAGGCCAAGGCCAAGTATGCCTGACTCCACTTCTCCGTGATGGTGGCAGTTTCTTCATGAGGAGGCCACTGCCAACGCAGCGAAGGAGAAGAGGTGAGTGCAACCTTTGGGCCATGCCCCTTGGCATCCCTACCCCCACACCTTTGGCACCGGGGTGGGAGGGGGGGTGGGTTACCACTATTAGGCTGCAAAATGTTGTGGATTACGGATACTTCACAGTAGGAATGGCAGTGGTGTCAAATGCCAACATCTCATAAACAGCAATCATCCTGTTTCTGGGATGATACATACAGAACTTATTTAAAATAAATAAGTTTATAATAATATTTTAATTCTCAATACAGCATTCTTGCTTGTCAGTATTATTAAGTTCATACATTTCATATATGTTCAGTTAGATTGGAAAAGGGTAACAATGAAATAGGGGTTAATAATTTAAAATGTATATTTAAGAGATTGGTATGGCAGGATAAAAAAAAATATTTTCCACAAACCTGAAGGATAATACAGTTTACTGGCATATTATGCAAAATAAAAAAGAATTAAAATAGCAGAAATGTTTTTAGTATGATTCACCCTGAATCTTACTTTACAATGCTAGAAGTAGAAGGCATGGCAATATTAGCTTGATATAATGGAAGCACTGGGGCTCTGTGACCAAAGGCAGTGATTGGAAGTGACAGAAGAGATGTCTCATGTCCTGGCAGTTATGTTACACTCATGGGACCTGTCACAAAATGCTGCACTGTATTTTCACTCCTATCAGGCCCTTCTATCATTCTTTTCAAGTATTCTGCTTTTCTTTTCCAACTTTCTGCAGCTATTGAACAAGCTGAGTTTTCATTAAACTATTCAGCTCCCTCTCTGAAATTGTTTTAAAGTATTTTTTAAAAATACTCCTTCAGAATCACCCCAGAAATGCTGATCCCCCACTCTTGTTTTTCAGTCATCCCCTTTTTGTTAGAAAAAGTAATTCAGCACTTGCATAGTACTTTATGTACTTTGCACTCCATGTGTGCTATCTAGTTAAAATCTCTGTAATCCTCCTATTTTAGTTTAGGGGGTAGGTGGATGGGTAGGGGGCAGGGATGATTGTGAGAGAGAATGGCTTGCAAAAAGACAACTCTCGTATTCATGGCAGATATGAAATGTTTAAGGGGATTGACTGTAATTCTGACAATGTGGGGAAAGAGCATGGAAATCATTCCTTAGTGATTAACATGTTGTCTCTAATTCACCAAGATTTTAAAACAACCAAGTATCTTCTGCCCTACATTTGGGCATGTTTGAGTGTGGAATGTTACTAGAAAATTTTGGAGGATACAGTCAGTCCTCGGTGTCTACAGATTCAACTATCCATGGTTTGAAAATATTTCCCTCCAAAATGCCAAAAAGCAAACCTTGATTTTGCCATTTTATATAAGGGTCACCATTTTACCACCCCAATGTGTATAATGGGACTTGAGCATCTATAGATTTTGGTTTCCATAAGGTTTTTTTCTTCCTGGAACCAAACCCCAGTGGATACCAAGAACCCATGGTACTAATGAAGCACTGGCCCATAATTCCAGGGAAATTGTATGTTGAATGTAGTGATGACTATTGGCTCCATGTTAGTGGTGCAGTGAATCCACACCATGTTATGGTCTGAACTTTTCAAGAGGTGCTAAACCTATTTTGAGGATAGGAATCAGCACCATGGATCTCTCCTTTAAAGTTCATACTAAAACCCATTCAGATTTACCATCTCACTGGCATGAGAGTCAATAGCTGCTATTGTTTTGAGGAATCTGGAAAATAGGTTTACTCACCTAGAACAGTCAGCAGGACAGCAACAATGGCAGAGGAAAGCTAGTAGTAGTCATCTCAAAACAAGGGTTAAATGAAGAGACTGTTATAAATGTAGTTTCCTCTAGTAGGAGAGGAGGGAAGAGACATGAAAGCCAGCTGTGAAGAAAGTAACTTGGTGCTTTTCAGGTGTCTTTCCAGATAAAAATCAGGGGTTGCTCTGAGGGTCTTAGCATTCATAGAGAGAAATTCACAAACATCCATGAGCTATGAAGGATGTTGCCGAGTGGGGCTTGCATGTACATCTAGCTCTCCTTAGTTTCATCCCAGGCAAACACTTGCATAGGACCTTGATTGTTAGATGAACTGTTGTCTTCTCAAAGAGTGTATTGCATAATGCAATGTTCAGATTGATTGCTTAGTCACCTGTAGTTAATAAAGAGTTTTAGGATTAGTACTGCAATTCATGGAAATCTTCAATATGGCTTAAAATTCATAGGTTTGGATAGGGAACATAGTGCCCTTGGAGAATACTGGTGATGCAAGAACTCAGCTGTATACAGACACCTGTGTGGTTTAAAGATCTTAATGTGTTTTAGTGCTACCTATTTGCACAGCAAACAGAGGTACAGTTGGTCTTCCTTTTTCGCAGAGGATCTGTTCCAGACCACCTTGTGAAAACAGTGACTCGCCAATATTCTTGCCCCATTAAAATTAAAGGAGGGTGCCCCTCTGAATATCGGGGGTGGGGTGGGGTTGCAGACTACCAGAAATAGTGCAAATTGAGTCCACTTTTAGGGTTAGGGTTAGTGCTAGGGAATCATGGGCACTGTATTTTATTGTGGCACCAGAGCTCTCTGACAGAAAAGACTCAATGTCTCAGAAAAAAAAACAATTCTCATGATTCCCTAGCACTAACCCTAACCCTAAAAGTGGACTCAATTTGCACTATTTCTGGCAGTCTGCAACCCCCCAGAGTCTGAAAATCTCAAGTCCACGAGAACAGAGATTGGTTTCAAAAAATGAACAGAGATTGGTTTAATTATTTGAACTTTTTTTAATTACCTTTTGAGACAAAACCTTCCTCAAAGTTCCCAGATTAAAAAGTTACAACAATAAAATATAAATGATAGTTAATTAGATTAAAATAAAGTATTTAAAACAGGAATAATAGAAACCACAATGTAAAACCACATTCAGTGAAAAGAAGCCTGGAACAACCAGGTATTTGTGTCCATAGAAGAACAAACAAACAAACAACAGGAAGGGAGCCATGCACATATGTCAGGATAGGACATTATTCTGTTCCAGTTGATGGTTACATGGATTCCTGTGTGTATATGAGTAGAGAGGTGAGATTCACAAGATCCATCCACAGAAGTACATAATTCTGTGTTGCCAGTCATGGGACACAACAAATAAAGTCAAGTATAAGTGTTATGGTGTTCTTTCTGCGAGAGAGAGAGAAAAAATGGTTAGATGAAATAACCTTAATTTGTGTGCCTCTTAAAACAGAAGTGGCCAATTCTGATCTTTCCAGAGGTTAAAGTTGGTATCCTGAACCTTCATAAATTCCTGATATTAGAGGTATAGAGGCTACTGGAAATGTTTTTCTGGTTTTGGAGCTCTTTCATGCCACACAATTATAGAAGCATGATTCCATTTTAACTGTCATAGTTCCATCCTGTGAAATCCTAAGACTGGAAGTTTAAGGAGGAGTATTCAGAATTCTCAGCCAGAGAACTCCAATGCCTTCTAAAAATACAAATCCCAAGTTTCCATAAGATGTTGTTGGGGCAGGTAAAGTAGAATCATAGCACTATAAATGTGTAGTGTAAAAGAGCCCCAATTGCAGTGGGAAGAAAATGCTAAAAGACCCAGTAGAAGCACAGATCTTGATTTAGAACACACCAATGCTTCTGAGTAGACAGTGGCTGCTCCCAAGCTTTCAAACTCCCTCCCTAGTGAGGCCAGGATGGCACCATCGCTATTATCCTTCTGACACCAGGTAAAGACTTTTTTTGTGCAGTCAGGCCATTTAAACTGATAAGGGCTGAGTTTTTAATGTTGTGCTAGATAAATTGTAATGGTTTGTATTTTTTTAACATATCATATTTTAATTTATAACTGTTTTAACTCTTAAAATGTTTAAATTGGTTTTTAAGTTTTATATTTATATATTCTAATATTGTTGTACTGTTTTTTAAATTGTATTGTTTTATACTTGTTGTTCTCCACCTTGAATCCTTATAGTGGGAGAAGGGCAGGATCATCATAATCATCATCACGACCAGCAAATTAAGTGGCAGTAGGGGTTCCAACATTCTCCAAATACAAGTGTGCTGTGTCTCATCATTCCTGTTTTAATAGTAGTAGTCTGTATTTCTGATATGAAAATTTAAAATTTGGATTTCAATAACAACAACAACAACAACAACATTTATTTATATCCCACCCTTTGGGGACCCAATCAGGGTGGCTTACAACAATAAAACCATATAATAGATCCCAAAATACAATCCCTCCCCCCCTTAAAACAGTATTAAATCAAATGAAGATTAAAACTACAAATTCGAACAAAAAAACAACACCACCAAGCCTCCAATGTACCACAGATGAAAACCAAGACTTTGAACTGAGGGCCTCTAAGGGCCGGCCTGGAGACAGAGCTAGGAAGGGGCAGTCGCACGCCCGCTGCCCCAACCCCACACCGAGGACGTCCTGATGCCGTGCACCATTATGCATGGTGCTCAGCATCAGGATGTCCTTCCGACACAGTGTTTTGACATACGGCGCCAAAAGGGGCGCTAAAGAGCTGTGCACCAGCTCTTAGGGTGGCCTTTTGCTGCCTGTAAAAGGAGCGACATTTTGCTGCTCTTTTCCAGGCGGCAAAAGGGAGGATCAAGGCCACGTGGTTCGGCAGCCTTGGCCCCGACCCACTGCTTCCCAGAAAGGCTCTCTTTGGGCCCATCTGTAGAGACCCTTAGTTTACAGAAATCAAAGTAAGCTGAGGTCAAAGGGTGAAAGTGGGAGGAGGAGATGCAAACTGGGACATTCTAAAAGCAGCTGAACAGGTGGGAGAGCAGATAATTAACTGGAATTGTCCCTACCAAATTGGGACAGCTGGAGGATGTGAGTTTCCCTCTCTACACCCAGTGCTCATTTGAAACAGCTGAGGCAAACTATTGAAAATGTATACTACAGGTATTAGTACAGCAGGCCTGGGAAAGCAGATTGGAGCAGAGATTAGGTAACCACTGCCAAATTATCATAAGGAAGGCTAAATGGTTTGTAATAGGAGTAACTTTTACTATCTGCCTCCTAATAAAGGGAACATCAGGTTGTTTTTATTACTGGTGATGTTATTACAGCAGATTTAGTTGATCTGCAACATTCAGATCTTATAAAATGTACCTGTATTATATTTGTTAATAAGCATTACAGGCCATTTGGTAAATAAAAGCCCTTTATCCAAATGTTACTGAGTTGGGGAAAGTGCATAAATTTTGCCAGAATTGATGTACACAAATCTATTGTGGAATTCATCTTTGCCTTGGAAGTTTTCTACTCGCACAACAGAAATCCTCACTGCCTCCACTCCCTCTCTGCAGCACATATAGGAAGATGGAATCTACAGGGAGGAAA
This sequence comes from Phrynosoma platyrhinos, assembly GCA_020142125.1. Classification (NCBI taxonomy): domain Eukaryota; kingdom Metazoa; phylum Chordata; class Lepidosauria; order Squamata; family Phrynosomatidae; genus Phrynosoma; species Phrynosoma platyrhinos. Next base: position 166,497,619 of record CM034706.1, on the reverse strand, counting down.
AAGGATTCATCCCTTCCTTTACTGGATGAACAATAAAGGATACAGCCCTTTATTCATTTCCTAGTTTTTATGCTCCAAAAAGGGGTGTTCACATGTTCATATAGCCATATTGTACACACACCTATTTGAATACAAGTGATAATCTCTGTGCACTTTCGAATAGCCTCCAGGCTGTTGTTATGTGCTTTCAGGTTGACTTAATATTTTGACAACTCTACCAATAGGGCAGGGGTAGGCAACCTTTCCCCTTTAAGGGCCGAGGGACTTCAGCTCCCAGAATCCCAGGAGCTATTGGCCAATATGGGACTATTGGCCAACATGGCTGAGGCTTCTGGGAGCTGAAGTCCCTCAGCCCTTAAAGGGGAAAGGTTGCCTACCCCTGCAATAGGGTTTTCTTGGCAAGATTTCTTCAGAGGAGTTTTGCTATTGCCTTCCTCAAAGGCAGGGAGAGTGTGATTTGTCCATGGTCATCCAGTGGGTTTCCCCAGTGGGTTTCCATGGCTGAGCCAAGATATGAACCCTGGTCTCCCCAATGTCTTGGTCCAGCACTCAAACCACTATACCATATGATCTACTGGTAGCCAGGTAAATACCTAATTAGTAAGGTGCTGTGCAGATGGAGGGGGAAAGCTGGGTTACTTACAGGGTTTCCTGATGCACAGGGTGAACCCACTGACTCATCTCCAGCTCTCACAATTGGCCAAAACACCTATAGGCAGTCTGCACCCACCCCTTCCGCATGGACAGACCAGACAAACAGGGCATTTGTGGGTACAAGATGAGATGCATCATTATTTTTTTCCCTCTTGTCCAAATGCATGCATGGATGTGCACGGATGTGCCACCAGTGGCCACTGGTTGCCTTCCTCATCTCATGCCAACTCATTTGATACCCTGCACAAGTGGCCGTGTGACCAGACATCTGATTGCACAAGCAATCAACTATCCCTATGGCATATCAATGCATCTAGTGACACATTGGCACAGTACGATCATAGAGGCCACCTCATACGTGTCCCCTTTTCTCTCTTCTCCCATGGCCCCCTGTTGGACCAGCCAGTTTGTTTTTGTTCTTTTAATATCCATTGTATTGTTGGTGACTTGCCGTGTTTGTCATCATTTTGCTATAGGGGTTTTTTGATGGATGGATGGTGCAGCTGACACTCATGCACATGTGTGATCAGTTCATGGGATGTGTGTGACAAAAAACAAAACAAAAACTATGGGCAGCCATGTCACCAGTGGCTTGCTGCTCCCTTCCCCATCTTCACACCAGTGTACAGCTCACACGCTGGTGCTTTAGTTTGCACTTTTTGGCTTGATTTGGAACAAACTGGGGTTTCTTTTGCTCCACCATTGAGCCCTGGAGCATGGCTTCATTCTGGTTTTCTCCTGTTTGGGTCATGTGTGTGGTTTAAACATATAGGGTTCAAAATGGGTGAAGCCACTTCTTTTCACTGGTATGGACAGCCCCCAGGTAAAAGATTTTTTTTTTAAAATCCAGAGAACAGACCAGTGAAAACTCAGAACTACCTGTATGAATGTGCAAATATTCCATTACCTGTGACTAACTGTGCTAGGGTAAAAAGTAGCCATCTGGGTGCAGCGTATGTGTGTTGAATGTTGTGCCTGAAAAATACTACTTATGTATAAATCAAAATCAGTCTACATGTGTACACATATTGCATTTGTACTGAATGTAAGGTGTGAACACTCCTAGAGTGACTCACAATGTATACCACAAATGCTAAAAAGCATAAGGCAACATGTAAAATTTTAAAATAAGCCAAGGTGTAAACAAACAGCGGATTTGAATAAATTAAACTATTGAACATAAAATTTAGTAAAATAAAGAAACTGCAATTATTTAAAAACATAATAACATAAGCAATGTTTAATTTATGTGTGGCATCTATTTATTTCTATATGCCATGTTCCAGATCTAATCCCATTATTTATTCTCATCAACAGCCTATCTAGTTGCATTCACAGGCGAGGAAATTGTTTTCTTTTTTCCTTAAAATGGCTTGTTATTTTCCCCAGTGGGGGAAAAAGTGCTTATGAGGGAATTAAACTGGGCATTCTGTGTCTATTCAAACAAAGAAAGAGCAATGAGAACAAGAAAACACAACAAAAATGGCCTCGAGGGAAGGCTAAGCATAATGAACTAGAAATTGCTGCTGATAGTTTTGTTACTGCTCTTCCTGTCAAGAGCTCTTGCCTCACAAGCCAATTTCAGTTTGAAGAAAACGATAGTGCTCATTTACAAACTCTCGGAGTGCCTTGGCTTGTGCTGGTGGGTTTTTTTGTTTCGATCAATAAGCTGTCAGCATATGAAGTGGATTTCGCTGAGGTGGTGACAGTTGCTAAGGATACACCATCTTCTCCCAAGCCACTTTTGGTCAGCCCAGGGCAAGTCTGCAACATGTTCCCACCTACTTGGTATCTATGCTGCTTTTAAAACTTCTGTGGATTATCCCTTTTGGGTATTAAATTGAGCCAAAAGTCAGGCAGGCGGCACGGGGCTGCCCCAGGAAGCTGCAGATCGGGGCCAAGGCATCCGCATTCCTCAGCCCCATGGCGCAGTTTCGCCGCCCCAGGAAGGAGCACTAAAATAGCGCTCCTTCCACAAATCGCCGAAGGTGCGCTGCAAAAGGCTGCCTGTGCACCTTTGGCGCCTCTTCCACTGCAGCGTGTGCGAACGCTGCAGCGGAAAGGCATCCTCGGAGCACCGGCCATGTGGAGGGACGGCTGCTCCGACGACGTTTTCGGGATGGGGTTGGGGCGCCCAGTGTGAGGCTGTCCCTCCCCTTCCTGGCCTCGAAAACGGCGCTTTGCGCTGTCTGCTCAGGCCCTAAGAGCAGTGACAGATGGGGGCTATTAGTGGGACAGTGGATCTGCTCAGTTTTTTTTAATCTGAATTTTGAAGGTGCTATCCAGGACCCTGACCCTGTGTTGGGCGTAGTCCTTGGCACCTGTTAAAAACTGAACTAAAACCAGGAACAAATTCACTGTCCCACTCAGATGGAAGCTTTCAGCCTACAGGTGCTGTGTTTGAGTGTGTGTACAGTAGGCCCTTGGTATCTACTGGGGTTTAGTTCCAGGACTCCCCACCGTGGATGCCAAAATGGATACAAGTGGCATAGTAAAATGGCAAAATCAAGGTTTGCTTTTTGGAACTTATTTTGTGTGAGTATTTTGGTTGAACACGTGTGTGGCACACACTCCTGCCACCTTTACCATTAACCACTGATTTTCTCTCTGGCAGTCCTGTGGTAACTTGTTCTCCCACACCTGCCACTTAACTGTGTGTAAAAGACCCACACTATTCTTTGTATGATGTCCCACACCAAACTTTAAAAGATTAGTAGCGTGGTTTGTTCTAAAAACATAGGCCAAGTGATGTTTAAACAAGAATAAAAGTTTATTTTAAAACAGCATGGAAAATATATAACTTGTACCAAGACTTGTTACTGTAGTTTTTCTTTGTTACATATAACAATGTTTGTTTCCAAATCACTTGTAATACTGTAGCCACACAGGCTGGCAATCTCTCTCAGGAGATAACACACTAGCAACTAATGGGGGTTGCAGAATGCCAGAAATAGTGCAAATTGAGTCCACTTTAAGGGTTAGGGTTAGTGCTAGGGAATCATGGGAATTGTATTTTTTTCTGAGACATTGAGCCTTCTCTGTCAGAGAGCTCTGGTGCCACAATAAACTACAGTTCCCATGATTTCCTAACCCTAACCCTAACCCTAAAAGTGGCCTCGATTTGCACTATTTCTGGCAGTCTGCAACCCCCCCTAACTCCCTTCTCTAGAGGTCTATATCTGTTTCAACTATCAAAATGACAGTCCCCTCAGGAACTTCTCAAAACACAGCCCTCTTGCTGGCTTAACTCTCAACTCTCCACTCCAACTGTCACCCTGGCCTTTTAAAGTGCTCCCAGCTTGAATCCTATTGGTTGGCCCTCAGCTGCCTCCTGATTGGCCAGCTGGACATTCTATTCACCACACCATGAATGCAGAATCCATGGATATGGAAGGCTGACTATATTTGTGTGCATTCCTCAGAGTTTTAACAAACATGTGTGAGATGGTTAGGGCCATCTGTAGGAGAGCATCACGTACCAAAGGATGCATCTATACTGTAGAAATAATGCACCATTCCAAGTGCTGGAGCTCCATCCTATGGAATCCTGGGATTTGTAGTTTTACAAAGACTTTAGCCTTCTCTACCCAAGTGTGTTGGTGCCTTACAAAACTACAAATCTCATAATCCTTTAGGATGGAGCCATGGTAGTAAAAGTGGCATCAATTTGCATCATTTCTACAGTGAAGATGCTTCCTTTGGTATGTTCTGTATCCTTCAGTTTTAATTTTCCTGCCCACTCAGTTGAGAGTAGCGTATTCCTGCCCACTCTCACTGAAGAACGCTGGAAGGCTGGAACACATGTTTTATAGAGCCAAAACCGAAAGAAGATAGGGAGCATCTGGTTTAGGGTTACTCATACTTTAAGAATGATGGGATACCTTTTTCAGATTCTTAGAAAAATAATTTGATAGAATCTGATCAGAAAGATCCTGAAGAAGTGGTAACTGTTTAAAAAGAACAAGAAGACAAGAAAACTGCACAAAAAATAAAAAATTGGTTACTGATAACTTCAAAAGGGACAATCAAGAGGGTCCAATGATCTGTAAGGTGTATGGTTATTCAAAGCCACAATAAGAGACTCTTGGCCAGAATGCCACACCACAGTTTAAAAGTTAAAGGGGGGGGGGGGGGAATCCAAGAGCCTCTACAACATAGGCCTCTACAGATGAGCCCTTTGGGCCATCCTGGAGGCAGGGATGGGGAGGGGCAGCCGCACGTCGGCTGCCTCGAAACCTCCCCGAAGACGTCCTGACACCACACACGATTACGCATGGCATGTAGCATCAGGATGTCCTTCTGGCGCAGCCTTTTGACACACTGCGCTGGAAGGGGCACCAAAGAGCCACGCGGTGGCTCTTAGGGCACCCTTTTGCTGGCTCTGAAAGGAGCTACGATCCATCGTTTCCCGGGGCTGCCCAGGGCCACCAGTCTTCATCCCCCCATAGTTACAAGCAAAGTCAAGAAAGCTATAAAAAGCAGAAAAGCCCTTTTAAGTAGTACTAACTAGCTCTTGCTGGTCAGAAAAATTGAGAAGAGCACCAACTCTTGCCGTAACAAATTTTTTTTAAAAAATCTAAGGAATATATTAAATCAAATATTTTACTAGCTTCAGAGGAACCAGCGATGGGAGGTGTCTAAACTATTAGACAACAGAAAGAGATGGGATCATTTGTAGGAGAGTATGGATACTGCAGAGATAAAATAATTTTTCCATCAGTCTGCTCAAGGTGTTACCCTAAGATGGCCACACTAAACTGTAATTTGAAGAAATAAGGTGACAAGGTGTGAAGTTGTAAGCCTTATTTAAAGATTAAAAATTAACAAATTACTGGATTGGTTTTGTGTGTGTGAGAATTCTTGGAGTACCTAAAGTGTGACATTGTTGATCTTCATAGCAAAATTTGCCATTTGTCACTAAGATCAGAAGAGTTTCAGATAACTACCGTTGCATCCATTTTTTAAAAAGGAGAATCTCAGTAAATGAGGACATTGTACGTCTTTGAGGCAGATAATCAGTGGAAAGCACTGGTAAAGCTGGAGTTATTCTACATACAGAAGGACAAATGGAAGTCCTGCCTCATCCATTCCTTGGGAATGTCAACAAATGTGTTGTGTACGAAGGAAGGAACGTAGTAGACAATGGTTGGATTGCACAGTTCCTTTATTCATATGGTTGTAGGGCCTTTGCAGACTGCTAGAAATAGTGCAAATTGAGTCCACTTTAACTGCCCTGGCTCAGTGCTAGGGAATCATGGGAATTGTATTTTTTTCTGAGACATTGAGCCTTCTCTGTCAGAGAGCTCTGGTGCCACAATAAACTACACTTCCTATGATTCCCTAGCATTGAGTCAGGGCAGTTAGTGGCCTCAATTTGCACTATTTCTGGCAGTCTGCAAAGGCCCGTAGTTTTTTGGTTGAGCTATAGAAAATCTTTTGATGAAAGTATCTCAGTAAAGTTAGCAGAAAGGAGAAAAGGACAGGTCATCAGATACATTGGTTAAAAAAATGGGAAGAAGACAGGAATAAAGAAGTGTTGATTATAAAGTGAAAGAAGTGGTGGATTCTCCAAAGAAGTATGATAGATGGGCAAAGTGCAACCCTAGCTGTAGCCCTCCAAGGATGGGTTTGCAGCCCTTGACCCCTCCAGAATCTCTGAACTGCCCTTTCACTGGTAAAAAAAAAAAAAAAAAAAAAGCATGCGTTGTTTCTCTTGAAGCATCAAAGAGCACCACTTATTAATCTCTGTAAATAGGTACCCTGCATTGTTTAACTCTGAAAAATACTCATTTTTCAAAATGGACTTTTGCCATTTACTGATTGGTTTGTTTTTTGGCAGTCTGTGCAGCTCCCAGAGGGGCCCTGTGGCAAATAAATTGACCCCTAGCAGCTGCCACAGTTGTCTATTTTTAGTGTATGGCTTTGGCTTTTCTAGGGAGAGACAAGGTAGCATTTCCACACATCACGCTAAATCACAGTGTGAAAAAAACTACTTTTTAATTTTTTAAGACCTCCTTCATGGCAAGCTATGCTGCTGGAAAATTTTATGAATCATAGCTCCTGATGTATTTTCCCCCAAGTTATGCAATGAACAAACCTGAGGACATTTCTGGACAATCTGTGGGTTGTTATGGGGTCATTGTGGGCCTCCTGTATGGCCTCTCACAAGTGTCCACATTGCTGATGCCACTCCTCCCCCTGCCACTAGTTTTCCCTGATACAGTTGCTGTGACTGTGCTGCAGAAAGAGGATGTGTTAGGATTACTCTCTTTGAAGGGCCACCAGGAGTGCAAGAATGCTAGAAAACAGGGAGAGTCATTCCCATGTACTCTGTTTCTAGGAACCATGTCCCCTAGACCTCACAAATTCCTGTTTGGAGGCTGTCAGAAGTGGAAAAGATGACTCATAGGGAGAACCACTCTTATATGAGGTTGCATGGAAGGGAAGTCACAGGAGTCTAGTTATGGGAGGGCAAAAATAAGGACATTGCACCCCCAAATAAGAATTCTTCTCCATATGACATTTTCCTTCAATCTTCAAATTTCTAACATTACAGCAATTTAAAACTTCAGCTGATTGCAGTGCCCCCCCATGGATACCAAAATTCATGGATGCTCAAGTCCCCATTAATTACAATGGCATATTAATTGGTATTCCTTATTTAAAGTGGCAAAATCATGGTTTGCTTTTTGGAATTCATATATATTTAAAATATTTTCAAGCTGTGGATGCCTGAATCCATGGATATGGAGGGCTGACTGCTTAGAAAGGAGAGTGGGCATTCTGTAATACAGTTATAGATACATAATTAGGGGGACAAATACCCAGGAACAATATCAAGCAATGGAGGTCTGCTCAGCTGCTGATCGGTACACAAGAAGATGAAGTTTCCAGCCCCTTTCCATCAGTGAGCAGGGAAATGATGACTAGAAGCAAGATCTGCACTGTAGAAATAATATAGTTTGGCACGATTTTAACTACCATGATATCCTAGGATTTGTAGTTTTGTGAGTCATCAGCACAGTGGGGTCAAACAGCATTATTTCTAGAGTATAGGTCAGGGGTAGGCAACATTTCTCCTTTAAGGGCCGAGGGACTTCAGCTCCCAGAAGCCTCAGCCATGTTGGCCAATAGTCCCATGTTGGCCAATAGCTCCTGGGATTCTGGGAGCTGAAGTCCCTCGGCCCTTAAAGGGGAAAGGTTGCCTACCCCTGATATAGGTGAACTATAGGTTACACACTTGTATACAGTTGGCCCTCCTTTTTCACAGGGGATCCATTCTGGAACATCCCCCCCTGTAACAATGTGGATTTGCAAATATACAAGCCCCATAGGTATGGGGTGCACGTGCCCCATTGATTTTAAAGGTCACCCCTCCGTGAATATGCAAAACCACAGACTTCAAGTCCATGAGAACAGAGGGGTGACTGTAGATAACTGATGTAAATAGTTGGATATTGGTGGTAGTTTAGGTGTCCAAAAAAAAAAGAAAAAAGAAAAAAAAGAGGCAACCAAAGCAATCAGAGGACAAACAGCAAACAAATAAAAGGATTTTATTATAGGTGTGAAAGATTTTCAATGTCTCATTCTCTATGATACTAGAAATTTGGAGATTGAAGAAGTGTTTCATGATGGGGTAGAATTCTTATTTGATGAGCAATGCCCTCATATAGCCCCACGCATAGGTATACCACTGCAGAGGCAGAGTACAGCTATAGAGTATTTTAGCCCTTTCCATAGCTGGGCACTGAGGCATGGTTGAAATGTATGGGTACATGAATGCATATGTAGGAGTGTCCCCTCAGCACATCCTTTAAGACTGCTTGTGGCCTTCAGAGGCAAGGAGTTCATCCACTTCTACTGTACTGGATAACAACCTTCACTGAAATACACTATGCACAAAATCCATCCAAAGAATTTTGAAACACAGCATTTCTCTCTAGCCATGAACTGCCCATTACCAGCCATCTTCAAAGAAAGAATTATCACCTTGCTAAAAATTGATGCCTTCCTAAATGTGAAATAAAGCAGACTAGCTTGTTGAGCTATATATGCTCATTATATATAATCTGTCCGGCCACACATGGCAATTATTAGAGGGAGTCTGAATCATGACAATGTCAGCTGTGAGGTTGGTTTAAACTTCAAAATTTATTCATTCATGTATAAGAATATTAGACCTATTCCTGGATATTTGATGAAACCATTGTTTATGTGTTGAAACCACACTGGTTCTATACTTTTGATGTTGTCAAAATTTGACATTTGGTTTATATTTCAGGGAATTTAGATGGAGCTCAGATGAAATTTTCTGAGAAGGCATTCCCCCTCCCCCGATGTTTCTGAGATTTTCTTTTTCTCCCCCATATACATGGAAGTGGCTATTTTACAGACTTTCCTCTAAGTATCTCTTACCACTGTTTTGTGCAAGCTGCCACTTTGCCCTATCTTAGAAGAGAACAAGATCAGGGGCAACGCTGACAATGGCAAAGGCTTGCAAGGCTGGAAGCTAGTACAAGGTGCAGAGATGCCAAATTTATTTCCACATACATATATACATAGAGAAATGATGCAGCTTGATATTGCTTTCATTGTCATTCCTCGATGCTATGGGCTTCTGGGATTTGTAGTTCTGTGAGACATTTAGCATTCTCTGTCAGAGAGCTTTGGAGCCACAACAAACTACAGATCCCAGAATTCCATAGCCTGGAACCTTAAGAGCAGTGCATTTCCATTGCAAATGCAGCCTTTGGACGTTATCACATGGGGCAAATCTGTTGGTTAATCCACACAAATCC
>CM034706.1:166473774-166488067 GCA_020142125.1 Phrynosoma platyrhinos | reverse complement strand
CACTTTATTATCGCTTTCTGGCCCACGTGTGATAATGTCCATAGAGTGGCCAGCGCAAACACTGCTTTTTGTTGTTGATACTTCTAGTGCAAGTGTGTGTGTGTGTGTTTGTGTGTGTGTAGGAACTCTTAGGGGGCAGGGAAGAAACACTGTGTGCTAAGGTCATGATGAATTATGGCCTACCCTCCATAAACTCTTCTCTCATCTAGAAAATTCCCCACCCCATAGGAATTTGGTTAAATAACCCCCTTAATTTTGCTCCTGGAAAAAGGGTGATGAGTTTTGAAAGACCAGTTGTGAGAAGTGTTAATAGTATCTATGATTGCTCTGTCTGGACAGAATGAGGGCCCGTTGCTAAAGAGGTCCTCCCAGAAACCACTAATGTATCAATTCAGGAACCACTGACATCTTCTCCATAACATAAGAAACTATTAAGAAGTTACAGGGCAACTCAAAGACTGGGTTGTAAGACTTGATGCAGAAACAGGACTCATGGGTCTATATACTGTTGTTAGTCCCAATAAGAGTAGACCTGCTAAATCAATGTGAACTTGGTGAGTCAACCCTTATGTAAGTTCCATTGACTCAACAGAGCAATTTTAGTTTAGCATTTCACTATTTAAGACTGTTGTTTCAGGCAAGATAGGGCAAAAACAAGCATGAAGTTGGAAATGTGAAAGACATAGGCTGAACATTCCCTTCCTCCCTTTGCTATTGAATTGGAATGCTGGTTAAGATCAACCTTGATCTGATGCAACACTTCAATTATGGAGCTTTTATGTAAAACGTATCATATGTATCTGATTGTTTTCAAGACAGGAACTACTTCTGAATGTAAGCTTGAAAGCATGTTGAGTAATTCCTAAGGCTTTTAGATTTGTTATCATGAATTAGTAATATATGCATTTTTGTTTTGTTTTTGTACTAGAATTACATAATCTTTTGCTTCCTGTGTACTTGCACTGAATTCTGAATTCATTACAACTTGGCAGTTTCCCTCCACCTCCAGTAATGGCTCTGCTATTTTTTACACAAAGGTGCATCCTGAGAGGCAGTTAAGATGTGTAGGCTTCTTTTAACTGAACAGGATTCCCCCCCCCCCCCTTTACTTTGATTTCAACAGATATATTTTGCTTGAAAACATCCCAAGTAGATTGCTACCATGTACTTTAGACTATGCTGTTTGCAAGGCTGGAAGCTAGTACAAGGTGCAGAGATGGACTGGTTGCCAAATTTGTTTCCACATACACTTTAAAGATCTGATCTGGGCCAGGGATGGTGAATGCCTTGTCCTTCAGATGATGTTGGGCTACAGCTCCAGTCATTGTTAATGGTGAAGAATAATGGGAAATGCAATCCATTAATATCTGGAATGATAGACACTATCCTATCCCAGGGGCATCATTAGGGGGCAGGGGGTATAGAGTCAAACCAGATGACACCTTAATGGAGGGTAACACCACTGCTCCCCAAACAGCTGCCTTTTGGCAGAAATGTGCTGTGACATTCACCTGCATCCCTTTAAAACACTGAAGATATGTTTTAAGTGGGATGAGCCTCAGTGGGAAGAGAAAGAAGAGGCCCTAGGGTTTTGTTTAAAATAAAAATTTAATATTTTTTAAACATATTCTTAAAACATTTATTAAAAAATTCCACAGGGTGGGAATAGCCACTGAAAAGGCTCTCTCTCATGTCCTCACCAAGTGAGCCTGTGATCTTGGCAGGACTGAGAGAAAGCCTTCTCCTGAAGATCTTAGGGCTCTGGCTGGTTTGTATGGGGAGATACGGTCTCTCAAATAGTCTGGACCTAAGCTGTGTAGGTCATCATCAGCACTTTGAATTGTGCCTGGAAACAAACTGGTAGCCAGTGAAACTGTTTTCACAAAGGATCTACACACTCACTATAACTGGCTCCAGCCAGCATTCTGGCTGCAGTGTTTTGAAACCACTGAAGTTTCCAGACAGTTTCCAAAGGCAGCCCCACATAGAAAGCATTACAGTAGTCCAAACAGGATGTAATTAAGGCATGTGTCACTGTAGCCAGATCTGATATCTGAAGGAATGGGTGCAGCTGGCATACAAGTTTTGGCTGTTCAAATGCACTCCTGGCCACTGCTGAAACTTGGGCATCCAGGCTTAGAGCTGAGTCCAGGAGAACACTCAAGCTGCAAGACTGAGATTTCAGGGGGACTGTAACCCCATCCAGGACAGGCTGAATCCCTATTCCCTGATCTGCTTTATGACTGACCAGGATCACCTCTGTCTTGTCTGGATTAAGTTTCAGTTTGTTTGCCTCATTCAGCCCATTACTGGCAGTAGACACTGGTTCAGTACAGAGAGAGTTTCCTTGGAATCAGATGGGAAGGAGAGATTGGGAATCAGATGGGAAGGAGAGATACAGTTGGGTGTCATCAGCATAGTAGTGACACTACACCCCAAAACCCTGGATGACCTTTCCCAGTAGTTTCATGTAGATGCTGAATAACATGGGGGGCAGAACCGAACCCTGAGGGGACCCCACAGCACAATGGCCAGGGGGTCAAAAAGCAGTCCCCCGACACCACCTCCCCTTGGAATGTGTAATACTGACAAGACATCACTCAAGGCTTTAATTAATGATTACACTTAAATGAACTACACTGTTTTGAGACTTAGGTCCAAAACACACTGCAGAAATAATCCCCTTTGAGATCGCTTTAATGCCCTGGTTCAGTGCTAGAGAAACCTGGGAATTATACTTGATTGTGACACCACAGCTCTCTGACACAGAAAGCTAAATATCTCACAAAAGTGCAGTTCCCAGAATTCCCTAGTTTCAAGCCAGGGCAGTTAAAGTAGTCTCAAACTGGATTATTTCTGCAGTGTGTTTTGAACATAGCCATGTTTGTCTGGAATATTGGTATGCAAAGGCATTTTATGGCACCTTTGAAATGTAACTGTCTGAAATAAATTGTATCATAATGCTACAACTTCATTCATACACTTGGTCTCAAAGGTGCTATAAGATCCCTGTGCACACTTAAAGTTGTCTTTTTTATATAATGAAAACTAGGGATGGGCACACAAAAACTCTTTTTACCATTTTCACCATTCTAACTCATTTGCATTCAACAATAAGTTCAGTTTTACCCATGTACTTTGCTTTGATTCATATTTTCATAAAAAGAATGCTGCCACAGGAGTTGGAGCTCCAAGCATGATGGGCAAGAGACAAAATAGGTTGTTTATTACTGTATTGTATGTGTTTACATTGTATTGTGGTGAATGTGTTTGTTCTACTCAGACTTCAAATATTTTTCGCTTCAGGGTTTTTATAATTTTGTGCAGAAACAACTACAATCAAGAACTTGTGCATTATGCCCCTCCCTTTTTTGGTCTCTTTTTTGATCCCTCTTTCTAGCTTACTTGAAAATGGCAAAGCTTAAAAAATCCTGGTCTTAAAGGCACACAACTCAGAAATCCCTTTATGTCTGTGGTTTTCTTCCAAACAGTATATAGCACTGTGTAATCCATGTACCTTTTGTTATGATTGGTTTCAATGAGATCCAGATACTTTGGGCTCATTCCCACTTGCACATAAACTGGTTCATGAGTTTCATTGACACCGAGTCACAGAAGCGATTTGTACTGATGCGTAGTTCCCACTATGGAAGTGAATTATTTTAAGAATTCCGTGCATTTGTGTCTTTTTTGACACACTTGTCATTCACACTAGCCATTTTTTAAAATGTCAATCATATGATACGCATCTATGCATCATCAGTGCCAACCAGCTCCAGAGCTCCCAAGCCTCCCAGGAGCAGGCAGTCTGGGGGCTCTGGGATTGGGCAGAGGGGCCATGCCCAACAGCCCCAGAGGAGAGGAAGCGGATGGAGAGACTCTTCTACCTCCGGCCTTTCTCCGCCTCTCCAGGCATCACCCTTTTTCAGGGCAGGAGGCACGGTGAGCAAGCAGTCCAGAGGCTCTAGGATCGGCTGGGGGTGGTGGTGATGCCCAACAATGCTGGCAGAGAGGAAGCAGAGGGAGGGACCAGCGGATCCTGCCAAGCAGCCTTTGTGGACGGAAGGAAGGACGGGAGAGGGAGGCAGTGCCCCTTCTGACTCCCTCCCTATACACTGACTTTCCACCCCCATCAGAGGAGCAGGCAAGGCCAAGCAGTTGAATGGCCCTGATTCCTCTGAGGTGGCTGCCAGGCTTGGAGAAGTCCTGTGGCCAGCTTGCTCCTTCTGGGCCCTCTCACTCTCTCAGTAGCTCAGCCCCAACCTTCTGCTTTTAATCCCTCCTCTCCAGTGTGATGCGAATCTGATCCATCATTCACACATGTTGAGCAAGCCTCCAGATGGATTTTTTTCAAAAGAACCACCAAATGATCCATCTTTGAAAAGGATATATTTTTTTTACATTTGCCTTGCTTCAACATGACTCAGAAACAGTCTGTCTGAACCAGTTTCCAGTGTGAACGAGGCACATATAAAGCGATCAGCAATTTGGTTTATATCAAAGTGGGAATGAGCCCTTCTCTTATGAGAATATTATATTTCACAACACTCAAACTGAACATTTTGTTGCTGGTCTTTTACTTGACACCAAGGTGTCCTTTATGCACTCTCCTACCAATTGTGTTGGAGCTGTTTATCAGTGGCTGCATCCATACTGCAGAAATAATCCAGAATGACACCACAAAAACTTCCCTGGCTCAATGCTATGGAATTCTGGGAGCTATATTTTATTGTAGCACCAGAGCTCTCTAACAGAGAAGGCTAAATGTTTCACAAAACTACAATTCCCAGAATTACATAGCATTGAGCTAGCACAGTTAAAGTGGTGTCAACCTGGATTATTTCTGCAGTGTGGATGAAGCCCATGAATTGTTCTCAGGCATATAGGCAGGGCTGATCATATGGGTCTTTTGACAGCATGAAGATTCTCTTTCCACAGAAAATATCCATGTAATCATTTCTCAGCCATTCATGTAGCTAGGTTACTTATTCTTAGGTATGTGACCCATTTGGCCATTTTGACAGCCCATCTGATCCTCCTGGACTTTGTGCTGTATATTTAAGAATGATGTGTAAGGGAGATTTGGGAATGAATGGCTAAAATGTTTAAAGTGTTGTGCACCTTCAAGTCATTTCTGATTCCTGACAACCCTCAGACAAATCAATCACAGGGTTTCCTTGGCAAGATTTGGTCAGAGGTGGCTTGACTTGGTCTTCTTCTGAGGCTGAGAGTGTTTGACTTGTCATGCCCAAATGGAGACTCAAGTCCTGATCTCCATAATTGTAGCCCATCACCCAAACCACTACACCATGCTGGCTCTCCTGAACTTTAAAAGCCTATCTACAAATATTTAAAGTGGTAGAATGAGGGTGTAAAGTATATGCACCAAATGTCTCTTTGAATCAAAATGCTGTATGTAACACAATTTGCTTGCAGTATCCTATAAATATGTGATATCCTATGAAGCATCATTTCCCCCCAAGAATAATTTCCATTATAAATCTCTGCAAGCTGTTTTTTAAGCTTTCATTTTTAAGTAATATACTTCAGTGTGCATTTGATTCCTTTTAATAGCTTATCCATATCAGTGTGCTGAGTTTTACTGCTGCATGATTTCAATTTATCAAGTTCAATGTTGTATTATTTCTTTATGATCAGGTGTTGTAAACTTTCTAAACCATACAGTCGCCCTCCATTCTTGTGGACTTGAAGTCTGCAGTTTTGCATATTCACGGACGGGCGACCATTAAAATCAATGGGATGTGCCCCCGCATGCGTCCATGGGGGCACACCCCATTCAAGGCTATGGGGCTTGAATATTGGTGAATCTCTGTTTTTGCAGGGGTGTGTGTCCAGAACGAATCCCCCGTGAAAATGGAGGGCCGACTGTACTATAAATACCAAAATTCTCAAAATGTACTAAGTGCTAAGAGGGTTCTTTTAATAAAGTATATGTGTGTGTGTGTGGGGGGGGAACCTGTTGCAGTTACAAATGCATAATCTGGAGTAACCCATATGTAACGGATTCATATTCATGATCCGTATGTACTAACAATAATGCCAATAGTGTAGAGAATATGTATAGATCATAAAAATCCCTCAGTCCTGCCTTATTGGGCAGCAGCTGCTGTTGCTCCTGGCCTGACCCCTCCAAATCCTGCTTCATTGGGCAGTAGGCGCTGCGAGAATATATAGCTAAGTAGCTCATTTAGAATCACAGCCAGTGTCATCCATCCATGCTGTATATTATCAAACAAAAAATGGTAGAATGTCTATCTACAAGTGTATGTAAGTTACATAGTTATCAGACTCTGATGATACTCTTTCAACTGACATGTCTCCATGCTACAGAATCCTGGGATTTAGAATTTTCTGCTGGAGAGTTGTAGTGATATGATTTGGAGGAGTGGACTAGAGCACTACTGGCACAGAATTTTAAACACCTCACCAAATTATATATCCTAGGATTTCACAAGGTGGAGCCATGACAATTAAACTGACATCAAACTGCTATAATTCTGTAGGCTAGATAGACTCATGGGGTCATACAGTGAGTGAACACAGGCCAACCAGCAACCGAACTGAGCTTTAGATTTTAATAATATCCTCATTTTCCTTGATTAGGAGGGCATTCCTGGTACATGGAATCCTGGGATTGGCAGTTTAGAGAGAGACATTTAGAATTTGTAGCCAGAGAGATCTAGTGTTTCACCAAACTACAAACCCTAGGATTCCATAGGATGTTGCCATGGCAGAGTGGAATATATTTGTGTAATGTGACAATGCCCCTGGACCCTTATTTATTGATTTTTTTTTGGTAAAGTCTCATGAATGCATATGTTAAAAATAGGAGATACCTCTGCTACACTGTTTTGTCAGAGAGGAACTTTGGACATTCAGCAAGTGAAGTAGAAGGTTTTGATTCCTTTTGGCTGTTATATCTGTCTCTGACCATAAAGTAATAGCTAGTTGCGTTCCTGCCGCTGGTGTCACCCAGTGTGGGGGGCGGGGCTTGAGAGGTAAAAGGGGCAGGGCTTGAGATGCAGAAGGGGTGGGGCTTCTGAAATGAGGGACTATCATGGGCTCAGGGAGGCCCTGCCATGGGCCCCATCCTTGCTGCTGCCTTCTTCTCCTCAGAGGAGAAAGGAGCAGTGCTAAGGGAAACTGGGAGGTACGCATGCACTCAGCCTGGTTCATTGCCTGAGGAGAACAGGAGCGAGGCAGGGGCAGGGGGGGCTGACTGGGTGTCATTCCCCTCTGGGGTGCCACCATTGCAGTCCACACACCCCGCATCCCCCCAGTGATGCTATTGGTAATAGTCAAGGTGGCTAAGAATGATAGAGGTTGCTTCTAATACTGTAAGAACTTTCTTCCCATAATTGCATGATGACATACCCCATCCATGTGTGTGTGTTAGTTTTCAAATCACTTGTCCACTTAGGGTGACCCCATGAATTTCACAGGATGTTCTTAAGCATGGCATATGCAGAGGTGGTTTGTCATTACCTTTCTCTGAAATATAGCCAACAGCTCCTGGTGGTCCTGCATCCAAGTAATAACCAGGTATGACCCTGCTTATCTTCCAAGATAAGATGGAATCTGATTCCAAGATAAGATGGAATCATATTGCAGATGCAGGCTTTATGGCCATGATGCATTTATACTTTAAATAAAACTAAGGGGGGTTGCAGACTGTCAGAAATAGTGCAAATTCAGTCCACTTTTAGGGTTAGGGTTAGAGCTAGGGAATCATGGGAATTGTTTTTTTTCTGAGACATTGAGCCTTCTCTGTCAGAGAGCTCTAGTGCCACAATAAACTACAGTTCCCATGATTCCCTAACCCTAACCCTAACCCTAAAAGTGGACTGAATTTGCACTTTTTCTGGCAGTCTGCAACCCCCCTAAATCACTGCAGGCAAAAAATGCTTATATCGTATCTTGTGCCAGTGCTATAGCAGTGGTGCCATTGGACTGAGATAACAGGATCAAAATCTAGGAATGATCCCTTGTGATGTCACAGGATAAGGGGCAACTTCTGATGATATTATTAAGCATGATACATCGAGTATCAACCACAGTTGCACAGAGCATGCCCTTCAAATTAAAAGCACCTAGTTTTAAAGGTAGCACTCTTGCCCGGATATTTCTCCCCTTTGCTTTAAAAACTGGAGAAGAAGGTGCAGGCCGTGAAATCTGTTAACCCTAGTATGGACTGTATGCATATTCTTGTCAAGGGTAATGTGAGACAATTGTTTTCAGGGTTCTCTGGGATAATGTTGTGAAATTTAATCTCCTTTTTATGCAAACAAACTAAAATGAGCCATATGGTGTCTTTCTCCCACAAGCAGACTTAACTGTTTCTTTATTATTAGGCTTTCTTGTATTTACTGAAATCTGACATGTTCTTTATTTTTTCCTTTCAAGATAATTGTTGGAGAAACTGCAGTGTTTTGCTTACAGATGGCCACACGGGATTTTGAAAACCAAGAAAAAACAATATTAACTGGAGACTGTTGCTATATAAACCCACTGGTGCGCAGGACTGTCAGATTCCTTGGTAAGAATATTGTGTGTTAACTTTCAAACATTTATGCATTGTGTGTGTGTGTATGCACACACATATGTCTTCTAGTCACCTGTTGGCTTATGAATTTCAGAGGATTTTCTTAGGCAAGGAATACTGATAGGTATTTTTGCCAGTTCCTCTTCTGAAATATAGCCTACAGAACCTAGTAGTTGTTGGTGTTCTCCCATCCAAGTACTAACCAGGGTTGACCCTGCTTAGCTTACAAGATCTGGATCTGATGCCTTTAGATTATATAGGCTCCTGATCATATATTATGCAGTATGAACCACTTATCTCGATGTGCTTCTCATTTGAATTTACCATGTGCTTCTGTGGGCCCCACAAAATGACAGAAGTCTATCACTTGCCCTTCTATCATATCCACTAATAGTGGACTCAGGTACTGAGTACTAGCAGGATTATAACTAAAATGCAGTTATTAACAGTAGGAGTACATGTTATATATAGGGGGGAAGAGCTCAATGTTTGGTGGATTAAGAACATTGAAGATCTCTTGTGGAGTGGATTGCATAGAATGGAATGGAATAGTTTCCTGGAAGACTGGCTAGCATGCAATATTTTATTTCAGGCTTCACCTGATAGTCCCTACTTCCATTTATCTAAATACTTTTGATTTAGATTTTTTGAAAGTAGATTCTTCTGTTCTCAAAGGAGATAAATTCAAACAGCAGGTATCCATCCTTATAATAATTCCAGTGGGAAAGTATTTGACTTTTTCTCATATTCCTGTTGCCATTCCAGTTGGGATTTAATTACTTCCATTTTTGTTTGCTTAGTCTTAGTTCTGAGAGGAAAAGTAATGGCTTTTGCTATTTTCTATAACTGATTGAAAGAGTATGGAAGATAATGTTATGGACAAAAACTGCCTGCTACTTTTCTTCAAAACAACTATCATCGTAGGAGTATGGCTATAGAATAGTTGTCACTTATAGTTTTTAGGAATATGGTTGTAGGAAGATATTTCATTGTTGTACACCTTTATTTTATTTCCAATTTATGGCAACTCTAAGCCCAACCTGGACACATCCAGGGTCACCCAATGGGTTTCCATGGCCAAGCAGAGAATTGAACCTTGATCTCCAGAGTTGTCACCTAACATTCAAACCACTACACCATGCTGGCTCAGGATGATATATAAGAGGCAAAAAAATACAATTAGAAAGCAAATGTTTTGGGAGTGCCGCTAATCAACATACAGATTCATCTAAAGTATTGAACTCTTCCCCTTCCTCCCTGAATAGGTTCAGGACCTTGGATAACAGCTTTGATTACTGCTCACTGATATAGGAGTCAGTGACAGTGGATTCATTGACATCAGCCACTATATTGGTTTTTATTCATTTTATATCAGAGTAAGACAGTAATACAACACAATAACAATGAACAGTTTTCCCTCTCTCTTATCCCAAATATTAAATTTTAGGATACTGATTTTCACACCATGAGCTTCCTGGCTGAAAGGAAATTTGAATCTGTTTTCTCATTTTTAGACTAGCACTCTAACAGCTACATTTAAGTGGTGACTTAACATCATATAACTTGGATTATAATTAAAATTAAAGGGGACTGAAAAAACTGATTAAATTGCTTTGTGGATGTGACAAGGAATCAGGGCTTTCGTTTCACTATGGGGACTCCTCTTGGCTACCACCAGCCTTTTTCTGAGATCTAATGGTGAGTGTATCATTAAGCCCTTGAGGACCAAGGTTTTTCAGGATCTAAACTAGGGGTGCACAGAGTGCAACCCCTGGGGCAATTCTGCAGTTCCTGAAGCCCCCAAAGCCCTCCCAATTTTCTGGCAAATTTTGCCCTCGCATTCAAAAATACCCCCCACAAGCATCACAGAATCCTATAAACCCGTTTTCTTCTCCAGCAACTCTCAAAATTGCAACAGGAACAGATATGCCTTCACTGTCACCATTTTGAGAAGGTCTGCAGAGGAAAGATCTCAAATTTTCTCTACAGTGCCTCTCAAAATGGCAACAAGAAATGAAGGTGCATCTCTTCCTATTGCCATTTTTAGAATGACTGTAAAATTAAATTGAGGCATTTGGGTATGACATGGGAGTTGCAGCCAGTAGGGTGGGTCAGGGGGAGAATAACCCTGCCCCCACCCCCAGTTTTCCATTCCCCCAGATCTAAACCTATTTTGTTGGAACTGACCCATTCAGATTGAATTTTTTTTTTTTTAAAAAAATGCACATCCTGTAGAATCAGACACTATAGATTTTCACATAACTCTTGTTTAACTCTTTGATTATTATATAAATTATATAATTGTATGTTATAGAAATTCCCTGTATTCCTTATGACTTAACTTTTCAGACTTGACCAGTGCTGGAGAGGGCTAGGAGAGCATTCTAAGAAATCTACTGAACACCCAGAAAAATCTTGCATGTGATAGCACATCCACTACAGCAATCCCAAATAAAAGAAATGAAACTGAGTATCTCAGCATTGTGGTTATGAGGAATATAACAAAACATTTGTTTTCTCTTGGAGACCATTTCAAAATATCTTAACAGAGAGGTCGTGATTGGGTTTGCAACAGCTCGGCATTCTCTGAGAGCATTCTAAGAAATCTGTTGAACACCCAGAAAAATCTTGCACATGATAGCACATCTGCTCCCCCCACCCCTATAATTATATGAATATGTCTGTGCTTGACAAACAATGAATGCTTTAGGCCCAGTGCATGTGGTTTTTGATAATAAACATGTTGAAATAAATAGTTCTTTCATTTTGTTGAAATTCTGTTGAATATGCAATGCAGGGAAATATACCATGAAAACAAATTATGGTAGCTTTTGTCTAGCCATATGACATTCATATACATACTTACACATACTCAGATCTTGAAACCATGCACATTTTGCGGAGCAGGGCAAGTTCCTTCTGGCTAATGTATTAGCTTGGAAATTAAGCAAGCCAAGCAGTTTCCCGATAAATAGAGAAATCATGCATTTCTGACTCAATCCACATTTGACAACATCTTCATGGCTAACTCTTCAAAGCAGGGTTCTATGGTAAAATAGACTTGTCTGGTGCAGGGCATGTGATACTTTTATTGAAAGCATGTTCCTGCCTCTCCCACTTCTAGTTTTGCTAGAGTAGTCCTTCTGAGCAGCTCTTTAAGAAGTAGCAGCCATTGGCTATCCTGTCAGAGGAACAGTGAATCTGTTCTGGATTTAATCCAAAAATTAAAGGAACTTCCCAAGGTGCTGAAGTCTGTATCCATATGGCTTCAGCACCTTGTATAGGTCTATTGAAGATCACAAACTAAAACTCATAACATGATTCCACTGACTTAGAAACCATCAGCCTTTCCTGCCCCAGACAACTCATCAATTCTGTCTCTCAGCTGAATTACATAGGGAAGTTCATGGAAGATCTGCCCTGCAAAATTGTGATTGGAGAGCTCCCCTATCACATCCAGATGAATTTAGTAATCAATATTTACATTTCCTCCAATATATTGCAGCCCTTATTTACCCCATTCCCTTTCTTATCATGTGTCAAAGCTGGGTTTCCTGTTTGCTTCACTAGTACTGTTCAGTACTTCCAACAATTCCAATATTCTCTACTGGTATCATTATTGCTTTTTCCTTGGGCAGCATAGAGGTTATGTGGAGAAATTGCCATTACTCATATGTGTAATATTTCATGCATGAAATTAACTATTCCTTTTTCTTTTTCTTTCACTAGGCATTTACACATTTGGACTTTTTGCAACAGATATCTTTGTAAATGCTGGACAAGTTGTAACTGGGAATCTTGCACCACATTTCCTTGCACTTTGCAAACCCAACTACACTGCTCTTGGGTGTCAGCAGTTTACGCAGTTTATCACTGGTGCAGAGGCCTGCTCTGGAAACCCAGATCTCATCATGAAAGCCAGAAAAACATTTCCATCCAAAGAGGCAGCACTAAGTGTATATGCAGCAACATATCTGGCCGTAAGTAAATCGGATAAACACATTCAGTGATGTTTGTGGCAATAGGTCTTTTATGTTCTTCCCAATTTACTATAGCTGGTTACATTGTGACTCATTTGTTGCACATGACAGTTTTGCAGTAGTTATAATTTGATAATGGACTTTTCTAACCGGTGTTGCCCAGGATAGGAATGGTGAGGCAGTTAGAATCATAGGAGGTATACACACTGAACAGTGATAGCACTTTTCTGAAGACTTCTCAAAGGCACATTCACATTGAATGCAATACAGTAATCGAAATGTGATCTGTCTAAAAGGCAATATTACCAGGCCCAGATCAACTGTTTCCAAAAACTGGTGCAGTTGTCACACTTCCTTTAATTGTGCAAAAGCCGTTCTGGCCTTGTAGAAACCTAGACTACCAGGCTCAGGGTTGAATCCAGGAGTTGATCCAAACCACAAACCCTGTATTTTTGAGGGAGTGTAATCCCATTCAATAAGGCTGAATCTCTTTTCTTTGATCTGCTGTCATTTGACTGGGAATGCATGCATCCTGTCTGGATTTTGTTGTTAACTGCCCTCGGGTTGATCTTGACCCATGGTTACCCAATGGATGAGACATCTTCAAGACCCTGTGTCCTCCACTGCTCTGCTTAATTCCTGCAACCCTATACCTGTGACCTCCTTAATAGAGTCTATCCATTTAGCATGTGGCCTTCCTCTCTTCCTACTTCCCTCCACCTTTCCTAGCATTATTGTCTTTTCCAATGAGTCCTTCATTTACATGATATGTCCAAAGTATGACAGTATCTAAAGTAAATTTGAGTCTTGTTTTCCAACTTTTTTCCCATTGTCGTAATTCAATATTCCGACCTATATCCTGGGCCCATTTCACCATCTGCGGCTTAATAAATTCCTTTTCCATCTCCATTCCTAGTAATAACTTGTATATTTTTGAAATTTTATGTTTATCCTGTGCTTTAATTATTTCCTCAAAGTCTTTATTCATGGGGCCAATGGATTTAGTTTTTTTGTCTATCAAAAAATGTTCCCTTAATTGTCGATAAGTAAACCAGTTGCAGTTGTATCCCTTCCGACTTAGCTGTTCTTGTGTTTTAATTTCTAATCCTTGTTTGTCCTTTTTAAATAAGTCCTGATATGTTAACCAATTCTCTTTTCTTAATTTATTTTCTCTAGTTGCCACTGTGTCTACTGCTGTCCAAAGGGGTATCTTATCATTCCATTTAACTTTCACTTTACACCACACCCTCAGGAGAGCTCTTCTTATATAATGGTCATTGAAATTTTTATGTTGTTTAATTTTGTTGTACAATAAATAGCCATGCCACGTGTAAACTTTATCAAATCTTTCTAATTTTAAGTTTTTTTCTTTCTCCAAATTAATCTAGTCCATGATCCAATATAAACTGCAGGCATAGTAATATAATTTCAGATTAGGCATACTCATGCCCCCTCTTTCTGTTGTGTCCTGGAGCAGTTTCATCTTTATCCTTGGTTTCCTACCCCCCCCCCCCCATGAATTTGGATATATCCTTTTGCCATTTTTGAAAGGGTGTATCGCTAATCATAATCGGGATATTTTGAAATAAATATAACATTTTGGGAAGTATGTTCATTTTTATCGTTGCAATTTTGCCCATCAGTGATAAATTTAATTTGCTCCACCTATTCAGATCTACTTTAATTTCTTTCCATTTAGCTTTGTAAGTAGTATAATACCCCCACCTTTTGTCAAACTCAAAAGTGACAG
>CM034706.1:166454244-166465110 GCA_020142125.1 Phrynosoma platyrhinos | reverse complement strand
GGGCTGTGGAACGGATTAATTTCGTAAGTAGAGGTACCACTGTACAGTCTCCCCTCTGTTCTCATGGACTTGAGGTCTGTGGTTTTGAATATTCACAGAGGGGCGACCTCCGTTAAAATCAATGGGGTGTGCCCCTGGGGAGGCATGCCTGTGCACACCCGCAGGGGCACACCCCATTCAAGTGAATATTGGTGAGTCTCTGTTTTTGTGGGGGGTGGGGGCGGGAATGGATCCCCTGCAAAAACAGAGGGCTAACTGTATTTATCTCTATTGATCTTTATTCTAGGTTCACCTGAGGAGCTAGCAATTGGCATTGCAGACTGCCAAAATCATTTTGAATCATACACCTATATTCTATTGTGTTACTGCTGCTCCCACTGTTGTGTAGAAATTTGATAAGCGCCCACTCCACTCCTTTGTCTGAAGCCATAGTCCAAAATTTTAAATATTCAACATTTTAAACAGTGCAAATTTTATGGTAAAGAGTCCTGTCATATTTCCTTTTGGGCAGGGAACTAAGGGCAGAGCAGTGGGTAGGAATGGAGGGCAAGGCAGTCCACTGTGGCCCCTGGTGAGGGTGGGGTGCTGTTGCCACCTGGTACCCCTTTCCAGGTCTGTCAGGGATTCTGGCCATATAGGAAAGGGAGGTGATGGAGACAGGAAGTGGAAGAGCCCATTGCACCACTGCTTCCAGTACTACTGGCACCAACCTTACCCATCTGGGCCAGGAGCTCTGCCAGACCTGGAAAGGGCTGTCATCTGGCAATAGCATTTCACCTCTGCCAGTGGGCACAGCATGCCAACTTCAGAGGCAGCAAGGTGGTTGGGTGGGTGGGAGGATGGACAATGAGCCTCCCTCTCTGCTTGCTTCTCTTTTGCCACCCTCTTCCATTCCTCTCTCCCCATATTGTCTCCCCTGGAGTGCTTGCCTGCCTGAGGGAGGCAACATAAGTTACTGTATTGGAGTGATACCAAGCCTAATGACACCACTGCATTATCTCATGTGCATTCTGCATAGGCACAAGAGAGCCTACCAATTTTCCCTTTGAAGACTGCATTGGAAACAACATTCTTTCTTCTGTCCCCCCCAAAAAATAATTCCATATGCGCTATGTAAATCCTGTCCTGTTAGGTGTTTTTAAATTTTATTAGGGGATATTAGATTGTCACAAACAAGAATATGGAGTTGCCCAGAAAGCTACAGCACTTGTCCATTCCTGTTATGGACAGTGGGACTGGCACATGGGTGGTCAGTGCAGCCTGAAAAAAATGCTCTTGTTGAAGGAAAATGGTAGCCATGAATAAACAGCATTGATTTTTCTCAGCATTTGTCCCTAGAAGCCTTGTCAAACCATTTTGCTCACAGTAAACAACCTTTGGGTTTTGCTTATTAAAAAAAAAATCCTACAGTGGAATCATTTTCCCTTATCCAATATTAAGTACAAATAAGATTTTTTTTAAAAAAAAGAATGAGTCAGATGTAGCAAAGTGGGCATTGTGACACATCCTTTTATACTCCAAAGCCTTTTCACAGATTCCTAAATGTATTCCAAATGGAAGTAATAAGAAGAGTAATCTCTCTCTCTCTCTCTGTAGAATCTGTTGGAATTTTCTCCAAAGCATTTTTTTTTTATTCTTAAGAGCTAAAGACTGAAAATCTAAAGATCAGCAATTTTCAAAACATACTAATGTGAATTTGTGCTTTACTCTTCTATGTTTTCAACACTTCAGCTTTATTAGTTATAGGTTGTAAGATTCCTTATTTTCAATTTAAAGGAGGGAAGGGATAGATTTGGTACAGAACTGGCCTCACGTGAAGTCTGCATTTGAGTCGAGGATTTGGCCCTGCATCATGTGGACAGGGGGAAGCTAGTTTAATTGGCCCATGTAGACATATTCTAAATTAAGCTATACCTATTTTTTTCAGGGAGTAAGGACCTTATTAGCAGAAGAGTCATATTACCACAAGTTCTATATCACACGGGGCCCAATCCAGACAGAATCCAAATGAAATCCTGACCTAATATGTATTATTTTTCCATGTGTTCACACAACGTCGCACAGAACCCCAACAGAACCCCGACAGAAAGTGGAAAGAACCGAGATCTTTTGAATTTTGGTTTCTTCAGGAATTGCAATTGTGCGACGGGAATCATTTCACTTTTGCCGTAGGTATGAAAACCCAATACGTTTTGGGGAGCATTTCCCCAATACGTATTGGGGAGCATTTCCCTGCCTTCGCTCCAAGGAGGATGTCCTCAGAGAGCCGGCTCTCTGAGGAGGTCCTCCTTGGAGCGAGGCCCCACGCAGGGTCTGCACTCCAAGGAGGATGTCCTCAGAGAGCTAGCTCTCCGGGGAGGATCTCCTCAGAGCGCCAACCCTGCGCGGGGCCTGCATTCCAAGGAGGACCTCCTCAGAGAGCCGGCTTGGGAAGGGGTGACAGCCGCAGCAAGTGACAGCCGTGGCTGTATTGCGCATGTGCAAGAACATCATTGCTTGGTTATGTACGGGATTTTCTCACTTGTGTGTGAACGGCAAATACGGTTCCCGGGAGCACTTTCCTTAAAAGTGCGATGAAGGTAATGGCGTGTGATAGCCATTTGCCTATTGTGGAGTTTCTTTCGGTTTGTTACTGGATTTATTCTTATTTCACTTTATTATCACTTTGTGGCCCACGTGTGATAAGGTCCCTAATGTTGAGCAGAAAAACTCCAGGAGGGAACCATCTGGGAAGCAGCACTTTAAACTTCCTGCAGCAATTCAAAAAAGAGTGTCTCCAAAGCTTATGTCTGGCAACTGGTAGACTGAGAAGTAGGAGGCAGGCCATTATATTGTTCAATTTTTTCCATCATATTTCAAGGACCTCCTTATCAAAGCAATTCTACAGCAGAGTAGAATGTTCAGGAATATGTGAAAATAGATGAATGAACTATGAGCTGTCTACAGTTAGACTGTGGGGGATTAATGTGTCAAGTCTCAATATCCAGTCCATTTGTTTTTTAAACAGCACTCTCTCATTCTGAGGGGAAAAAATTCTTAAAGCACAGATCCATAAAGGAGTGGTTATGTTCTCTTTCATATGTGTTAGCTTTTAAAAGCTTGTGCTGAAGGCCACAAATATTTCTAGACCAAACTATATTGGACTATTTGTAAAAATGAAATAATCTTTTTCAACACCCTGAGACTTTGAGCCTCCTGTATTGAGAATACATAGTCAGAAATTCACCAGTCAGTGTTTAAGCCAGAATTGCCCCCTCCAAGCCAAACAATATCATAAAACCCCCAAAACCTGTAAACTCCTCTCAACACCCTTGATGCCAAATCCAGCACCCACCTCCAATTCCCATGACTATTTCCCCCATAAAACCAGCCCTCCTTTTCCAAACCTTCCCACTAGTGCTATCTCTCTTCAGCATAGGTATTCCACCCAATACCCCTCATTTCAGTTACATCCAAACACCAACTCACTGCATCCCATAGCTTACACATTCCAATGGCCCAACTTTCTCAAAACTATCTCAACCCACTACAATTATTTCCAACCCTCCATACCAGCTAACCTATTTGCTATTACTACTAGCTTGCCCACAATCCCCTTCTACCTACATAATAACTATAACATTCAAATCAACAGCAATAAAAACCTGACAGAATCCATGCATGTAGGCATGGTTCTGACAGGTGTATACAAACCCCTTGTCTTACATATTTTAATCAGTTAAAAAGAGGAAGCCAAGGCAGTGGTGAGGGTGGGACAGGGTCAAGTGTGCCACTCATGGCTTCATCGCTGACGCAGCCCTCTCTCTGGGAAGGGAGCCAGGCTGGCAATGAAGCCATGAAGGGTGAGCAGCAGGGACAGACAGGCCATTGCTGCCAACACACCCCTTGGCAGTTTCGCCAAACCAGGTATCACCAAGCCTGGTGATGCCACTGGCTCTTGGATTTCAACCATTGCTTCTCATCCCAGTGTACCTGATGGTTGTTGTCAGGTGGGCTTGCCTGAGCTTCTTAGAGGATGAGTGGAGTAGTAATATGGCTCTCTCCCCCGCTGCATTCATACATTGCCTCTCTAAAATGAAAGAGGAAACAAAGGTTATGTTTCATAGTTTTGTTCCTATTAATTGTCTTTCAAGTGTAAATATCCTTGCATATTGTTTTACTAACAATACCCTTTCCCTCACTCTGTCTCTCTCTTTCTACTGCTTAGTGTGGGTGGCTGCTGCTATGGTAACTTTGACTTTCTCTCCTGGATATGCAGACTTCTAACAGCTTTTATATGGGCTATTTATAAATTTATATGGCTATTTTACATTGTTGCTTTAAAAAAATAGTAACCACTAGCATTTCTCAGGAAAAAAATGAAATCCATGTAAGAGCTTTAGGAGGTTGCCTATCCTGTCCCACATATAGAACACTGTTGAATCTTTTTCATTCAGAGGGGACAACAGAGTTAATCCCACAATATAAAGCCATCCAAATCTGAACTTTATTAGTATCCTTTACCCACAAGCACATAAGACATGGAAGTCTTCATCCCCTCTGTGGCACAGTTTAACATGGATGGTCTAATCCAGCAGTGCTGATTTTGAGTAATGTTATGGTTTGAAATAGAAAGTCTTTGGGGGGAAGCAGACTGGCAGCACGGGGCCGCCCTGGGAAGGTGTGCTGCGGGACCGAGGCATCCCCACGCCTCGATCCTGCAGCGCATCTTCTCCGTCCCTGAAAGGAGCGCTAAAATAACGCTCCTTTCACAAGTCAGCGAAAGTGCACTGCAAAAGCTTGCGGCACACTTTCGCTGACTTTTCCACCGCAGAGTGTTCAGCCGCTGCGGCGGGAGGTTGCCCTCGGAGCGCCGGCCGGGCGGAGGGCCGGCAGCTCTGAGGGCAACCTCGGGAGGAGGAAGGGTCGCCGAGCGTGTGGCTGCCCCTCCTCTTCCTTGCCCCGAGGATGGCTTTTTAAGCCGTCTGCCAAGGCAGTCTATCTCCACATAGAACTCCCATTTCTTTGGTGCAGATTCTTTCCATATTTTTTTAGCAGAAACACAGGGGTCCTCTGCTGTTGTAAAATGTGATTGATTCTGATCGTGGTTTATTGCCTTAACCTTGATTAAGCTCTCAAACACAGGAAAGCCATGGTTTAACCATAGTTTAACTCGATGAGCTAAAACCTGTCTCTGGAGTAATGGGACAGAGGTGGACAAAATGCAGCCCCTAAAACTGTTATAGTAGGCCCTGAAATCCCTTAAACCAGGGGTAGGCAACCTAAGGCCCGGGGGCTGGATGCGGCCCCCCGAGGCCTTTGGATCGGCCCCAGGTTGGTCCTGCCACCACCGCCACCATGATGATATTGATTATTGTTATTACTTGTTCTTGGGGTTTTCTTGGCAAAATCTCCACAGGGGTTTTGCCATGGCCTTTCTGGGGCTGAAAGAGTGTGCATGCATATTTTTTAATTTTTAAAATTTTTTTTACATTTTTTTTTAAATTTTAATTTTAATTAATTAATTTATTTATTTTTGGTGCTTTGGCCCCCCAATTGTCTGAGGGACAGCAAGCTGGCCCCTGGCTCAAAAAGGTTGCCTACCCCTGCCTTAAACTGTCCCAGGGCATTCCTTTCCTGTTAAAAAGAAAGGTGACCTGTCTCTCCTGGAAGATTTCTGGAGTAGCCATTCACCTTCCAAATACATTGCAGGTGTGCATCTGCCCTTTCACTCACTTTAAGGTTTGTTTGTTTCTTTTCTTTGTTTTCCTTTTTTATGTTGTTATTTTGGTAATCTATGGGGCCCCCAGAGAGATCTGCAGGCAGAAAAATTGTCCCCAGGCCTGTTGAAGTTGCCACTCCTGGAGTATGGAATCATCAAGAAGACCGACTTCTTTGCTTTAGAAGCCAAACACTGAGGGATGTGCCTTAACTATAATTTGCTTGATGCAAATATAACCTTTAGTTGTCAAGCTCCCTTCAGGCTGTATTTTCTTTCCTGATTTGCCATAAACTAACTGCTTATTAAGGGGAAGAGAAGCAATGCCGTGAAATGTTATTTTTCTAGTCTTAGAAAATTTCTTTGTCATCATGACTACTGCAGGCTGGGAAATGTGAAAGTTGTAGTCCAGAAAGGTTCAAGCTCAGGGACCAAGGTGGCTCTCTCTACTATCTACCATTACTCGAGGTAAGGCAAGATTCTTGTGAAGGATATTTGAACATCTGTTGAACTTCTTTTAAGTTCTCTTTAAAAAGCTTTTTAAAGTTGTGAAATGAGTGACAGTCAAAATAGAAGAGAGCATTATGAGAGGACTGAACTGCTGTATCTGTTGCACTGATACACAGTGGCATCACTAACTATGGTGTCACCTGGTTCAGGAAGGGTGTGTGTCCACCCCTCCTGCTCCCTTGTCCCTGGGCCTTCTCTCTTGAGAGGAAGCCCAGGAATGGAGCAGCCACCAAGGGTGTTCATGCTCACCTCCTGCACAAAGAGGGAAAAGGGCTCAACCAAGTATCACTCTTCTTCTGGTTGTTATCCAGTGCAGTCCACAACTCTTCCCCCAGTAACACCACAGGTGACACATTGATCAACTCCTTCACACTGTTTTAAGACCCACATCAAAGTGCTCTATTGCTAAAATATTAGCATTATATTTTTTGGCAAAGAAAATGTAATACATTATGTTGAGAGCCAGCATGTTGTAGTAGTTTGAGTGTTGAGTGTAGCACACTGGGAGACCAGGATTTGAATCCCTGGTTAGGCATGGAAACCCACTGGGTGACCTTGGGCAAGTCACACTCAAAACAGTGTCCCCCTCTGAAAAAAAAATCTTGCCAAGAAAACCCCATGATAAGTTCTCCTGAGGGTCACCATATGTTGGAAACAACGAAGGTACACAACAATGAAGTGGGGGTGAAATGCTATGTTGTTCTGTATTTCCTAGTAGGCCAGTGTGGTATGATAGTTTGAGCATTGGACTATGACTCTGGAGACCAGGGTTCAATTCCTCAATCAGCCACGGAAACTCACTGGGTGGCCTTGGGTAAGTCACACACTCTCAGCCTCAGAAAACCCTATTGTAGGCTCACCTTATGGTATGTCAGAAATGACTTGAAGGCAAACAACAACAACCAAACATTATGTTACATGTTATTAACATGTTAATGACTTTTGAATCAATGGCAAAAATCTATTGCTAGTCTTGACTAGGGTAGTCTCACTGAATCAGTGGAATTTATCTACATGTTGACTCACCACTCAGGAATCTATTCAATACATCTACTTTAGTTGTGACTAACCAAGAGAACATCAGCCAGTATTGTTTTATAAAAATAATAATGACAAATACAAAAAATATTTCCCCAATTTCCCCAAACAACTGCCCCCCCCCCCCAAAAAAATGTTATGGTAATGTTAACAACACTAACATTGCTGGCTTTAAATTGTTAAAAGTAACTCATTGATTTTTTTAAAGAGTCATAAAGAGTAACATACCAAACGCTTGTCCAAAGTCCTTCTTACTGCTAGCAATGAGGGAGGGTGGATGAATGAGGGAAAACAAAATGAAAAGCAACTCCTCTCTTTCTTCTTAAGTAAATGGCAGGCAGGAGGGACAGGGAGGGTGGTTGAAGGCTAACATTCCCATTTATAATCTTTCTGTTGCCATTGTTGTTGTTGTTGTTGTTCTTCTTCTTCTTCTTCTTCTTGTGTTCTTCTTCTTCTTGTGCCTTCAAGTCATTTCTGATTTATGGCTACCCTAAGGCAAACCTATCATGGGATTTTTTCACAAGCTTTGTTCAGAGGAGGTTTGCCATTGTCTTCCTCTGAGACTGAGAGGGCGTGACTTGCCCAAGGTCACCCAGTGAGTTTCATGGCTGAGCTGGGAATCAAACCCTGGTTTCCAGAGTTGTAGTCCAGCACTCAAAGCACTATACCATGCTGGCTCTCAATCTGCCTTTAGTTTAATACAGAGTAAATCCTTATTATCCACTGAGGTTTGGTTCCAGGATCCCCCGTGGATAACAAAATCCGTGGATGCTCATGTCCCATTAAATACAATGGCATAGCAAAATGGTGTCCCTTGTATCAAATGGCAAAATCAAGGTTTGCTTTTTGGAATTTATATTTTTAAAAAATATTTTCAAGCCGTGGATGCTCGTATCCATGGATAAAAATCTGTGGATAAGAAGGGCCAACTGTATAAAAAAGAAAGGGAAATAGGACACACACACACCACTTTCCCTTCCCTGACAGTTTTGTTTATTGCTTAGACTCCATGGCAAAAGAGCAGAGGTCCTTGGCATATTAGCTGCTTTCTTGACTATGAAATATTGCCTTAGCTGTGATTCTGGACAAGAGCAGGAGGCATAACACTAATTGGCTCACACCACTGAGTAATCTCTCTTTTGACCTTTTGAGTCCACTTGTTCAAACTTCTGCAGTTCCCTTTCTCTTGTAGGCTTGGACACTGCAGGACAATCTGCACTGCAGTCTGATCAATACGGTGATGACACTGTCTTCTCCCTCAGTCCCAGATGGTGCAGTCTTCCAGTTCACCCTCCCTCCCTCCCTCCCTCCCATCCATCCCGCATACACTCCCTTTGCTCTCCATCTACTCACTGCACAGCTGGGTAATAGTTTCTGGATGAGCATCAATAGATTAGATGCGGGGGTCTCATAGGAACCATTTAGAGGAAATGCCATTTGTATTGCTTGATAATAGGATTGTTGGTTTAAAAAAATATAGATGGTTACATCTTATCAGTATTAGTATTTTTCTTTTTTTAAAAGTAAATTCATTGCTCTTTCCACTTTAGCCAAGTTGTGGTGAAAATGTCTGTGCTTTCCCCTGTATTACTCACAGGACCAAAATGATTTTTCCTTCTGTGCTATTC
Source organism: Phrynosoma platyrhinos (assembly GCA_020142125.1). Classification (NCBI taxonomy): domain Eukaryota; kingdom Metazoa; phylum Chordata; class Lepidosauria; order Squamata; family Phrynosomatidae; genus Phrynosoma; species Phrynosoma platyrhinos. Next base: position 166,456,236 of record CM034706.1, on the reverse strand, counting down.
CTCTGACAAAGACATCTTGCCATCATCACAGGTCAGCTCCATTCCCCGGAGGCTTAAATTATGATTGAGTTGATGCCCTACAAAGCGATATCTAATGTGAAAGATACATTATTCTGATGGGGTCAACAACTGTTTTTAAGACCAGGAGTTTCCCTCAAGGTGGTTGGGGGGCATGTACTGGCAGTGAATAGGACCAAAGCCAAAATTTAACAGGGACCTGTTGTTTTGTTTGTTGTTGTTGTTTAAAAATAAAAAAATAACATGTCTTTATTCAAAACTGAGGTCCAGGAGAGCGGGAAGGGAAGGGGAAAAAGCAAGAGCTGAGTAAGAGGGACTAGAAACATAAATTAATTTTGATGGAGGATGAAAAGATTTAAATGATTTTTCAACTACAAGGGCTGATCATATAGGGACAATCAAGCTCAGGTCTCGAAAGAAGAGCATTAGGAACATCAAGCCAGTGACTTTCCCCCTTCTCCCACTCTTATTTCTCCAGCCTCCCCCCCCCTTCCACAGTTTCTGGCATAGGGAATGATGTTGCATCTGTGCTAGTGCCAATGCCTATGCTTTCCTGCAGTACCTGTTCTGCTTGTGGTCATCTTGCTGTTTCTATCCTGCTGGAGGCATATGGTCTGCCCCACCCCCTTCCAGTCTCTGCAATGTGTACAAAGCAATTGGTATGGAGCAAATGAGGCAACTTGCAAGGACAGAGTGATCCATTCTTCCTTTTCCAGCCTGCTGCATGTCTGGAGCAGTGTGGTCCGATGGAGCAATTTCAGAGCATGGGAGGGGGGCTAGGAGAGCAATGGCTTTAAATGTTCCTTCACTTGCAACCCCTCATCCATCATGGTGCTTAGATGACAGGGTGAAACAGGTGACCAGTTGGGGCAAAAATATAAAAATAAAAAAGGACAGAGTGCCATTGCCCAGTTGTTCTCGTCATCCACTGACTGTACAGCCTCAGCCTATCTTTCATACTGACATATTGTTTCCTGCTGAACAGTGGAGAAGTGGCATGGCTGGAATGTTAGCTGTAGACAGCATAAAAGTAGGCAGGGAGGCCATGGGCTACACCTCTTTGCTTGTATACTGGGAGAAGTGGATGTAGTGGATGTAGTAGTCTAGTTGGCCTTTTGTCTAGAGTGTGCATATCTTACCTTCACAACTGTGCTGGTCTATGATCTTTATAAACATTCTATTGTATTCTATTCTATTCCATTCTATTCTACCATCACAATTTACTAGCATAGTCTTCAAAACATTACAATTTCATAAAGTGATTTTCATGGAAGCCATCCAAGCTTGCCCTCCCATACACTCCAGTAAAGTTTGTTGTATCTACTTGGAAGTTTAGAGAAAAACTGAGATCTCCTTTGAATTATGGTCTGCTTAAATCCTTAAGTCACTGGTCTGCTTGTCAGACAATGCTGAACATATGTTCTGTGCTTAAGTGTTGGATTCTTTTATAATCCTCTCCTCCTCTCACAGGAGACATTTTAACATGCATTTTGAACTAATAACAGTTACTGAACTGAAAACTGTGCTCAATATTAACTGCAATTTAGGGCGACCTTCTTCAGCCCATAACCAAACAAGCTTTCCATCTACTATCCATCTTTGACCATTAGACATACTGACCATTAGACAAAGTATCCATCTTTTACCCTTAGACATCTACTGGCTGATGGGAGATGGTGTCCAAAATGCCTTGGAGGTTACCAGGGTGGGTACAATTGGCCTAGGGAAACAAGCCAATATCATTAACTATGTTTTCATATGAATGTATTTTGTTTCACTATAGTTATCATTATCATTAACTATTCTGATCTAAACAGAGGGTTGGACATAGAGATACTTAGAGTAGACCCATTCAGATCAATGGAAATTAAGGGCCTCCGCAGATGGCTTATTAAGCCGTCCTCGAGGCAGGGAAGAGGAGGGGCTGCCACATGTTCGGCGCCCCTTCCTCCTCCCGAGGTTGCCCTCGGAGCC
>CM034706.1:166429848-166454144 GCA_020142125.1 Phrynosoma platyrhinos | reverse complement strand
GAAAGGAGCGCTATTTTAGCGCTCCTTTCAGGGACGGGGAAGGGGTGCTGCAGGATCGAGGCATGTGGATGCCTTGATCCTGCGGCGCACCTTCCCAGGGCGGCCCCGTGCCGCCAGTCTGCTTCCCCCTCTAAGTTCATCAGGACTAAAGCAATTCCCATTCATTCCATTGTGTCCTCACATATTATGAGCAAACCTGGATCCAATCCATTGTCAGTAACTGTAGTTAGCTAAAAGGAGAAATGAAATGTAAAAGCATATGAACCTGAAACTCACTGCTGCTCAGGCACATAGCATTAAACTATGCTGTACACATGTTAGGATTACATTATTAAATGAATGATTAAATTGATAATGAATCATTTGAGCCCTGGGCATTGAGGTATAAAAATGCAGCTAAGTTAATAATTCATCCTCAGTATTTGTTTACTTACCTTCATGCAAAATGTGGTTTACATATGAAAGCTCAATTCAGTGTTGTCATCTGATAACCCATGTACTAAACAAATATGGCAGCGTCATCCCTTGCACTTCATTGAAATATTTTCTTATAAGATGTTCTGAATCTTCATGAAGTGACTGGGAGTGCACTCTTATTGGGAATGCAGTCCTAGTAAGACTGCGAATGAAGTCTTCATGGTGAGAGTCAAATAAGATGTTGAGCAGAGCTTGGCAAATAGCCTTTGCAGACTGCCAGAAATAGTGCAAATTGAGTCCACTTTAACTGCCCTGACTCAGTGCTAGGGAATCATGGGAACTGTAGTTTATTGTGGCACCAGAGCTCTCTGACAGAGAAGGCTCAATGTCTCAGAAAAAAAAAATACAATTCCCTTTCAAAGCTCTACTGATTTCTTCATCAGATAAAGGTGTTAAAAATCATACAGGTGAAATAAAAATATGACAATGTTAGTCACAGGCCTACATTTTATCAAGATATTGTTGTTGTTCTCAGTTAAGATGGTATGGAGGGATATCCATGCAGCCAGGCCACTCCTTCTGCCCATGTGGGTTCTGGGAGACAGAGTTGTAAAGCCCAGGAAATAAAATTTAAATGTCATTAGCAACACAAAAAGAGGCTTCCTTTGAGATCCTTGTGAATTTTGGATATAATTGTACTTTGTTGTATGGCCAACATGGTTAGCCCTGAATATGTTTTCTCTATAAAACAGTGAAACATGGAAACAATTTGGAGAGGAGGAACAGCACTTGGTAGAGTGGTGCTTTCCTCCACTGCTTTCTCCCTCTGTAACCCTTCCCTCCTCTTTTTTTGTCAGCAGTAAAAAGGACCAGTGTTGACCCTCCCTTGCCTCCCACTTGCCACTTTTTAGATATTCACTAGAGTCCCTCCTTTCCAGAACTGATCTTCCACTAGAATCCTGATTAACACAAAGGATGCTTAAAGTCCATTGAAGCTGGTGAGATTTAAGCCACCCCACTATATACAGTATTGCAGCTTTTGATATAAGGAAAAGTAAGGTTAAAAAAACTTTTCCCCATTTGTTTATTATTAGTAGTATTAGTATTAGTATTAACCCAAGAGAATAGCATAAGATTCTTAGCTCTGCAGTTGATATTATGTTGATCAAGCAGATGAGAAATATCTTAAACAGGAAGACAACAGTTTCAGCCCAAGAGCTGGCTGCTTAGTATGATATCTGTGTGGTACATTTCTCCACAGAAATAATATGTTCTGAGCAGAAAATTCTGTTTTCTGTACAAACATTTCTGTTTTCTCCACAAAACAACCATGTGGAAATTTTGCACAGAATAAGGAATAGGGTTTGAAAACTACATAGTGCTCCTGTGGTCCCAAAAGAGGATTGCCTGTTGGAGTGTCCATCTCCCCAAATTCCTTCTGCTGGATACTGTCACCTTGGTTTGCCTCCTCTGAGAAAGTCTCCTTGAGGTAAGGCACTGCAGCAATATGCATTGGGTTCTTCCCAGTATATCCTATGTAACTTTAACAAAAGAAGCACATCAAATTAACAGTAAGGTTCTAAAACACAGAAGCTATCTGAAGAGATGTCATGTGGAAGAGATAGCAAGCTTGCTTTCTGATGCTGCAGTGAGTAGAGCATGAACCAATGGATTCAAATTAGAAGAAAAGAGATGCCACCTAAACATGAGCAAAAATGTCTTTGCTATAAGAACTATTCAACAATGAAACAGAGTGCCTTGGAGAGTGGTGAACTCTTCATTGGAGGACTTTAGACAGAAATTGGATGGGCATCTTTCAGAAGTGCTCTAATTGTGTATTCCTGCACAACACAGGGTTGGACTAGGTGGCTGTTGTAGCCCTTACAAACTCTTAAGATTCTATGATTCAATAATTCTAGGTTTTTGAAGCTTCACTTCTGATAGTGAACATTGGTATTAACTTAGCCTGCTGATTGTGTACCAAACTACTAATAGATACAGTCATGCATATTATGAGTCTTCTCTCAGGATTGCAGAAATAGAGCTTCAGCTGCACCATTCATGAGAAAAATACACTTGACAACTCACAGTGAGAAGATCAGCGCAGCTCTACTCTCTGTAATTTGCATCAGCTTAGGAGAAGTGTGTGTGTAACCTCGTGTCTTTTCTCTGCTTATCTGTAGATAGTACATGGCCTTCTTTGACTGTCTGTTCTGGTCAAAGATGATGTGTTAATTAAGGCCAAGATGCAGTGGCATCCCTCGGGCATCCCTCGTGGTCACTGACAGGTGAGACTTATGGGGGCAGGACGTCTGGTGCGCAGCTTCTGATGCACTTCTGGCATGGGAAGAAGCATGAGTGTGCAGCTGGAAAAGCCCTGCATGCCTCGGAGAAAGGCCAGGGAGGTCTGGAGAAGCCCTGCACACCCCCAGGGAACAGGCCCGTAGCCATGGGGAGCCCCATAAACCAGGCCCACAGCCGTGAGGAGGCCCCGCAGAGGGTGAGAAACCGGCCAGGTATCACCCCCTTCTGGAGTGTCACCTGGTGTGATCTGCACCCCCAGACCACCCCCAGACTACTGCCAAGATGACTGATGTTGTGGCTGTTTCCTCTTTGGACAATTAGTGCAAAATGCATTTTCTGTTACTATTAATTAGTGGTTCCAGTTCATAGTGGAAGTGTATATAAACTATGACTCTGCTGGATATAAAGACTGCTACAAAAGGAAATTTAGATTATTCATGCTTGTACTGAGTATAGTCTGCCAGAAAAATTTCAGTATAAAGCCCTTGTACAAATATGGCACAGTGCCAATTCCAGTTGTAGCATCCTATGCTGGTTGGGTGGTTTGAAATTTGAATCCATTTAGAGATGTAATTCTTTGCTACTTTTATTCTCAAAAGAAGCAATGAGTAATTTTAAAAATATTTTTCCCACTATAAGAAAGTCTTCAAAAACTACACAATTTTTCCAAATTATTCACAGTTCAGGATGTATTCTGTGCAAAATTCAGGTGTGGCATTTTGTGCAGACAGCCTTTTTTTCACAAGAAACTTTTTTTTTCAGTTCAGAGACTAATATTTATATGTAGAAATAATATTATTTTCTGTGTCCAATATGCTGTAGTTCTAGATTTACTCTGTGCAAAACTCAAACGTTTTGTGCAGAACCCCCCCCCAGCATTTTCTTCTGCACAAAGCAACCACATGTGTTTTTAAAATATATAGAATAAGTCTTAAACTGTGAAAAATTCTTTTCAGTCCAGGATTCTTTTTGTGAGGGTTTCTCAATACTCAAGAAACATGTTTTTCAACCATTTCCCAATATTTTCTAATATTCATTCTATACCTAATCCAAATCTATCTTTCTTTTATAAATATTAGTCTGTGACTCATAATGGTTTTAATCACAACTGAATCTTGCTGACATAATTTAAAGTTGGTCCAAACTTCACCTAGGACCTTATCACATGGGGCCCAAAGCAGTCAGAACCCAAACGAAATCCTGACCTGATACGTATTATTTTTCCGTGTGTCCACATGACGTCGCACAGAGCCTGGGGTCCGAGCTCCAAGGAGGACGTCTCAGAGAGGCGCCTCTCCGAGGACGTTCTGCTCGGAGAGCGGACCCTATGCTGGCTTGGGAAGGGGTTTGGGTGACAGCCGTGGCAAGTGACAGCCACGGCTGTACTGAGCATGTGCAGGGCATCATTGCTTGGTTATGTCCGGGATTTTCTCACTTGTGTGCGAACAGCAAATACAGTTCCAGGGAGCGCTTCATCGCGCTTTCCTTAATTGCGCGATGATGCTAGTTGCGTCTGATAGCCATTTACGTATTGTGGGCTTTCTTTCAATTTATTCCTGGATTTATTCTTATCTTGCTTTCTTATCACTTTGTGGCCCGCGTGTGATAAGGTCCTTAAAATAGTGGGCCAGTGAGAAAGATGTACCTGCAGCAGCATTTTTTTTGGGAGCAGCTAGACATGTAGTTTAGCCTTTAAACATAAGGTGCTTAAGAGAGGGGAAAAGGTGGTGTGTGTGTCTGTGTGTGTTGTTGTTGTTGTTGTTGTGTGTGATAACCCTTTCTTTTCAAAGGTGGTTTACCATACACTATATGGACAATAGCTGGTTTCTTAATTTGTAGCTTAGTATAAACATGATGGTTAAAATCAGGATTCCTTTTTTAAAAAACATATTTTTCCAAATTTAAAATAAGTATTATAATTACTTAAAAACACACAAACAAATAGTTTGATTAAAAAGGAATATGAATATAAGTATCTACATCCCTGGAACTATTTTTCTCAGTTAATAAAGAAATGTGGGAAAATATATCATGCAGGCAAGTGTTATGAAAATGGCATAATAGACCATATGCTAAATTATTCCTGCATTTATTTATTTAATGTATACACCTCTGTTCTGCCACCAGTAGCAACCAGGATAGCTGAGAATAGCCAGTGAAAAGGCCCTGTATATATTGTTGGTGAGAGACAGCATGGTGTAGTGATTTGAGCATTGGACTAGGACTCTGGAGACCAGGGTTCAAATTCTCACTTGGCAATGGGAACCCCTGAGTGTTCCTAGGCACTGCCAGTCACACTCTCTCAGCTTCTGAGGAAGGCAAAGGCAACCCCCCTCTAAACAAATCATGCTAAGAAAACCCCATGATAGGTTCACCTTAGAGTCACCATAAGTCAGAAACAACTTGAAAGGAATACTACCACCCCACCACTATATTGTTGGTATGGATAAAATATGGTTGAGTACTGCCTGACTCCAGGAAATGTCATCCATTAAATCACTAAGAGAATCATCAGCCAAAGCTTAGTGGATCCTGTATACCCTTATCAGATCCGAGTATGCGTCAGATATCTTATAGTCTTTCATTATGAAACCTGAGTATTTCAGTTTAACTAGTTTTCAAATTATGAAAATTTACTCTTTGCAATCAGAAATACTAAATTTTCATCAGTGGTGGTAAATGTTATCCACTAAATATTTGAGATGAAGCTATATAAAGTATACAGTAGTAGTACTCAGATATTTTATCTTTGGGTTCCCTCTTTACATCTACATGTGGACGTTGCACCCTCCCACTTGAAATAGTATATGAATAAAAATATTTTGTTTATTTAGTGTGTGTATTTTCATTTGCACATTCATCTATATTCATACTTTTACATTTTATAAGAAAATAACACCATTCAGTTTTAAGTAAAGTCAATGTGTAACTCAGTGCATGTGTAATTTTTACAAATAAAGGGGTTTGGGAAGAGGAGGAGGGATCAGGGCCTCCAAGTCTTGTGCCCCCCCCCCCCAGCAACTCTTGCACACACACAAACCAGGGGTCCACCTCACCATTTGAGAACTATTGGTATACAGAGTATTACCTCCTACATTGTGCAAAGCTCTAGTTAGTGGTAATGTTGCAAACAAATTTTTGTAGTTAGATTCACCAAGAAATTAACACTTTTAATTTTTTCTTTAGATTTTTAAATTTATTTTTATATATTTTCATTCGCCCCATGGAGCTCAAGGTGGAGTGTATGTGTGAACATGAATCTCTCTCATGGTGGAATCTTATTTTATTTTGTTTTATTTTCTTTCTTGATTTTATTTCTTGTTTATTTAAATTAGCTTGATTACGATCAGTCCACAACATGATAAAGCTATCATTCCTATTAAAGTTTTAAATTAAATTTCCTTGTTATTACTTCTCCAGCAAATTAGTTTGCTTATCAGCTTCCAATATATGTAACAGAGAATATATTTTTCTGAACTCTAGTGGCTCTTACCACAAATTGCTATGTTATTATCTTCTTAACTGACTTTACAAAAACCTTTTGAAACATGTTGGGGGGGGGGCATAAATGTATTTATTTGTTAATGTGCCATTGGATGAAGAAATTGCTACAATAACATATGGCTATGTAAAAGCTGCTATGATAAAATATGGGGATTTCCTCCCATCTGTTGTTGCTACTATGTGCATTCAAGTTGATTCTGACCTATGGCAACCCTATCATAGGATTTTCTTGGTAAGCTTCATTAACAGGAGTTTTGCCATTGTCTTCCTTAGAGGCTGTGAATGTGTGATGTGCTAATGATCGCCCAGTATGTATCCATGGCTCAAACAAGAATTTGAATCCTAATCTCCCAGAGTTCTTGCCCAACACGGGCTCTTTCCTTTAGCCATCTCACAATAGTTAGCACGCAGCATTGCAGTTACAGATTCATAACGTAGATTTACATATCTGTAACTGTTCCTTATGCAGCTGTACTACACATTCATGATAGTGGCATTACTGGCACAGTCATAAATCCCACCCCACCCTCACCCCCAATAACTACCTTAAACTCTAGGGCAGGGGTTGGCAACTTTTTTTGCCAGCGGGCTGGGGGGGTGAATGGCGCCAGTGCCATTTGGCGTTCCAAAATGGCGCCCCATGTTCCAAAATGGCATGATGCGGGATGCCATTTTGGAACATCCAATGGCGATGGCACCATGTGATTATGCACGACGGCAGCGCTGTTGGGCGTTCCAAAATGGCACCCACTGTTGTGTGCATGCGTGTGCGAGCGTGTTCATTATTTTGGACACCAAAATGGTGCCCGCGCTCGTGTGCAGCATGGCGGCGGCATGCATGCATGGTGGCAGCAGCGGGACCAGGCAGGGGCAGGTCAGGAGGCCTCGGCGGGCCCGGAGTCACTCTGAGCAATGGCCGTCTGCAGTGTGTTGTGTGGGGGGCATAAAATGATGTGTCCAGCTGCTTCTACCCCCAAACTGTTACAGTCTTGCTTCTCCTCATCACACCATAGCTTGGAGGAGTGGAGGCTGTCTCCATTATCCTGAAGTGTCCCACTCTACTGCAACACAGGCCTTTGAGCAGCTCCACCAATCATAGATTGATTTCTTACGTCATTTGCAGCTACATTTACATAGCTATGAATGTAATGTATCGTCTTGGCCAATTGCATTACTGTATATACTTGACCATAAGTTGACCCCATGTATAAGTCAAGAGCAGGTTTTGGGGGCAAATTTATTTTGATATGACCTATGGATAAGTCAAGGGTAAAATGTAGGAGCAGATAACAAAGAATTTAAAGCAGGGGTAGGCAACCTTTCCCCTTTAAGGGCCGAAGGACTTCAGCTCCCAGAAGCCTCAGCCATGTTGGCCAATAGTCCCATGTTGGCCAATAGCTCCTGGGATTCTGGGTGCTGAAGTCCCTCGGCCCTTAAAGGGGAAAGGTTGCCTACCCCTGATTTAAAGGATGAAGCAAAGGAAAGCAATGCCAAAGGACTTATGAAATTCCAGCAGACATAACTGTTTGGACTCATGTTAAAAGATGGATGGAAAGAGTACAAGGTGGTCAGTGCATCCAGGACAGATTACACTCTTGCTTTTCACCATGGGATGGTTCCTTTTTTAAAATAAAAATTAAAATACAGCAACTACATTGATCAGTGGGTGAATCGACCCAGGTTTTTTGGGTCAATGTTTTCACTAAAATGTTGTGACTTACACATGTGTATATATTTCTACACTTTGTTTTCAAATTTGAGAGGTTTTAAAGTGAAAAAGGTAAATGTCTAACATCCAAAACCTCCTCATCTTTCTGCAACCCTTAATGACAAAACAGCTGGGGAGGGGTGGATTCCCAGCATGCCAGACAAGTTTTGGGGGTTTTGATATGTGATTGCAATGAAGAGTGCTCAGTGCCTCCTGTTTGCACTGATTGAAGTAATTACATCTGTAGATATATCTCATTGAACCTTATCATATATATTCTATACAAAAAACCCTTTGATTTACAAGTTGTTACAGTTTCCCATACAATCTCAATGGTATAGTTAGCATTGACAAAAATATTAGTTTCCCACTTCCTTTATTCTTCCTCATTTCCTTTGTTATAAACCATACTCATCTATCCAATAGCATTTTAATTTAACCTTAGAAAGAAGGAAAAGAAGAAAGGATGAAGACCAGCAGGTAATGATGACACATTAAGAAGCAGGAAAAAATGTAATATGTGTGGCTGGGCAACAGAGAAATTGTTCAAAGCAATGGAGGAAAAATAATTTGATATAATTAGAACTGTATGTAGTGCCTGGAGAGAAATAGAATGGGTTCTGTCAGTTTTATTACATCAACACTCAGTGTGTGACTGGCACTTTCAAAGCAGACATAAGAACAAATGCCTGGTTAGCTGTGGGAAAATTACAAGAGAACAGATGAACATAGATGAAAGATGGAAAAAATATTTCCGACCCTTGCTAGCTATGTGTCCTGGGTTTTATCTGTGTTTACAAAAAAACAGTCAATCAATCAATCAATCAATCAAACAAACAAAAAAAGATTCCCACTATCACCAGTATAGGGGTTTAGATTATGTAAGGATATTGACTCACCCCCCAAATAATAATTCTGCTTCCCATTGAAAATTTATTTCAATTCTTAAATTTCTAACATTGCAGTAACTGAAAACTTGACCTAGAGCATTTATAAAGAGAGTTTAAGCACCAAAAGAAAAGGGACAAGAAAAATTACCAAGGGAATGGTAAATTACCAAAAATTACCAAGGGGGACACAACAAATATGAGAGTTCTAGTTGCAAATGATTTTCTGTGTTCCACTGTCTAAAATGCTGGGAATTTGGGGATTGAAGGATAATTTCATTAAAGAGACAGGATTTTAATTTGAAGGGGCAGTGACTCATTTTCCCCTCCTGTATTTACACCCCAGCACCAAATCAAAATGAGGTTTAGATAGTTGAGTGTTTGTTGTTAACTGCCCTTGAATCGAACCTGATTCATGGCAACCCTGTGTATGAGACATCTACAATACTCCCTATCTTCCACTGCTCTACTTAGGTCCTATAAATTCATGTCGGTGACCTCCTCAATAGATCCTATCCATTTAGCATGTGGTCCTCCTCCACCTTTCCTAGAATTAATGTCTTTTTCAAGAGTCATTTCTTCTCATGACATGACTGAAGTATGACAACCTCAACTTTATCATCTTGCCTTCCAGGGAGATCTCAGGCTTTATCTGTTCTAGGACCCATTTGTTTGTCTTTTTGGCTGTCCATGGTATCCTCAGCACTCTTTCCAGCACCATATCTCAAATGAATTGATTTTCCTCCTATCCACTTTCCTCACTGTCCAGCTCTCGTAACTGTACATGATAACAGGGAAAACAATGGCTTGTATGATTCTAACTGTCGTGTTCAGTTGTTCATCTTTACATTTTAGAATCTTTTCTAATTCTTTCATAGCTGCCCTCCCTATTCCTAGTCTTCTTATTTCTTGGCTTCAGTCCCCATTCTGATCAAAGGTACGGGCATTCTCTTAATGTTTTAGTTTCCTCATTGTCTAGGTTGAATCTGTGTAGATCTTCCATGGTCATTATTTTTGTTTTCTTTATGTTGAGCAGTAAGCCTGCTTTTGCACTTTCTTCTTTGATCTTTCTTAGTAGTTGTTCCAGGTCTGAGATATTTTATGCTAATAGTACAGTGTCATCTGCATATCTCAGATTATTGATATTCCTTCCTCCTATCTTCACTCATCCTTTTTCTGTGTCCAGGCCTGCTTTTTGTATGATATTTTCTGTATACAAGTTGAACAGATAGGATGAAAGGATGCAGCCTTGCCTGATTCTTTATCAATTGGGAACCATTCAGTTTCCCCATATTCTGTTCTAACAGTAGCCTCTTGTCCTAAGTACAGATTTCTCATCAGGACTATGGCACTCCCATGTCTTTAAGAGTATTCCATAGCTTTTCATGATCTATGCAGTCTATAAAACACACATTGATCTTCTTTTGGAACTTTGGTTTGCTCCATTAGCCATCATACATTTACAGTGTGGTCTCCAGTACCTCTTCCTTTTCTGAACCCCACTTGGACCTCTGGGGTTTCTCTCTCCATGTATGGTTGGAATCTGGGTTGCAGAATTTTGAGCATAATTTTGCGTGCATGGGAAATTAATGCTATGGTCCTATAGTTGCTGCAGTCTTTTGTGTCTCCTTTTTTGTGAATTGAGATGTATATTGAACATTTCCAGTCTGTTGGCCACTGTTTTGTTTTTCACATTTGTTGACATATGTTAGTTAGCACTAGAGTTGATTCTGTCAGTGTGGATTGATTGGAATATTATCTGTTCCTGGTGATTTATTTTCCCCAAGTTCTGTTATTACAGCTTTCACTTGGCTTTTTAGAATTTAGGGTTCATCTTCATATGGTTCTTCATTCCAGGTACCTTTCATTTTCTAATTTCTTTTATATTACTCTTCTGTATATTGCCTCCAATGTCTTTTTATTTCTTCTTGGTCTTGAATTATGTTCTTTTTATTGTCCTATGGTATCCTGGACTTTGGTTTGAACTTCCCTTTGATTTCTCAGATTTTGTGGAAGAGGTCTCTCGTTCTTCCTTTTTTGCTGTCTTCTATTTCTCTGCATTGATCATTGTAGTAGTTGTCTATGAAGCATATAGAAATCTATAAATCTTAAATGTGAACTCCACCATTAATAGCATTTAATATTTTCAATAATTTCCCTCCTCCATCATTCCAAATTTGTAATACCTCATTGTGGTTTCTGTCCCTGCCAGCACATAAATCTTCTGTAGCTTGGTACATTAGAGTTAGAAGATCTCAGAAGGCAAAATAAGGAGTTGGTGGCAGAAAACCAAGCCTTCCCCAGTGTTGCCCAGAAGGCCATAGCTAAAGTAGAGGAAGCCTCATTACAGAAACTGGTCTTGCAACTCGAATTGGCCAAATTGCAATGAAGACTTACCCAAGTGCCACAGCTGGTGTTGGATTTGTCCACTCAAGAAACTCCCCCAAACCAAGGCAGGCTAGCTGTCTGCTACCAACCAATAACTCGATGGCTAGCAGGGGACCGAACACACAAACCCCTGGGGCAATAAGCCCCATGATAGGAAATTTACCCGAGAATTTAACTCAGGGGTCCCCACAACCCAGATTGAAGTGAGCCCGTACCACTCTGTCCAGTTAGAACTGAGGCCATAGTTCAGACTACCATCCAGGGAGAGAGAGGGGAAAAGAGTGAGATGTGGGCAACACATGAGAATCAGGTTGTGGTAGACCAGATTTCTTTTCTGAACTATAGGCTAGGGATCACAGAATCCGCCACTAACTTGCAGTGCGACAGGGGGACTCCCAGAGATCATTCACCTCAATCCCGAAGAGACAGAAACCATGGTCAAGGAAAGAACTAAAAGATTAGTAAAAGGGCACACCATGACCCATCCTTTGGGAACAACAATGTCAAAACCCGATTGGCCACATCCCCTGTATAGGGAAGAAAAGAGGCATATTTGGGTCACCTTCAGGAAATTTGGAGTTGAAATGGCCCAATTTGATGGGAAACCTTACAGGACATTGTTAGAAGCTCTGTTACAAGTCCATGCCAGCCCAAGGGTTTGAAGAGCTTGAGTTTTGTGTCAAGTCACACTGTCTCAACCTCAACATCCTGATGCATGGCTAGTAAATAAAGGTTTCTTCTCTTTTCTCTCCCCTTCTCTGAGTTTTGATTTTTTTTTCTTTGTGTTTTTCTTTTCAACTGTACTAGATGCTCACAGTTTGGGTTTAATTTGGGAAATTGGCTTGGCTCTGTTATTAGAAATTCTTGTCTTACACTAGGGGTAGGCAACCTTTTGGAGACCTGGGGCGGTCTCCCGTAGCCCAGGTCTCGGCTGGGCCAAGGGGGGAGGGAATGGCAGTGCGCGCGCGCAACCCCCGCACATGCCACTGCTGTGCATGGCGTGGCGGTGGCCGCATGCATGGGGTGTCGCGCACGTCAGTGGAGGGTGCACGTGGGATGTCCCCGGACTTACCGGCCCCAAGGCGGACCCCTGCTGCCACCTCCGCCACTGGCCGCTTTCATCGCCATGTGACCGTGCGTGCCACGGCCGGCATTTTGTTATCCAAAATGGCGGCTGCGACGCATTTGTGCATGCGCAAATCCTGCGCATGCGCAAACGCGTTGTGGCCGGCATTTTGGATAACAAAATGCATGCATATTTTTTAAAATATTTTTTAAAATTAATTTTTATTTATTTATTTATTTTTGGTGCTTCAGCCCCCCAATTGTCTGAGGTACAGCAAACCCGGCCCCTGGCTCAAAAAGGTTGCCTACCCCTGCTCTGAAGTCTTCAGAAGCAGGGAAAATAAATAGGAATAAAACACCAGTGGTCAAGACAACACCCACAAAAATCTGCTTGGTCACCACAGAATGTTAACACCTCTCTTGGAGAGAAAGAAAAAAATTAAAAATTAGAAAATAAATAAACTAAGATCTACCTCTCTGCCATCAAAATCATGGTTTCTTGACATGACTCATAAAAATGGGTGAATTCTTTCTGTTTCAGAAACCTTTTAAATATTTGAAAACTGCCAGTATGTGCTCTGTCTCAATCTCTTTTATTTTTTCCTTAGGAGTTTTGCTTTCAAAATGCTTGAGAATCTTTGCACTAGCCTAGGTATCCTCTCCAATTTGTCAAAATCTTTCCTGGACTGTAATGACCATGAAAGAAACGTTTAAGGCATCAACCTGCTTGCACAGTATGTTCCTGTAGAGATTATTTGCTGTCAGCTATGCCCCTTTTGAGTATTCCTTGCTTAAGGAAACCCTATGAAATGCATGGGGTCACCATAAGTCGACAGGCAATTTGAAGGCACATATATATGCATAGACATGCCTGTTTCATAAAGACAAGTCAAAATAAAGGACGTTTCTGTTGCCTTTAACTGTAATAACTAAGAAATCACCAAGATTGATGTTCATTAATTAATTTATTAGAAAATCAAAGATTATAATCTAATCTAGTAATAAATTAGATTAGATTAGAAATAATAGAAGTCTTAAAAATAAATGATCAAGGTGCTGTTCTTACATCCATTTTGAACTCTGGAGAAACCATTTATCTTTTTCATGTGTTCTCATTAAGATGTGTAATGAGAGAGATTGAGGGTAATTGGTTTGGGTAAAAGCTAAGAGCCAGTTTAAATGAGAACAGGCTGTTTTATACAATGATGACTGGGAGCTCAGATTGTTCATCTTTCCTAGATTGAATTTCTTTAGAGCAACTGACCACAGAAGTTAGTTTCTCAGCTCCGAAATGCTGCCCCCAAAGTGAAACAAAATGTGTAACAAATTTCCCAAAGTTGTAAGGATATACCTGTTGCTGGAGACCTGTTGGGGGTAGGAAGTTTTCAGGTAGGACAAGATATCAGCATGTGTAAAAGGGTTATTTGCATAGATATATCACTGCATTCCCAGGTGGACACTCCTTTCCCCTTGCTACAATGGCTTTTGAAATTTTGCTATGCATATTTGCATGTGTAACTTTTCCTGCCGTGCCTATATTCGTTCTAATCTCTGAAGAGCTAATGGCTCTCTAAACCAGAGGTCGGCAACCTTCTCTTACCTAGGGCCGGTCCCTTCCAGCGGTCCCTTCCAGTGGACTGGGGGGGGGGAAGGGTGGCGCAAACGAGTCATGGCTGCCATTTTGGCAAACAAAATGGCAGCTGTGCAGCAGCCCAAATGCACGGCGGTGGTGGCGGGGGTCAGGGGGGTCCGCAGGGGCTGGTAAGCGGGGGTCCGCGGGGTCTGGTAAGCGGGGGTCCATGGGCCGGATGCGGCCCGAGGGCCATAGGTTGCCGACCCCTGCTCTAAACTGACCATAATTAATCAGTCACGTATGACAACTCACAAGGCAATGGTTGTGAAGTCCAATGCACTGGACTTGACCTGCCAAGCCTCTATATCCAGCTGATGTTCAGGAGAAGGACTATCTCCCACCTTGAAATCCCATCTTAGGAAAGACAAGGGGGGAATGAAGCAGGCTGCATCAGGAACTACAGACACAGTACTCCTGATTGAATTGCTTTCAGTTACAAAACATCTGAGGGAATGTCTCTCTCAGGTTAGCAGTTTCCTGCTGCTAAGCTTGTAGTTGTTGTCCTATTTGTATCCTGTCATTCCTTATAGGAATGCAGAGCTACTAGTAATCTACCTAAAAACATACAGTTAAATCACAGGTAGTTGTTCTGTGCCTTCAAAGAATTTCCAACTTTGGATGACCCTAAGATTATCACAGGATTTTCTTAGCAAAGTTTGTTCAGAGGTGGCTTGTCTTTGTCTTCCTCTGAGGCTAAAAGAGTGTGTTTTGCCCAAGATAACCCAGTGGGTTTTCATGGTTGATCAGAGATTTGAACCTTGGTCTTCAAGTTGGGACCGACAATTAGAGGCCATCTTATCCGGAGGCAACACAATGGGCTGGCAATCCAAAGGAATCTCCACACTGCACAATTATAGCACTTTAATAGCATGGCCATGTTCCTCAATTCTAAACAACTAATCTGCATATCATATAAAATTATTCTAATTATGCAAGTTATATTCATTTACATTCCAATTGTGCACATTCAGACCATTAATTGTTGCATTATGTTTCAATCCACATACCATATTTTAAAAATATAGTTATGATTGAGAGGACCACCAGACTGTTAACTTAACATACTGGACTTGGAGCAAGGAGGCCCAAACCTCTCCTTGGATATGGACTTTACTATGTGATCTTGGGCCATCATGACCTCCAAGCAAACCTGCCTTAAAGACGTCTTGTACTCTGTTGTTCACACCAGCCACTCTCAGTTCTCTCACCAGTTCTCTCACCAGCCTTACCCATTCTCTCACCTCCTCACAGCACGTCCTCCTTGCTTCTTGCACTCTGCTGCTTGGAGTACACACTTTCACTCCTTCCTACTCCCTTCCTTGCAATGCACCCTTCCCTTGTTATTTGCACTGCACTATTTTACTCCCTTAGAGTAAATAGAGAGAGGAGGATAGTTGGAGTATGTTGCTTTGGCTACACTGACATCTGCTTTGGCCATGCCCACAGCTTTTGGAAGGCTACAGAGAAATAAATGAAGCCCTAGATTGGAAAAGGTTTGTTAGTATCATGTTTATGAATGTCAGTAAACCAATGATCCTGTCTCACAATTATTTGGATTATATGGAGGCAGTAAAAGCATAACTTACAAAGGGTAGACAAACACAGAGTTGGGATGCATCAGGGAGATATGGATTATTGGTGCCCCACCCCCCAAAAATGTGTCCTTGAGTTTGTCCTTTGCATATTGCCTGTTTTCTCCAGTTGGAGTAGGTCTCACTGAGTGCTGTGGGCACCAATTTGGAATAAATATGTGTGAAATCTCACAGATGACTGCAGCAAAACATCCATTTGCCTTTGGACAGCATACTTGTCTCATGTGTGATTGCTATTTCTTGTTTTGTTTGGCTGGTGATAACTTGTAGCTAGAGGAGTCACTGAACACCAAACTCCAAATTTATGTGGCAAGTGTTTGTTGCAGGTAAAGCACACGGTGTGAACAGCCAACCTTAAGCACCTGAGAACAAACATCAGGAAACCATGTTCCAGTGAGGACTTCTGGGTACAAAAGCGTATGAGGACAAATGTCTTATTTTTACACTTTCTGAATTTGCCGCAGGAAACACTTTTAAATCCCAGCCTGTCTCATGACCACATCGAGTATGGAGCCAACCTTAAATTCAAGCCTTGGGGAATCCATCTCCAAAACCACGAGGGTTTATTAGTCTCTCAAGATATATGCTATATGATGAGGACAAAGCAGGTAGAAAGTTGAATTCCTTCTTAGCTCATCAGTATTCTATCCTAATATGTTGACTTGTGCTATGGGAAAAAAAAACTGCTGCAATTTGAGGAGTGCATATGAAAGGCGAGCTGTGAAGTGAAAATCATGTTGCTTCCCAAATGAGGGGAGAAAGAAGGAAATGTGTGATTTAAAGATGGAGTCTCTCTTTTTTTATCACTGATTTATTCTGTCTCTCGCAGGCACAATTATTCTGGTAATTTTGCCACTCAGAAAAGAGCTTATTTCACAAGCAGATGATGAGATTCAGCATTTTACGATCAAAATAAACATAGTTTTCCTGCTGCTCCCTTACCTTTCTTATGGAAGTGCATGTGAAGTAAAATAACATGAAGTACTATGTTTTGCAAGGGACTGGAATTTTAACACTCACAAGAGATTCATGCATGTACTGTGGTCAGATGCATATACTCAGAGAGATGGAGAGAATTAGCCTTGCAAAACTAATTTTTGTGCCAAGTAGATCTGGGGAGATTCAATGATGCAATACCGAATCAAAGTTCCCACTATTGTTTACCCTGATCGAATCTCTCTGTGGCAATTTAACTGTTGGAGTTCACATTGCCATTTGTATTGATTTAAAATGGAGCTACCATTTCGATCATTCTCACTTTTTTTTAAACTGCCAATCAAATTATGTGCACCTCTATCACATTGTTTGGGTGAATTCTCCCCCCCCCCCATCAGCCTCAGAGGATGGTGATGGCAAGCCCCTCTGAGGAAACATTGCCAAAAAACCCTGGGATATGTTTGCCTTCGGGGAAGTCACACTCTCTCAGGCAAGAAACCCCCACAGATTTAAATGTGGGGAATAATATGTGTTCCCCCCATATCTTCCTTCCCCTGAGGGAGATGTAGCACCGAGGGAGTCCATTGAGTTTCGAGGGGGGCTGAGAGGAGGGGGGAGATAACCACGGTGCTGCTGTTCCTTCTGCCCGAGGAAAGCAAGGAGGGAAAAGGCGGTTTTTAAAAAGAAAAAAGACAAATCTATGACCCTCTTGTTTTCCTGCCTGAGAATAGGAAGGAGGGAGAAAGTGGTTCTTAAAAAGAAAAAGGAATTTTAAAAATATCCATGACCCTCCCTCTTTCCCTTCCCCTCTTCTCTCCCCGTGCTTCCTGCAAGGAATTTGGCTCTGCCTGGAATCTCATTTTGGGAGAAAGAAGGGCTAGCAATCCCATGGGTCTAAAACACATTGCAGAAATAATCCAGTTTGAGATCGCTTTCACTGCCCTGGCTTGGGGCTAGGGAATCCTGGGAATGGTAGTTGATCGTGGCAACCAGAGCTGTCTGACAAAGAAGGCTCAATGTCTCAAAAAACTACAGTATGTGCCAAGAGTTTTGTTTGCACCAACTTGGGAGCTGAGTTTGATGTGGTTTTATTTCTGAAAAAAGAGGAAAAAATGACCCCAACCCCCCCACCACAGATAGTTTTAAAAAAAGTCAATCAAATCATGTGCACCTTTGTCATATTAATGATGTGAGTATTTAAAGTTACTGTCTACTGTGGCCATGCAAATGCAAAAGTGTGCATAAACTGTCATTTTTTAAAAAAGTACATTAATGATGTTTCCGGGAGAACCCCCTCCCTGGCTTTGGCTTTGGCTTTGGCTGGTAGACAGAGAGCAAAGGGGTGGGCATGATCCCCCCCCCCCGTGCATTAACCCTTCCCTTCCTCTGCTCCAAATTGAATTGTCAGCAAATTCCCTTTTACGGCTGGTAGAAAAAGACTGGTTCTTTTCAAAAGGACTGCTAAAATCCCCGTTTCCAAAAGAAGAAGAAAAAAGTTAAGGGGGATTTGCACACACACACCAAATTCAGGCCAGAAGAACCTGGCAAAAGTATGAAGGACTCCAATTTACACCAGTTTGCAAACCAGTTTAAAATGTAGTGTGAATGACCCCTAAATAATCTACAGTCATGAGCTGGTAGTTGTTTCATATGGCAACCATTGTTTCATTACCTTTAAGAGTGTATTCACAATACAATGTTATAGCACTTTGATACCATCCTATGGAATCCTAAGATCTGTAGTTTGTTGAATTCTTTAACATTTGCTGCCAGAGAGGTCTAATGCTATAGTTGAGGAAAATGCCTGTGAGAAGTCAAAGCATCTCACAAAACTACAAATCTTGGGATCCCATATGGCCATGGTGGTGAACCTATGGCACACGTGCCAGAGATGGCACACGAAGCCATTTTTCCTGGCACACAGAGGGCAGGGGTCAGGAGGAACAGGTACCCACCTGTTCCTCCTCCTCCCAGCAGTCTCAGGCCTTTAGCTGCTTCTGGAGAGGTAGCTAAAGGCCTGGGAGGGCAGGGGGGAGAAGTCCCATCCCTGGGAGGCAGAGGTCCCACCCCAGCCCCCAGAGGGTGCAAGTCCAGTCCCCCTGAAGTCTCATCCCTCCTTCCAGAACTCCCAGCCAGAACCAGTTTGGGCACTCGGCCCCTAAAAGGTTTGCCATCACATAGGACATAACCAAAGCAGTTGAAGTGGTATCACACTGCTATAACTGTGAAGTGCAAATACACCTGAGGACTGGTCTAAACCATTTGATCTCTTCTGAAGTTGCTGCCAATAATATCTGACTGCTTATTGTTATATGCCTTCAAGTTGATTCTGACTTATTGCAACCCTATTCCAAAGTTTTGTTAGCAGAATTTATTCAGATAAGTTTTGCCATTTACTTCTTCTGAGAAAGTATGACTTGCCCAAGATCACCCAGTGGATTTCCATGGCTGACCAGGAATTTGAACCCTTGTCTTCTGGAGGCCTAATCTAACACTCAAACCACTATACCACATTGGCTAGCAGATTAGGACAAAACCTCTAATATAGTAGTCCCTTGGTATCTGCTGGGGTTTAATTCCAGGATCCCCTGTGAACCCCGAAATCTGTCGATGCTCATCCCATTATATACAGTGGTATAGTAAAATGTTGCCCCTTACATAAAATGGCCAAATTAAGGTTTGCTTTTGGGGGGAGGGGTGGAATAATTTCAAGCCATGGATGGTGGAATCGGTGAAGGCAGAATCCATGGATACAGAGGGCCAACCTATATGGGATGGAAAGCTAAGCATGATGAGACCCATGGGTTGATGTCTTATACATGCATACCTAAGAGTAAGTAAATTACTTCTCAGTATAGGATTGCACTGCTAGACAACATAAAACTCACTGATGTAACCAAGCCTATATGTGCAATTTCAGGCAGCATAGTGTGTGTGGTATTAACTGTAGTCCTGGGATTCTAATATTGGTTCATTCTTACCTTAAGTGAGATACTGTTGGATTGGAGACAGATCACAGAGTTGGAAATGGTATGACAGAGGAATCCATATTTTTGATCCCACTTCCATCAAACAGGTTTTGCAGGCTTTTCAGGCCCCATGGAAAACTGCAAACTTTGTTTGCTGGGGTAACTATCATATCACCTTCCACACTCCCAAGAAAGTCATGATCATGTATTTGTAAGACTCTACTATTGATGAGGTATCAGCTAATTTTCCTCTTTAATTCTAAAAAAACCTCATTCCTTTATCAACACCGCAAAGAACAGCTTTTGCATACTACTGCAGAAAGTTTCTCTGCATGCTTCATTTGGTGACTAGAATCAGTAGAATAACATCACCATCACAAATGCAATTTGCAGACCTCTGCTATTTCATTTTAATCATTGCATCCAAAGAAAACATTTTATCGGACAGTGAAGAAAGACCTGTGTCACAGTTTAATGCAGAGTTATGCACACTCAGCCCATCACTTTCACTTAAGAGTGTGCCAGTGTTGGACCAAGGCCACAGACAAGATTACAGTGGACTGTGGCTTCTGGGAAATTTAGACCAAAAGATGCATTTAGATTAACAGTGGAAGGGCCTCATCTTCTATTCTGTTCACACAATGAGGGTGATTAACATTAATTGCTCTTAGTGGATGGGACAATGCAAGGAAGAGAATCATTGGCTGGCCTTCTAGTATTTCTAAAAGTGATAGTGGAAAAACTAAACATGCTGCTGTAGTTTTCTCTGTTGTAATCCAGGTTGTGAGGGCTCTTAGGTCCCTCTCCAGTTTCTTCCTGAGCTGGATTGGACCACTTGAGATCATCTAAATGCTGCTACCACCTACTGATTTGAATCCTCCTGCTCCAACTTTGGTTACCATTTGCACTTGCCATCTCTGAAGCTTCAGATACTTTCTTCCCCCTTCCCCCAACCTTGATGAGGTGATGAAACTGATCAAAAGGCTCATGAAAGGCAGTGCATGTAAGAGAAGTAATTTTAAAAGAAAAGGATTTATTTTAAGTAAGACATCTCAATTAGCAAAAGGTATCTTTCTTTATGAAGGATCACCTTCCCTTCAGGCACACTTAGGAATTACAAATCACAGGACAGATTAGAGTATTTCAATCAAGATCACCAAAATAAAAATATGCCCTGATGTGAGCTGGCTAAACAGTAACTAGCTACTCATGATACAGATGGGATTTGTAGTCTTGGATGTTCATGGAGGTAGCTAGGCATCTGGACACTTTTGTCCAGTCTCAGCCATCTTCCCTGAGGTGGGACAGGATCCTCTGCCCCCAGCATCCCTTTGTTAGAGTCTCCCACCCTGAGTGGTCCTTACTCAGACTTTTCATAATCTGTGCTGAGAAGGATCTCAAAGGTTGGTGCTTCTACCCAATTGGCCATCTCATTGGACAATTGCTGTCTTGTCACCTTAAGTTAACGTGTAACTTACTGCCTCGGCAGACGACTAATAAAGTCGTCTTCCGGGCAGGGAAGAGGAGGGGCAGCCGCACGAGCGGCGCCCCTTCCTCTCCCCGAGGTCGCCCCCAGAAGTGCCAGCCGTCCGCACGGCCGGCGCACCGGGGATGACCTCACGGCGCAGCGCCCACATGCGCTGCGCCGTTTGAGCCGGGGAAAGTGCGCCCGCCGCTTTTGGGGCGCACTTTCCCTTAGATCTAAAAGGAGCGCCAATTTGGTGCTCCTTTTAGATGTGCCGACGGTGCGCCGCGGTGCGGAGGCTCCGCTCCGCCGGCACTCCGTCCGGCGGCGGCTCCAGGGCCTCCGTCTGCCGAGGCCCTTAGTCCCATCACATAATTAAGTCTTTGTTAAAAGGTAAAGGTTTTCCCTTGACAAGATTGTCTAGCTGTGTCCAACTGTAAGGGGCAGTGCTCATCTTTGTTACTAAGCCAAAGAGCCAGTGTTGTCAAAGACAACTCCGTGATCCTGTGGCCAGCATGACTGCACAGAACACTGTTACCTTCCCACCAAAGTGGTACCTATTCATCTACTTTCACTTTTTCATGCTTTTGAACTGCTAGGTTGGCAGAAGCTGGGACTAGTGATGGGAGCTCACCCTATCACACAGCACTTGGGTCTTGAACTGCAGGCCTGCCGATCTTGCAGTCATCAGAGTCAGTGTCTTAACTGCTGAGCCACCACATCTGCTAACACTGTGGGCCTTTACAGACTACCAGAAATAATGCCGCTTGAGACCACTTTAATTGTCCCGGCCCAATGCTAGGGAATCATGGGAATTGAAGAAAATGGGCTAGCCATTTGTTATGTTCCCAGTATGTAATTCTATCAAGTATTGTCTGTAGGTACTGGGCCCTTACTATGGTATATAATTTGCAGTTAAATAGGACATTTTCAATATCTTCTGTTTCAGATGTTCCACAGACACATGTTCTCTTGATGTGTGGCACTTGGTGGAATTGTCTATATTTAACGATGGAATCTATCTGCTCAAATCTTGCTCTGATTAAAACTGTTCTATGTGATTGAGTCAATCTCATTATCAGATATTTTTGTATTTGAAAAGACCTTTTGTTTTGTGCCAACCATTTCAGTGACTTGATGTTTGTAAGTGTCTCAATATCAGTTTGGGCATTTACATCCATGATTCTTTGCTGTGGCCTGGTGACCAACTGAAAATAGATATTGTATTGAAAAATCATGATGGGAGATGATTTGATAAAGCTGGCTAAACCATGAAGTGTGTTGAAATCTGCCCATTTGTTCTTCCAAGCATATTTCCGGAAATCTATCAGATTCCAATGAAAGGATCTTTGACCAATAATTGAAAGCTTTAATTATTGTTAAAGTGTAAATAGAATGGATGCTTCTTATTGCTGCTATAGGAGGGTTTCTGTCAGCCTCAAAATAGTCCTTAAGAAACGTGCTTGGTTTTGTTCAAGTGGAGGGGCTTTGATAGGCCCCACAATTCAGCACCATATGTTAGAACTGCTATGATTTTGGCCTTATATACCTTTAGAATGGGGAGCAAAGAAGTTGAGCAAGCATTTTTCTAGGCAAATTTCCTGTTGCTGTAGTTAGACAGGCTATATTTTTCCACCTGATGAACACATTTGCTTTTGCTATAGCTGGAGTGTTCCCTACTCTGCAGCAATGCCATCTACCACCAGTGGTCCATTAAGAAGGATTCCAGGAGAAAAAGGAAAGCAGGTGAAAACAGATACCAGAGTCCCATTCACACTATGTAATTATAGCACTGTCATTCCACTTCAGCTGTCATGGTTCAGTCCTATGGAATACAGAGATTTGAAGTTTCATGAGAGTTTTTTTTTTTAAAAAAACCTATTAAAATCTATAATTTTTTAAAGAAACTATAAGGCACAGGATTCCATGGGAAGTTGCCATAGCAGTTTAAATGGAACATAACACTCTAATTGTATAGTGTAGATGAGCCCTAGGTGTCTGCTTCTGAAAAAAGAGAGAGAGAGAGAGAGAGAGAGAGAGAGAGAGAGAGAGAGTATTTCTTGTGTCAGATGAAAAAAACATAAGACAGCTGGACTCATTTTTCACATATGCACACCAAGCATATTTCTTAATATTTGCATTGCATTTTATAAATGAGTTTAGTATTTGGAACTGAAATCTTAAAATAGGATATGACTCTACTTAATTTAGGACTACTTTGTGCCATGGCTTAAGTATTGTGCTTTCTACATATTATTTATTTATTTATTTATTTTAAAATGTAACTGTTGCCAAAAATTTTTGGGGGGGTTGAAGGAATACTGCTAGTTTGAGTGTTTTGTTTTGCCCCTTCCCTTAAAAATTCAATGCAAACTGGTATTACTTTTAATTATTTTCCCTGATCTTTTTTTTATCCTAGATGTATATCACCAACACAATAAAATCCAGAGGAACACGGCTGGCAAAACCAGTCCTTTGCTTAAGTTTAATGTGTTTGGCATTCCTTACTGGTATCAACAGAGTAGCAGAATATCGAAATCACTGGTCGGATGTGATAGCAGGATTTCTAGTTGGCATTTCTATAGCAGTCTTTTTGGTAAGTTCAGTTGCACATGAATCTTTCTGTTACATTTGAGTTGGAGTTATGATTCACTGAATCAGCATGGATTTCAGTGCACACCATCAGAGAGCACCTTCATCTGGGAGATTATCCATTGGCTCCCTTGGAAGAATTAGTTCCATACACACATCAAGGTGGATACATGCTGCTCTCTTGTCTAGTGAACTAAATGGGAAAACTGTTTTTAAAAGAGTTCTGGGTGAGGCCTGCCAAATTATATTTTAAAAGATTTTTTTTTGCAGAAGTCCAAACCTGTGTACAAAATTTAAATATGATAGTTTTTGTTGCAGTCTAGTGACTAGCCAGATCCACAGGAATGTCCAGTACATGCTGAATCCAAGAAGTCATCATGTAATGGAAGAAACAGTGGTGTTATTTCTAGGGGTTACTTCCCCTGAATTCCAGCCCCACCCCAGTTAGCATAGCAAGTTCTAGTTGGGGGAATTCTGAGAATTGTAGCCCAAAAGGTAGCTTTTCTAAGCTCTGCTTATTCCATGAATAAATGCTGGAACTTGCATTACAACAACGTCTAGAAGACCACAAGATTTCCATTCCTGCCATACAAGATGCCATTAACATAGTTTCTTGATTATATTGCTTTTCAAGCCCAATCATTATTTTTTTGGAATGTTAAAGAAGGCAAATCAGTGGATGATAGGAGCCACAGTTTTCATCTCCCTCCCACTTCTCAAATTTCTTGTCCATGGTATATGTAGATGTCTTTGTTCATTGGCATAAATGCACACGTGACTGGGCATGTTATCTTAGGACCTTATCACACGCTGGCCACGAAGCGAAAAGTAACCGA